>CM063112.1:62886603-63526403 GCA_031841125.1 Acanthococcus lagerstroemiae | reverse complement strand
CATCTTCGGGACCCCAAACTCGCCACCCTCTGAGATCACTGACCTATATCGCAGAATTAACTTATGAGTTTCACATATTCTCAACACCTCCGAGGGAAAAAAGTCAAAACCCAAGGAATTTCTAATGAGCAGAAGAGGCAAGTGAGCATATTCACCGGTTTACATATCCACCAAGTGGAACAATAATTCGCCCGATACTCGTTAAAATTCAAAAGTTCGAAATTTGTTGCACTCTACCGCACAGCATCGTCAATTTTCTCAATTTCTGGCCTTCAAATAAGCGCTAAAACTTGGATTTCCAAAGATGGTAGCTCTGCCGTCAAATTTCCTGAAAAGGTGATCATGGATGTTATCATGTATGTGAGGGCGCATACGAAAAGGGAACAGTTGACCAAAAATGAAATGTTACAGAAGAAACGTTTAAAATTGAGAGTATTTTTTTGGTAATTAACGTTCTGTTACTTACCAACATTTTAACCAAGAAGGTCCTACACACTACCACACGCTCACCTAATCTCTTGTCCATTATTTTCGGAAAAAATTTCCAATATTTTCCAAAGAATTTAAATATTTGATAATGTCCGAAGAATTTCATCGGAAAACTTCGGGAAAATTCTCCAATCATTTTCGAGGAATTTCATCGGAATTTTGGGAAGAAAATTGCGATACTTTCCGGAGAGTCTTTTCGGAAATCTTTAGAAAATATTTCCAATGTTTTCCAAAGATTTCATCAAAGATTTTTGGGGAAATTTTTCAATGATTTTTAAGGAATTGCATCGGTAATTTTCGGGAAAAATTTCCAATTTGTCCAAAGAACTTCCTCAAAAATCTCCGGGTAAATTTTCCGATAATCTTTAAAGAATTTCATAGGAAATATTTTGGGGAAAAACTTTGATGGTTTTTGAAGAATTTTATCAATAATCTTCAGAAAAATTGTTCGAAGAATTTCATCGAAGATCCTCGGGAAAAATCTCCTACGATTTTTAAGGAATTTCATCGGAAATTTTTGGAAAACAATTCCGATACTTTCCGAAGAATCTTATCGGAAATCTTTTTTAAAAATTTCCAACGTTTTCCAAAGAAGTTAAAAGTTCAATGATCTCCGAAGAATTTCATCGAAAACCTGTAGGTAACATCTCCGATGGTTTTTAAGGAATTTCATCGGAAATTCAAAAATTTTTGTGAAAAAATTCCGATAATTTCCGAAGAATCCTATCGGAAATCTTTAGAAAAAATTGTCCATGTTTTCCAAACAATCTCAACAAATTACTTTCAGAAAATTTTCTGGTAAATTTTGAAGAATTTCATAGGAAATATTCAGGGGAGAACTCCGATGGTTTTGAAGAATTTTATGAAAAATCGCCACAAAAAATGTTCGATGATCTCGGATCCGAGTCCCTTAAATGGTAAGAGTAGATAAGCATTCATGCAGCAGGATAAGTGCCTACAATTTATTATAAAATTGGAGGTTCCCAGCGAGAAATGCGAGATTCCCCTTCAGCAGATATGTAGGCAACTAATTCTGACGAAGAGTAAATGTATTTGCCTGCTTTCACAATTCAAAGGGCAAGAAGAAAACATGTCCAGTATTCGTGGAAAATTGTTTTCGAACAATTTAACTTTACATAAGAACATGCTATTTCCTTTTTGGACTTCTCTTAAAATTTTTGAAATAATAAATTTTGATTTGCCTCACTTGAAACTGCAATATCTCGCTGAATTTTCAAGATAGAGGTCTAGGGTTGGTTTTATTCGATTTCTAAGGGGTTTCTACAAAAATTTATCCAGAAAAGTAAAAATCGAAAAATTGGCCAACTGGTCCCTTTTCGTATGCGCCCTCACATATGTAACTTGAATTCGCTTTTTCTAAATAAAATATTTTCTTGAGTGATATAACAGATGAATTCAGATATTGAGGTCTCTAGTTTTCATTTATGAACTTGAAATGGCTCCATTTTTGGTGTATTAATTGTTTGCAAGCGCGTTTTGTACCAATGGTAAACTACTATAAGAAAAATAGTAATCTGGAAATCAAGTTATTCATCTAACTGGAGGGAATAAAGTTCATTAAAATACCTTTCATCATAAACTAGAGACTTTTGAAGCTTCAATTTGACATGTTATATGATTCAAAAAACCTGTTTTCAGCAATTACAAAAGCTTTAAAGTTTACCAACTTTACACGTATTCTTATAAGAACATCAACCTTGATCACCTTTACAGGAGTCGACACTAGCGAACCTGGTCACGGTTTTATCGCTTATATTGGAGCTGAATCATCAACAGCCCTGTTAAGGAGAAATATTTGAAAGAATTTCAAACCTGCAAGAAACGTGTAATCTCAGTGTATGTTTCGCCAGGGACATGTTTCTTCGGATCGCATCGCCAAAAAGAATTATCGGCGCTTTCGATAACTTTGTAGGCAATTTCAGACTGTTTCGCGAATCGTTTCATCATCATCGTTTTCGTCTCTTGCATATCTTCTTTGAAATCAGCTGTAACAAAATGAACACGTTTAAAACGCACACTGTTTTCACTACTGCGATGGAATTCAAATGCTAGAACAAGAAGAAGTAGATGCCTATTAGGCTTAATAGCTGAAAATTACGAGAAAAAACGAAGGTACCATGGCGCTGGTAGGCAGAAAAGCTGCTCAACTGACCACACTAATTGCCATTCTTCACAGTCGTTTTTAAGGGAATAAAACAACTGATGAGAATTAAATGTTTGTGATGACACCAGTTAGCAAACATTGATGCACTGATGCGATCACCGAGCAGCCAAATCAGTTTTGTTATACAGAAAGAAGTAGAAATAAGTACAATCAAAATTTTCAAATCAACATCTTCGTACCATTCAAGTAGGTTATTTCTCAATTACATTACAAACGTACACCGCGTCATCAATACGAGCACAGGCTGGCGTCATGAAGTCCAATGGAACAACATCACTCCTGCCTCTCTCTCCACTTCTCATAATCAAATCACTGATAACAAAATGCTTCTAACTGATTGCCAATGTCAATTATAGAAGTAAGAAAATAAGTATGTAAGAAGTTCTCAATTACCGTTCAAATATAGATGCATAATGATATACGAAAATTCCATTATTGCCAGACCCTTTATTTGGACTAATCTGAACGACGTAAGCGTGTCATAGAGTAACTGCTGCGGAGATTTATCTATGAGACATCGCGATGCGGTCTTATCCTGAAACATGAATTGCAATCATTTTACAATAATTGAATCGCTAGTAAGTTTCTAAAACCCGGTATTTGGCGTGTTCATAAAACTTCAAAAAAAATTTTTTTTCGTACGCTCCTCAAATTCAGAATTGAGTTTCCAACAATAAAAAGAAAAAAAGAAAAAAAAAAAGAAACTGTTGATCAGTAAATTTTTTATCTCCCCTCCCTCGACTCTGAGCCTCTAAATGAAGGAATCCATTTGTGATGAAAACCGCGACAAATTGCTTAACCTAGATTTTGTTTAGCATAAAAAGCTGTCAAAACTAGCTCTAAATATGAAGTACCAAAACCTGCTATTTAATACATATAAATAAAAATATCTTAATGCCAAAACCAACTATTTGCACCGTGCTATTACTAAACTTTTGAAACATGTGCCGGTAAAAGAATCGACTTAGTACATGAATAACGGGAATGGTGCAACATTAACTGCCGAGTTTCCCACGGTATCAAAATAAGTCAGTTACAGATGTTTTTAGGGTTGAAACACGCCGTCGTGACTTTTAAAATTAAATTATCTATTAACAATGTTATAACCTGGGGGGAAAAAATCAACTCACTATCGACAGTACCAAAAATACCACAGTATTCTAGGATTCCTACAAAACCATGAAACTAGCAAGCTCTGGAACTAAGTAACTCAATCGTCACAACAAAGAACGTTCTTCCGCTGATCACACAAACTGAGTTATAGTCTTTTAATGTAATCGAGTACCTACGGCCAAAGAAAATAAATCAAGGGAATTTATAAAGACCTTAATATGTCACAGGTAGCGTAAGTTTGAGAAAGGAATTATTCCAGGAACATATATCCAACTGTAAAGGTCTGCACATTTCTTCCTTTTGCCTTCTCCATCTCTCTCGGAAAGGAAAAACATCCGAGTCACTGCATACATTCTCCGGATATTCAAACCAACAGATAGTACGTGTTTTCGACAATCTCGAAGAATGACAGGAAGCTGATAATTTCCCATGGTTTTTTAGTCCTTATCATTCTTTCCACTATCAAGATACGAAATAAAAATGGCGTACATATACCAGAACCAAACCTTGACTTCTTATCTGATAATCTAAAATACCGTTGCGTAAATACCTATATTGAGGAACTATTTAGGTACGATTTTTGGTACAACTTGTATTTGCTATCCAGTAAACCCAATGTTGACGGACATAGTAGTTCAACTACGGCGAATCGGCGAATTACACTTTCACAACCTCAGTCAATAGATATCTGGCAAAATTTCGATTTTCGTAGAGAAAAGTCAAAGGTTATGATTTTCTCATCGTTCTACAGAACTTGTATCATAGTTGTTTTATAATTATTCAATCAGGAACCTACTTGACTACCGATTAGAAACCATTCAATAACGGTTAATATTGAATAATACAAACGTCAAAATTGGGAAATGCAACATTCGTCATTACTTAAATGTAAAAAATGACTTCAACATTTAAGCTAGGCCCATTAGATATCAACCTGCCGGGCACCACCGAGACGATTCCGGAAAAACAATCGGCCATTGTTCTATTATTTCGACTATCAAGTATCCATAGTGTCAATATTATCATTGTTATCTTCTGAATATTCATTAGTTATTACAAGTTTACACTCACGGTTTACTGGTCAGGATTTACGTAACAAAATACTGTTGCAAGGTTGGGAGCACTACATTCACATGGTAAGGCACGAGCAAATCGATAAAAAGTGGCACCTTCTCTCTTAATTCCTAAAACAGTATAAAAGTCTATAAGATACTTCAAAACTTAATTTCAAGACTCGTCATGGCAACTAGAATTACATAAACTCGCTAAGATCTTTCCAGACTTATTCGACTCTCTTCCACGCCTAAAGACTGGTTCAAGATTCCACGAGATCCTTCCAGATTTGCTTAAGGCTCTTAAAGATGTCTCAAGATTTCTTCCGAGTCTAAGACAATCAAAATTCTTCAAGATGGGTTCAAGACACCAGCTACAACCCCCCCCCCCATTTCCAAAAAAGTCTACGCAAAGGATATTTTTTGCGGTTTTACGAAAAGGTTTTACCCCTAAACTTTAAAAAAAAAAAGTAATTTGGACATAACCACTTTTGTGCCCCTCCCCCGAATTAAAATGCAACAATTGTCACCATTAAGACTATTGAAGATGATTATTTATGATTTCTCAAAATTCTAAGCTTCTACAGTGTTCCAGAATTCTTCAAGATCCTTTCAGTCCGATTGAAGACTGGTAAAGATTCCTGAAGACGCTTCCGGATAGCTCCCAAAACTCTTAAGGACACTTAAAGACTTTCTTAGACGCTTGACGACTCATTCATGCTGCGGCAAGATCCTCCAAGTATCTTGCACGCTTATTGGAGACTCTACAAAACTTATTCAAGACTAATCGAGAATCTTCCAGACTTACTCAAGACTCGCTAAGGCTTTTCAAAACTTGATCAAGACTTTTCACGAATCTTCCAAACTTGTTTAAAACTTTTCCGAAGTTTCAAAGCCTCTTCGTGACTTGCTCATCTTTTTCCAAGACCCTCAAAGTCTCTTCTATAATTTACAACTTCATAAAGGCTCTTTACGGATCTTCCAGACTTATACATACATAACTTCATAAGAATTTCCAGTTTTCTTCCAAACTCGTTCAGAACATGCTAAAGCACTTCAAAATTTCTCAACATTACATCGGAAATGTTAACGTATTCACGACTTATTGCGAATCTTCCAAACGGGTTCAAGACCAGCTCACACATTGTACTACTCGTATGTATAACACTCTCGACGGTTGGTTTAAGACTAACTAAGACCCTTTACGGAACGTCATAACGAAGAAAACGAATTCAGAAGTAATTCCTCCAAAAGGGACATGTACTCCCTCTGTCACCAGGACGATTACAACTGAGTCGGTGATTCAACTTTCAATTTACTTTCAATTTCTGCAGACACGAAGTCAGGCAGGAACTGTTTACAAATTAATAAAACCCTCAGTAGGGAACCTCGATTTAAGATGCGAATCTCCTGCACGTGTTATTGCAATTTTGAGATTATCAAGATGATATCGACACCTTCCTGATAGAACATCATAACCAACATGACTCGATTACGAGTTGATAAGATCGCTTCAATATAGAAAATAATTCGAGACCAACGAAGTTACGTCCAAAATGAAGTAGAGAGATATTAATATTAATGCAGTCTATAAACAATAAGCTAACGTCGGGAGCTTGGCCCCACTAAATCAACTGGTAAATAATAAAAAATGCTGACTGTACTGAATCAATAGCACAGGCATCGATATTCGCGAAAGAAGAAGTAACTTTCACTGGCTTCAAACGTGATTCTACAAATAATAATAAAAACTCAGAAGTGAGCGCGATTGTTACTACTTTTCGCAGGTGTCGATGACGTCACCCGGTGGTTTCACTTTAGACTAACGAAATATAGACCGACTGGATCACATCATCGATCACCGAATTTCAGCGCATGACTCACAGCGAAAACGTTGACCTAGATGGAGGACACAGTACTGACACAAACCGGCTTGGTCACTAACAAAAGAAAAGATAGAAACAACCTGGAGATGGTGAGTCTAGCGTTTAACCTCCTTTCGTACGCGCCAGTTCTAACATCAATTACTGAACTTTGCACACGAAAAACTGCGACTGAAAACAATGTTATCAAATCTACACATTCCCTACATTGAAATACAGATCGGAGATTAGATTTGTAAGCGTAACTCGGCGGATTAGTGAACACTGAGAACGGTTTGGTTGGGTATACTAACTGGCTACATGATCAATTAAGGGCACAATAGTTCGTTACATCAATGAACCGAAAATACGTAATATAATTACTTAACCGTCGTAAGAGCTGATGTGTCATACCGTGATTCAGACGCACGCATAGCTTAATTCGATTTACTCGAAATGGTAACAAAGGAATAAGAAAGAATACCACTACCAGCATGCAGAGAAAATACCTGGTCGATTACGACTCGTAACAGAATTTAACTTACGTTAAAGTTGTTCAAGATGAGCGTAAAGATGTCACTTTTAGAGCTGAAAGAAGAACTTTCACGGATATCAATAAGATCATTTATCATCGTCAGGCAACCACGAATGGAGTAACGATCGACAGATAAAGCCGTTTTAGCAAAATTCTCCGCTGTCCATTTCAAAGCAATAGCTCTTCCCTCGGTATCATTATCCAATTTGGATTTCAACTTGATCTTGAATGCTGTAATTATAAAACATAGACATCGTTATTAGCTCCAGTGAATGAGATACCTAATATTAGGCGAATAAAATACGACGCCACATAGTATCATCTAAGAAACGTACACAAGAAAATATCGTACTGAGCTTCGATCTGGTTCATTGCCTTAACAAGCTCGTCCAACTTTATTTCGAAGTGAATGATTTCGGAGAAATCGCGTTGCAGCTCATTTATCCTCGCGATGGTAACTTGCGGGATATTTGTTTCGACTCGGTCGATGAACCTAGTAGCATTGTTCAAACTATCGTACAGTCGTTTTTCTCGTACTGATAAATGCAACGGGTCTTCGGCGAACTCATCGTACAGCGTAACAGCCTTCTCTATGATCGATATAGCCGAGTGAAACCAGTTAATGTCCGGAAATTCTGCGCTGATTTGATGGTCAATGGTAATGCTTAAAACTAGAACACAAAAAATTAAGACGTGCATTGTGTTTGATCAAATGATTGACGAAGTAAAGGGCCGTGAAACGATTAAACAAATTTAGAGATTCGAGATAAGCCACGTCCTTTCACTAACATAATTAACACGATCACAATTCGAATTTGATTTGCAATTGATACGCGACAATGGTACATTCGTATTTCAAACTAACAAGAAACGAGGACGGCACGTTAATGTCTCATCATCATTAATGAAACAATGGATTAATGGATATTGTTATTGTGTATTGAATAACGGAAGGGTACAAAAAAACAAACAATTGATAACAGAGAAGCAAAGAACAAGATCAAAGAGAGATGAGTAATGAGCTTAGAATTTCATTGAAATAAAAAAAAGGTCTGACGTCGCATTCGTTCGCCGAATTTAAGGTCCTTATTCCTAGTCACAGATCATTGTTCAGCAATCAGCACACAGCACAGAGGCTGGGCTGTACAGCTTTGAGCTTTCAAGTTGTTTTCGTTGGGTCATTCTGGGTCATTTTCATTTCTCATTTGCGTCATTTGGAAAAAGTGACAGCTGACAGGTATCCATTTTTGGTGAAAAATGAGTTTGACATAATTTTTTTGTTTTCCAAAAAAGTTCTCGTTATCAAGCAAGCGTTGCTTTAGCATACTCTTGTTACTTTTCTTGATATTTAATCCTCATTTTTTCGAAGAAGTGTGATGGCGAATGAGAACGGTATTAATCTGGCAAAAAACCGATTTCTTTTTTGACGGATTTCACCATTTTCAACCTTGCTCTTTCACTTGGTAACGTCAGAAAAATTTCCAACTCAAACAAGAAGTAACAGAATCAATATAACTGACAGAATCAGGGATGGCAAACGAAACAAAACGAAATAACGAAACAACGAAATAACGATTGATTTTTGTCTAAAATATTGAAACGAAATAACGAAACGTTTAGGATCGGCTACTAGTAGCCGAGCCTATTGCACCCACTTTCTAGGGTCGGGTACTAGTAGCCGAGCCTACTGTAATCGAAATTTCATTTCTTTTCCCGGGTGAGTTGAGTTAGGGTGAGTTAAGTAAATAGCAGGGATGGCAAACAAACGAAACAAAATAACGAAATAACGATTGATTTTTGTCAAAAATATCGAAACGAAATAACGAAACGAAAAAAAACGGTTTCGTTTGCCATCCCTGGACAGAATAATAAAAGAAATAATATTCGTCAACTTCGGATGCTCGTCCAGGGAAAAACGTGTTTTATTATTTTGTCAAACAAACTACTTTTCTCATCCGCGGTCACAAATAGTGCGAAATAAGTAATTCCCGATTCCCAGATGATATTAGACCTAAGAGTTTCCCGACACATTCCCAATTTGATTCTTTTTCTGGGAGAGGGGGAGGCGGGGAATTTCCATTCTCCGAATTACCAATTGAAAATATTTAGGGAAACATCCCCAAAGAATACCAGAGTAATATCCAGAAAACTCATTTAATTCGTTTACGAGCAAATACTGAATTAATAACGAGTAAATGGAAGGGGAGTCTAAGAACCTCATTGAATGCATGTGCAAATTAATCAGCTTTTCAGAACCTGTGTGAGCTAACCACAAAAGCGTAAACCAGAATTAGAACAAATACCGAACCGATAACTGAGAAGTATCTGAGGAGGAAGCTCAAAAGATACAGAAAACCTCAGAAATGGCAGAATGAACGAAAAACAACCAAAAAGCGACTATACGTATAATATTGTTACCATATTTTGTTTTTAATTAAGTTAAACACGTATGATTAGAAAAAGAAGAAAAATCGAAGGAACAAACAACGTACACAAAACGACAAAATATACAACTAAACCAAAAATTAACTTATCCTTAAAACCACGTACTATGTAAAATTATAACGTTAAACTTTAAATTACAAAAAAAAAAAAATTACATAAAAAATTTATTAATTTCATCGAATAATTTACAATTATCATTCTTTACACGTTAGGGAGAGTAATATCGCCGTTTTTACTCATTCGGGGGGGGGGGGGTAGAAATATCGACACAAGACCGAAAATCGATACTCCGAAAAACATTCGCTTTTAATTGTACAGAGAGAAAGAATATATACAAGAGAAAATTACAGAAACATGGTAACTACTAATTGCAGTAATTATTTTGTACCTAATACGAAAAAAAAAGAAGAGGGAAAACACAGTTAAAATGAACAATTGCACTGCACGAAAATATGTAACTGAAAGGACGCGCGAGGCCAGTCGCAACAGCCTGAGAACGCGGGTGCTACCACTAATCTTCATTATAATTATAAAATTAACGTCCGAGGGCTGTCAGATCCACCGGTAATCTGATTACCGTTTATACAAAGGCGATCAAAAACGATCATCACCCTGAACTCGACAAGAACGCAAAATATTAATACAAAAAACAAAGTAAAACGTAATAAGGCACGTTACGGGTTAACGTCTACCCAAGTGGTTCTTATCTGCACGAACTACTGTTACATACTCGGCTATTCAAACAATTCACGCCAACAGGGAAACACGACACAGAGTTTACGAATTTTAGATTACAATAATATAATATTGATGCGGTACGATTCTAAAAAATTGAGCTAACCATCGACTGGTCGAGTACGTGAATGTAGGTGAAAGATCAACCAAACCGTAAAACGTCTACACGCACCGGATCCAAATGCCACAATTCTAGTTTAACGTAACCACACAGCCTGTTTATCTTTACAGTCAATGTCGTAATAGTACGTATTCGGAACTGAAAATCCGCGTACAAAGAAGGAACATCGAGAATACTGAAACTTGATTTGCTCGACCAGTGGCGTAGCTAGGGGTTTCCCAGGGGGGGGGGGCACAATAATATTTTCAAGGGAGAAAAAGTCGGAAATTGCGGTATTTTTTAAAAATCGCCGCTATTAGAAGACTATGTAAAAATATTGGGGGGCACGTGCTCTCCTGTGCCCCCCACCGACGCTACGCCACTGTGCTCGACTGTAACAAAGCAATGGATATAAAAAGAGGATACAAAAATACTCGACCGGTGCATCGTCATAATTATCTAAACATTCGAACGTTGAATATGATTATTAGCTTATTGAAAACCTGAGCACGACAAGTATCATGCATAAATTATTCAGTAATTTAATAAAATGGCGAAGTGAATCCACGTACGCATTCCGGTTCCACATCAACTGATACACCGTTCATAAACCATCTCCGTGCAAAACCCATTTCTTAGAGGTATGGTCGAAACTGTGCGTCAGCCACTGGCGTTCAAGCAGTTTGTAGCGTTCCACACTCAGGTACAACGGTTTGCCACGCCTGTAAAAGTATTTCGTTCATTGTAAAAACATTTCTTAGAAATAACCGAGTTTCCAGTAATCTTCAAGCTAAACCAACCACTCTCATGAATACTAAAATTTGGAATTTGAAGCTGTCAAGTCAATTTCCCAGCCTTCTGTAGGGTAAAATGTACAATTTGGAGGCAGAATCACGGCTAGATTAAAAATCGGGTGATAACTGGAAGCAACGATCCACAAAACTAAATTTTTGATATTTTGTTCGAGTACAAGATCATCGGTGGATCTAGGAAGGAATCCTAGTAGGGACAATGCGCAAAGTGTCTCAGAATTGAATCGTTCTCGTCCCCTCCGTCTGAATACGTGAATCACAGTCGTGTGATTGTAACGAAGATTGACTGACGAATCAATACTCTAGATCGATGAAGCACGATCGAGGTGCAGTACCGCTGACCGCGGACCTACGTCGGCTTCTACCAAAGACTTAGCCGAGACGTGAAAGTGTGAAAATAGGCTTTGTTGACTTTTGTTACGTTAATTACAACCAGAAAATTACTTTGTTATTTACTATGATGCATGGAAATGCTCGAAGGTAGTTTCCCGATACGTATCGAACGTGCGAAAACGGTAATTGCACCTACCACCGATCATGGCGTAGGTGGGGTTGATCTGTTTTCCGGCGGTGTCGATACGTTTGGTCGATCTACCTTCGAGCGAAACGAGGCATCTTTATCTGGCGTATGCCCATTGAAGTGAACGGTCGAAATCAATCCGCTATCGCTATAAAATCATTGCGTTGATTTGCGTAAAGTTTTCGTATAGTGTTGTCAGTTCGTTATTTTGAATAAGCTTTTTCGAACCACCAGTTACTGGCTAAGTTATTCAGTTTTCCAAAAGGCAGTCATTTGTGACCATTTAATGTTCATTTTGCTCGGAGTGACCGCCATCATGGGATCAGAAACCCGATTTCTGGGGTGAGGGTGGAGCCATGACGACAACACTGCACTGCACCAGCGTAACGTGACATCACTCATTTTCGTCAGATATACGATGCCATACAAGTGTCAGGAAAAACCAAACGACCACGGATCCATCAACGATTTGCTCGCCGACCTTCAACTCTGTAGTCAACTGTCCGGCGTATTTCTTTGAATTATGTTGTAATCCACATTGGCAGGCCAGTCAACATGTAATCTACTTACCATGGGCGTCATTAGAATTTAACAATTTTTTATCTGTTTACTCTGTTTACAAATTTTCGTTCGTTTTCGTCTGTTCTCCCTAATGATTCGATCCTCCCCAAACATTTTTCACTTGGGCAGTTTTTGGGGTTAGAAAATGAGTTACAGATTTCAGTTCGTCTCGCCGCGGGGAGAGCTCGAACCGACGGAGGATCCTCGAACTTATCAGGTACGTGTTCATTATATCTAATTTATTGAAACCATTGAATTTTCATTATTTTCCTGGGGATTCTATCACCTCATTACGTTTTCTTAGGTTCCGTACCGTTTTAGGCCTTTTTCGTAATGTTAAATTCGAGGCTATTCAATTCTTATCATTGGATCTTTAGGGTCGGTCCCTTCCCTTTTATAGGCTTTGTGCCCAGGGTGGTTCGTCCCTCAAGTGAATTTGTCCGTCTTTATTGTGTGTTCCCGTGGCCGGTCCCTTCCTTCATTATAGGCTTCGTGCCCAAGGTGGTTCGTCCCACATGTGCATTTATTCAATTTTTGTACTGAGTTTAGTACCTTTCATTTAAGTACTCTCATTCTTGTAATTCAGCCGCCCCTTTACCTTCATTATTTTACAGAATTCATACGCCTTGCTATTATTATTAATCTTTTTCGTGTTCCCTTGTTAACCGTCATTCTGTCGTAAAGTTCGCCGATGGTCGGTACGATCCTGGCTCGTTGTTATCATTGAGAATTTACTTACTATGTTACCATTCTTGCACGTTATGTTTAAATTATATCATCCGAGTTACTATTTGGCATCTCTGTCTTTTCGTTCGTGTTCGAGACGTATCTTTCACGCAGCTCTGCTGCATCAAAATATGAGTGCGGGACTGGGAGTATTATTCCCAGCCCCATGCATCAACTATTAAGAAGCCCCTAGGCTTTTCAAAGTACACGACACGACAGAGGAACGATTACTCTTTTAGATTTCAAATTCAAAAGGTGCTGGTTATGAGACAACAGCATGAAGCTTCACCTGACTTCAGGGGTCTCCCAGGATGGATTATAATATACTCGTGATCGATGGGTCAGATTGAATGAGCTCCGCCCGGGAAAGATGACAGCTACAGCACGTGAGTTTTCGGTGGGAGGAATATGTCCAATTGTCTGGGTGAGAGACTCTTTGTTCTTTGGACCTAATTAACTGTAAGAAGAATATTCGCTCGATACATTGGTGTGTGTATATATATGTTTTTATTCGACTGTTTTTCCACGACGGAGTTTTCGATCTTCGAAAGTGTTTGCCCTCATTTCTCGGAATAGATGCAGATGCGTCTGTACCAGTTACGTAAGGTGCGACCGGTGGACGTCTAATTGACACCCGTTCGAATGGCTACTTTTTTGCATACACGTGCTGTGCTAATTTCGAGATTATTGATTCGTGGGGAATGGAATTATCAAAAGTGTCACAGATGTGTGAGATAGAATAATCGTTGGGTGGCGTGAGAGAGAAAGAGCAAATTCTTCTCACAACACACTTTTTGCCCACACCCAAAAAATCTTACAATTTTGAAAAATGTTTGCATATTTTCTTCTAAGATTGCCGATAAAATACCTTCCAAATTGAGTAATCAAATGTTTTTAACTCATTAGTTTTGGAAAATTTTTAATCAAAACTGTATAAGACTCCTGTTTAAGGCTGGTTTAAGACCATTATGTTGTTTCGAAACATTATTAGGGTTCTTGATACAAACTTACAATACTTCATCAAGACAAGCAAATGTTATCTAAGGATTTTATACACTTTTTAGGGATTTATCAAGACCGTTCAAGACTCGTTTAAGCTCTCCACAATTGCCTAAAGATTCTGTGGGACTCATCTAGACTGATCAGGACTTTTCAAGATCAGATCGTGACTTCTTAGGATTCCGTAGGGGCTAATTTTACGATGTTAGTTCAAATCTTAATCCGAGTATTAAACCCTCGATTCGGACGGAGTACAACAGGTAAACCAGAATTTAAAAAGCGTAAGCAGATTGTACAACTGGTCCCAGGACTCTCTAGGACATCTCAAAATTTATTTACGACTCTTTAAAACTTCAAAATATGTTTAAACTCGCTACAACTTTCAGAACTCTTTTAGGCTCCAACTGGCATACATACAATACAGTGTAACTTCGCCCTTTTCAAGACTTTTTAATTTCAATTATCCTTTATGGATGGGGCGAATGCTCTGTATCCGCAACTGTTCAAGATTCGAATATCGGAGATACATTCAAGCCAATATTTGCAAAAAACGAGATAGCCGAGTTGCCATGAAAATTATTTTTCGTTCCGTGCGCGTTCCACAAGAAACAATTGGATGCGGTGGCTAATTCGTAGAACACCCTCTGCACATCGCTCTTCTTCTGTACACGTGTATACATGCGAGAATGGGTTACAACCTTACTAATATTTAAATGTATCCAGAGAATATTTTCCCACGAGAACCAGAAACTAATAACGGAACTCTCTGAAATCCACATTTGGAAACCAAAAAATAAACTGAATAAGAACCAGGATCGCCGGAACCCGATAAAAGTCTCCATGTTACATGTTCTTAGTATTTCTAATTATACTCATACGGCCAGAGGCAAATATTCGAAAAAATCTGCAGGACAAGACAACGTGTATTCTTCTTTCCGTTTATAATATTGAATTCGTTGACTCACTTCAAATCACGATCCTCTTCGCCGAACACGTCTAAATACACAGAACCCCATACACAGGCTCGTTTGCCACGCACCACGATCACACATGATGATGTCACAACCAAAAACATAGCCGTACCGGCTCCACAATCGTTAGCGTGCTGCGATACAAATCATACGGTCAGTTCACAACTATGAATGAAGATACGATAAACAGACAAAGAATCGAACTCACCTGTGTTGCCTCGTGAATCTTCTCACGCTTACAACAACTTTGTTTAAAACAGACTAGAGTGCCGCAGACTAAACATATGCTACCCTCGTTGGGTATCTGATTGCAGTAACTGCAAGCCTTCCGTTGATAATACTGAAAAATAAAACAGAAAAATTCGCGAGTGTAATTCGGGATTCACTAACAGCCGTGGTTCAGTCGCGACCTTTTCGCGGATCAACTGACAAATTTCGTCTTTGTTTCATATAAGATATAAAGTTTAGCAGAGCATAGATAGATTTACGTACTTGGAAGATCTTGTCGTACTGGTAAGGCAACTGTAACAGCCTCGGCTGCTTCCAAGGTATGTGCAGCTCAGAGAGAAAGTTACGCGCCGAGATCTGACTGCGCTCGGCGTAGCCGCGGAACTCCTCAAACCAGGACTCGACGAAGTCCAGCTTGTCGTCCTTCCACGTGAACACAACCGCTGAGTTGAATTTTGCGCGGTCCATACCGTGCGACACTAGCTCTAGGTAATACACCAGCCGCACGAACTCATCCGCCTCGACCAACACCTCCGGCAGCTCCTCGTTGTACATGTGGTGTCGCAACACTGACGCCACTCGTAAGAATGGCAGACACATTTCTTGAATCTGCGCAACGAAAGCGAGTATATGGGGTTGAATTATAAAAACTGATAGAATTTCAATCAAATTGAGACCATACGCCTTCCCTCGGATTCGAATAGCAACCCGCATCTGTTGCAGGAAATTAGGCCGCTCGGGGATGCAGTCTCGGGTACACATTTCAAGATAAGGAATGATCGACATTTATTAAAGAAAGACGAAATCTATGAAAAGTCAACTCACTTTCAATTCCAAAGTTTCATAAGCCGGCTCCTGCTCCAACGAACTGTAATTTCCGTCCTCCAAGTACAGCAATGTCTTGTCCATCGATTCGATGGTGTACTTCATAGCGTGGTCCAATGAAAACCGTTCTCGTATATTGTTACTCATATCGACATCAGCCGCTCGAAAGTAATTTCGCTCGGCCTCTTTCAGATGACAACTCAGTTGGGCCACCACTTGGAAGTATAACAAGTTATACAGAAACTTGACGATACAAGTGAAATACGCTGCGGACAAACACGAATATCGTTACCATCTTCCATCACAAAAAGCTGAGTTTCTCTAACGTCAATTGGTAACTCACTTTCGTCCATATTCAGCGGCAAAAGGAGTACAAATTGAATCAGCAGAGCAACTGGATCTCGCAATAATAGAGGCACAGCGCCGCAAGTACTTGGCCCTACGAATATCATGCCAGTTAGTTGCTCCCACGTTCTCGCCACCGGACTGCGATCCAACTTTCGGGCGTGCGTCGCGAGTACATGTAGCAATGGCACTGCAACAATTTTAGGCTGATGTAAAACGCAATCGGCAATTTAAAAAAGTATGAGATATAGCACCGGAAAGAAGACCGCAAAAATCGCAAATATCACACTCTGGTCTTCACGGCACCTTATGGTAATTTAGAAAGAAATAGACAAATTTATATGTTGAAGGAAAATGTGTGCGTATTTTTTCGAATCACTCTTCACAGCAGACTTAGGTGAGCATTAAAAACTGAAAATTTGTTGAAAAATGAAGGGGTGGAGTGTTTTCGAAATGAAACGTGAAACACTCGAACCTTCAAAAGAAAGCCTTCAAATATTGAAAAGGAAACATCAATTTTTTTTAAAGGCGAAGTAGTATTAATGTGAGATAAAATGAAGATCGATAATGCCTAGGAAAAAGATATCTCTACCAACAGGCAGGAAGGACTGAGACAGTATACCAACTTTTGAATTTTAAACGAGGATACATCCAGCGAACTGTCGAAATAAGGGTCATTTGGGTCCCTAATTTTGACTGTTCCATCAGATTTTTGACCCAGCTCTAGTTCGAGCCCACAAAATCGAAATTTTCCCCTTGATAACGGGTCAAAGTAATTAGATTCTGAAATCGAATACAGTATCGAAACAAGGAGTTTTTGTGTTCTTCTCGAGTTTCAAAAGGTTCTGGTTTGGATTTTCATTTACGCACGTTGTTAAATAAAAAGGATCCAGTTCTTAATCGAATAATCAAATGGTTCACTAAGGTTTCTAAGGTTTATGGCTCCAGATCTTATCCTAGCAAAAATACGGCATAATTTTTTCATAACTGAAATGCACGAGATGCTAATATCCCATAAATAATTCTGTAAATTTATAGAATTAGGGTGACTTTCCTACTGTGTCACGCACGCAGTATCTGTTTCTCTCAGCTAGTAAATCAAAAGTCAATTTATCAAAGCGATACTCACGTATACAAGAGGATTTTTTCGCAATTATTGATGGAAGATTCTCCCTTGGTGTCGATGAAGACGCCGTCGGCATCACCGACTTCAACAGCGAGCCTCCACGCTGCACAATATCAATTTCCAAGTTCGTGCGTGCCACTGACGTCACAAATATCTCGGTGATATGCTGCTTTGGGAAGAAGTTTGCCTTCATGTCGTCCACCGATCGTTCTATAGCAGTTGTCAACTCCGATTTCTTCTGATCCTATAAGAATTATAAATTTCAATCAAGACTGAACAACTGACTATTTGTCGAGAAAAGGAAACCACATTGCTCGCTTCACAGTCTAACATGACAATAACGTACCTCGTTTTTTGGTTCCGCATTATGCAGAAGATTCGCGATATCAGCGATCGCTTTGAATATATTATTCTGCCTATAGCTAGCAACTACGTTGCTCGCATTTGGCGGCACCGGTAAAACACTATTCGCTACCTGACGACACATTGGGCAGAGGTACTCGCCCCTAGAGAGAAAAACAAATAGCCGATTAGTATTACAGAATTATGTTAGAAGATGAAACCGAGTAGGCTAGTCCAATTAGGACACAAATTAGAGAAATAAAAAAAATGGAATTAACTACTACAAGACCTTTTTTTAACTCCTCCCCCTCCAAGGGTTTTTCTTAATAATTTCGTTACCTATCAAATTTAGGCACAAAGTTTCGAAATAAAACTAGTTTTACACCGGCGTCTCCATAAAACTAGCTTTTTACACTTCTCCTTCATCTGTTCTCTAGATGTTATAAATAGATGGTTTCAAAACCCCTATACGCCATCACACCTTAACATACATATTATAGGATGAATAATAGAATTTTTGATATTTCAGTTACACCGAGTTGAATGAACAGCAAGAATACTGATTACCCCAGATCGGTTTCTAACCCCAACTACCCATCCCTGAATTGTTTCCTTTCCCTTTTCTTATTCCTAAGATACTACGCAAGAAGCTAAGTTTTTATGTTTTGGTGGTTGTGGACCTTTCAGTGCTTGTAATAGTAAAATGATGAAATCGTGAATCATCCGGAGGAGGAGAAGGAGGGTCTAGGTCACTGGGTTCAACGTTATCATCTGTTTGATCCTCTGTAGAAACTAAGTTTTTAATGACAGGTTGAGATTCCGTCAATAATCTCATACACGACGTAACAATGCAGCTGGACCATAAATAAAACTTATAAATCGAATTATACCTTCACTGTTGGACACAATTTATAGAATTTAGATTCGTGAATCAAAATAAAGCAATACTTTGAGGTATCAAAAACTTACCTATCGCTGAATAGTCTTTGTTGACCTCGTAAGGAATTCAGATATCGCAGTAAGCAATTAAGATGCAAATGATGACCGCAAGTTTGCACATGTATTCCACCCTCCCAGCCGAAACTGATGGACTGCTGCCAAGATTGCTGAAATAACAATAAATAGTAATTAAAAACTTCAAGACCAGCGTGAATGGTGATATTTATAATCTAATATACGAGTAGCTCGCAAACCGAAAAAACGGCTGGACCGAGAAATTTTTGTTTAGGGAAGGAGTTCCAGAACTAAAGTACATTTAGGTTTTCCTTCAAGATTCGCTCGAATGAACAAGATCTTGTAAAAGAGCAGAATACGGTTGTATTACTTTTGACCCCCAGAATAAAAACTCGAAATACCTGATTAAATTCGCGATTCAGATTATCAACTTTTTTCTGGAAATCACTCGACATCGTGTCTGACGCGAACAAATTAACTCTGTCTTTATCCGATGTCGGTAGTACTGCTCGTTCTGGATACTTGCGCTTATGGCCCAGAACGCTGGTGGCCTGAAAAGTTCCGAAGTGGACATAATGATAATTAACTCCAGTAATTTTAGATACGAGTACGAAATGTTCCGATATATGGGCAATTAGTTATCAAACTCTAATTTTTATTGTTTAAACTTCCTCCAGATTTTCACGTGCCGATAGAGAATCAGATTCCTGATTCTGTAGTATGGGAACCGCCCTGTTTCAACCCCACAGAGGAAAACCGAGAAGAGCCCGACTAGTATTCCCTAATTTTTCGAGATATACGAGTACATTTCGATGCAAAAATAATGTCGTCGCCCTCCCCCTATAAAAAAAAACTAGTTTACAGTACTCTTCACAAAATTTATATAACATAATTGCCCTTCAGATCTCAGAACAAGCCACATGTTCCTCAGAAAAATTCATGAAGTTTCGTCCAAAGCTTTCCTGCGACAAACACTTACATACTGATGTTGGAGCGCCCTATGCAGGTTAATTTACTAATCATCAATTTCTCTTTAATAAATTACAGATGAATTGGTCGGTGTACATAATTCTAAATTGCCAGAACAAGGGTGAAATTTGACTTTTTTTTTTTTTAGATTTAAGTTACCCGGTAAATTTAATTTGGTTTTGTACACTTCAGTAAACACTTCTGAAATATTCCCCTTCTCCAACAAATTACGGTGAAATCAATAGAACTATCACTCTTAGTTACCTGAACGAGTATTACGAGCCCTATCGGATTTTGGTCTGTACTAGGTGACGTTTGGCTACATATACCGCAGTCGTACTGTTTCTGAGTAACCTCGGCATGCGTTTCGGTCGTGTCGCTGCCTTCCCAATCCATATTATCTTCGCCTGTAAGGCATACATCAAATAAGGATGAGTCCCATCAACTGCAACGGAAACAACGATTCGATACGTAAAAAGTACGAACAATTACCGGACACGTCTAGATTCTTTTTCGCGAACTCTTCTCGCTGGAAAGCGAACGATTCCATCATTTTTCGCTGTCGCTCTAACGCTATGCGTTTCTTATCGCTTAGTTTGTTTCCGTCCGTGTCTTTTTGCTCCGTATCAATTTTGTACTGCTGCTTGGGCCATAATCGTTCGCGACACGCCAACACTTCGCATCTACAATTATGTCGAAGAAGATTTAAGAATATATTGGTTACTTCTAGCACACTGGACGGTGTTCTACCGTACCACGAAAGAAATGAGTGATAACAATCTGATTACCTGGACGTTTCGTCCATCATCATGATACGGGTCAAGACCTTTCCAACGAATGCAGCTCCGTCCCCAATTCTGACATCCAGTTCTTCGGGCTTCACACTTTCCGGATTGAACGAGTCTGGATATCCGCTCAGCTTCGAATGGATACGTAGCAACAAGGAGATTATACTCTCGTTGGCGTTGAAAATTTTCATGTCCGGCACCGGCGAGCCAAAAAGTTTCATGTCCGTGCTGCTGCCCACAGCAACGGGATTGGTCTTCCACGACTGCCAAAATACCAACAGTACCAATAACTGACACAACTGACGTTTGTCAGAACTCAAATAAAAGTACACAAGGTACGATCCACTTACCTGACTATTCAATTTTCGAGTGATCAGAGGTAAAACCGATGGAAAACACTGTACGTAATGCGGCAGTTCGTTAGACACATTCGAGGATGTAGAGCTCGAACTAGAAGGTTGTGAATTACGATCGATAGCTGAAACCAAATGAAATGGCAGTTTTTTAATTTTTTCATTTATTGAAAGCGCAATTGGAATTGACTTAACCTAATTTTAGGCCCTATGTTGGGCATAAGCCTCTCTCAGGCCTGTCAAATACGACCCGGTGGAACAAGTTGTATGGCAGTTAGAAAGGTGTTTTGAATCTTAGTGTCCATGTTGGAATATGAGTGAACTTGGTAAATTCTATATGTAGGGTGTGTCAAATTCACAATTTCTTCCTTCTGCAGTCCAGAGCGCTTTCGGCTACTGTGCCCTCTTCAGTGGACACTCCACTGAAGATGGCATAGCAGCCGAAAGCGCTCTGGACAACAGAAGGAAGAAATTGTAAATTGGCACACCCTACATATAGTGTGTTTTGAATCGTTCCTGTACATTCGTTTCAATTTGGAACAAGTGGCGAACTCGAATCGCAAATCCAAAGACGTTCATTTTCGCAAAAAGGAAATAGTTTTTATTCTAACAAAACTGTTCAGGATATTCTCTCAACATGGACACTGAAAAACTGAATAACTGGTTGCTTGAACAGCTCAACAACTTGGCATCATTCTTTGATGCTCTCAACACCTCGCTACAGCATCACGACACTGCAACTTTACTCCTTTCGAAAACCTATCCCTGAGGCATTGTGAAAAATGCAGCACCAACATATTCCGACAATATTGCCGAAGACTTCACCAAAAGGTAAAATTTGATGAGTATAACAAAACGTGATTGAAAGAAAATTGGTTTCCCAAATTTCAACAATACTGTAGAAAACTTCAACAGAAGATAATTGATAATTTTTTGTAAGTAGATACAATAAAATTTGACCGGGCCTTTTTTTTGTTTTCTTCAATTTTGACTAAATTTGACTCGGTACAGATCGTTTAATTTGCATGACTGGTAACAACTGACGAGAACGGATGAACATTACAAAAGGTACTGGATTTATGTAATAAATTTTCTGGCTATCGATGAAGGACCTCCTTCAATTTTTCAAAATAGGCAACATCATACCAACAGTGTTCAAGTGTTCTTATATCCATCAAAAGTTCTCACCTAGTAAAACTTGTTCCAATTACATTTTATGTTTAAATCCAGTTTCACGAAGGTAATCATGGGTTGAAACTCAAATCTGCGTACCCCCTTCAATGTGGATGACAGATCGTGATAGCGAAAACCAGTTTTTAAACTACACGATTTGAAGGAAATATAAAATAACGTTGTATGTTATCCGACCAAATAAGACAAAAAATAATGTTCTATCAATTGCAATAAGTTCATATGTATTCATTACAAACGGGGATTACAATGGTATCGAGTCTTATACCGTGAATAATATGAAGGGTAAAGAATCAAAACTCACATTTGCCATTCTACTTCCAGGGTGCAAATAGGCAAAATACTGTACACGGGTGTAAGAATATCTTTGCTGCGCCTGTGAACATGGAGTATGTTATACATATCGCACATTCACAGGCGCAGCAAAGATATTCCTGCACCCGTGTACAGTATTTTGCCTATTTGCGCCCTTGAAGTAAAATGGCAAATGTGAGTTTTGATTCTTTATCCTTCATATTGTCAATAAGTAGCTGATAGAACATGCAAATTAACCGAAAAACTTACCGTATCGAGATGGACTAGATGGAGATATCAGGACGCTTCGGTCGCTCGCATCTGAAAAACCATTTCACATGCCGATTAGATAATATCGAGGTTTCAACATTCGAAACAACGAATAGACATAACGTAGAAGTAAAGAAACATACGCGCTGGAACCAATGAAGTACTCGTGGCGCTTGGCACGGGATCCGCGGTACAGCTATTTGAAAAAGGTCCACTTTCCAACATATGTCTCAACGATGACTGACTAGGGGCGCATAGGTCGTACGAGTCAGGCAGCGGTTTCCACTCCAGAGCACCTGCACATAAAAACCCGGTTTCCATCACTTCGATAGAGCAGCATTCCTATTAGGGCTAATCTAAGAAACTTATTTAGATTGAAATCGCGATGAAAACGGGGGTTTTTCAGTGTAACGGGGAAGGGAGACAAGCGAAGCACAAAAGTACCGTACATTCCCTTCCCTTCGCCTCTAAGATCGTAACAATTATTTTATATCAGTTGTACCTATTCGATTATTTCGAATTTCTTGTAAATTTTGAATTTTTGATAAACTCAAATTTTCTAATGAATTTCAAATTTTGTACCATACTTTTACTTTTTTTAAAAGAAATGTTCAATTTTATACGGTATTTAATTTTTTTTCTATTTTTTAGCGGGTTCTAAGTCCTTTCCTCCCTAAGAAGAAGTTTTTGCGTATTTTATTTTCTCCAAATTCCCAGTTCATTTTCCAATTGCATTTCTTTTGAGTAAATCGGTATCAACTTTTTTTTAGGTGTCTTACAGTTTTTTGATTACAGCTTCCACGACAAGCAAAATTAATTTTTTTACTACTGTCAGAAATTTCGGTTTTGTTACCTAAAACAGTCAGTCGTCCATTACGAAACCTATTTTTCCTATATCTCAACTATCAATATTCTGATTAAGAATATTAACAGTAATAATTGTCTTTATATCTTTAGTTTAACAGTAGTTCGATTAATCAATATGTCCCCATTACAAGCATTAACGCATCAAAATTTTAATAAGAAAAATTCCAAACAACTGATTCGGTATTACAACTATCAATTAACCGATATTTCAATCAATGATACGTTAATAGTCCGACTCTCAAAACATTGAAATTCATCCATCGACTTATTGACATTTCAGCTATCTATTAATCTAATAACTGAATCAATATTTGCACCCCATTCATTTTTCAATACTTCAACTATTTTTTTTATTTTCAACAATCGATTTTATAAACGAATTGATTTTTGACAATTATTCTGAACTGATCGACGCTTACATTTTCGACATTTTGCCTACTGATGACCGAAAATCTCATGACAATTCAAATTCTATACCTCTAGAAAATAACTGAGTCTGATCCAAGAGTTCATCAAAACACGTACCTGCATTTATGACAATCGTCCTTATAATCGTTCTCACGTTAGCTGACAAATGATTAGAGGGAAACCAAGTCTCTAGTTTCAAATTGGTCACATCAACTTTTGGCGGGTCTCTGGAACCAACCTGAACAGACACGACCATTTAATATGTACTTACAATTTTAAGATAACTTAATCAAAAATAAAATATGCTTTCAAATTCGAGTAATGCTAGTCTTCTATTAGGGAGTAAAGATATGTCTTTCGACATCCCTATAACTTTGTACTTATATTAACAAACACTCGTGAGTTAGAAATCAAATCTCACCACGCTAAGGGCATAACGAACACTTCCAAGACGTTGGAACCACTTCACCGGGCAAAATGGGAATCGAAATTTGTCATGAAAACATTTGAAGGGTAAAGAATCAAAACTCACATTTGCCATTTTACTTCATGGGCGCAAATAGGCAAAATATTGTACACGGGCGCAGGAATATCTTTCCTGCGCCTGTGAACGTGGAGTATGTTATACATATCGCACATTCACAAGCGCATTTTGCCTATTTGCGCTCTTGAAGTAAAATCGCAAATGTGAGTTTTGATTCTTTACTCTTCATTTATTGATGTCTTTGGTCGCTTCGCCTCTTATCAGAGTTAAGGACCACCATACGAAAAGTTTCAAGCAACAATAAGTAATAATAATTTCACTTTTCTCAGCTTACGATTCAATATCACTAGAACTTAGCTAGTCAATGAGACACTCGCTCTGAAAAATTCATTTCCATTAACAGTAAGCCCTCACTGAGCGGGAACGCATTCGAACAGGACATTTTTTCCGGTTCAAGGGGTTTCCGTTATGGAGACGGTCGAATAAAAAATTGTTAGGTACTTTAATATAACGCACCACATAAGTACAGTGTTAGTACATTACGTACGAGTTACAGCTTGAAAGTAATCGCTTAATGATTTTTTAATAATATTCTGTATATTGTCTCGGATATTGACTCCTTAGTGACCACACGATTCTGTAAAAACTCTGGGCAGTTGCATTCAGCTCCAATTTTCTGAAGATCAGAGAGCGCTGCGAGAGCTTCTGCAAGGTTCTTTATTTTCACGGGTTCAATGACTTCCTCCTCTTCCTCACACTCTACGTCCTCCTGTTTGGCTAAGCAGTGCACAGACCTCTGTTATTTCTTTTTCACAGTAGCCAGGCAATCATTAAATGAAACAATATCTTGTACGTCAATGTCCAACTTCTGACAAGTGAGCGTGATGTCATTTCGGAGATCTGTTTCAGTCAAAGTGGTCTGAGATTCACTTTCCTTCATTTGAAAACAAACCAGGCTTAGCGAAGCCTCCTCTCACGATACCATGCCAAATATGGCACAAAATATTGTGCGATTGATGCGTTATTTCCCGTACTAAAGAGGTTGATGAGATTAAAACCTTTACGTTTTCCGGACACACAGGGTTCCGTCTTACAAGGTGTATTTAACATGGAAAAAATATCGGGTCAGCCTATTTTTTCCGGTAGATAAGGCTTCCGTTTTGCAGAGGGTCCGTCTTAGTGAGGTTTTACTGTAATTAACATGGCGGCTGTGAAACGAAGCCCGGAAACGGTCACAACGTGATTACAAACGTAAAGAGGAATAAATGCCCGCCAAAAGCGATATCGAAGTAGGTGAGAACTTTGCCCGGTGATGCACAGAAATCCGAAACGTCAAATATAACTTCGTCTAAAACGTATACCAGAAACGTACCGATATGAAGTTCGACATCTTGGGCGCTATACTCAACGCTATCTCTAGGAGATACACAGCCAATGATAATACGTGCTCGGTAACGCTTTTCTCGTGCACGTATTTGTAGAACACAATCCAAACTACAGCGTGGAATACACTGGTGTTGAGAATACTACGTGGATCTTTGTACGCCGAACTGCATGGCTTAGGTATGCGGAACGGTGGCCACGGGATTGTACCCGGAGGCAATAGATTGCTCTGCTTTACGCTGAAAACAAGCGACATAATTGGTCATCATCGTCAAATTCATTTGCCTTTAACTGCTACGATCTCCAAATAGAACACATCGCCGGATGTTACAATTAAATCTACCCATTCTACCAAGACAAGCATTTGTGCTAGTCTAGCCCAGAATCGAAAACTTTCCGCTATACGAAAACAATACTTACAACGCGGTGAAGCGATCGGTAGAGTTCTGAAAATCTTTCTTATTTTGCACAGCCCGGAGCAGAACATGGATGGGATCGTACAATTCCTCCCAGACGCATGCTTTAGGTATATACAGACCCTGTTGCATGTTGCCGCTTACTTCGAAATTCGGAGGTCGATAGTCCGCCACCTGAAATACGAAACAAGGAAATTAATGAGAGTCTGCTGTGAGAAACGGGGTCAACACGACTAAGGTTTTCAGATAACAGCACCTGTCCTAAAATTGGGTCGAAGTCGCGAGACTGTCCCGAGCCACAACGTTCAGGCATCAACTCCATCAACTGGCTGTGGGTTCGATCCGCCACACACAGTAATGTGATCATTTCCAACCTGGTTAGCACCGGATACGTAGGCCCGGCGCCATAATACTCGATACCTGTAAACGAGTGATAATGTTTCATTACAAATGAAGACGTTTGCGATTTCATTGTGTACACCGGACTAACCCAGATTGGTCCTATTACTGCACAGTGTTGCAATGAACTGCAGGAAACTCTCCAACATCGGAGTATCATTTTCACATTCGTTACTAATGTTCGTTCGATCGATGTTATTGAAGAAACTCAGCCAGTCGCTGACATGAAACCTGCGAATGCAAAATCAACGGTAAATATCAACGTTTCGATGGTACACGAAGCCGCTCACTGTTTACCCGAATAACGTACTTTTCGATGACGAGTTGCATGAATCGCGTGGCTGACAACTGCGTCGATAGTATCTGTAGTAAGTATAAATCGGCGTCCACCATCGAACTGCAGAAGTTACATTGAATGTACGTCATCGCCTGTCCTTTGATTTGTAAGCCGTTGCGAACCCACAAACCATTTACGATTTCATAAAATGCAACCTGCACAATAGGAGTTAATTACACACCATTTCCAAAATTCGCGTAGACCTTGTCTGCGGAGGTGTAAACGTTCAAAAGTAAAACGATTGAGACCTCCCAAGACGGAGCTATCAAAGAACAACCTGTTCAGGAAAACTGCCTCTTTTGTTCATTTTATTATAAAAGGCCAATTCAACTTCTTCATATAATATCAGTACGAATCAATCAGAACCTTGCTGTCTTATATCACGTAAACCTACGATACCACGTCAGTTTTTTTGATGACCAGATCACTCACTTGGATCCGTAGCGGATGTAGAAGAATGGACTCGATGAGCTGATTTCGCGGCAACACGTCCTCCAAGGACAATTGCTGCACATTGACCGCCTGGCAGATGAAGGTGGCGAGGTATCGGTGCAACGGAATATGAAACGATACTTGATTTTCGTCATAGGCACTCGGGTCAATTACCGCTTGCAACCACTCTTCCAGGGCTGTAATACAACTACGCAGCATGCGCTTCGTGTATGGAATAGAGGACTTGTTGTTTAAGTGCGAGAGTAGCGCCCACATTGGATACGCACTCGCCTCCAGCTCAGCTGAAAACGCCGCGTAATACGTGCCTGGTTCGAATTCAACGTGCTGGTTCATCTCGCGCTGGTTAACATTCATGCCTGCAAAACAAAAAACGGTCGTATGTTGCGGAGCAGAAACGGAATGGTGCATCATTCGCACGCTATAATAGTATGGTAAAAACCAAATAATGTCGTATCTTCTCTGTTAGGGAAAAGCGAATTCGAAAAGCGACAATCGGGATATTACAGAGCCTGATTTCTCTATCTCTGAATTTAATTAAAGACGAAGAAAAAAAAAAATCAAAACAATATAAAAAAATTGAATATTCAAACACTCTGCCTGAAGAAGAACCTGAGCTGAAAGCGAAGATATTTTCAAATTCCAAAAATTTCTTTGAAGAAAAAAATAATACTCTCGATCGATTACAGTACTATGAGCACATATTTACTAATTTGTCTGAACAGAGGACTGATGAATTTTCATCAACTGTAATAAAGACTCAATGCATCTTACCGTTCTTGTCCTAATGAACTTTGACGGGATATAAACAAGTATTACAGAGTCTTAGCAAAATCTGAATGAGTCTTAGCAAGGTTTAGTGACTACTAGCATGATTTTAATTAATCTTAGTGAATTTTAATAGATCTTATTGATGAGTCTTAATACAGACTGAACCCTGAAGAGTCCTGGCCGGATCTTAGAGAATCGTGTACATATTTTTACGATTTCTAACGAATATGGTAGCACCTTAATTATCAGAATCATTCACATGGTTTGAATTAGTTGTAGTCGAGTCTTCGTGAGCTCGAACAATGTTAGCAAGTCCGAATGTGTTTTAGCAGGATCTTCAAGAGATTAATTGAATTCTAATGAGACTTAAATAGGCGTGAGCGTCTGTATCAGGCTTCAAAAGATTGAATAAGGTCTCAGTCGAGTTGTAACAAGTTTCACAGAATTACATGGGAGTTTTAATAAGTATTTATAAATCTCCACAAATCCTCATGACTCTTAGCAAATAATTACTCTCAGCAAAGTTTTGAACAACTTACGGACTCTCAACATAATATTAACGAGTCAAATGTGGAGTCTTCATGACTTTCAGCAGGATCTTAACCCGTCTAAGAATCCCAATGACTTATAGCAAGATCGTCACTTATTTTCGTGAGTCATAATCAGCCTTAACGAGTCTTCATGGATCTTGATAAGTTCCTAATGGGTTTTAACAGTTCTTATCGAGAGTATCGCCGAGTCTCAGTAAATATCACGGTAGTCTGAAAGAGCTTTAAATAATCTTAGCACAGCCAAAACGAATCTTCATGAGTCGTGACGAGTTCAATTACTTTTAGCAAGATCCAAGCACTCGTAACTAGACCCCAGGAGTTTTATTCGGTAAGTTAAGGTGCCTTAATAGTTTAAAATGAGCCTCAAAATATCTTAACGGGAGATAAGTCTTAATCTCTACCCCTGCCACCTTGGATGAAGCCTGGAACCGAGACAGGCACACAAACAGACAGTCACGTATTATATGAATTAGCAGCCAGACGCCAACTGATACACAATCACGCAGAAAGCGTGGACGCCGAGTTCATAGCTCACCAGGGCAAAACTGATTTCGATGCGAGAGAGGACACAAAGCAATCGGAAGACGAAGCCTCTCAGTCAAGTCTTCACGAGCCTGCATAGGCTTAACTAGATAGTTTTCATCTGCAGGCTAATCTTTTATTCATGTTCTCTAACTTCCAAGTTACGCTTCATCAAGGGCTTGGGCAGCGAGGCTGCCAGTCTCGTAATCATAATAAACGAATGGCAATGACAGTAAAGTACTTTAACCAGAGTGTAATAATAGGCCATTTTTAAACCCAACCGGCGTGCCCTTGGACGCCAAACTGACTACATCGGGTTCGGCATCCAGAAGCGCGGTAGGCTTCAAAACAGCATATGGCTACACTTAGGTTAATGTGCTCTAATGACACAAGCTCGAGACTAATATCAAAATAAAAGATTCTCACAAATCGCACACACAGACGGAATGAAAATAGCGTTATAAGGTTGTATAACTAAATTTTTGCTAACATTTTCGAAGAGGCCAATTTAATCACGAATAAACAAGTAGATGGGACAAATATCTAATTCAAAAAAAAAAAAGGAACAGTACTTGCCTTGAAAGTAAGACAGGAAAGAAAACCACATATTCGTGAGCATGTCGTTATCCATGAACTTGATAGCGACCGGTCGATGTGATAGTACGTTATTGAGATCAGAAACTAATGGCCAATAACAATGCTGATTCATCACTGGCTGAGCACAGTTAACTACTCGAGGGCGAGGACGTTTGCTGAACGTACTTCGAACTGAAAAGAAGAAGTAACGGCGAATTACAAATCCATTGAAGACACGTTGGGTCTAACGGGTTCAAAAGATGGCTAATTCGCTAGGTCAAATTGTCCATCCGTTTCTGAACGTCTACGATAGTCTAATCGCTACATCTATAACACTGTCATCACTCACAGGTTAAGGGCATTGGAATTAAAATCCTGCTCATCATATTCTTCAAACTAACGACCATCACTTGCAACAGGCAGAAATTCTCGGTCATACGCACAGCCAATTCTTCATTGGAAAACAACTGCACACTAACGTGGACGACCCGATTTGACAACGTATCCGGATCGGCCGCCTTCTCCAACACCATGGCTATTCGACTGTAGTGGATCACAAACGCTTCGGTCAGTGCTTCCTAGAGAAGAAATAAAAGTATCAACCATCCATGTTCGCCATCCGTAATCGCGATGAAACTCGACAGGACTTGAAGACGCACTTTATACTTCACGTCTGGAAGCATGTTTAGCAGAAAACAAACCACTTTTTGAGGGAATTCGTATTTCACCGTCCAGAAGACGAGTTCTTCAAGGAAAGTTTCATGTTTTAGTTCTTTTTGCAACCCGGTACAATCTGCAAATGGAATACCAAGTATTATTTAGTTTTTCACCACCAAGTTTGGGGGCTTCGCCCCTTCGCCAGAAAGACGGGAAGATAGAGAATCCTAAGAGGTAGATACGGAAACACACGATGCTACTGGAGAAATTACAGGCACAGACATACCAGCCAGCCAAGTACTTAGCTCCAAGTCTGTCAATTATAGAGACAAAAACGTTACTCCGTTTGTCTTCCTTACTGTTCACCTGTTTGCCCATTTACCTGTATTCTTTCTGTCTGCTGCCCGAATGCTCACACTTTCCTGAATGTCAGCCTTTCTTTTTTCTCTTCCTGTTTAACTGCCTTTGTTGGTCCACCTGTCTATCCGTTCGACTATCTGTTCGCTTGACAGTTTGTTTTTCTGGCTATCTCTCAGTCTGGCCGACGGTCTACTCTAACTGGCTGAATTCAAGGGTAACAGAACTGCCTCCAACATTTTTCGGATTTTCGTGATTTCAGGTAAGAAACACATTTGACGTAGGAAGGGAACAGATTTGTAATATATGGATAGAAACGAAAAGATGTACTACCCAGCTGAAGTTTATGCATCTTTGACCTAACTACATATAAGTTATTTACTCTATCTAACTTACCTTCAAATTCAGGAGGCGGATCTGGATTCCGGAGTGATATCAAAGCGTCTTCGTATAATGCCTTGCTGTTATTCATGAATACAGCATACGGAGAGTCGTCCTTTGGCCACTCTCGAGTTAGTTTTTGATAGACCTGAACGAAAAAAACAGAATTACAAAGCATGTCCACCGCAGATGAAAGGAAACATAGTTCACAAAAATTCAGCAGATTAAAAACAACTTGGTTCACGAAAACTCACCTGTGGATTGATCAACGCGGAAGTCAACACACGTCGCATTGCAGCTCCCATGCCACTAAAATCACTAAGCATGGACAGAAAGTCATCGGCATCGAAAGTCGACTCATTCCTTGAGGACGAAACGCTCCGTCTGAAATCAAATTTGAAATCATCAACTCCAGACAATACGAAAAAAATAAATACTACTCCTTGTTGAAACTCGTCTCGCTGAGTCTGTCTGTCTAGTTGTCTTTTACTTTCCTGTCTGTTTACCTGTCCATCTGGTCGACCCCCTATCTCCTTACTTGTCTGACTGGTGAGACAATCGGTCAAATTTCCGTCAATCAATTCATCTTATAAGCAGGTTGGCTTGCTTGATGTCTCACGGTCCTGCGAACTATTTTTCTGTCTGTCTCAGTCTCAGAACATTAGATTTGATTCCACAATTCTACGGATTAATAAAATGCGCAACCTGCGTAACGTTCTCTCTTCCGACGAGGAATACGACGGTCAAATTCGAAAATATGAAGAGATTTAACGAAATTATTTACATACTTGAAGTTCCTCAGATGTAGTATTAATCGAAAGAAAATCCGGGGTGCCATCAACTCGGCTATGTACAACAGATCTGGAGGAGGAATCATGCTTTCTGAATTGTCCACAACACCGTGTCTATCGCAAAAACTGGGGAAAGCAAAATAGAAAATAGTATCTTGGGACGATGATTGTGTTTCTAAATTAATATTCGTAGATTTGTACCCAGTGGATCTCATAACAGAAGTATCACCGCAATCACAGGCGCCTCCCGCTTGGCTTCTGAACATATTGAAATCGTGGCCTTCGTGCTGGCCTTTGAGGAAGCAATCGGCACACAACGACATGCACGGAGATATACCGCAAGTGCGACATCTGTAAGCCACGAACTGAGCGGTCCACACCAGACCACAGGTGGTAGCATTGTTATATTTTTTCACTGAAAACAAACAGAATTTCTGACAGTGAAACATGAGGACGTTGAACAAATTCAATCGGCAGTATATCTAGATCCAAAATTATAACCCGCCTGGAAATCGTGGGGCCAGCCCGAATTCCGGCATTGGCGCCAGATATACGCCAAATTTACCCTCGATTCTGGCGCAAATTGAGCACCAATCGAAAATTGGCGCTCGATTGACGCCAGGCGCCATAGTCGGACCAAATATACGCCGGCCCCAACTAGCCCAAAATTCTGGCAACGGCGCCTGCATGTATTTCAAATGGGAAGACGCTAGCGCCAAACTGGCGTGAATTTGACGCTGGCCCCACGATTTCCAGGTGGGAAGGGACTATGAGTTCTTCGATCAACAAATGTCACGGTTTCCGGAGTGAACTCATATTGGTAAAAAGTTAATTTTACTAGATGACTGATAGATTACTGCAAAGATAATATTTAATAATATGAGAATTGACTTCCGATTAGAGTCAACCATTACATTGAAAAAATGGATCCATAATTCCGGGTCGGAAACAAAATTAATCAAAAGAGCCTCGGATAGTGTTCAAAATCACACGTTGAACAACATGCATTTTCAAGTCAAATGGGAAAGTTTCTCAAAATGAAGATCGAAAGACAATTTAGACCACAAAATAAGATACCTAATTCAAAATGTTTTCAAACACAACAGTGAAAACACTTTTAGCAGTTAAAGAAGTGGTGCGCCGCGATAACGCTATGATCAGAAGTGAAAGTTCGAGCTCTAATACGAGATCTCAGTCTGGATTACAGCTAGAACCAAAATTCTTCACAATGGCTTTTTTTTGCAATTCACTTCAATGCTTCAACAGGATATGAATGCAAACTAAAGCTTAGAACCACATTTTTAAACATTATATTTGTATGTAGAACACTGATAACTCACCGATAGCAGTAAAGTCATCGGGAGTTTCACCACCAGCTATCAGCCACTTGATCCACTCAATTGATTCGTTATCATCGATCGGTGTTTCGTGATTCAGAAATCTATCTAAAACCAAATCCAGACAATCCGGAGATCGACTGGTTTTGATGTACTCTGCTGCTCCTCTTTTTCCTTTATCGACTATTTGCTGTACCAGAGCAGAATACTCCATTGCGAATCGTTTGGTCACAATTACTTCGTTACTGAACATCAAAGAAGCATGATAATAAAAGGGTGTACAGGCAGAGATGACAATTTAAAGGTATTTGGTCAACTTTGCTAAGTAGTAGGCCTATCTGTGACGAACATCAATTTCACTAGGAGTAGTATGCTAGTCATACTAACGCGAAACAGAATAGAACAACATTAACACGCGAACGGTACATACGAATTATTCTAACAAATATGAACACACGGACATTGGCAAGGCATAAAATTACGATGAATTTTACAAGAGAACTTATAAATGTCTGTAAATGAAAATAGCTTCGACATCTGTAATGTGAATGACCGAAAGAAAGGGAACAATTGCAAGATCATCGATGATGATTGGATGCTGGATGGTGGGTTTTTTATTTAATTTTGAAGAATGAAAACTGAAATTGAGAAAGGCCCCGATTGTGCATAATCAGTACTCAATTATGGTCCTTTGTATCTGACTTGAGTTCCTCCATGGCATTTTTTTTGTCGGATCATTGTGGAATGAACTCCAGACATACAGCAAAAAAGGGTACCTTAAAAGAACTACAACAGGCAACTTGGAATCCTTTTTCTTAGACTGTTGTTTTGGTGTTTACATTTTTGCACAATTTCCATTTCCGGGTAATGCCTAGTGTGCGAATAAGAAGAACCTCAATTTCAGCAGAAGCACGCGTAATTTAGGTACTTTTTGACTTTCAAGTTTTAAAGAACAGTATCGATCATCCATCGGACGGAGAGTTGATTCCATCCCAGCATGTGTAATTTGTAATATATAGAACATAGAAGTTAAAAAAGCTGAAAAATCTCGATCCTGTAAACGCCATTTTCAACTATTCTTCGCGATAAGAAAAGAATTAATGAGACGTTCCTATTGCTTGAAAACGTTCTAGTGTTTGTGTAAAGCTAGCCGAAAACTCTAGCAAAACGAAGGTATTATGGATCAGGTAGACGTTACGAAAGATGCATCGGGTGATACTCCAAGTGTATCGGAAAACAGAATTGTACCCGCTTCCGAATCAAGAAACGAAAATACGGTTCGATTAATTTTATACTTTGCTTGGTTACTGCTTTGAACGTAATTTTAGGAGCTCATTTTTATCAAAATAATAGAAACATCAAACTGGGGAGACCGTAAGATATGTATGGGCTCATGGTTTGATTAGAAAACCCGCCTGAATGGTAATGTAAACAGATGTTCTTTGTGGGAATTCTATCTTCGTACGCTAGATTCAAGCTTCATTAATCAGTTCAGGTTATGTTGTTATAAAAATTCATGCTGTATGGAAGTTCTCGCGCATTTCTCTCTGAATTTCAAGTTGAACCCCGTAAATAACTATTATTCGTGTGTTCAATGATACAAATCATATCACCTGTAAATTCAAAACCTTGAAGCTTGAACTAGACGTATGAATACGCAGCTGACTCGAAAACTTACCGGCATCACATATTATGTTGAATTTACTGTCTAATGGCATGGTATGTTGTTTAGACTGACGATGACGCGACTAAAAACGAAAAAGGAGACGGCGACAGTGGTTACATCAAGTTGAAAGTTTTGGGAAATGTAAGTATCTAGAATGTTTTATTGTACACGTATTTCGTACCTATAACGAGTGGTTGAATCGTGTTTAAGCCACTAGCACAACTCTAGAAAATATCCATGTATGTCAATCTTTTTTCGATGTGTTAACAGGATTCTAATGAAATTCACTTCCGAGTTAAAATGTCAACACAAATGTACAAACTTAAACGATCTTACAGTGAGAAAGCAGTAAGTGAATTAAACGAAAGAAACTTTCAGTTCTAAGTTCGTTATGAATAGTCAATAATGGTGCACGTGTTTGGTTACAGGGTGTTCAGTTACCCGGATTGCGATTTCTGTTTGATGGAAGACGAATTACAGATGAAGATACACCTAAATTAGTAAGTTCTCGCATGACTGAGAATTGATAAATTTTACCCAGCTCAAGGGTGTGGTGGTTAATGCCTTTTTCATTTCCAGCTTGAAATGGAGGATGGTGACGTAATTGAAGTATATCAAGAACAATCGGGCGGTGCTGAAACTAACAAAGTCTCAGCTCAGAAATTCTGCGGAGTACTCGTCAAAGAAATGCATATATAAATTGAAAGAAAAATATTTTAGATTTAAGGCATTTAAAGTTAATGTTTTCTTCTTTTTTTTTTTTAAATTAAATTCCTTCTAGATTTAATAAGTTTTTTTTTTTTTGTATATTTCTGTTTCGTTTCACATTTTATGTTTTTACGATACTCGGCACTCTTGTAGGACAGTATCTCGAACAATTTCCGGTCAAGAACATTTATTGTAGAGGCGTCGCCTAAGAGGTTTTCTCCAATGAGAATTTGATCTTGTTGACTTAACGTTATACTTCTGACGAGATCGTATTGATGCAGAATAGCCGCATGTAGTGATTCATAATGAAAGCGTTTTCGGCATTTTTTTAAAATAAATAAATTTATTTTAAATTACATTGTGTCCGTAAAAAGTTACTTATAAATAATTTTTTGTTGAATATTGAATCCCATTGTTAGACCGAAGCTCTGGATCAAGACGTAACGCTTATCGGTATTTGAAACGGTTTAATTTAAGCTTTGAACATATGATTTTCGTCAGCTATGTGTAATTTCATTGATTTTTCACCGTTAGCCATTCCATGTTATGTACATCAACCCGTGTATTGGTAGGATATTTTTATATAAAAAATCCAAAAATCTAGTTGTGGCGTTTGTAAATTAGAAGTCAACAGGAGAAATATTTTAACGTATTATGCAACTTGAATGAAAGTCAGTTTCTCCATTAATTAGCTATCATTTCTGAAACGAATAAATTATCGATATTTTGAATAATGGAATCGGTAACTATTATTGGTTGAAGTAAGTATGAAACAGAAGTAAACTCGGTAAATTTGATGGAGTATTAGAAAATGAAGATGTTGATAAAAATTTCCATTGACACTTGATCTGCCAGATAGTTCCTAGTTTGGACATTCTAAACCTACAAAATTGTAACCTTGAAGTTTGCACCCATTTCCCTTGAAAGCGCGCCATTCTTACACCTTCAGGATCAATGATTAATTCAAAATTATTGTGATGATTTTGCAAAAATATTAGATATGCCCTGATTGGCCAAGCTCGTACTTCGAAGTCTCATTTTGATTCGTGTCATTGGATCAAGAATGTCTGAAAGTAAGTACAAATGTACATTTAGCATTTTAAATTATCATATGACGAGAAGGAAACTTAGGAATTTTTAAGTGTCCAGCCTATACACATAATGAAACAGTTCACCATAAATTTGAACCAAAATCAACAGAATTTACGAGGTATAATTGTTTTTATAATGAACTTTTAATTTTTCATGTTCCAGATGAGAACAGTACAATTCGAAAATTTGAACCTCTAATTACTAACAATTTTGATTAATGGACGTAGAACAAAAAAAGCATTAAGTCATCGATAAGTTCATATTTTTATCAGTTACTTTGCTCATAAATTCCCTATCAAAATAATAGTGTGACACCTAAAAATCAACTGGCAACATTTTAATTTGTATTTGAGGTCCCCTTCAACAGTGTCCTACTTTTCAATGTGAAATCGAAATTACAGCATTATATCAAGAATGAATTAAGCGACCTCTAGCCCCCGATTTTCCGCAATTCTGGGACTCCTTGTCGGTTGTGATATATGCACCTAAGATTGGGCTGTTCGCTAGATTTTTTAATTTTGTTTCCTTTGGGCTGTTTATTTATGTAGGGTTGTTTCTTCGGTTCTTTACTTGATGCCAGTTTTGGATCGTATGCATGCCTGATTAGGTAGTTTGACAGCTTTCGACATTTTGTTCATTTTGGAATTTTCTTATAAACCTAAATTAGCAGCTCCAGTACTGAATATATCCTTGATCCTTGTCCAACATGCACCTGTACTGAATCTATATGTTACCGTTAATGTCCATAATCAGTTAAAATAAATAATTTCATTAAAATGCCCACTAGTTTCCAGCCCTTGATTCCTCCTTTTACGGAGTAATTGACTAACAATTTTGGAGGTCTTTAATTTTCATCTGTTTGCACAACAATTCAAAGTTTCAGCATGGTTCCTTCGAAAAAACGCCTTCCAAGGGCTATGAATTGTAAGAAATCAGGATTTTTGATTGTTTTTCGCCTCTATATATGATGCTTTTTGAAGTCGACAGGGCTGAACATTCCAAATGAAGGGTATCCCAATGAAAATTGCAGTTTGCTGAACTTCACCCCACCGTCTATAAGAGAAGAAATGAAGGACAAAAAATTGGTTCCTATAAGTATTTTATAAAATTATACAATTTAACTGATTATATCAACGGTAACATTTACTGAATTTCTGATTCAGTATAATTTCCTAGAGCTCATCATAGTATCTTGACGGCAATTTAAGCACATCTTATTGAAGCAGGTACGTACCAGCGCTTTTCTTTTATGATCCTCAGATTGATACTCACGTACGAGCTTTTTCTTCTCAACTGAGCAGTTACTTTGACGTGGATTGATGATAGTAATTTCTCTTCTGCTATTGAAGTTATTTATTTCCAGGTTAAATTTTCAATCTTCGTCTGCATGAGAGTTCCGAATGAGTCTCACATGGAACCGTGCCCTGTAATCTTATTTTACATCAGAATTTTGAAATATGAGCGAATGACTTCTTAGATGGGTAATATACAAATGTACTATAACCACAAAAAAAAAAAAAAAAAATTAAATTCGATTCACTTCGTTTTCAACTAATATAGTATACAAATGTATTTCAAAATGAAAGAAACCTTATAACATACTAGAAACGATACAAATATTCAAACAATTACAAAACCTTAAGTAAAGAAAACAAATATTTTCACCGATATAATAATTCATAACGAATGTATATAACAATTCATAACGAATGAGCACGCTAAGCGAGCAACAAAAGATAATCAGAATAGTCTAGATTTTGATCAATTAAATTTTCAAACTAAATACCATGTTCAGGAACTGTTCATAATGTATCGTTATAACACCATCTTGATCGGTATCATACTGCCTGAATGATGAAGTTAATGTCTGTGAACAGTATACATATTTTTAATAATACCAACTTCACATTCAAGTCTTCAGTAACGATAATGACGACTATAGTAGTTACAGGATTAATGGTGTGGCAAAAATTGTAAAAGGAAAATCATCAGATAATACAAAAGAGATGAAGTGTAACTACTTTCATCACTAGCGTAATTTATAGCGCAAAGATACACGAGTTATACAATGATTTTATCACTGAAGCAGACACAGTTGGTTTCATTGTACATTCTTTTCTATGAATCTTTTAAACCTCACAGATTTTTAAATACATCAAGCTATCAGAATGTGGGAATCCAATGTTCATATAACAGTGGCGTGCATTCCAGGCAAGCAAAGTAAGCACCGCTTACCCTGAAAATTTCCGAAAAAATAAGTTTTCATATACAATATTAACTTCAACTTGCAACAAATAAAAGATGATGAAACATTGGGCAAAATAGCGACTGTACTGATGTTTACGACGCTTATGCTGAAGTATACATAAATTCATGGGAGATATATACTGTTCGGCATTCGGCAATCCTCGTACATGTATGTGCGTCGGATCTATCGCTTTTTTTTTCATACTGCACGCACTGCACGACTTACGCTCTGCCACCGTGTTAATTACCAACACAAAAACACACTAGCATGTTCAACGCAACGAAACCTGTGCGTTTGGTTGCGTTCTGGAAGCGCTTCGAGTCTGGCTTGGCTCGGCTTGTCTACACACAAACGTCGAAGTGGACAGTGAAACGTGATTATATGTTCTTCTACTAGTCAATGCGTTATTGTGCGTTATGTTTGAATGCTCCTTTTTTTTTTTTGCCTACAAAATGCGTACTCGAGATCTTATTGAAAACCGTTTTCGCGACTTAGTCCTAATGAACAATTAGAAATTATTAACGGTGGGAAGCCTAAACCAGAACTACCATTCTTAAAAGGGCGTAACTCCCCCCTGTAAGAATGTTTCACTCAGCAGTTGCTAAAATTTACAATTTTAATCAGGCGGAGTTGGAAAAATCCAACAATAATTTAAAATTTAAAAGGTTTTTTTGTGTTTTGTTTTGCATACCTCAGAATTGAGTTACAAAGTCAGAAAAATTCAAGAAGTCAAAGGTTTCTTTTCGCTGTGATGTTTGGGAATTTTGAGTTGAGTCAGTTGGAAAAATACAACCAGTAAAAAGGTTTTTTTTTTTGCTGTCATCCTTAGTAATTTTAAGTTGAGTCAGTTGGGACTTTCACAATTTTTGCCCCTCCCCCCGGAAAAACTCTTTGGTGGTACGTCCCTGTGTCTATTATTCGTCACAGAAAAGAATAAATGGATATGGAATGACCCTACGCAGGGATACGACAATTTGAATTATTTCATCAATACCGTTTTGTAGTAGCATGTTTCATACCTTTATTTCTGATTTTTATTTTACCTCTACGCTTATCGCTTACCTTTTAGGAAAAATCACCGCACGCCACTGTCATATAAATATCTAATAAGTTTTGTTACAGGTCAGCAACTTACGTGTAAAACAATACAACACTGAATGAAGTCATCGAACAAAATGGTGCCTTTTCCGAATCTATCAAATTTTCGCATCATCGTAGCAATAAGACTATCCGACAACCTGTAGCCGAATGCCGTTAATGCGGATTTCAGTTCATTAAAATCGATATTCCCAGAATTATCTCTGTCGAATGATCGGAAGCACGACTGCCAATCTGTCACGTATTTCCACAAGGCACCGAAATCTTCGAAATTTATCGCTCCTTTGTTTTGTCTATCAAACATACCTGTCAGATTTTTTAACGTGATGAGTAACAATCAAAGTACCAAATCAATTATACTCTATGAAATCTCAAAACCTTGAACATAAACATCTCGAAATACAAGATAACGCTAACTGATTCTGTACTCTATCCTCCGTTTTTTTCATTTTTAGTGAATGGATCATTATTCACAGAAACTGCGATAGGCAACGAAACTACGCGAGCTTCAGTAAATGAAAGAAAATAGTGCAAGCTGAGGAATAGGTTGCATTATTTCTATCTACACTGATCCAGCAAGGCAGTCACACAGACGATTCTACTTATTAAGAGCTAACTTCAATCAGAAGAAAGAAAATAACCACTTCGATCGCTTACCTATCATGAGCCGAACTGTTTCCGGGTTGAATGGCGCCCATGTTCCATTGGACAAAGCCATTTGTAACTCGTTTGCAGTAATGTAGCCACTGCGGTCTTTGTCAACCCTGTAAAAATCATGGTTAAATTATAGATGAGGGTCACCTCGCCGATCTGAATTTTCTTTATACATTCCGATCCTGGTTTTCAACCAGAACTCAAGACATATAAATTTTAAAGCACGCTCGAGCTTTTTTCAGTTTTACCAAAATCGTTTACATGTAATACCATAGACATGACCATCATGTTTTAAACAGACAGTTTATTTAATATTTACAGTATAGGAGTGGCACCGCCACATTGTTACGAGGAACAGGCAGTATTACCAGACAGCTACTGGAAGGCTAAATAGTAAGGCGACATCGAACATCAAGCTCGTAATCCTTGTTCACAGGAATTTTCTTTAATATGAAGTTACGTACCTTTGAAACACATCCCACAAGAATTCTCTACTCGGCGGCTGAGATGCAAAATAAGCCATGCTAAAAATTCACAACAAAAACTGCGGGTTGGGAGACAAGTGCGTAATTAACAGGTGTTAATAACAGTAAGACCACTGATAACGTGACAAGTAAATTCGACTACTCCAGCACACTATTATTCATCCTGGTTTTAACTAATCTGAATCATCATTTCATTATTATCGTTCAAGTCAAATTGAGTCACCTATTTTTATCAGTGTCAAAACTTAATCAGGTGATCAGCAGTATGTGTCAATGTAGTTGTGTGTAATCCTCTAGTCATGTTCTTATGTAAACGTGTACAATATATAGGACGCCGTCAAGCAAAAATAGACCAAGCGACAGTTGACAAAATGAGTTATTACTTAGTATCGTGTACCGTTAGAAAGAGCGTAAATGCGTAAAATGTAGACTAGTAGACTTCTTCAATTGCCCCCCCCCCCGATACAAACTTTGAAAAAAGTTTATTAATGAAGAGTAAACGCTATGTCGGTAAACCGGCATTATTCTTGGCTTTTAATATTACATTTTTACGTTTTCTCGAAAAAACAGGGTTTGTCGCTTGATCGGTTTCTGCTTAACAGTGTCCAATTATCAGTGTGACCAATTTTAGTAAATTCAGTGTAGCCATTCCAAATAACTGAAATAACATTAGCGTTGCTTTGTGGCAGATAGTGCATTCCGTCTACTATTCTTCTCCAATTGTGGTTTCCCGTTTGTTCACTACTGTTTTTCGGGGTATACCTTGATATTGAGTTGTCCGATATTCAGAAAAAAATATCTGAAATTCATGTACAAAAAGTATTCAAAAGTAATACCGAACAATTGGCCAATAGTAATGATGCTGAGCTTTCATTCCACTGCTCTGATTCGACATTGTTCTGAACACTGGAACCGATGAGCTATTACTACGTATTATATTTTTATTGCATTCTCCACGTAGTCACGTTGCGTACTGAAACAGTATTAAATGACTATAAATGCCTCTAGGCCTTAAACTATAATAGCCAGGCCCGTAAGCAAGGAGGGTGTTGTGGAGTAACTAAAAAGCTATGAAAAGTTAGATTCTGACTTTTCATTGATCAGTGATAAAAAAGATGAGAGATACGATGCCATATTGAAATGGAACAAGTGAAAAGTGCAACCCTGAACACTGTATCTCATTTTCTCACACTCGTGAGAAAACATCTAAATACAATAGGATAGCAGCCAAGGGAACATCAACAATGTACCTACCTACTATAGTAACTATTGATGATTAGGCTCACTGGATATCAGTCAGCATTCACCCATTAAAGAATATGTTACATATAGATTACTTGAATTTCTCGAGCCAACAACCAGAATATACGATGATATTCAAGTCAATTTTTTATTATATATGCTAGAAACAATTGTTTATCGAGATATTAGATAATTATCCAAAAAATGTCTACGAAACTTGTTTAGATTACATCGACAATATAACACACATAATGAAGTAATGAACAATCATTATTTTGACTAGGAGATAAATGATGTATACGACATAGATGCGTAATGAGCTCACGAACTTTTAGAGGATGAAACATACAGTTTCATAAAATTATAGTATTTATTCAATAAGATAAGATATAAAATATTGCCTGTCGAAGGCAGTGAATGTTGATACATATTTACACCTAGTTTAAACTTTTGGAGAAAAATCAAACGATAACTTGACGAGGGGGGGGGGGAGAGAAAACTATATTGATAGTCAACCCATTCAAACTTCGGGAACGAACGAACAACTAATTCTTCGATTTTTGTTCACAAATGGAAAGTGACGAACAGAGTTCCTTCATCATGCGTTTGCGGACTGAAGGAATGCCGTTCGCCAAGGGCTTTTACGTTCGATCGCAAAATGATAACTTCGATAAAACAAAAAAAATTATGAAGAAACGTAAAAGCTCCCATTTAAGAACGAACTTTCAAAGAACGCGTTCTTTCGTTTAGAACTTCCGAACATGAACGTATAAATTACGTTTGCTCTGTCAGTGTGACGGCCGAGAACGCTGTGTTCGCATTGTTCACGAAGTCTGCATTTAGTGTACATGTAGTACAAGCTATCAAACGATTCTCATTTTTTTGGTTGGCAAGGATTCGCTCGGATTGTCATGTTCTTTGTTTGGGCATAAAAATTGCAGGTGTTCGTCTTCAGACAGATACCCGAACAGGACTGAGAGCAAGGCTACACCATAGCCAGTGGCTCGTTCACCCTAAAAGCAAAAATGACAATTATAACGGCACGCTCCACATACCTCGACAAAAGATTCCAGTTCTACATCGTTTTTATCGCTTTCAATCACAATGTCAAATAATCTAATATTTTTTCTGGATCATCTATCTTCCGTTAAGTAAACCTACCAAGTATGCAACTCCAGCAATATCGACGTGAATCCAGCTAATTTTCGTATCAAATCCTAAATGAGCGGCGATGAATAAGCCAGCGCATGACGATAAAGCATTTGTTCGATCCTGCACGGAAACATTGTATTACTCGGCTATCGAAGATGAACTACGAAAATGATTATTTCTGTCGCACTTACGGCAGATGAATTCTTCATGTCGGCCACGGCCGAAGTAAACTCACTGAAGTGTAGTTCAGGGCAGTAAGGAATCGGGAACGCAAGGTCACCAGTTTCCAGGCCAGCTTGCACCGCCAGCTGTTCCCATGTTCGATAATTCGACATTACGGCCGCATGATATTTACCAACACTCACTGACTAAAATAAATACCGAGTTAATATCGGGGACTAAGCAATCTAGATACTAGAATATTAATTCACTGCGGGTACAACCTGCGCTCCGGTCAAAGTGGCCATGTCCAAGATTATGTTCGCTTTGAGGTTCATTTGAGCATAGGCGACTCCGTCAGCCAAAACCAATCTCCCTTCGGCGTCTGTGTTGTTGATTTCGACCGTTCTGTTGGAAGTAAGAACATCACAATATTGATAAAGAGCATTCAGACATCTTGTATTTTCAAATCAATAAACTAAGAACATAAGTTAACTTTGATACGGTGTTGAGGGGGGTAAGCCTCTCCTGGTTTAGATTTTCTCTTCTTCAATTGAAAAAATAATACATAATAATTTAGCCCTATACCGAAAAGTTGAAGTTTTTAAAATTATTTTTATACGAACTAAAATATTCTAAATTTATATTAGGGGGGGGGGTCGACTTTTTGAAGAGAATAGTGCCTTTGGTCCAACCTTACAACCCAAGTTCGCTTATGACTGAGAACATATTTTCTCTCATACACTTTACACCTCAATTTATTTTAGAGTGTAGACCAAATAACCGAACCAAGTGTTCCCAAGAGTTTTAAATTACATTTACCTGCCGGAATAAAGCGTATGTATGTCATCTGGTCTAGTGGCACGTGGTCCAACGGCGTTCTCAGCCAAACAGAAGACAGCGTGCAAATTCTGTGTGAACCCTCGTTTGACAGTTGCGTAAAATGCACCTAAGATGGCAGCAGCCCCACCGCAGTCACGTTTCATGCCGGGCATCGAGGTCTATAAACGATAATCGTAAATACTTCGCATTACACCGAGTACTTCTGAGTAACTTGATGATATCGAGGTAATATGTAACGCTGTACAGCTTTCGAAAAGCCTGGTGAACTCAGGCTTCAGGTCACGCAAAAGCGCTTCTTACACTTTGTTTTCCCAGAGGCGTAGGAAGCAGAGAGTGGCTGGCCACATGGACAAATTCCAGTGGAATATGTCCCTACATCTGGAGTATACAAAAAATGGTTTCACATCGGTTTAGGTGAAGTTATTAAATGAAGGGAATCGAATACCAAAACAAGCAGAAACAGCAAAAATGTTTGCCCCCGAGAGCTTAAATAACCTGTTGTGCGCCCGAACGTTTCATTCGCATCTAGCTCTTGTAGACAACACCAACATACCCTTCCTTTGATACACAGTCCACCGGTATCGTACACGATTCCCTTGCCAACCCAAGCGATCGTGTTCGTCGCATTAGGCACGACGTGCGATAAAACTACCAACGCCGGAGGCACTACAGCCGCAGCTCCAACGCCGTAGATACCCCCGAAGCCACGCTCCTTCAGTTCTTCTCCTCGGATTACCAGTGGAACGATATTAAGCAGCTTGCCGACTTCTTTTATCTCCTGCAAAATTGAGCGCACGAACACCGATCAATAATTTCAAAAATAATCGTGATACAAAGGGAAACCGAAGGCGTACCTCAATGAAATGGTCGACGTTCATCTCGTTACATGGCATATCGACAATCTTAGCGGTAAGCTGGATACCATACGCGACTTCGGCCAATGTCTTGGGCACGTGTTGTAGCTCGGGAAGTGATAAGTCTGAGTCAGACAGGTTGAGTACTTTGTTATTTTGGACGATGAGGAACTCTGCGCGAAATGAAGATTTTTCAGCGTTGTTTACTTCATCGCCATTCAGACATGTTTTACGCGAATACAGAGGGAAAGCGCGGACAGCCGCACAGCCCGATGCAAAAACGTCTTTCTTCTCGCAGACTACCTAGATAATAAGACGAGAAGTTTTGAACGAAGAAAATCGACAGGGACAGAACTAGAGATTAGATCGATACTACGTACGACGATATTCAAGTTCGGGCCGTTGGCTAGAGACTTGATGATCTTGGTTAGAAGATGTGGTTGGGCAGCCGAGTTATAATGTGTGGCGTTATCTTGAAATCCAGCAATCGAAATCCGGTTAACGTATAATGAACACGTGTCTGAAGGGTTAGGATGGAGACTGCGAACGGCGAGTTCAAATACCTGAAAAACCATACAGAACATGGTATCTCGAATCGACATATTTCAGACACGAAATCGATGTACATTTCAGGCGGCTTGGTTTGAACCAACTGAAGCCATTTGGACTAGTATTGAAAACGATGAACAACCTGCGTGTACGATCAGTACAAAATTATCTCTACAGCAGATTATCAGCAGATATCACCGCTCTGGTATTTCACAGCACTGACTACATGACTATTATTAAATCTTTATCCAAAACCCCCAACTGTGAAAAGTACTGCTACGTACCTCTTTGGTAACAACCGGTTGTAATTTAACTTTAACATCGTCATACTGCAACAGTTTCAAGAGTTTTATGTTACCCACAATCAGCAGCGAATTTTTCGCCAAGTCGGTCGGCTTCAATCCTAATGAAAACTCACATTTGAAATTCGATGCCATGGTTGCGAATGAGTCTGCAACAGAGGGTCTAAATAAGCAAGCGTTAGCACGCGTCAGCCGAACATGGCTGCGAAACGAATTTGAATAATTATTTACGTTGTTCGCACCGGGTGACCGAGGAGATACTAAAGGAATAAGCTAGGACACGATATTTAATAGACCAGGCAGTTATCTCATGCCCGTAAACAAACCAAAACGGCGATAATAGATTAGGTTACGAAGTCCACAGCCGCTGCTGATAAGATGGCTTAATGACCATTCTCGAAGAAAAAGAACACACTAATCAACTAATATAATATTACAAATGAAGTAAGTTAATACGAACTTTCAATTTCATCCACTTTTCAAAGGTATTTCTGCTGTTTATGTATCAATACAGATATGCTGGGTATTGAGTTTCAAAACTATTTTTAATATTCGGGTATGATTTTCACAATGGTTCTTATTTCAGTATATTAAAAAACAAAATCGAAGTTGATTTTGCACAGTTACTATTGATGTTAAAAACCTCTATAGAGTCAAGAACATGACCTAAAGAAATTTGGAACATATCAACTGTCAACTGAAATTCGGGAATCGGGATTCCGGTATTCATCACAGACATGACATGCAATGCATGTCTGTGGTATTCATCTCAGTGTTACCAGATACCAAAAACCAAAATATACCGCGCCATTTAGCATTGAGCTATAGTTAGAGATAGTCTGTTCCAGGTTCCAAATAAGAGACTCCTTAACAGAAAGAGAGCATCACACTGAACGCGTTTTGTGTGTTGTGACGCATCCCCTCTCCTCAGTTATTACGATTGCAAAAACACGATGAAACATTTAAATAATTATTCATAAAAGTAACTTTTGAGCAGAGTATAATGAATACGATAACAAGTGAATTTCCTTCTGCATATGCGTCAATGCGCTTCAGTTGCCTTAGTGTGAACATTTTCCGTTTCCTCTCCCCCAAGGTTCTTATAACTACAAGGTTAGCCCATTTCGATAGGCGCGCAACGTTCACACGTTAAGTGACGTCACTGTAGACCCAAGCTGTAGATCTCAATCACGTAGATCTCGTTCATATTCACGAGATAGCATTGAACAGTGGCGGCGTGAGGGCAAGGCGAGCGAAGTGGTCGCCTCGGGCCCCCGGATTTTGGGGGCCCCGCATTCGTCCAAAAAAAATTATTAGAGCGGAGCCCTTCTACCGGCAACTTGCGATCACATTTTTACTACTATTAATGTTTCAAGTTTTGCATAGAATGGCACGGCTGTTCCGAGTGAATACTCTAAGTCGAACTCAGGAGTTCAGACCTCCCCTAAAATCTTCTCTAGTCACTGTGTGACGGGAAAAATGAGTTCTAGCCTTGTAGGTTGTAGCCTAGTTCTCGCACTCGAAGATAATTTTTTTTTTGAGATGCCCAATTGTCCAATTTTCTAGATCGTTATGTTTCTGATTTTCCAATTTCGCGAATTTTCTCGCGTTCTACGTACTTACATATTTAAAAATAAAAATAAATAAAACTTGTTTAGGCCTACAAGTTGGATTTTACAATTTTTTGTTCTTTCTTATTCTTGAGTGCTTGACCTCTTTTTCTTGTATAGTGCATGTTTATGTCTGATCTATGGTGCGACTATCCTGTATCCTCTATTTCGCTCGTCTTCGATGATAACAGGAATTTTTCTAACAGTGGCGTAGCTAGGAATTTCCTAAGGTGGTGGGGGGGGGGGGGTACAATAAGGTTTTCAAGGGAGAACAAGTCGAAAATTACGGTATTTTTTAAAAATCGCCGATATTAAAGGACTATGTAAAAATATTGGGAATGCACGTGCCTCCCCCCGACGCTACGCCACTATTTTCTAATCATTATTACAATATAAAGCCTGATGGTGAAATGCGTAATATCGAGGTTGGTTAATTTATTCCCAAAAACTGGACAAAGTTTTATGTTGTGCTTGTATAATTTTCTCGAAGAGTACTCCTGGTTTCGGTTAGACTAATAAAATTGCTGATTGGAAAAATATAGCTCAGAGGTTGAAGGATCATGAAAATTCATCTAATCATCGTTCTTGTATGTTGGATTGGCTTAAATTAGGGAAGAGGTTTAAACTCAAGATAGCTGACCATCAGCAAAAGGAGCTAATAAACAAGAAACTTTATTGGCGGCAAATTATATAGAAAGACTAATAACAATTATTGAGTACTTGGCCTCTCATAATTTACCACTGCATGGTCATCGGGAAAATTTATTAATTGAAAATAGAGAATTTTCATTGACCTTTACTTTCTCTTGGCAAAATTTGATCCTATTATGCGTGAGCATGTTACCCGCTTTGGCGCGGGTAAAAAAGTGAATTAAGTATCTCGGTCATGATTTTCAAAATTTAACTTCAAAATAATAACGATTTCAATTTCTTCCCTTTTCAATTTTAATTTTCAAATCTGTCAGAGGAGATTAGGAATACTTTTGATCTTTTACATTAATTAGATACAAGCCTATACAATTTAAAATGATGGATTGAGAATTTTGTCTAACTTATTTCGTGTGTTAGCGAGAAAAAAACTTATGGGGATTATTTTTCGATTTTTTCCTGATGAAGTAAGGGCCCGTTGTAAATTTGTCACCGTCTGCCTCGGACCTCCAAAAACCTCACACCGCCCCAGCATTAAAGATCACCAATATTGAATTACATACCAATCTATGGTTCCTCTTCTTCGGGCCATATCAGTAATTAGTAATGATCCATTTTTTCCAAGTTTATTAACAAAAAAGTCATAAAATATGCGCATATTTCGTCTGTTTTTAAGCATATTTTTAGCAGCCCTAGAATTCAGTGATGCCATATATGCTAGACAATAAATTAATTTTTGAACCTAACAGCTTCGATTCAGGCTGGGGGGGTTCCCCCGGGCCCGAGTTTTTTGAGGGACACGCTAAGGGTTTTGAGGGCCCGCTAAGGGCCCGCCTATGCTAAACAAAATCTGCTTTTACAAAAAGGGCCCTAAAAACATTGTACATTGTTTCTTTTTTTTTGCTATTACCTACTTTTTACACCCCCCCCCCCCCAGGGCCGGGATTTCCTCTGCACGGCCCTGCTTCTAGCAAGTAAACTGGCGCAACGAAATTTAACACATCCTAGAAATCGAACAGGTACAGAACGATAAACGTAAAGGGAAAAAGATTTCGTTCCGTTTTGATAAAAAATGGAAGTAAATGGAGACAGAAAGAAAACTGAAGTAATGCAGAGGGTTAAAATTAGGAAGTGTGTTACCTTCTGCATGAAATTGAAATGATAACGTTGCACAGCTCATCTGCTTGGATTATGTTTTACTTGCAAGTCTAAAAATGGCTCTTCCAAATCAAAGTAAAATAGAGAAATAAACTTTGTGAATGATTATCAGTGTGTGGTTGGGTGTCAGCACAGCCCTCCAAGGTCTAACAATCCAAACACTAATATTAATTTTGGTTTCTGTATCACAAATATACATGAAAATGAATAAGAAAGAACAAAAACTATAGACGTGCAACCATTATCCTACATAATTTTGGGACCAAATCTAATTTTTTAAACCTAAATTAGCTACTCTGGAAACTTTTAAATGACGCCCCCCCCCGTAATGTAAGCAAAATTTAATTTTCACAAAATACGTTTATTACGAAAAATTTGTCTGCGAGAAAATATGCTGTTCTAAAGATTCGTTTGAACAAAAGAATAAATCTGTGGTTATTTCGTAGATTTTCAATTTCTCATACAATATTAATCCAATTACCTGTAGACGACGACTAGCAGCTGCTCTCCCCTATACAAAGCTATAGGAGGCAAGAGTATAGTTTTACTGCCCCTTCCTCATTGTCCTTTTGATGTTCTGTTCATTATATTTCGTTCACTGTTTTGAATTTTGTCTCTTATATTAACTATTATTCATCCGCGTGTTTTTGTTCAATATAGAAATAATAATGAAATTTTCTACATAAAATCATGAGTCTACTAATTCTTGGCTCTTAAAGTACCAAATACCCGTCCTTCCCATGAAAAGACAAATTACTTCTGGAGTCTGGACCCACTGGCCATTCATTATGTAATGGAATTTTAACAACCCCCCACCCTCCCCATAAGTACTAAAATGACAAGTCTCCGCCTATGCGGATTGACTTGAAACTTCTGCCACAAAAATTTAGACTCGAAGAATTCAGGAAAGACGATAACCGGAAAAGTGCATTATTCACATAACTTTGTTTTTCCACCCACTATCACATTTATTAAAAACCATTATCGCGATTATAGAAACTTAATTTTTGACATGCGAAATGTACCTATTACGTATTTCATGAATATTTTCATCTCTCACCACTCCCCCTCGGCACTAAAATTTTGAATTCGTGGTCAAAATAATAAATTCAGTATATGATTTCGAAACCCTCGGAATTAATACAATTGGCAAAAATTATTGTAATGATACACACAGGCGCAGCTAGTAAAGCTTTAGGGGCTCTTTAAAAGCCCCCCCCCCCACACACACACATACATACACAACAGAAAATGAAAAGTTATACAAACGAAAGAATTTTAAGCATTATTTGGACTCTAGTTACCCTCCACGCTTATGATAATACAGCGCAATAATGTCAGGAGTTACATTTAATAAAAACAGTAGGGGAACTTCAACAAGAAATCATATTCATGATTCAATCCAAGATCGAGGATTATTCTGCCGATTTACTCGGTTCACTTCGTACAAAAAAATGATGTATGAATTTATTTGCAAATAATGTACAATTATTATATTAATAGCAGTGATAAAATCATGGTTGATCGATGAATGTCCTGGACAGACGTTAGAACAAATGCTTCACCGCAAGTGATTTGACTGTACCTCGTTGGTTCTCTCGTGCTCTTGTATCGTTTCGTAAATCGTGTTGATGTTTTCAATATTGGCCCAGGCACTAACAACAAGTTCTTCGATTTGACATTCGTTAGTGCCTCGCAATATGCGGAAGTAACCTTTTTCACCCCACCATTCGCCCCAAGAATTTGAAATTATCTATAAATGATACGAACGTAATTAGTGTAGTAATTAACTAATTCGAGAATAAAATGACACTTTTAATGGTAACAGCAATAAATAGCAAAAAGTTGCATTTCTTAGTCAACAAGCCCGGTAAAGCTGATACGCGAGCAACTTATTTTCACATCATGTGCCTGCAGTTGCGTTATCTGAATCTCGATGGGGTAGAGACGACCAATTAAGGTATAGTAAACATAGCTCTGTAGAAATTTTATACTATCATGTAAGACATAAAGACAGTACTTACCCAGTATTTTACTAATTGACTATTTTGAAACTCTTCTCCCCACCCGACGATGCGAACCGAGTGATACGCTGATCTATCATCGCCGTATTGCCGTGGACATCGATAAATTCCGCTACTGTACGAAAAAAAGTCTCTCGTTACTTTCATCATTGCTGGAATCAAGAAATAAAACGCCTTTGTAAGAGTACTGATCACGCATTTACAGTCAGAAAAACACGTAATATCATCAACCACAATAACGCATAGAGAACTACCTTGAACAGGTCCGGATTTCAAAATTTCGAACATAATACCGTGTTCCCCAGCCACTCGATATGCCGGTCCAACCCTGTGCAAATCTGCTTTTCCCGTTTCATGTTGCGTTGTTGGGCATATTGTCTCCAGCTGATGCTTAAACCTCTTGATAGCGCATTCAGTAACGCCACCATTCCACGGATAACACGCCTCCGGAACTAATCTTTTAACGAATAAGTAAGTCGATTTATAATGCCACCCTACCTAAATAATCTTTCGTCATACAACGTTCGAGCACGTACCCAAATTTTCGGATGAACATCCACGCTCGAGTCAAATAGCCTCCTTGGCAGCCTCGTTGATTACGACTACAGCTGAGTAGGTGCTGCGGTGACAGAAACTGTCGATCGTGTCCGTAGGTCATGACTGCGAACCGGTCGGACGCGACGGCTACAGTCGAAAAAACCCAAGAAGCTCCACACCAGCCCTGGTCTTTAGGTTTGGATATAATGCCGGCCCATTTGACACGGGCATCGAAAGTACGAGGAAGACTATCCGGATCGAAATGTTGGTTAATGGGTGACATTTGTAAATTCTGTAAAGCGAAGACGATGTTTTTAACGAATACATATGTCGCGATACATCTTGGCAATAAGAATGCTGAAAGCTCACCCGTTTTTTGGAATATATTGTACCCAGTCGATGCGAAAGGCCTTCATCGTACCGTCTGCCCCAATATTCGGTGTAGTTCATCGCTCTCCAGCCGTAGTTTCGGGGGTTTCTGTTCACACGTTCCAGCAATTCTTCGTCGACTAGACACACATTGTTTTCGCACAGTACCTCCATCAGACCATTCACTTCTTGGCATTTGCTGCGATGCAAAAGAAGAAGAAAAATATTATACTCGATTATCTACTTGAAAACGATGTTCAAATTATCTTAAGAAGCTTACCACAGGTTGCAGTTTATTTTTGTAGTTTCGCCATCTGTGTAGTAATGGCCGTTGCGTTCACAACCTGCCCAAAATAAACGTTTTAAGAAAAGGTTGGATGGTGGAATAAAGTAATACAGGTCGAATAGACACAAAATTTGCAGAAGTTTGAAACTGGTTGACATACCTTCAAGCAACACAGAGCACGTGACAGAAAGTCGGGACATTCAGACACTCAGTTCTCAGATGGAAAAATCAGGTAGGTAGACGGTGACCATTTTTCCTCTTCTCTTTTTTAATTTTCTCGTATAGGAAATTAGTAACCGTTCAGTCAGTAGCATTAAAAGACTAGAAAAGTCGTTAAATTTCTGGAATTACGTTTAAAAAAATGAAAAAAGCGTTTTTTTTTTGTTTTTTTTTCTAAAACGTCCAAGAAGTCGGAGCATTTATGAGACCCGATCAAAAAACTTGAAAATTAAAATAAGTTTTCTTTTGGCGTAGACATTTTTCTTGATTACACCCCCGGGAACATGTTCTTCGTGCCGGTCTGCTACTTGTACTCTTTTCAAAAGCAAAGGTATACTCACGTCGTTGGATTAGCGGTTCCGGAATCTGTATGCCTTTACAAAAGGTCCAAAAATCGGGACAGCAATCATCGTTTCGAGTTCGGTTGCAAAAATCGTCGCAATAGCACAGCGTGCCCAGAATCGGGGCGCTGCATTCATCTTGTCTGCCAATGCAGCACTGTAGAGTTCTTGCTTCGCAGAAGCGACCGACTAAATCTGGGCTGTAAATTGGAGGCTCGGCAGCAGTGGCGTCGTTAAAATACAGGAAAAGCATCAGAAGAATGAAGCTAGCACGATTTGCCATCATCTGGAAAAATAATAATGTAATGGTATTAACGCGGTGCTACACTGCGGCTGAGGCACAGGTCGATTAAGATAAGCAAGGGTAATCATATAACAGTATATAAAAGGTACTAGCTGATAGATATGAAACCAATATTGAGGCGATAACTGAACCCTTTCCCCCAACTCATTCCTAGCACCATTACAATTTCAATTGTAGAATACATGAAGACAAAAACATTAACTCCCCCCTTTGGAAGAAAAGGAAGTTAAAAAGCTGGAAAATAGAAGCCAAAGACCGTTTTGCCAGACTCTTTCCAAGCGAAAATTCATATCTCCTCTCTACCGTCTCATAGGTGAAAAATGTAAGCAACATAAATTTACGGGTTTCTTCAAAAATATATCACACATTTTGCCATCGGATGCACCGAGCGGAAAATAGAAAATTTCAACTTCTTCCCTTCCACTCGGTATTCAGTGGCGGATCCAGGGGTGGCATGGGGTACATGGCCCCCCTGGTTGAAATTTTTAACGTAAAAATAGGAATAAAGGAACAAAAATGATGAATTGTACCCTCATTACACACCACAAATGTATACAATAACGCGTCTATATATTCGTCATTGCGTATCCCACATTAGATAAAATATTTTTCCGGGAGCACCCCCGCCCCCACACCACTGCTAACATGAAAGCAACAGCTAATCAGTATGCATCGCCGCTACTGTACCCCCCCCCCATCTCCTTTTTCTAAATCCGCGCCTGTCGATATTGAAGGATTTTGCTCAAAATTAGCAGGATTCTTCCCCTTATAGCCTTTCATTACTCAAATGAACTGCCTGTCAATTTATCCTTCATTTATCGAGACTACAAATTGAAGCTGATTTTCTTCTTCTAATGAGCTACAATCGTGAAAATTGGGAAATGAGATTTGAATTTTGGGGATCCAAGTTGAGGTTCACATCAAAAGTTTGATTTACTAACTGAAATTACGTATGTTGTAACTAAAAATCTTATTTTGTTCGTTGCTTGCTCTTTCACCTCAAGTAAACTTTGCTCACTGTAAGTTGCTTTTGAACCTACTGTATGGCGGCATTCAGTTTTTTCATAGAATTGTATTCCATTTAATATTGGCTTTTCGAAGATGGGTATGAAAATATATTTGAATTTTAGAAGTAAAAATAATACTGTATTATTTTTCAACACGAAGCTTAAATTCTAGGCTGCCGGAAATAAATTCTGATATTCGAACTGAATGACCCAAACCCCTTATTTTGACACGTTTGATTTTCTACGTCAAGTCGGGTTTTTTTCCTTTTTTAAAAGGGAAATTTCATTTTTTGGTGGGGGGAAGGGGATTGGGATTTGACCAAAAATTCAGTGTAATTTTCGAGATCATCGACCTGAAAAAACCCTTCGCCACTCGAAGAATGAAATTTTTACTCTGGGGCCTAAATCGGGTGTGGGTCGAACATCTCCATCTGAAAGGATATTCGTATTCAGCTAAACAAAAATAACCTTCAGCCTCTATTCTAGGGAGAGGGGATATTTGAGTTTCCCAGGAAACAGGATTTTACCATTTCACGATCCTGCTTGGTTCCTCCTTTTCAGCTCCTTACACTGAAAAATCTATAGTATATCATTGCAAAATAGGATATCCCTGAACCCTGGATGTTTTAAATTTCCGTTTGAAGCAGGCCCTTGGCTTTGAATTCTCTACGCTTTCTTCTAATTAGGACTGAACTTCCAGTACAAAATAAATAAACAGAAAAAAGGTGAATTGAAGTTTTTTGATATCCCACCTTATGATTTCCCTCCCGGCGTTTCTGCTAAAGTTGATCGATCGGCACAAATGGCACTAGACCTTTTCACAGTGACGACATGAGAGAAGGACTGCTGCGCAGCTGCTCCAGCCAGTCGCAACCATCAGGGTCCAGCTTGTTTCGTTTACATTCATTTTACATATAAAACTCCATAAGCGAACATTCGTTCTTCTTTGCGAGTCCATAAATATGAAAGAGAGCATTTCTTAATGCTTTCGGACGCTTATTAATGATCTAAATGCATTTAGTCTTGATTTAAATCATCGTTCAATATTAAGAAATGCTCTCTCTGTATGGACTCGCAAAGAAGAACGAATGTTCGCTTATGGAGTTTTACGTAAATATGTAAACAAAACAGGCTGGACCCTGCAGGCGGCGAAATGCTCCGAATGCTGAAGCAGCTGCTCAACAGTCCTCCTCATGAGTTAACATGACGTCGCCCTGCGAACTGAACGAAATGCCGCGCAATGGTCGGAGGCTTCGCAAATGCGAGCGTTACCAGAAAATTAATTTATTTAACAGCATGGTGAACTTTTTTAACTAGCTATACAATATACTTTTTATTGCGAATTATAAGAGCCGCCGTGACGTCTGGTACGTCGGCCCTGTCGCTTCTCTCGTCCACCACCCACTTTTGGACCCATACCTCCCTGTGTGCTCTCCGCAGTTCCCTGTTCTCTGTTTTCCTCTTCCAGTTTGGCCCCATTTCTTTCCTAATTTCATTCCTCCACCTGGTTACTGGTCTTCCTCTTGAACGTTTTTTATCTAATGGAGTATAGTAGAGAATCTTTCTCCCCACCTACCTTCCTGTCTCATTACATATCTCGCGTATACTTATATTTCAATTTCTTCATCATATAGCTTACGTCCTTCATTTGAGTTCTTTCTCTGATGTCACTCTTCTTGATTCTTTCCGCCTTTCTTACCCCAGACTTCACCCCATTGCTCTTTGCGTTGTGCGTAGCTTCTCCACGTTTTTGGTCGTAGCCCCCGTCTATGCTAAGTTAGCACTGGCATTGCACATCTTTCCCGTACTTCTGTTTTCGTCTTCGTTAGCATTTTACTTTTACACTTTTTTTCAAGGCCCAGTAGCTCTTCCATCCGTTTATTATTTTTCTACCTATTTCTTTCTTTGTTCATCTGCCTTTTAGTGAGATCGTTTGGCCTACATATGTAACTTTCTTTTCCCATTTTCTTTTTTCGTCGTATTTCTATTTTTTTTTATATTTTCCGTTTGACAGTATTCCCGTTTTTGCTCTATTTATTTTCAGTCCTGCTTCTATACTTCTTCCCTCTAGTTCTATCGCCATTTCTTCCAGTTCTTTTGTACTTTTTGCAATTAGGACAATATCGTCAGCAAACCTCAAATTTACTCCAATATTCTGCGTCTATCCTTACTTCTTTTTCTTCCCAGTTTAGGTTCCGGACAATTTCCTCTAATATACAACTAAACAAGTTCCGTGACAGAGGGTCATCTAGCCTCACCTCCCTTTCTATTTCGAATATCCTACCTTATCGACCCAGTTTTACAAACGCTTTTCATTTATTGTACATTTTTTAAATTACTATACTCTTACAAATTTTGACGGGATCCCTTGTTTTTCTAGCGTTCTCCATAAATATTCGTGCGTCGAAAGCTTTGTTATAGTCTATGAACATTAGGTTCACTTCCATATTGTATTCTCTCGCTTTCTCTATTATCTGGTACACTATAAACATATGGTCTACTATAACCCTTTTCCTGAACCCTGCTTGCTCTCTGAAAAACTTAGGGTTAAATCAGAAAATGATGACGTAGTAGGTGCGACTGTATTTTCTAGAAGGGAGGAGAGATTTGAGGTAAAATTATAACTTCTACGGGCAAGAAGGGGAGGGGGAAGAGCCTCACTGAGTCGCCAAATCAAATTCGGCGCTGGGACGCGATTTGAACTCATGACGCGTGCACTCGTATAAGATTTGAGACGACGGATCATTTCTAATTGACAAGGAAGGTCAACGACGTCGCATAATTATACTCGCAGTTTACTGGATGCTCGTTCGCCAATACGTATACGCCACGGTGTTTTTATAGAACGAGCTTACATTCCGCCCCAGAATTGACAACTGGCAGCGGCAGTAGCGCCAACGTAAATTAGGGCCGATAACGTCGAGCGAATCCGGAAAGACCTCGTCCCTACATGACACCATCAGTCGTAAACACTCCGATATGGTTAATTTCAAAATCGTCCACCGTCCAGCCCAGCCCAGCCGCGTAATTAATCACCGAAAATATGTAAACCGACGAGACTGCGCTAAATTCCGGCAGCCCGCCAAGGTCGATGCAATTGTACGCCGATGATGGATCGACAATAGCGTCTTCTTGTCGACTGGAGCCAGCGCCGCAGCCGGGGCGCCGCGCCGATCGCCAAAACACGCCCGAAGTGACGGCACCTGTGTACCTGGGTACCTGTGCCTTTTGCTCGTGAAATTCACGAGTCGAGAAAGTCGAAAAATCTAATTACATTTCGGCGTTTCCACGGTGTGGCGCGTCGGCCGCATTCCATCGAACTCTTCGTTAGCTTTGCGGGCTACCGGAATATTTGTCGCACGTGACGGGGGTCAAACTGTTGTACACGCTGAAGTATTTTCGACAACTATAGTCGAGGCGTGGCGATCGATGATCGGCAAGTTCTCGAAGTTTCACAGCGACTTGCAAAATATCTGCGATACCAACACGTTGCCGGGACATGTACATGATGTACACCTATGTACACACTCACGTTCTTCGGCGATGTAAACAAGATGGAAGATCGAGGGGACAACATCGGAGCCATTTGCCATCGGTACATTTTCTTTTATTCAACCACAAATAATATTAGTTATGGAAAAGTACATAATTTTTCACACAGACAACACTAATTTCAAAACGTAGGTATGTTTCGCGAAAAAATGTGTTTGATATTTCAAGGCGTTACAGCGGCGCAAGTCCAGACGTGTGATATAGGTTGCATATGCATATCGTGTAAGGGACTTGAGATACGCGCGATATATAGAGGGGCAAACACGTTTTTCCGAAAACTGTTCCTCGTAACGCAGAATTACACATTGCATTAAAAATGATGAGTACGGCTATTTAGCCAACACTACAAATAGAAGCTGCAATAATTTAAAATTTTGCCTTCACATTTTCAACTCATACTATGTCTAGAATAACGAATAAATGGTCTTTTATTTATATTAGGACAGGGCTGTAGAGAGAAAATTGGGGCCTGGGGAAAATTTTTTACGAGGCTCGATTGGAAAATTACTTTATCAGAACAGAATCACTCGCACTCAGACCTCAGGATCAAGGGGACTCAGAAATAAATAATACCGATTACTTATCAATGTTTTTGTTGTTTTGTTTGCTTTGCTTCATAAAAATTCTTTTCGATTATTTTCACGTATTTTTTGCCTTTTTGGTATTTTCAGTGGGCCCCCTTCCAAGACCGGGCCCCGGGGGAATCCCTCCTCCCTCATCAAGCCTGTTAAAACATGAAATGTTCGCGAAATTGATTATAATATTAATTTGATATCCATTTGCAAATTAATTAATCTTCCTGAACTCATTCATTTTTCATCAACTACGAACCTCTGCAACCGAGGTAAAACAGAATACTGAAATCAAGATAATTCACTGGCTCCATGCTTTGATTCGTGTATATTATTTGTGAAAACGAGTGCTGACAAAGTAATAAATTGCTCTATGGTAAACTCGCCTAATAATCGCAATTCAGCATTGCAGATTAAACATATTATTAGAAAATCAAGTTACGTAGGAATGTGTACATGAAGAGAACGCGAGGACGGCACCTTACTTCCATTTGATAGGACTGAAATTCCTCGTGAATAGATATGTGGGAAAATATGTCTTCATGTTCATTTTGACTAGTAGAGGACGAGTTGTACTTGCACACAAAGCGTTTTCTGACGAGTTTCCGACGAATAATTACATAATTTCAGAATGAGTGTTTGCCAGTAAGAGGCTGAATGGCGCCGAATTTAAAAGTCGTAGGTTTTTTCAGAGAAACTAGAAAGCTTCATCCCATGACCACCTTGCAGTTGTAATGTCGTCCAAGAAGCGTCCTCTGTGTTGAAACGTCGCGTTTCGCCAACACAATTTTTAACACTGGCGAGCTTCTTTCGGCGAGAGACAGTATAATGTTCGCATATTTGTGGCCAGAGTCACATAATGCCGCAGCAATTCTCCAAGAGCCTCGCATGCTCTTTGGGCACTTCTTGCGAAGCGTTCGAGAAACAGCTTCGTATGAGATGGAAAACAGGTGTTTTCCAGAAGCGGAGTTTTTTAGTGGTATTTCTGAGGAAAAATGATGTGAGGACTTATTTATGCTTCACAACTTCCGACCAAAATAAACGTTTTACACAATTTCAATCGAAAAACGATAATAATGAATTTTCGACCAATAACGATCATGTTCGATCGTTTTCGATCAAAACACGACAAAATTTCAACCAATAACGATGAAATTTTGATCAAAAATAATCATTTTCGACAATTTCTGAATAACAAATGACAGTCAAAACATTCATTTCTGACCGTTTTTAATTTAAAAAACAAACAAACAAACAAACAAGAAAAAACGATATTTCGACCAATAACGAGTAAAATCTGACCAAAAACAACAGAACTTCGACCAAAAAAAAATTAACCAAAAACAAACATGTTTGACATTTTTTATAGTAACACGATAAAATTGTGACCAAGAAATGAGTGAATATTCATTAAAAACAATCATTTATAATCATTTTAAATTGAAAACAGGCAAAATATCTACCAAAGACGTTCATAAGACTTCTTAAAACTAACCAAGAATCGTCGCTGCTCATTCAAGATACTCCCAGACTTATCTAAGCTTGTTTGAGTCTTACCGACTGACAAGACTTATTTAAAACTCTTTCAGACTTGCTCAAGATTCTTCGAGGACACTTCTGAATAGAATTAGGACTCGTTAAAAAATCCATCGTCATCGCAATGCTAGCGTAAGCCTTAAACGAACTGATGAGAACCAAAAGGGATTAGGTCCATTTTTCACACTTTTCAGGAGAAGCAAAAAATTGATTTACTCACACAAAAACCAAAAATTTGTCAGAAACATGGTTTAGGGCAGTAAAAAGGGACCCCAAAAGGCGATTTTTAAGAAGATTGCGGGGAAAAAAGTTCGAGAATACCTCAGATACGGTTGATCAAAGTTTTTGGACTTAGCCCCTTCTGGTTTTCAATGGTGACCAAAAGTGAATATTACGGCTGGGAATTGCATGGGACTTCCTCCCACACTAAAGTAATTAATTTAGACTTGGTCCTTTCAATTTAGTAAATTCCCTGGAAGTGAGAAAAAAAAGTGCAACGCCGAAAAAAGTATGATTTTTTGTTGAAAATCGCCAATTTTCAAGTCAAAAATAATGAGTTACGAAGCTGAAAAATGGAATTTTGGACTTTATCACTTTTTGGTTTTCCCCGATTCAAGTTTATACAATAGTTGGCTGGCTCTGTGTTCTCTCGAAGTAGCCTGTGTTAAGTGAATTTCCCCTTTTAAATATCTTCGGAACTAAGCGTCGAATCAACGCACAGCAAAAAAATTCTTCGTTAGGTACGTTCCGGCATCTTTTGTCATGAAAAAAAAAACATGGGGTGGTTAGGGCCTTCCCCTAACTCTGAAATCTGAATGAAAATATATCGAATAAAATATCAAAATAGGGATATTTATGGGGTTGCCGATTACAAATATTGCATCAGGTTTTCGATCCGGTTTCCATTTGAGCCCCAAATTTAACATTTTCTCCTTTTGAGGAGTCAAAAGTTAATTTTGCCGAAGAAATTGAACAAGGTATCAAAATAGAGGTGTCGTGGGTTATGAATTACGCTTATCGCAACAGAATTTTAATTTGATCATGGGCCCCAAATTTTACTTTTCTCCTTCTGAAAGGCCAAACTGTTTTACTGGAAAAATTATACAAGGGATCGAAATAGGGATGCTTGAGTCTCAGATTTCGAAAATTCAGCCTGAATTTTGATCTATGAATCTGATTTGGGTCTCTATAATTCGACGTTTTCTCCTTCTGAGTGGCCAAGTTGAGTTTGCTTAGAAAATTAAACATGGTATCGAAACAGGGGTTCTTTGAAATACTAATTATAGAAAAATTCAGTGAAATTTATAATCTGACCCCGACTTAGGCCGCACATTCAACTTTTCCCATATTTTGAGGGATTCTTGAATTTTCCAGAAAATTGGACAAAGTATCGGAACAGGGATTTTTGGGTCACTGATTTCGAAAATTCAATTTGATCCTTGATTCAATCCCGATTCGGGCCCTGAATTTGCCTTTTCTCCCCAGTAAGGTGCTCTACTAACATTACTGAATTACGAAATGGAAAACAAACTCGTTCTTTTCCTTGATGTTTGTGAAAAAAAATCTTTCCGCTCTTTCACCGAGTTAGAAGAACTGTGTTCCATTCTTCGAGAGAAAAAACCGTGTTTATTCCCTTTTAAAAAAGAAAGAGTAAATATTATCCTTTCCCTCCTGTAAGATATTTGCTCCCTGTTCTGAGGAAAGAGAAACCATTTTCATTCTTCGAAGAAAGAGAAAAAATGGTCTAATTCTTTGGTTCAATAACAAGACGTTCATAATCTTCCCTGCGAACGAAGGAAAACTGAAAAATGAGAAATTTGCGTTCCTTTCCCTTCCCGGAATGAAAATAATTTTGTTCATTTTAAGAAAAGATGAGGATCCAGACGAAACGCATTTTTTTTCTCGAGGGAAGAGAAAAATCTGTCCAGACTTTATAACGTTTGAAGTTGGGGATCAAAGCTCATTAAGACTCTGTTCAAATTTTCTGAAATCCGTTATGTTTCCTATCAGGAGAATCCAAACATTGGAAGGGCCTTTTTTTCACGAAGCCTTACCCGTATTTATGCCACTGGCGACAGGAAGATAATTCCCGAACCATCTTGATCAACAGTCGGAGCGCGTAAATCACAACGAAATAATTTGATGAAGTTTTCGTGTACTTTCAGTCCCCACATTTTACACCCCTCTGCACTTCATCAGCTGGCACAACGACAATAAAATTCGCGATTTCTGTTACCAACGTGTTCCCTTTATTACCGGAAAACTAAAAAAATAAGTTCTACGATTATTTTAACGAGCTTTTGAGAAAACCTGCGGTTCGTTCGCGGTTTCTCGATTCTGAAAGCCGGTTGGTTTCATTCGCAGGGAAATTGGCCGCCGGTTTCGCGAGTCATTTGCGAAATGGTTATGTCACCGGCACATGCAGGAGAACAGGAAATGGCCGGGTTCGACGGCAACCAACTGCGGCACAGTTGATCCGTCGATTTCTAGAAGAGAACGGAAAACGAGTCGTATTTCTCATTCAGCCGTGGGGAGCAAAAATGCAGTTGCAGGCGAACACGTTTCGTTGTACGGTCTCGGCTGCGTTTACGGCCAACTTTGATCGTCGGCTTTTCCCGGCACCTTTTCATTCGCGTATTCAGATAGCCATCGTCGCAAATTACAATGACACCTGAGGTCGCGACTCGCGAGCTTTCATGTCGGGCATGTGCGTGCCTCACGAAATCAACGTGTACGAGTATCAATGGCAGCCGCAGCACAGGGCACGCCGACCATAGAGCACGCCGCAGGACGTACACAGTACACAAGTACCTATTCTTTGGCGTCAGTGAGACACATGTTGGTGCGACGTGTCTCAGCTTGAACTTGGCATCGTCGAATCGAATAACAATTAGCACATACAGGCTCGAATATTCGACATTCCCACTGCGTTTTCTCTGCTAAATGTTCGCGATTAATTGTATACGAGAATGCCAAAATGCGAGAGACGAAAGGACGAAACAATCGCACCAACGTTATACCGGGTGTCCAGTGAATTTTCCCTTTTTGAACATCGGATCAACGGGTAGCAAAAAAGGTTCTTCGTTTCATAAGGTCCGACCGGCATCTTTTGTTGCGCACGGTGACCGAGCACCGACTCGAAGAGCCGGGCCGGGCGACGCGGACGCGAACGCAGGGCCCCGACCGGCGACCCGCGCACGGAACGGCCGCGAGGGCTCCATTTTGTTGCGAAAAAAAGTTCCCTCTATGAGGGGTTAGGGCATCTACCAATCATGAAAATCATCGAATTCAATTGTATATATTTGATTCAATTTCCCCCAAAAATCATAAATTTTCTCCAAATTCTCCTGAAAAAATGAAAAGAAAAGTTCCACTATTACATGGAAGGATACACTGTTACATGGATATGCCGTCCAGGCGACCCCACTGACACGCATACCCATATTCCAATGCCTTCTCTAGTCGTCCATTCTCGGCGTCGCTCGCCATTCTTCGTGTCGGCCGGTCCAAACGTGATGGAACGAAAGACCGCATGAAGAGGAATACGCAACTGTTTTCGGCAAAGTATTTTCAGTGGAATTTTTCTCCTTCGCATGGCGAGCCATTAAGCATATCCATGTCAAAAAGAGAGCATAGCCCAACTGTTGATTATTTATCTTCGAAAAATGATTCATAACACGCAACAGCATTTACTTGACATGCAGTGGCGTAACCAGGACTTTGCCCCCGGGGGGGGGGGGCAAGTAAGATTTTCAAGGGGAAAAAGTCGAAAATTTGAGATATGTTTTAAAAATCCGATATTAGAGGACTATTTTATAAAAATGAAGGTAAAATTACTGCTCGAGCAAAAATTTTTTGAAAAAACGTGTTTTAAAGATGAAAAGTTGCATATTTTACATTCAAGTTCATTTGCCTTAGGGGGGGGGAGGCATTCGCCTCCTTCTCCCTTGACTACGCCACTGTTAACATTGTAAGTACGGGTGCCCCCAACACGAATTTTTAACGGATATTTTCTTAAATTTACCAATTTATCATCTTTTTAAATGTGATTAAAATATTACAAAAGGAGAAAATTGAACAAGTATCAATGAAACGTCAAAATCAGTTTTGTTTTAGCAATTTAGGACCTCTAACATGAGTATTTTGAGCCCATGAGAAAAGTCATGAAAAGGTCGTCAAAAGTACCAGGTAGATACTCTGTGGGGAGGGGACTAGGGCGTGCCCTAACTGGAATCTTGAATGAAAATATATCGAACAAAGTCTCAAATTAGGGGTATTTTGGGTTGCCGATTACTAATATCGCGTCAAATTTTCGATCTGATCGCAATTTAGGCTTCAAATTCAGGGTGTCTACAAGAATGGAAAAATATAAATTTCTGACTTTTTCCAAACTTTTTTTTTCTTTTTCTTTAAACCTTTACGGTATAGACAGTATATGAGGAGTTATCTGTCAAAAGGGCGCTTGACATAGAATACCATATGTCAAGCGCTCTTTTGACAGATAACGCCTCATATATTTATGTTTATACTACTAGACGCTATGGTTAAAATGAACAGAAATTTGAAGTTGATATAATTCAATGCACAGTTTTTATTTGTAGAATACGACTCTAGGGAGTGTCGAAGTAAAATTAAACGACGAAAAAAAATTCCCGTGAGTTCATTCTTTGTTTTTTTTTTCGAACTTTTTAAAAATATTGTTGAATTTCCTGACTATTTACAAACTTCCTGACCTACTTTTCAAATTCCTGACTTTTTCCAAACTTTCCAAATTTTCCAAACCTTTAGACACCTTGAAATTAGACTTATTGATTTTGATGAAAAAATTAAACACAGTATAGGGAGAAGAAAATCATCCCTTCTCTTCGCGAATAAGAAAAACTGCGTTCTTCCTTAAAAGAAACGAAGTTATTCTCATTTAAGAAAGAAAACAAATATTTCCTCTTTCCTCAAAAGAAGAAGCCAATTTCTTATTTTTCCATCTTTTCTCGTTTCTCGGAGAAGGAAATTTCTTGAGAAATGTAAAGAAAAGAGGCACGTTGTTCCATTCTTCAAGAGAAAATGAACCACTTTCATTCCCTTGAAAAAGAAAGAAATTATCTACTCTATTTCGTAAACAAGAAGATTTTCGCTCTTTCTTAAAAGGAATACCAAATTATTCTCGTTCAAGAAAGAGGAGGGACCTCTCCTCTTTCCTCGGAAAAAGAAACCAATTTCTTATTTTTCAATTTTTCCCCTTCTTCGGAAAAGGAAATGAAGTTCTGTTTATTACCACTGGGTTTTCACACGATCAAATTTATCAAGACTCCATTTTTGCAAAAAAAGAAGGAAAATCATTACGTGTTTCAAAACTGTAAGACCCGCCATTCAAAACTGTAAAGACCTGTAAAAATCACATTCTTTTTTTCCCCTAATTTGCTCTCCACCCGAGTCCTGGAATCCGCCCTTTCGAGCATTACTTCAGAGAAGTCGGGGAGGCTGTTAGGGCTGTCTTTTAGCCCTCTTCCCTTCTGGTCGAAAAAACGGCCTAGGTCGAAAATTCTGGCGAGTCGCTACGTGGGTTCGAACCCGGGACCTCCGGATTCTGTGACCAACGCGCTATCCGCTCGGCCAACCAGACCTGAAAATCTCGAGAAAATCCATCAGGATTTTTTTCTGAAAAGATCTGTGGAAATTTTAAGACACTGCAAGACTTGTAACAGCTTGTCAAGCTTGAGGACACTTTGCAATCAACGAGGTATCAAAACTCTGTAAAATTTGTAAAAATTTTGTCAAGATTTTATTCAATGCGCGTTAAGACGCCATAGAAATTTCCTGAAAATGATTCAAGACTGTAAGACTTCCATTCAGATTCTGTGAAAATTTTCTCCACTCTTCATTCAAAGACAGGAACGCAGGGTTCTTATTGAGGAAAAGAGAGGAAAAATTTTCCAGCCATTTCTTTTGCTTCCAGAAAGATGAAAGCAGTTCTTGTCATTCAAAGAAGCAGAGAGACGATTTTTTTATTTTAATTTAAAATAGTCTAGTTGAGCTTAACAAATTGTTGCAATCAACTTTAATGCCTTACGTTCTTCAAATCTTCGATGATTCTTCTTCAATCAATGTTTTAGCAATGGAAATGAATTTTTCTGAAGTTCCAATAAAATGTTTACAAGTCTTACAGTTTTGAATGGTTTGCAGACAATTTTAACCGAGTTTTAATAGGTTATTTAACATTGCCTAGGTAGCGTCAGTGTAACACACTAACACAAACTAAGTAACGCTCAATACATTGGAAACGTCTGGGGGATTATTTCAGTTTCTCTGTTCTTCTACGTCAAAAACCGCGATTTTCAATTTCACGTCATTTCATTTTAAAAAATGTCCGTGGCGGTAATTATTTTTTATTCTGATAGCTCGATGCTATTTCTGAAATTATTTCAACCAACTTTCTTTCAAAAACGATTTTTATAACACGCCAAAGGCGTTCAAAGATCACTCCTTTTACACGGTTTTTTATAAAAACAAGTTAAATTATCTCCTTGTTGTAGAAGCAGGGCTACCGATATAGGTAGGCATGTACTTTTGGTCAACTTCCCAAAGAGTTTTGTACCAAAACTTGATGGAATGTACAAAAGTCATAAAGTCTTAACAAATTCTTCCTGTTCCTCGAGAAAAGAAATGAGATTTTTCTAAATCTTTATTTTTTCTTTAAAAAAAAAAAAAAAAATGATTCTCATTCTGGAAAGTGAAGGGATTTCCTCCTTCTTCCAGAAGAAGAACAGATTTCATTTTTCAACTTTTGCTCCATTCGCAGCGAAGGAAATGAACTTCTTGTTACTGAACCAAGAAAATGAACCATGATTTCCTCTTTCCTCAAAGAATGGAAATTGTTTCCCATTCCTCAGGGCGGGGAGCGACAGTGGCGTAGCCAGGATTTTTCCAATAAGGGGTGGGGTAAAGTAAGATTTTCAAGGGAGAAAAAGGCGAAAATTGAGGTATTTATTATTGCTCGGGCAAAAACTTTTCGAAAAAATGTGTTTTAAAGGCGAAAAATTACTCATTTTTGCATATTTTACGTTCAATTTCAGTGCCTCGGAAGGCATTCGCCCCCTTCGCCCACCCTGGCTACGCCACTTGGGAGCGAAGTTTTTCTTAATTCACAAAAGAGAAGTGGTAATTTTATATTTCTTTTTTGAAAGAATGAGTACGGTTCTTTCTTCCGAAGAATAGATCAAAATTCTTTTCATTTAGTTTAAAAGAACGGAAAAATCTTTTCTCAAAGCTTATCAAAAAGAACGAGTTCTTTTTCCATTTCCTAATTCAATAATTTTGACAGAGCACTTTACAAGGGTGAAATATCGAATTCAAAGTTCCGAATTGGGACTGCATCAAAAATTGGACTCAATTCTCGAAATCAGTGACCCAAAGAATACCTATTTCGATGCTTTGTTTATTTTTTTCGGCAATGTCAATAGGGTCCCTCGAATGGGGAGAAAAAGCGAATTTGGTTTCCAACTCGGAGTCGAATCAAAAATCTGACTGAATTTTTGGAATCAGTGACTCAAACTAATTCCGGAAATTTGTTCAACGGAAAGATTTCAGAAAGTGTAAAATGTTGAATTTAGGGCCCGAATTAAGGTTGGATCTCAAATTTAATTGAATTTTAAAAATTAGTATTTCAACGACCCCTATTTTGATACCCTGTTCAATTTTTCAGCTAAATCAACGTGGCCCCTCAGAAGGCGAATTAGAGGCATAAATCCGGTTCCGATCAACAATCCTAATCAGCGACCCAAAATACCCCTATTTTGACCCTTATACGATATGTTTCCATTTGAGATTCGAAAGTTATGGGCAGTCCTCCTCACAGGGGAAAATTTTTTTCACGATAAATGATGTCGGGCCTTACCAAACCAAAAACTCGTTTCGAAGATATTCAAAAGGGGAACATTCACTGGACACCCGGTACATTTGTTTGTGCAAAACTAGGAGACAGAAAGAAGCGTGTAAATAATCATGTTGGCTCACACCACAATCTAAAAAGAAAAGATTTAGGTAAACAGCGATAAGAGTCGATGGCTTGGCATTCGCAACCGGGTTGGGTGTAGACTGCGAACAGGCAGGTCTAATTGATTATACAGGAGTCATCGTCGAAAACAATATGTGTAAATGTGTATGCTTCCTCGTCGAGTAAACTCTCATACGAGTGAGTACATACTACATAGGTACCTAGTAGTACCTATACCTATACATACATCGATTGCGTAACTTTTAATGTAGGTTGAAATCGTGAACCAAGAATGCGTTTTGAATTTTGAATCGACTTTGATTTACAAACCAACGACGGTAGAACGATTTACGTTTTCTATTGTTTTCTTAAAGGTATTACCATTTTTATTGATTTGTACGTAATTCGCCGTCAGTGTTTACCGGCCATTTTATACTTACAGAAGGTTATATACGATCCCTGACGATGCTGACCTTTCTAACAACGCCGTTCGAGCTTTACGATCTTCGCGTTGGCGATTTGGTACGCGATCAGACCTCAAGAATTTTCTCATTACCTCGCAGACCTGGGCGATATGGCGCGCACACTTTTGTACACTACATGGGTAAAAATAGAGTAATGGTAATTCACTTGGGATCACGTTACATCATAGATGCTGACCGCTGATGTATGGTTTTAAAAATAAGTCTATCCATCGTCCTGGATACGGCGGCTAATTGGCGTAGTCGCGGTTGCTCGTAAAGAACGTAACGATGTTTATTTTAGCGCCAATTTTTCGCAATTCGAAAGGTTGCAATGTCACCCAATCGCGAGCTACCGACTTCGATTATTAATTCTAAGATTTTTCGGAGTACATCACCGCGGATGTGAAATTCTCGATAACATCGTCGGCCCGATGCGTAGGCATTAAAACCGATAAAGCCTTTGGGGGACGGAAGTTTAAGATGCCGCCAATTAATTAACGATGACGAGGAAATTCCAAGTCATAGATTTATCATCTCGGTTTCGGAGAAAGGGTTGAGTAATTTTAACATTCACTGAAACTGCGTTGACTCATCAGACTCTATATTGATTATGAGGGAAAGACTAGGTTAAAACTCATCTAGGCTCTGGCAAGACTAGGAAGGATTCATCCAGACGATAATACAATATAACTAGACTCGTTAGACATCGGATAAGCCCAGACGCGAACATACGAGCAGGGCAAAGAGGGTCGTTGCCCATTCCAGAGTCGAACATTTCAACTGAGACTGCTTCGAGTTTAGTTAGAAAATGAAAACGATTCGAGAAGTAGAGTAGTTGGTTTTTTAAACACTGAAAACGGAGTCTTCGCCCTTGCCTTTCTCGAATTGCGAAATCAAAAAACGAACGGCAGGTTTCCTACCTACTAAAACACGAAAAACTACAGGGGTAGATCTGTTACTCAAGATGCAGCCAGATAAAGAGATTTAGTGAAAATCTGCCTGCGAAAATTTGCTCGAAAAAATTAGCCATAGGTGAAAATTTTCCAGGTGGGAAAATTTACCTACCGAAAACTCGACAGAGGTGAAAATTCGCCCGAGAGATGGCGAGCAAATGTAAGCCTGTTAACGCAGAGGACACCACGAGGAGGTCGACTTTAAAGGCCTTCCAAAAAATGTGTCCATTCGTGCACCTGCATAGACGTCATAAGTGTCAGTGTCAAAACATTCGCCTTGTCATGAAAATTGTCATTAATACAAAATGTTGTGAGCCACTCCTTGAAGATACTCGGCAACATCCGTTTTCTCCAGGGACGTACTGATGGGGAGGGAGTAGCTTCTTCCCCTGTAGGAAATTTTTTACTTAGCAGTAGGGAAAATTTACCATTTCTGTCAGCCGAAGTTGGAAAATTTCGGTGGAGTTGGGAAAATCCAACAAGTCAAAAGCGTAATAGATTTTTTCTTTGTTTTTATTTTGATACTTGGGAATTTTGAGTTGAATCAGTTGGGACTTTCACACTTCCTCTCCACCCCCCCCCCCCCAAAGGAAAATTCTTCGGTACGTCCCTGGTTTCCTCGTCGTACAGACAAACACAGCTTTGCAGTCTCAATGCAACTAAGATTTCAGACTCAATGAGTCATCAGATAACACTCACAGTTCGAGGATACACTCACCCGAATTTTCGGCGCTGGCAAATTTTCGTCTTCGGCGAATTTTCTCAAACAAATTTTTGTAAAGCAAATTTTCTTGTCACCAATAAAAAGATCAATAGTCAGGCAATCGAATTGAGAAATAGGATCATATTTCGTGAGGAGGCAAACAGAAAAGGAAGAAAGACAAGAATAAAGAAGCGCAAAAATGTTTAGATCACTACTTTTAAAAGAGAGCCTCAATGTCGAGAAACGGTTTTAACGAATTTTAAAGAAGCTTAGAAGAATCTCAAATAAATCTTGAAGCGTCTAAGGAGTCATAGAAAAATTGAAAAGCCCATCAAATGGTTGAATTAGCCGAAAATTCCGACCACCTTCTCATTCACTCTGCCATTGCTTACGAAATCTTCAACAAATAAGTCTGAGAGGGTTCAAGAAAATCTTAAATGAACACTAAAAAGGCGTAGCTAATCCTAAGGAATCTAAAACCACTTCGATAAATAGTTACTGAGAAGTCTTCTAAAATAGTGACGGAAAAGTCCTAGAAAATTTTGACCACGTGTTGAAGATCACTAAGCAAGTCATGTAAATAAACGTCACGTAAACGAGTTTTGAACAGTCTTGAAGAGTCAAATTTAAAAGAATTTCAAATTTTAAGACTACTAAACGCGTTTGGAAGAACCTTCTAGAGTCTTACATAAGTTTGGTAGAATTTAAACGTCTAAATGATTCTTAAATGAGGATAACAGAATCTTACCTAGTTTTAAGAACTGCCCCATTCCAGGTCAACAATCGAATGATGTAGCGACGAACGTCGAAAAACCTTCAAACATTGTTATTCAGTTGGGAATTTCGTGAGTGGGAAAGATTTTCAAAGATATTTTCATCCCATCAATATAAATAAAAAGTTAGCGGCACAAATTATCTAAGATTGTTTATATTCCTCGCTTATCTACTCACTCAGTTACTAACCACAGACAACTAATCAGAGCACACAACCAATAACAATAACCACTGATTGGACAGACTGCATATATTTACAGACAACCAATAGGAACGCAAGACTAAACAGGCTCACCATACGGTACTACCCTCGACTATAATTACAGGACCACAAGAGACAAGTCTCATTTAGGGTACTGCACTGATGATGGCATAACAGCCGAAAGCGCTCTGGAATACAGAAGAAGGAAAAGTGAATTGGCACACCCTACAAAAGGAATGCTAACATGAGGGTAAAATGATGATTTAAATTTTCAGAAGGAAACGATGAAAAAAAAACTCTTCAATTTTTGCACATTATGAATATTGTTCTTCCAGAATTACCTTCAGAACTCGCTACTGGATAAGACTGATTCAGATTTCTTTGTGACCCTGTCATACGACTCATTCCGACTCCCTTTTATTTGTTTGGATTCCTTCATATACCATTATAACTCGTTATGCTTAGTCACACTCTATCAAAACTTATCCGAACTTAGTTCAGGTCCTTCGGGTTCTCTGAAAACCCGCGCAAATTCGTCAAAAAATGTTTTTGAAACTCATTCTAACTCCAACAAAATTCGGTAAGACTACTGAAACTAAGACGCTTGTTAAGATTAGGTTGAACAAACGCGTTTTCAGACTCCGATACTAGCTCTGGGTCGCAATTTCCCCCGGTTTTCCAGATCAATTTTCCAAGATTTCCCTGACATTTTTTGAGCTAGTATTATACACAGCTTTGATGAAAACTGGATATTCATTGAAGACGATTTTTGTAAAAAAAAAAAAAAATAAGTTATTACGCTTCACGCTGATATTTACTCTTTAATTCTAATTATTCTTGAAGAGTTTTCTGATTTTAATCAAAATTATAGCAATTCTCTGACTTTTCCAGACTGACAAAATTTCCTGACTTTCTTGGTTTTCCTGGTTTTTCAGAAAGTGACAACCCTATAGCTAGAGAAAAGAGTCATACAGGTTCAGTTACCCTCAGGGCCGGCTCAAGGAAAAATCTTCACCCGGGCAAGGATCCTTTGAGTCACCCTCCTTTAGGGGTCTGAAATCTTCAGAACTAAGTCTCACGAATGTTGGCGGAGATAAACAAGGCATGGCGACGTTTACTATTTTTTTTTTTTTATTATTTTTCTGCCTTCTTACACATTGCGGTAAATTAACATCGTATTTTTGAAATTTTAATTATTTTAATTAAATGTTTTTGCTAGCTATTCTGACGAACTTCCAATCAAAATTCTTAAGAAGTAAGATAAGTAAAGGAAAAATTCACCTCAAGTTTGTTCAGCGGATCATCATCTTTCGAACGTTTGGCGCCCCTAAGTGCACGGCGCCCCGGGCAAGCGTCCGGCCCTGGTTATACCCTACCACTATGGTCAGCACTAGCAAACGTAGGATTTATTTGAACGCCAAGAATTATTCGCATTCTACCATATTGAAACCTAGTTAAAACTAATTCAGACTCTGTTGAGATTTTTTCAAAAAACTTCGTCAAAACACCATATGGGAAGCTAGAGAAATAATGGTTCCTGGAGTCTCGATCTAGGCTCTAAACTCTGGACTTCCGTTTGGAGGGGGATGGGGAGGAGTAAATGGAATGTTTTATGCGGACATAGGCTGGTAGAATCGGGTATTTTTCGTTTAACAAAAGGGAGCGAACTTGAGAAATCGCAGCTTTCGGATGCTGTATTTGTCCTCTTGGATAATTTTTCAACTATGAGTGGAGATGGTGTAATCTAGATTTCTAGCATGATCAGGCAAGGACATTCATTTCGATGTAATTCGATTTAAATGCGTACGGAATGGATACCTATTACCTACATATGAACAACAATGCAATTCGTCCTGTTCCATTTCAGCTATTTGTTATACAGTAGTTTTAACTAACGAGGTGTTTTTACGTTTTTATAGCAGTACACATATAATATCTTATGAAACCCGCAATCCCAACCGAAAATGTTTGTGAGTCATAAAGACACTTTTGGTATAAATGGGTGAAGGACGAATAATGAAAACAAAAAGATGATAGAACGACAGACAGCGAAGTACATCAGCTATTTATCGACAATCAAGAGTGTCATATCTCTTATTCCACAAAATGCTTTCGGAGCAATTAGCTCTCGTGGCAATACAGTCCAACAATCGGCATTATCTGCCCGTCGAATTGAAATTCGCACTCGACGTTATTGACATGGTAACTAATCAGTAAATAATCGTACATCCTAAAACGGAGACGAATTAACAGGCTTAGGCGTCTTTCCGGCTTCACAAGTGGATTCGCGTCTTGGCCATAAGTAACATAATACCTACATTAAAATAGATAACGAAAGCGATTATAATTGTGTTCTAATTTTATCAACCGTCCTACCACAACTACAAATATAAGTGTTTCGTTTTCATAACACAGCCACGATGTTTGAACAGCGATCAAGAAACCCGACATGATTCCGACCTGCTCGTAAAATTTCTTTGCCTTGCGAAAAGATTGAGCTTTTCCGCTTTTCGGAAGCACGTTTAATATGGACACTGAAGAGCTGGGTCCGTGCAAGAGACAGAAAGGTGATTTATGTTGACTTTTGGAATTCGCAAAGCAAGTTAACTGAACTGCGCCTCTATAGGCCAGTCATTGAAGAGTGTCTTCCCTCCTCACGAATTATTTCATCTAGTTCTTCCTGTTGAAGACATCGGGCTACCTTTTCCGTTCGCTCTTCTATCGTGTTTCCAGGAACCGCCTTCTGGCTAAGGCGTCCGAGGGCCACGGCCCTGTTGGCCCTTTCAGTACGTAAATTAGTTTCCGGCTGATGAATACGATCAAAATTTCTAAGAAACAACAAAAAATACCACAGCCGAGCAAATAATAGTAAAAATGACCAATTTCTATCAAAACTTATTGAAACAGATCGAAAACGAAGAAGGAAAAGATTAATTTGACCACAATAACAAACATAAGTACCTATCAAGTAACCGAAAACTGATCAAAAATGATTGAATTCGACCAGACCAAAACAACCAGATTTGATCACATATATATGACCGAACTTGATTAAAATTAGCCGAGTTCTAAGTAAGAGTGGTTCAAAAACTAGAAACACCCAAAACAACCAAATCCAATCAAAAACTACGATTAATTATCAAAATTACCAAATCTGACCAAAATTGATAAGACTATAAAAAACGACTATATTTAACTAAATGTGATCAAATCAAATAAGAGTTGGCCTAAAATGGCTGACGCAGATTCCCCCTATCCCGACGCAGGCCCAATCGGAGTAATTCCGGGATAGGGAGGAGTGCGGTGTCCCGCAGCCAATTTAGCGGGCATGCACCGCCATACGCCCCACTACCACCGAAAATGGTCAAATACGTCCAAAACCGATTAAATTTGACCAGATTCAACAAAAGCCATACAATGATCAAAAATGGCCAAAAGCGATCAAATCCGATCATAAACAACCGAAACGACCAAGCTTAACATTCGACAAGAAAATCAGAATTAATCGAGACCACGTTATCACGATAAATAAAATAAGTTACTAGAAGCGATCATAAAGTCGATTGAATCTGACCAAAATCTAGGAGGAATTACCAAAATTATCAAATTGCACCGGACCATCAAAAATGGCACGAGAGACGAAACCGCAAATACCACAAAAACACGATAGGTACTACTAGTATAGACTCGATTCGACTAAATATCATCAAACCTTACAATAATTGGACCAAAATTTCCAGATCCCTCCAAAGTCGAAGAAAACTGACCAAATTTGATCAAAATTATCAAAAAAGACCAAAAAATGATCAAATCAAACCATAAATAACCAAATTGACTAAATTTGACCACATCTAACCGAAACTCATGAAACTAGAACATAATATTATAGAATGGAAAGTAAAGGATTAGAGGCCCCTACAACAATTTATCCCGGGGCCCGAAATGGCTCTCAGTGCCGCTGCATGTGTAAACACTCAAAACTAATGAAACTACAGAAAACGACTACATTTGAGTAAATGTAATCAAATCTGACTAGAATTGGCCTAAAATACCTTAATTTGTCCACAGGCAACCAAATGAAGAGTTTAGAATCAGAACCGACACTTGCAAAAAAAAAAAAAAATATGGAAGACAAGGCCAGAGCACCAGCTGATAAAGTAAAAAAAGTACTACAAGATGGCCATGACGAAAAAATCGAAGAAACAAAGGTATTCGCTGTAAAATCTTATGTGATATACACACTGAGAATCAAAACTGAAACTTAGCCTCGGCAAGTGTCAACTTTGATTCTCAATGTATATATCACAAATGATTTTACAGCAAATTCCTTCTTTTTTAGACTTTCTCGTAATGACCATCTTGTAGTACTTCTTTGCTCTATCAGCTAGGGCCCTAGCCTTGTTTTCAATTTTTTTTTTTTTTTTTTTTGCTAACTTCATTTGTGGGGAAAATTTTGTTTTGTTTAATTCAGCGTAATATGGTATACGTGTATTTTCGTTCTAAAGCGCATTCCATTACTACACTTTTCTTCACGTTTCACATCGACTTTAGAACAATTATCACGATGCAACGGCCAAAAGAGAATCAGAAGTGACACTCGCCAAATGTCCCCTTCAATTTAAGCGATGGCAACCGTTCTCACACAGTCGATTTCACGGCAGTCGAATTCCCCCACAAACACTGGATACATACAAATATCACACATTCATGATGCAGCGAGATATTTCTGCACCCGCGTACAGTGTCTTGCCTATCTGCGCCCTTCAAGTATCAGTTTTGAGTTTAACCTCTTCAAATACAGCCAAAAGTATCAAAAATGACCAAAAATGATGAAATTCAACTGTAAATGATCAAAATGATCATCAAATTGGACCACATCTGAACAAAAATTATCAATACTGACTAAATTATCAGAATAGTTCAAAAGTATAAACCACCAAAAATCGACCAAATCCGACGAAAATCATGAAATCTGACCAACTGACTGAACCAAGTAGATCAAACCAAAATTGATGATACAACTAAAGACAGCTAAATCTGACTGAATGTTGACAAATTTGAGTAGAACTGATGTAAAATGGACAAATCCGTCCAAAACCGAATAAATCTAACGAAATTTGATCTATACAGAATAAGATCAAAAACAATAAAATACGTCCTAAAACATAAGATCTGACCAGAAATGACCCACTTTGATGAAGTCTGACTGAAACAGACCAAGAAACATTTGAACCGTATATAATAAATACCTAAAAATGACTAAATCGGAATAAATTCGAACAGAAGCCATCAAAAGTAACCCAAAATTGACTAGAAATGCAGTCCTAGAATCGGCTAAAGACGAACAAGTCTGATCACAATAAGATGGCGATAGCACCGAGTCCCGTGTGCATGCACTGTGATCGAGGGACGGAGAACACACCCTGCTCGAGTGTGAGGCCTGGGAGCAAGAGAGGCGCCGGACGGCAACCGCGATCGATCCCGGCGGCGGAAACACGAGCGAAAGCGACGGCATAATTAACCGTCTCGTGCCAGACACCTTGGTCCCAGAAATGTTGAAGAGCGGAAGCGGATGGAACCGGGTGTCGGCCTTTATCTCGACCATCATGACGAAGAAGATACAGACAGAGGCAGAGGGCTGACGGACAAAGCTCGGTCCACACCATTGAACACAACAACTCTGTACCATCCTAGAAGAGTTGCTGCAACTGCTGCGGACACCCCCGCAGAGCTCACCAGCCGTCACCACCTCCCTACGTCGCCAAACGTACGTGAGGGGTGAGTGAAGTGGAAGCACGTCCGGCTGTGGGGCGTCCAAATTCCAGATTAATGCTGGGTGAGCGTTAATATCGGTCAGTAGGGGGCCTCATGGAGGCCCTTGCAGGACAGCGCGTACCGGAAGCGAAACGGGAAAATGGGGGCTCCGGCCGGTCTCAAAGCATCCCTCCGGCTACTGATGTGAAACTCCGGGAGTGCGGTGTCTCAGGGGTCACGTTGGCATGCGTGCATCGCCATACATCAGGCCAGACATACACCACCAACAATTTGAAAATCTCATTTATCTTATGTCATTCGCACTTCAGCCAAAAACATATTAACATCGCTCTAATCATCGTTTATCAACAAAAAAATCTTCGCCGCCCTCCACTCCGCTGGCACCACGTCACTCACTGTTTTATTTACACCGAATTTTCGAGTTCACAAACCGATGTTACCGTCTTGTCGGTAGTCACCACTATTTGTCTTTCATTTAGAACAGACGAAAATTTCCAATCCGTGAGTACCTATCTATTTTTCTAGCCAGTCCATTAATCGACATTCCTCAATCCTGATGCACTAATGGACGTCTCATGTATTCTCGAACTACGTGAACCTTTCTACTGCGGTGCGGAGTAACTTTCAGCCTCGATCTTCGATTATAAATTGATGCATCAGCCCAATAACGGGCAAAGACGGTACAGAATCTACGCTATGCGTTCACAATTTATTATTCAAATTCGAGTTTTTCAACAAATACGTCAGACGTGATCGGAATACGAACGACAGGTGAAACTCGAGCGTTGCTCAAACAATACGCGTAATGAGATTGTAAGATTGCGAGAATTGAGAGAGACATCAGCGTCATCTTTGTTCTGTATATTGTTTTTGCCACTATGTCGAAGGTCGAGGCGGGGTGGATTTCAACAACTTTGAGGGCAAACCATCGAGCAGACTTTACTAACTTATGCGCGAATATACAGATATGTAATATATTTATGAATTCTGCACCACGTTCGCAGCGTAGCCACCCGCGGTGTTTCAGGAAATGTATGTGGATCGCGATCGTGATCCACAATCGGTATGGGAAATGAGCTAATTGTAGATGCAAGTTAGCACCGACTCGTCTGCGTACTTTCGCAGTTCGGACATCGAATGGACAGCTGGACGTGCGAGTGCAACTTGCCAGTCTAGATATGCAGATGCAGCGTGTCGCTCTTGGCTCCGAATAATTAATTATACACTTATGTATTCGCACACGCAGTCCGTTAGTTAACGCTGATTGACTGTTGGGTCGGAGGGAAGTCGACGTGAAATATACACACCAACACGAGTTGAGTTTCCGAGAATACACGAATTCCGCTTTTATTTTAACGAAATGACTCGTGGTATAGGTCAATTCTCAGACTTGAAAATGAGGGTGGTTTTTATTTTCAAATTTTTGGAACTTTGAGTCACAAAATCAATCAGTTTTTTCGTGTTATTAACAATCGTGACATCGAGTATTTCACCCCCTCCCCTCCCCTCGTAAGACTGATAACCTGCATCATGCCCGGCCAATGTTGGAATTTAGGACCAACAGACTAATAATACTGTGGTTCTTACTCTTATTTTCAACGCGCAAAAATAAACCGAACTGGAAAACACTTAAAATCGCGAATTTTTTGTCAGCACACAGCATGTCCAAAACTTGGACCTGTAAGACTGAACAATAGGAAAAAACACGGTATAAAGCTGCACTCGGTCTTGCAAAGGTCTAGATATTCAAAATCATAATTTGTAGTTTTGAAATTTTTTGATTTTTTTTTCAATTTTAGGAAAATTTTCGATTTGGAGTAATTTATGGTTTCTATAGAATTTTATTTATTTATTTAATCTGTATTTTAGTCATTCCCCCCCCCAACAGGTGCCCGAGGGTCCCACTGATAGGGAGGGACAATAGTTACAATATGTACCTATATTCTGAAAACCAAAAACAAAAAGTACTTTTCGAAGGAAAGGTGGGGGATAAAGAAGAAGGAAAAGAAGACAGAAAGAGGGAGAGGAAGAAAGGCACCAGAGCAAGGGCAGAGTGGGGAGTGATGGGCGCGCAAGTCCACAGGCGGCAATTGAGGATTGTGAATTGATAACTGTGAGTTGAAGGAGGCCAAGGGGCCGAAACAAACCAGACTTGTGGGGTATAAGGAAAAGAACTGCAGAGTCTAGGACCTACATACCTTTGAGTACTTTATTGACCGATGAAATATACTGTTTCCTACTCATGATGAATATGTCGATCCCAGGGTATTTTCGGGTAATATTATTATATAATGCTAGAGTATTGTCCATACTTGATGCTGAGCCTCTACGTGTCACAAATAGATCAGTATTTCTTGTATTAAGTGTGAGGACCCAGAATTGAATACGTATGAAGTTGTTGGAATCCAAAATTTTGTTATTCAAAATATCCCTCAAGAAGATCAACAGAATATCATAATACATCAAAAATTTGCCTACTTTTTTACATATTATAAGTACATCACATTTTGCTACCTCCCGGTCAAAAATTGACGAAGATAAAACATAAGACTTTTCACAACAAGAGAAAAAACTCGAGAAGAAGCTGGGCATTGGTATTGTTAGTCAAATTACTACATTCATCAACATGCCTGGCATAAATTTTCAGCAATTTGAAGGATGTTTCGTCTTCCAATGTTCTAAAGCTCAAGTGAAAAATACTGATCCAAAATTGGGTGAAAGTTGTTTTTCAAATAATTTGATGCAACAAAAGAAATCTTATGAACAATAAATCCCATTTCGAGCCATTATACTGCCCTGGTTCGGGACAAAAGGCTTATCAGATTAGGAGAGACTCTTAATGTGTGTTGATCAATCGAAGGCGTTAAGGTTCAAAGGGTCATTTCTCGGTCCAACTGATCCGAAATTATCTTAAAATGACATATTACCATTAAATTCTATCCGAAAATAAAACCAGAAGATAACAAAAATCGCCCATTTACGAACAAAATAAGAATACAAAATTACCATAATTCGCTGAATAAAAGCTAAAATACATCGAACATCACCAAATTAGAACAAAAAAGATTATCACAGATCGAGGCCGGATCAACACTCAGATGTTATATCAGCGACCCTAAAAATCCATCTTGATAGTTCACTCAAATTTTATATTCGAAGGGTACAGGGAAAGAAGCAGGTAAGTCACCTTGTGGCAAAGCGAGAAAAGTGAAAGACAATTTATTTTTACATATGTACGTGGTTCTTTATTTGTACGTGAATTTTGAAACCAGTTTTTCTGGACTGTAATATCCTTTGAGGCATAGCTCAGCTACTTCTACTCATTACTTCCGTTCCAACTGTATTAATAACTCAATTTTGCCAAAAACGTGACTTTTACCTGCTTCTTTCCCTCCTGTACCCTTCATTTAAACCTTTAAGGGTAAAATTCCTCTTTTTTCAGGGGGAAGGGGGGGGGGGTTAAAATTGGGACTGGATAGAAAATATAATTGGATATTCGGAATCAGCAACCATTAAAAAACTTATTTTGATCGATTTTTCAACTTTCTATATCAAGTTAACTTCTTCATTTCCAGCGTGAAATGATTCTGCGGCTGAAATTGATGCCGGATGAAAACTCCAATTCGCTATTCGAAACGAAATCAGTAACCCCCCCCCCCCCCAAAAAAAAAAAAGTCTGATTATTTGAACTATTATACCTTCTCATTTGAAATTTACTCGTAAAAGTGGTAGTATGTTCCAACTTGCTTAAAGAAGAGGACACATGTTTTACCATCAAAGTTGTTGGATGCAACGAGAATTTTATACTATGGTAACACTGGCAGAAATGAGAAGTTTTGAGTGCTGGTAACCCTGTTTTTCTTTTGCAATGATTCCCGCCGTCCTGTCAGAAGTTCGAACCTTTTCGTGTTTACGACTAAAAACTGTTGTACCTACTTTTGCGTTTTTCGTAAATGTTGGTAATGAAGTCCAAAAAAAAAAGTTTCGTATTAATATGATAACAGCCAAAAGTAACAAGATGTGGCAGATTTCAAATTCAAAAGAATACGGAAGCCGCGTCTCTAAATAGGCATTTTTAATGAAAATATGCCATTTTTAGTCATGCATGAAGTTCACTCATTATGTACCAATTTCAAAATGCAGCAAATGCTGTTTTTGGCTCGTCTTCAGTCTATATTTTTGCTAATATTTTGGTTTAAAAATGAAATTATAATTAAGCTAATTTTATCAAAAGTCGGAGGGAAAAAAATCAAAACTGACATTACTAGACAGTATTTTTGGGCTACCTGAACAATTTACGTATAAATATAATATACACTTACTGCCTAATGGAAAAGCACTCCTCATTTATTGTCGAAAACGTATGTTCGTTTATTAAGCCGCAGAAAACATCATCCCCTTCCCTTCGAAGATGAAAAACTCAAACGTTACAATTTGATAAATTCATGTTGGCGTTTTTAAGTCTCTGCTCCTCTCACTCCCAAAAATTGCTTTCACAGGGATTCTGCTTCACTCTTCCCGGTAGGTACGTTTTTGTCTCACTGTAACTACTATTTATACCTAACTGAGAAGAAAATTTTTTACAGTTCATTGTTTCAGCGGAAGTTGACTCAATGTCACTCAACAGCGAATTAATAAATTTTACGATCTCTCGTAAACTTAACTCGCTTCATGCACCGCATGCACTATGAGCAGAAACATTTGTTCTTACAAATGACTGACCAAATTGCAGTCCATTTGCGATCGTGTTGAAGATTCCATTTGTCAGTTTTACGATCGTTCTATACGCCGCGCCTGTGTTCATATCATATATGTAGTCATTAATTACAGTGCAAAAACAAAAATGGTAAATTACTCGAATCTGTGTCAAATTTGTATAGTAATCATTATTCGTACACATTAAGCATTGTATGATCGTTTCAAAGTTATGCGATACTCGAGCTGCAAGTTTGCTCGCGGATTCCTAATTAATGATAATACGAGTTCCATTTTCAGGGAATTATTCAAGTCTTCGCTGACCCCCTGACCCCTCCCCAAGGAAGTTATAAGAAACTATCGCAACTAAGCGTTGAAAAAACTGATTTTTTGAAAATAAATCTATGTCTCGTTTAATTGACTGCTTTTGATAAACCACTTATTTTTGACTAATCAATTATTTATAATCAACCAATCACCTAGATTAATCGATTGCATGCAATTAATCGATTACTTCCGATTAATTAGCGGCATTTTGATCTGTTAACTAAGAAATGCTTTTTCAGAGTGTAGTAAGAACAATTTTTTTTTCGGAACTGGGCGACGGAACCTCCAACTTATCAATCAAAAACAAAAGCACAAGAAACTATCAATAAATTACATTCGGGGAGGGAGGAGGGAGTATTCACCTAAAGTCATGAACCTGTCAGAATCCTAATTTTTTTATAACAAATATCTGGAAGTTTCACAAACTTTACGAACAAAATGACATTGGTCAGCCGTTCTGCTTCATCAATTACAGAAAAATGAAACTTTTCTTGTCGCTGCATACATGCCTTGGTTTAGCTTTCTTTCCCAATGAACGTCAAAGAAAGTTCACCCTATCTACGGCACTCGCGAAGAGTCATAATAAGTATCAAAGAGTGTTAAACTACATGGTCTGATACAGTCTCATAGAATCTGAACAAGCTCTCGAAGCGTTTCCAAAAATCTCAGTTAGGCCTGGGATAGTCTTAAAAGAGTGTTTAATAGGCCTCAGCAAGTTTGTAAAAATAATCTCAGAATATTTTTATTCTGACTGATGAAAACTTTCAGCAACCCCCTCTCTATCCCACAGTATTTTATATCACTGAATAACAGATAAACATTCTAAAAGTTGTGTAAAATAACCGCTGGTTGAAAGATCGTCAAGTACCAAAGGGTAAAAATCTTCCCAATTAGAAGGTGGGGGATAATCTTCGACAACTGAGCTTAGCAACTGACGATGCCAAAACTTGATAAACAATCATTTGAATTTTGTTACCCTCAGTATAATAAACTGGATGGAAGAAGATATTTTCCGGGTGAATGGCTAACACAGATCGCTCTTCGGCTTGGCCCCTATACATTTTCGAGATGAAGTTATAGTGTTCGAAATACACGTCAAGACTAAAGACCACTACTAGAAATTCGATTAGTTGTGGTAAGTAGTTCAATTACGATTACTTTTTCATACAATACGTATTCCGGAGCCAAAATCGAGATAATACCTAATCGTTTTGGAGTTACTAGGTTTCACTACTCTTTAGCACGTTAATTTGCAATAGCATTTTGCAGGTATTACAAAAAGTATTTTATATCGAACATTAATAGTTGAAGAATGTTTTGATACCGTGAGTGCTCAACTAGATACTTACGTCAGCATCGGAAATGTGCTACATTTTACTGCGCGAGAGTGCCAAGAAAATAATAAAAACATTTTTTCCATTTACGACAAATGAAATCCCAAGGGAACGCTACATTTTTGTATCATTGCTCACACAGAAATAATCTGTTCCAGTCTTGGCCAAAAATTTGGGGAAAGTGAGGCGCCGGCGCTCCAAGCTTTTCGAGATAAATGGGCTTTCAGTCGACATATCTGCCGACTTTTTTTATTTTATCTATATGATCTTGTCTAAATTCATAACTTAAACCCCAGCTCATCGCCAAGTTTCACATTTCTTCACTAATTTAAATCGTGAGTGACGCAAAAGTGTCCTCTGCTAAGTTGGTCAAAGATTTTACAATTTTTGAAATATTTAGTCCTCAGTCACTGAATTTATTCTTTTGGTCTAAAAACCCACTAGCCAACATTTTTTCGAGATGGAATAAAATTGAGGATCATGCTAGGGGGGGGGGGAGTCAAAAGCAATTAACACGATTTTACAAATTTTGTTTAGTTACAGTAGAGTGTGGACAGTGTCGTTCGTTAATTATATATTGTTCCTCGATATACGTAGATAAAACGGTTTTTCAGATTCTGAATTCTACTCAATAGATCACACAATTTTAACTTTTTTATAGTTTAATATTCATCTCGTTTTAAAAACTATTGGCTCGCGGTTTCTGAAGAAACACATTTAAAAATGAGTTCAGTGACTGCAGAAACCCCAATCATTGATATAAGTGAAACAATCTTCTATAAACACCAAGTTTTCATATCTCGACGCCTTATGGATCATAAACTGGTAAGAGTGACAGTAAGTTGAAATAACCTTTAAAACGAATACACAGCGGTAATGATAACCACATTTTCGATACCTACGCCTGACAGTATTACCCTTCATTAAGGTTCCGCTCCCTCAATGACGTCTGTAGGGTGGGGGTTAAAACCAAAATAAGTTCATGAATGGGTTTAGGGTACCCGAAAACCAAGTAGACAATAGTTTTCATGTGATACGTTTTTTGTGGGCTTCAATGAACAATGTGCATAAAAGTAAACTTTTTACTCGAAATGCAACACATAAAATTGACCGTAGAAATTGATTTTTGAACATTTTCGGCATTCACCGAATCGGTACACTAACACCAACGATCTTTTAGAGTCGAAACAAGTATTTTAATTAAACACGAGTTTTAGGAATTTTAAAAGTAAAACACAGCTTTTCTTGAGGGGATTCTTATGTTAAATCTCCCCTCCCTCCCTCAAAAGCATCCCCATGAAATAGTCAAATCTCAAGAAAATGTTGAAGTGGTTTTTTAAACTAAAAAGAACAGATTTAACCATTAAGAGTAAACGTTTCGAAAATTGTTAAATTTTGCACCACTCTAGAACCCTCAATTAAGAATGCGAATTTTGGAGAAAGAGGAACTCCGAGGTAATAAAACCTTCTTGGTCATTTATCAATCTTCAGGAGTATAGGCACAATCAAAAAAAAAAAAAAAAACACGAGCATTTTTTTAAAGTCTTGATGACTAGGCGAAGTAATTCAAAGTATTCATTTCCTTTCAACGTTGAATATGTTCTCGAATTGAGAGTAGAAAAAGGAATCCGATCTAACGCGAGCTATCAATTTAGCAAAAGATGTAATCAACGTCATTCGTCAAGAACGTGAAAATTCTCAACAAACTTTTCGATCAATTTTTCAGAAGCAGAAAAAATTGCAGAACATTTTGGGGTCACAATAGAAAAGTCTAGAGTTATCCAAAGGCAGACCAATAGGAGAAACGGCCCCTCAACAAACGCGGAAGAATATTTTCGACGAAGTATCTTCTTTCTATCGATTTGACTCTTTCATTCATCAGCTCGTCAATCGATTTAAAAAACATGAAAACTTATAAAATTTCAGTTTTTAACTCATCTAACGAGATCAAAAGAAAACCCAGTTTGTTGAAATTTGTGCTTCTAATCGACATGATATTGCCGCTTATAAGGAGTCGGTACCGCAGTATACCAAATTTATCGGTACTGCAGTATACCAAATTTGGTGCGGAAAATTCAACCCAGAAAACGAAAATATTTGCTGCCTTTTCCTTCAGATACAATATAAACATTGAATTTATACGACTCGCTAAAATTTTCGGTCACAACATCCCTGAACAATCAAAATTAAAACGTATTTGCGAAGCACCATGGGAGTTGAAAGGTCGAGTGGTCTAGCTGTGTTCAGAAACGTAGCAAAGACCTTTTTTTAAGGGAGGGGGTAAACATTTTTAAATTTCCAACTGACTGAACTCAAAATTCCCAAGTATCAATTTTCTTTGTACTGACTAAAATTTCCCAACTCTGGCGGAGGCATGGGGGCTACGTGTCCCCGTGCCCCCCTTAGTTTTGTCCCTGGCTGTGCTGTACCTACATTCTTCGATTGAGATGAATCCGAAAAAAGTAATCGATATTTTGATTAAAAACAGAATGTAGTTTTTTCCTCATTTTTGTATTGTAATTTCACGTTCAATGTTTTTAAAAATAAGCTTTTGCAAAATTCTAAAAATTGCAAGTCAAGTATTTTACTTTTTCGCATAAAATTTACCCCTCCACTTTTATCTGGTTCGGCCTTTCCCAGAGATGATTCCTGGTTGCGTCTATGTTCAGGAGCGCGCAAAATTGGGAGAAAGCGGTGAGGAGGAGGAGAAGAGAATTCAAATTTTTCAACTGCGATATGTCAATATTTGTAATAAGCGACATTTTTGGTGACTGACAACATGAGTAAAACAAACAAGTCCTCACGTTGCTTTCCCCACGGGTCGATGATTCTTCAATTGGAGCCAATTTTCAAACCTTAGAGGAAACCCTATTTTCTTTGGTACGTCTTTGTTGATGACACCATCTGTGCATACATGATCTGCGAAGAGAATGGTCGAAAGAGGTATTCATTTTTGAATCGGACGAGGCTGCTAAGCCTGCTCGAGTACATCCGGAATGAAAGCGTTCTTTACCCTCTGTGTAAAGACGAAGTTGAATGGATCTTCAAAACCTTCAGACACCCCCCCCCTCCCCGTCTTTCGACAATTGAACTTCGGGACACTTCTTTTCTGGACCAGAGGATTTTGAAGACTAAGGCATCCTCTCGAGAAACATCACTCTCATTTTCATGTTTGCCCCGTCGACCACAGACGTATTAGTCTGTAATTCAAACGACCTTACTCGGGTAACGGATGTTTCAAACAAATCGATTTACAAATTCGGCGTTTTTCTAGACTTCATTTAGCATCGCGATGCGATGTTAATTTATCGCGATAACGCTGTAAAGGGTTTTTGGTCATTCGAGACACAATTTACGAACAGACAATAAAGGCGTTCGCCAGAGGACCACCAATGCGCGAAATTAATTAACGTTTCGCGAACGCTCTCTTTTCTCCGCCAAGTGTGACGTTTTGTCCTCTTCGGAAGGCGTTTACCGTCTGTGAGGAGGAGAACTGTGTCGAAAGTCAAAAATAAGGAAGTATACTAACAATTAAAATGGTTTTATAATTGTCATCGTATCTGCATCTCTCTGTAGTCATGCCTGCGATTTCTACGCCTGTATTGTAAAGGTGCTAGGGGCAATATTATATTTATTGTCGCATACGTAGTCTGGCGCTATCCGTACTACGAATGAGCGAAATATTTCGCAAACATTATTGACGTCGTCAGAATTGGGGGTACTGCGCAGTGTCGCTGCTCAGTCAGACAATTGAGAGAGCTTGCCGCTTTGGATTTTCATTCATTTACCAAAAATCTCATAGTTTTTCATTTGAAAGAGGAAAAAATCTTGCCCCTCTCGGAGTGGTCTGCCATCCACTTGGAAAAGTCTGTTAGTGACCGCAGTCCTCCGTGTATAAACCATCGAGAGTGCGACTCTTGGAAAGCGTAACTTTTGAAATCTTAAGTCATGAGAATTGCAATATTATAAGCCTTAGCAGCGATAATAGTTTTCAATTAAACGCTCATCATCAATTAAAAATTCGATTAGACCAATTCAGGCGGCCAATACCCTAACATTTGTAAGCACTAATAATACGTACTGAACCTTAATCACGATCATTATGAATTTCGGTGATGATATAGAACTGTCGTTAGAAGCTTCTCAAGTCCACCGACAATTAAAAATCGTTTTTCCGTTTAAATAGGTTCCCAAGCTCTACCGCTCATCGACGGATGCAGAAAATTTCAGAAAATAAAATCACGAGAACAGAAAATCTTGAACTACCTATAGTCACCTCATATATTACGTAATCGGATATCAACTTATTTCATGACTTTTTCCGTTGTAATAAACGATAATCCTTCTACTCCTAGCAAACAGTGGATTTAAGGCAAAAGGTACAGTCAGAAGTTCTGAAGGATTCAAAAAAGTTGCACTGATTTAATACTGCCCCCCCCCCCTCAAAAAAGAAACATCACATGATTTTTCTCGTGATAAACAAGATTTTGACAGAGGTTCTTGAAAAAAGGTCAGGCATAATAGGATCATATGATTCTGGTAACCTCACCCCCTCTCAAAATGTACGATTGTGAGTCATGGTTTCCGAAGAAAATTTTTCAGCTTCCAATCGATTTCTTACAATTTTATGGAAATTGTTTTTCATGTTTTTTAATCTAAAATTTATTATTATTATTACTGACATTTTTATTTACTTTGACACACAACGGACATTGCTCAAGTATACCCCTGGCTGGAAAATACATGTCTCCAACAGAGACACGCACTATAACATTTTATATGCTTTCGTACCCTAATAAAAAAATTTCCATGGAAATTTCTATTAACAACACAGCTGCAGACTGTAGTCGCGCAGGGCGCAGCAAATGTCAACCACTGAATTCGTGTCGAAGGAGCGTGTTGGGGGGAGCGTTACGGTTTTCGCTCAAGTATATCCATGCCTAGGGGGTCTGGTTGGCCGAGTGGATAGCGCGTTGGTCCCGGGTTCGAACCCCCGTAGCAACTCGCCAGATTTCGACCTAGGCCGGTTTTCCTGCCAGAAGGGAAGAGGGCTAAGACAGCCCTAACAGCTTCCACGACGTCTCTGAGGTAATGCTTGAAAAGGTGAATTCCAGGGCTCGGGTTGAGAGCAAATTCGAAGACAGAAAAAAAAGAGACCCGTGGCTAGAAGAAAATGGAAATGTTAACCATTGAACTAAATGGTTACTATGAAGAGCTAAGGAAGTGTGAGCTGAACTGAGCTGGAAATGAGAAGAAAACCCCAACGAGCGCCGGTTTCATGCAGGGGGAGCGTGTCGAGGGGAACGTTACGATGTTCGCTCATGTATATCTCTGGCTGGAGGAAATAAATTCCCATGGAAATGTATAAACACAATTTTCGCTCAATTATACCCAGTAGTATGACGGCATAGTAACAGGAGCGTTACGGGGGCCCGTTGCGGGGGGGGGGGTGCGGTTTTCACTCAAGTATACCTCTGGCTGGAAGAAATGAATTTCCATGGAAATGTATAAATACGATTTTCGCTCAAGTGTACGCAGTAGTATAACGTCATAGTAACAGGAGCGTTACGGGGGGCTGTTACGGGCGAAGCCTTACGGGAGGAGCATACGGTTTTCGCTCAAGTATACCCAGTAGTGAAAGCATATAAAATGCTAAAAGGTCAGATGGTGCTACTCTAGCCTTACCAATTATTTATTTTCCTATCAAACGGGGAACGTACAGGAGTCTTTTTGGAGGGGCCCAGTCAGCAAACGTCCGCCTGTTAGTTGCTCTGTTAAATCCGCCACATCCCATCGAATCACATAATAATTTGAATTTGAAATTGTTTTCCGGACTTTGGATGTATCTGCTATTAAAAATTGACTGCGTGATCATTCACGGACGCCCTCCCCCTACTCACATATTAATTTATAATCAAATTTCAGATCTACCCCTCCCTTGATAGTCCCCGTGTCTGAAGTTCAAACGGAACAAAAACTTGCGTTTTTCCATGTGCTGAAAAATTTACACTTTAATCTTCTGAAACCCCTGAATCTTTAGAAATTTGAACTTCGGACATAATGAACCCTAATAACTGTCAACACATACCATGTAACTGCGAGCTCTGGTAAAAATAGTATGCACTTTCGAATCTATGAAAGTCTAAAATTTTTAAACTCTACGAGTATTCAGAAAGTTATAAAACCTGAAAATTGCGAACCCGTAAATTCGAAAACTCAAAAAACTATAAATCCTAGAATCTAGAAATTATGACTTCAAAAATTAGTAAAACAAATCTCGAAAATGTGGATCTTCGAAACTTCGTATTCTAGCTGTGATCGCTAAAAACAAAGATGAAAAAGTTCGCTTATGGCCCACATGGTACTTCAGAGAGAAAAAAGATTGTCATCGTTAACAGAGATATATCTAAAAAGGGACACGCGTGTAGATACGAGGGGGATGTTAGGGGTTGAACCCTTTCCCCCGAAGCAAAAGAAAGTAAATCGAAAAAGACTAGCACAGCATAAAATAAATCATGTCCGGCATTTAAAAAATTTCAAACACCCCCTCACATTTTGATGTATCTAGGCACCTGAAAAGGGATATACCCGAATCCATCAGGGGCGGAAATAGAGCGAAAACTGTGGGGGGCTGACGCCCCAGAACCTAAAATGACTTTATAAAGATCCAAAAATCATAGCCCCCCCCCCAAAAAAAAATACAAAAAATAGATTTTTTCCTTAGTAACACTTCCTTTGTAAGGGGAAAAAAACAAAAAACAAACTTACTGTATTAATATTAATTTAAAAATGAAATTTAGGGGGCTAATTTTGAAACCAGGGGCCTAGTCCCCTCCTGTTTCCGCCCTTGCCCAATCCTCTTTAGAGCAAGATGAAAAAGTAAAATGTTAAGCCATTGAATCTTTCAGTTCTGCATAGTATGTCGAAATCTTACACTCACCCTGAACCAGAGAGAAAAGTAAAATTCTACATCTCGTCAATGGATATTTAAAATCTGAAACTTTATTTTATTCGTTTACCAAATCGAAATTCTAGCAACGTTCTATACATCCGCTACTATTTTATCAACGCCCCCCCCCCCCAAGGAAAACGTCCTAATTACATCACTGATCGTCGTTCAACATGAACCTGATTTTGACCAGAAGAAACTTTATGTGCTAATACTTCACGCATAATTCCTACATTTTCGATTACCCCTGTACAATGACAGATTTACCATTATGCTAACATGTGCTTAAACAAAGAGCGGCAAAATTTTGAAGGTTGCCAAATTTCAGGAAAAATGGAACACTGATAAGAAAATGTGAAAGAGATTGTGTATTTCTGAGGGTGGCAAAAAAAATTAGCACTACGGTAAATCAGGTAAGTCCGGTCTTGCCCCAGCCTCCTTTTTCAAAAGAAATAATAAAATAATTTACTTTTCCGAGATTTGAACGTTTACTTCATTTAACAAGAATAATAACCGTGATTACGAAAATTTAAGTTTACGAGCTCAATTACAGCTAACCAGAGAGCCGCATTTGTATTTTTAAAGTTGGGGCGTTGCACTTTCCAAAACAACCCTAGAAACATATCCACTTACCTGCTTACTGCGATTAAAGAAATTCTAGTCCAAAAATCCCTAACTTCAGTGGCAAAAATAAGGAAGTGAGAATGGAAATGTATCCAGTCAGGAAAAAATATTGAAAATGGCGAATTTTTATACTTCAAAAATAACTCAAAACGTCTAAGGACTGTAGTTTTAATCCTAAAATTGTAACTTGGGTACCCACCCTCAGCAAGGCTTCTTATTTACAGTACTGCCAGAATTTTTCTATTTCGTTAACTGAGGCTCAGATTCATCCACCGGAAGTGATTTCCTAACGGATACAGATAGCTGGATTCCCCGCCCAAACGTCCTCTCTTTTTATTCCTAAGATATTAGAAAATAATCTAAAATCCTGCAGTGTAAATAAGGGAGATATAAGCCCCCCCCCCCCCCCAAACAAAATACGTGAATTTTAGAGCTCATTTACTAACACAAATTAACAGAACAAACATTCCAGACCTCGGACCTTTTTCTTCTTTTCTTTTTGTTCGCATTCTTATAATTCGGGCAATATTAATTCAGATCAATTTTTTCCTCAGTAGGTTAAAATTTGGCTGAAATTTTACAGATCTGTTACTAATTTACCTACGGCATTTTTATCCCGGGAAAGCTTCCCATTTACGGTACTACTCTTACCCTTCATACAGGAATAAATGATAATTTCGAACCACCGATTCATTAAATTTCCAAAACAGACTACAAAACTATTTTCATGAAAAATATATTTTTGAATAGTTTCCGTTGGACCTATAAATTTTTGGGTTACAACTTTCAGACATCGAGGGTCTAATTACTCTAAAAAATTAGGCGCTGATTTTCTTATTTCGGAATGATGCCTCGGCTGTTCACCTTCGCACGACGACTGAACAACAACAAACAAATAATTCTGAAGTTCGGTGATCCCCGTCACTCTTCTCGCACTGCGGTTCAGTTCATCTCACAACTTACAAATCACAAGTCAGTATTTTAGCATTTAGCCGGCAGTATGGGCCTTCATATAGCTGATGAAGTTTTCAGAGGGGGGCTAAAGCCAGCCACCATTGGATCGAATTTCCGCTAATATTTCCTCTCCTTTTGGAAAAGCGAAGCATTTTAGGGTTTAGGACTTCGCTCCCCAGAAAAATTAATCAATTTTTATCTTTGCTTCGGGGTGGTTTATTTGATTTTCACCTTCAGCGCAGATGTTCGAGAAAACAAAATTTCTAACATTTTTCGAGAAAAACTGTACGTGTGCTTTACTTTTGTGGGGTTTCCTAACGTTTCTGAGGTAGGTACGAAAAAACTGCAAGAGATCATTTTTGAGGAGAATTCAAAGAGCAATTTTGGTGTTCATTATTTTACCTTTTAAGACAAACTCCGGCGTTGACCCCTTCTTTTTTCATAATTCTGGACGTATGAGGGTATAACGGATGGGCTTTAATCTTAAAATTTATTCTTATATCTTTCAACACCAACATACCAAATCTTACGCTTTCACGACCACGAGATTTTTATAAAATATGGCCTCGAGGACCCTTACTAGCTCAGAAAATTTGCTTTCAAGTTGAACCATCTTGGATTAGTCTCACTCCAGCATTCGGCAGCTCGAAAACTTTTCATTTTTGAAAACTCGACCGATCCTCGACGAACCAAAAAAAATGAAAAACTTACGTTTGCAATGCAGCGAAAGAATGACAAATGCAACAACAGGCGCGAACTAGACACCATTCATTTTAGCACCCCGAGAGGATTGGAAAACGCGAAAAAAGTCGCGCGAGCCGACGATGGCGATTGCGAAATCAGAAATGGAAAGAAGGGAAAAACACGTTCACCGCGAATCCGAATAAATCGTTCGATTGGCGCTATTTTTCGCTTCGGCGTCTGTTGATAGTTGATACCGCGATTATACCCGCCGAGGCGCGCCAACACGCCGTCCCCAGCTGCCCAGGCCAATGAAGACCGGAGACGCTAAGAGTGACTGCTGACTGCGATTGACGCCTGTGTACCGACTTCCGACTTCACCGAGCGGCTGGATTTGAAAAAACAAAATTCTCGCCGAAATTGCGGCGCGAATACGATCCGCGAATTCAAAACGCGCTTTTTCGGCTACTCGGCTCCTGTTCGGTTTGCTCTGCTGCCGAATGAGCGAGCAAGGTCGACGATTCCTATAGCTACCTGGTGCCCTGCCTGATCCCCCTTCCCATCGAGCGCACTGATAACAATAAAGGTAACGTGTACCTCCGTCGGGTGTCGCGATCGCTAGTGTAAGCTACATAAATCCGCGAACACCTAAATCGCTCGAATCTGAAGATTTCCAATTTTACGTATCAAATTCTACAGTACGAAATCTCGTCTGACGCCATGCCATAATAATAATAAACCAGCGTCGTTGTGGAGTACTGTGAACTGTGAAGTAGAAACTAGCAAACAAAGACCCACTTATGTTACACTCGCGGTCACTTGGTCGACGTATTCCTGCAGTGATCAGAGGTGGACCAGGAGCGTCACGCCGAAATTACACGAACTTTTGGATCGCACTTCTATGGTAGGATGGTCACTTCTGCGATGTCCATCCCTGTCTATAGTCTGCGCATTCAATACATATTGATAGTCTACAGACACAGAAAATGTCTGGGTAATTCCTTGAAATAAGGACGTAGCGAAGAGTTTTTTCTGGAGGGGCAAAATTTGGTGAATTCCAACTGACTCCACTCAAAATTCCTCTACACGTAAGTATCAACATTTGTTTGTACGGCTAAAAAAAAACCTTTTGACTTGTTGGATTTTCCCAACTTTTGATCCGCCTACCAAAATTTTCCAACTCTGGCGGAGGTTAAGGGGCGGGGAGGGGCAAATGCCCCGTATCTTCCTTATTTTCGTCCCTGTCTTGAAAATAGCCACATTTTGACAAAATTAAATTTAAGTTTTAAAAACTTGATCTTTCAACATTTTTTGAGGCGAATAAATTACTTATGTGCCCTGGAGAGCATTAAGCTCAATTCATCATCAAGGGGAAGGGAGTTAGCAGCACTCCAAAATCCATCGGTCACGGCTATGGAAATTACACCGGCATGGTTCGCCATGACCATGGAAACAGCAGACGAATTCTCGAACACTACCCCTTTTTCTGGCTGTCAGGGTTAGCCACGATCGTGGAAACAGCAGACGAATTCTTGAAAATCACTCCAAAATAACAAGAATGAGCAAAATATTTGAGTATTTAAAATGTTATTCAATTCAATGTAAACTTCCCTCAGATTTAACATGCTCCGAATGAAAGGTAAGCTGAAATATTTTTGGATTTACTACCATCGACTACTCTAGTGAATAATTCAAACAAGTTACAATAACACAAATAAAACACTTATACCTAAAAAAAAAAAATTAAAAAAGAAAGTAAATGAAATTTTTGAATGCTTAGAATTGATCTCTTTTTTGGAACATTTTTAGACGCAAAAGGTCTGGCTTCCTTTTCCGCCGAAGCACCTCTGTTCTTAAAAGGGCCTTACATTTAAAGCACAGGTACACAAGAACATAATCATTATGCGTTATCACATTTAAATCCAGTGTTGTTAGACAAAACAATTTTTTGTCATTTTGTCAGAGGAGCGTTTCAACTTTTGCATCTTTTATTCTCATGTCATAAGTTTTGTCATCTTCAGAATTTTGTTATTTTGTTTTTTCATGGTTTTGTTATGTCTTGACAAAAGTATTCAGTAATTTTGTCTTTTTTCTTGTCATGTAACTTAGCACAGTCTATAGTTAATTGCAATATCTCTTAGCATAATCTGTTATCAAGTATTATGTCGTTAGCATAGTTTATCATTTAATTGTTGACGAAATGCCATAACATAATTTCTCTTGTCGTTTTGTCATCGGATTTATTTTTTTGTAACTTCATTGATGAAACGGTCCTGACAAAACGATTTAAGTTTTGTCATATGACAAAATTTTGAAAATTCAATTATCATTTTGTTTTGTTATGTCTACAACACTGTTTAGAACGTGATGTTCTTCCACCGCCGTGGTCACTGAATACTAGTTGCCCACGTCGGTGGAGAGAATTTTTTGTACCACGTTCGTGGAAAACGAGTTGAAAAATTCCTAAATTCTTTTGTATAATATTACACAAATAACTTCACTAATCTATATTATTTGGGGAATTTTCAGGTCACACGAGTCAGCTTTGCCGAACAACTGATAAAACACATGCTAGTGGACACGCGAACTTGTAAATCGGAAGAATTTTATGGAAATGTCTCCGAACGACTGCGGATTGATAATATTACGAAATTTCATAGAGGCATCGTGTACATACCGCAAAAATAAAGCCATTCAGCCAATTAGAACATCTGATAAGAAAACTAGTGACACCAGCGAAGCATACGACAAATTTGCACGGCGGTGGAATAAAAGAGTATTCACAAAAAGTATTCCCCTCAGAGGCGAAACAAAGGATAGGGGTGGGGGTTACACCCCCAGGGTCGTCAGTGCAGTTGGAAAAATCGGCAAATCGTAAAGTTTACTGGCCACTTGGCAAAATACTAGCCACTCGGAAAAATATTCATTTTCAATTCATTTTATTCGGCAAATTTTCAGTTGTCACCCCCCTAGAAAAAACAGCTAGTTTCGCCCCTGATTCCCCTTTTGAAGGACGACAGGAGTTCTGAGATTGGCGTTAAGCGTATCAACTCTTACTTCCGAATTTTGAGATTCATATTCCTCTCATTATAATTAGTTTAAAAATGCAGTTTTGAGGAGACTGAAGGTTAAAAAACGAGATGATTCACAACCACGGCGTTGGAGAATTGTCCTTTAGGTAACTATTCTGGAAGGTAAGAGGAGAGCCCCTGAGCTTTTGAATGACTGAAAATTGTTACTGACACTATGCTCTAATGGAACTTGAGAAAATTTTCCATTACCTCCCATCCTTCAGGAAATATTACGTACTCACTCAAAATGTGGCTATTTTTAAGGAATTACCCCACTACCAAAATGATCAGTCTATCATAAGCGTGCAATCTAAGAATCTTCGTATTTTCCACGGTAGCGCCCCACAGCGACTTTTTCAAAGGGAGCAATAACAAGGCCTAATTGAAGCTTCTGGGGTCCCGTAGTCCACGAGTACAAGGTCTCACTATTGATCCGGCCAGTGTCGGGAATAATGAAAAATTTTCGCTCACTTCGTTTGCAATTCCCCGGCTCGACCAAGGACTCTATAACTTCAAAAATTTAGGAATGTTATCTGTTTTTACAGTGCCCCTTTCACAGCCGAAACCGGCTAATAAAGAAGGAGACTATAATTACAACATTAATTACTTCTATTAAGACTACAAACAAGAAAGAAATTAAAAAAGAGAGGACATAACAGAGCCTTAAAAGAATAACCCCCCCCCCCTCCAGCTACAGGATTTATCTCGCCGAGCAACCACGTAACAGTCAGATAGAAACTATTACGCAACCACGTCGGAGATGCACCGCCAGAATTCCGATACCTTACCCAACCCATCAAGTACGAGTATGTCAATCTAATGATTTTAACTTTCAATTTCTTTGTGCAAATACATCACTCCATTGAAGGGAGCTTTTAAATGGTGATTTGTGTGGGCACGTCTAGGCTCAAATGTTTCTTTTTTCAAACCCTCTCCAACTCCGATAGGAGGAAACAGGTATTTGTATACTTCCAAGAAGAGTTAGATCAGATATTTTATCACGAATGAGATTTCGAAGGAAAGCAAAGAAGTAATGTTCCTTCGGGCCAGGGCCTTACCGATAGGGGGAGGGGGCAACTTACACTCCCTGTAGGAATTTTTCACTCAACAGTTGAAAAAAATTACCTATTTAGTCAGGGACGAAAATAAGGGGGCACGAAAGCCTCCACCGGAGTTGGGAAATTTTAGTAGATGGATCAAAAGTTGGAAAAATACAAGTCGAAAGTTTTTTATTTTTAGCCAATACAAAAAAACGTTGATACTTGGGAATTTTGAGTTAAGTCAGTTGGGACTTTCACAATTTTTGCCTCCCACCCCCAGAAAAAACTCTTCGGTACGCGGCTGCTTCCGGCTTTTGAACTTTTCATCTCATACCCCAGTAAAAGTGCCTTTTAGTTATTGAGACAAGGATGTAGCTAACATTTTTATAATACAGGTACCCGAGGCACTTTTCTGCTGCTTTCTCTATCAGCTCGAGTTGCCCCATAGCAAGTGACTCGATAATCGATCCACACTCCGGATGCGATCACACTGGGGAATTCTATAATGTTTGGATTGTTTCTATCTGGAAAAGTAACGATTATTTCTTACTAGAAATCCCAGCATTTTCCTCGCCTTCGGGGTCTGGTTGGCCGAGTGGATAGCGCGCTAGTCTCAAAATCCGGAGGTCCCGGGTTCGAGCCCACGTAGCAACTCGCTACATTTCGGCCCGGTTTTCGGCCAGAAGAGAAGAGGGCTAAGACAGCCATAACAGCCTCCTCGATGTCTCTGAAGTACTGCTCGAAAGGGCGGATTCCAGGGCTCGGGTTGAGAGGAAAATTAGAAAAGAGAAGATTTTCTTCGCCCTGGTAATCATATGAATGATGTGATCCCTCAATGTTACTTGTTTATTTTGAATAATAACCCGAGGTCCTTCACTTCATTTAGGATACTGAGTTTAGAATAAGATATTATCTAATTGCCTGAAATTGGATTGTGTTCGCGTATGTACCTCATTGCAGCGCATTTTGACGTACTGAACGGAAGATTATCTTCATGACTCAAAAAAACTAATGAATTGATATCGAATTGAAGATTATGCGCTATTTACCTTGTCCTAATTTTTTGATATAGTTTCAAATCGTCTGCATATAAGTAGAATATGAAAATGTTTTACTATGTGTAGTAATACAAGGTCACCAATATACCAGAAATAATAACTGGCCTAAATTGGAACCCTGAGATACGTCCGAGGAGCAATGAAATATATTTGACTTGGACTCCTAACTGGTCAACGTAATATTGTCTATCCTTCAGATAAGAAATGAGTATGTGCCAATAAGGACTGAGAGACCCTAAGTTATTTAATTTCTGGAATAAGATTTTGTGGTCTACTCTACCGAAGGCTTTCTGAAAATCGATTGCGCCGACCCTGAAGGTAATCAAAATTACTAATAAATCAGTGACGTTAAACTTGTAGATTTTTGTATTTATAGGTGTGCACGAGTGTGGAACGAAAAAAACATTTTTTGAAAAAGTTATAGATCTTACTGTTTTATAAGAAAAATAACGTGGTTAACGTTTCTTTGAATTTATTCAATACATTTAGCCCACAGCTAATGCTTCAGGCATACTGCATAGGGTGTCAGTCATTTATACTTCATGAATTTTTTTAAAAATCTTAATGAGTATCGGGCGGACTGTTATTCCTCATGGTAAAAAGATAAGGTCCCGAAAATTTGGCTCGATCGTATAGTATTAAAGATGGCTCCTTAACCCCCCCCCCCTTCCTAAAAAAAAGAGATTTTGACTTTCAAAAAGATTTTTTTCCGATCCTCAAGGGTGTTAAAAAAGCATAAGCTTAGTAATTGGTAGAATCTATCAAATAATATAACATAGATCGACTTTGTGATTTAAATCAGTAATGTGGAGGGGGGAGGGGCGAGTGCTTTCAAAAAATGAATTTGAAATTTGATACGGTAATCGATATACTATATATAGGTTTTCGAGTTCGATGGATTCGATGTTGAAGACAATTTTTGGACACGATGTATTGGAACTTCATCAACGAGGTTTATGGTTCTACCGCAGGGGATATGGTAAAATGATGATAATTTCATCGAGATATAGTATTTTGGGGTCGCTGAATTCTATTTTAAAATTTTAGGATCCGACTCATCGGAGTTCCATCAAATAGAGCTCTGTCCCACCGGGGATACCAACTAAATATGGTAACTGTATTGAGATCATATTCAATTCATACATTTTCCAATCCAGTTAGTTCAATTTTGAAGGCAATCTCTTAATCCAGCCCCTTAGGTATGACCAAAGAGGGTTTCGGCTTTTTGAGACTGTATATCAATTATAAGTGTTTAAGACTGCTAAATCGATTTCGCAAGGAAATTTTGTACCTGATCTCACAATATACCACTAAATATAAGCAAGACAAAGATAATACTCCATTTAGCGATAAGTTGTTTGAAACTAAGAACCAGGACTACTACTCGATTTTCACTTCTTTAGGTGGCGTATCAGGAGATTGAATCCAAAATTAGCTCACAGCATTGAATTTCGCAAGCTTAAACACCTATGAAAGAAATAGCTATTATTCAGTTGAGCCCCCATGGAAAGACTCTAAAATGGGTCGTCTCCAAAGAATGCCCTCTAAATTAAATCTAGCGACCAGGAAAATCAATAAATTAAAATCAAGACCAATACAATGACCATTATTTGGTCGAAACCCACTCTAGTGTGGCCAGCTTCCTTCTCCAATTGATCGCCTTCAAATTTTATCCTGAAATTCAAATTAGAAGACCTATAAAACCTACATATCGACTACCATATCGAATTTCACTTCCTCCGATTCATTTTTGAACCTATTTCCTGCGGTCGCGGACCTACTCACACCGCGAATCAATGTCATATTTTTTTATTTCTGAATTTATATATACATTCCTAGCATTTGTAAAGGCGAAGAAAATTCCTTTAAAAAGTGTCTAACCTACAGTATTTTTTCCTGAGAAGTGAAAAGAGGAGTCCAAGCACCATTTTCTAATACATATAGCTGAAATTTATTTTCAGGGGTTTATCTTTTCGCCAAGTGGAACAATGATCCGCTCGGTTCTCATAACGATTCCGAAATTCGAACATTGCTGGCACCCTGTAGCAGCTAGGTACACAATGAACGAGCATTCGACTGTCTTCAAATTTTGACTTATTACATACAAACAGATTCATCTTTACCCCCCCCCCCCCCACACGCATAAACTCATACATAGAAAAACAGATTTTCCTTTTCGTTACAGTTTGTTAACGTCAACACTCCAGCAAATTCTTTTTATCTCTGAAATCTCTCAAGGCATTTTTTTTTATCAAGTTGCTGTACAGTTTATAAACTTTTTCTTTTCATTTTTCTTTCTTTTTATTTTATTCTAACTAATTAATCAATTTTTTGAGTGTAAGGGAGGGGATGAATACGAATGATATTTCATAACTTCCCTACCACACATACTGTTTATGGCAGGGGAGTAAAATGTACCCTTATCCCCTCGAACTGATGTCACTGAGTCGGTTACTTGGAAAATATGAGGAAATCGTTTTGTTCCCGGCTTATTGTATGTCAAAACTGAATTTTGTAACATACCGATCAGCCGGCAAGTAGTTTTCCTGTCCATTGTCTCACCCATCCGCGCTTCCTCTCTCAAAAAAATGTACACACGAGTCCTGGAAGCTTGAAAAATTTTCCTCAAACTCCTCAAACTTGGATGAACTAGGGACATATTGAAACGATGTGAAAGGTGAAGAGTGTGCTAAATTTTCTGACTGAAAAATCGACACTTGTAATTTCGCCAACTAGAACGAAAATTATTCTTTTTTAGACGATGAGGTGAGGGGCTCCTTCCTTTCCTCTGGTACTTTGCTATATCCTACTCATAAATCTTGTAAAAAGCTTTTCTGTGTGAAAAGTTTTTAGTTTTTTTCTGATCTATCAAAACGTTTACGCACAGAATTAACCCCCTGGCCATACTTTAAGAAGTAATTTTCAAACTTCCTCGTTCTAAACTAATTTTTTTAAATAAATTGTTTATTTTTTCCGTACGCAGAAAGTATACAGTACTTGTACAAACGATACAAGTTTGCAGGGTCTAACAAATTTCCAAAAATTAAAAAAAAAAAAGAAACTATATTGATCCAGTTTTAACCCAGCGACTGTCTCGGATCTTCTAATTAAAATTTCTATTCGCAACCGTATGCCACCAATTGGTTCACATTCAACTCATTAGAGCCCACTCAGAAGGCAACCTTGAAAAATTTGTACGACGATACACGAGCCAAGAAGCAAGCGAGTTGCAATATTGAAGTGATGCACTCTTTTCACGTCATCTACCCACTGATGCTCATACGACCAGTTCAGTTGAAAGACACGATATTCGTACATCGACCACTAGGCTGTTCTTTTCGTTGGGAAAAGGGAATGTATCCGTATCTACATTCTAGGGTAACAATTATACGAAATGAAACAGTACGAAAAACAAACAAACGAGCACGCGTCGTCGAAGAACTTCTATAAACCATTCAGCTGCAGCTACGAGTAAATGTGCCAAATAGAATTGCTTCTGTTATTGTTTGAAATATTTGACAGACGCCTGAGTAAAATACGTAATACTCTTTACACAACCGATATCGAAAAACCGTTCGATCGTTTACAGAAGGGATCATCTTCGTTTTATTGACGAGGGGATAATGTGAGCAAACAAGATTTGGCAGATGGGGAGAATGCAGCCCTCAACTTCGCACGGATGAAATTTTAGAATATTATAGCCCGAGTGTACTGATAAAATGGTAAACTTCTCACATGATCTGTGTCTATTATCGAGAAGTTAGATCCCCTCTTCGATTTTGACGTTTTTGGAGACAGATACGAGAAAATCGTGTAAAACTGTCCCACTTGAAATTACCGACAAAATGATACCACATGAAGTACACTTTCTTCAACCGAAGCTTCAAAACGAGGAAGGGGGTTAAACAGATCCTGTACACTACTACACATTAACACTACACATTAACAAAGGTCTTATGGCAGAAAAGGTAGAATTTTTGATACTTTCGTGGTCTTTCCGACTTCGGCGAACAGAAGGGATGCAAACCACTTGCAGGCCGGTTTCTATACATTGGTTCTTATCTACCTATTCCTGAAATTTCTTCTTCACCCTCTTCCCTACCCCTAGACACTACACTTCGAAATTTATATCTCTCTGTGATTTTACCATCATGAATTACTTCTTTACCCTTTCATTGACACGAATCATCGAATCGAAATATTGGGCAACCGGTTTTCGAGGCCGCAAAATTCGATTTTAATAATGGCTTGGCCAGAAATTCAAAATTCTTGTAACCGAAAGAGTCTGAGGACTCAAAGTTTTCACAAAATGCAATATAAACATCGTTATATAGGTTTAAAGGGTCGCTGAATTCATTTCTGTTAACGATTTGCCACTAATTTGCAAATTGTAGTACCTGAGGGGGAGCGAGGCACAAAATTTTCATGAATCGCAACATGAATGCCGCTTCATTGGTTGAAATAGTCGGCGAATTCATTCTTGGTAACGTCCGACTTTGCAATATACAGGGTGTCTCAAAAGCACGCGACTCTAACTGGTAGGCAAGCAACTCATACTGACAACGTGTACTACGTTTGCCTGCACTTTTATTAGAAAGGGTAAAAACACGCTGATCAAAAATACCACAATCGAATTAACAGGTGTTCACAAAATCAGTTCACAAAATTTTCAAATTTTTTTAATCGACTCACTCCTTCATACCCTTCAAAAATACTCGTTGACAGGATGAATGGATCAGTTACCAGTTAAATGGAGGTTACATATTTTCAGAGACTCAGCAGAATTGAACATTTCTGTGGCATTAAAAAGAGTGGACCTCAAAATATTTATATAAAATGTAGGTGATATGGATGTTGTTTTATAGATTATTAGGTACGCCAAATTCGATTTTAGCATTAGTTTTATTCAGTCTTTTAAGAACAGTGACATTTAATTTAATTTAATTTATTTTAGTCTCTCCAACAGCCGAAACCAATTATAGGAGGGACCTTTAACAAAAACCAATGCCAGAGAAGGGGAAAAAAATAAGAATAAATTTATAAAACAAAAGAAATTGAAAAAATAAAACATGAAAAAAATGAAAAAATAATAAATAAAGAGAAATAATAACGAAGAACATAAAAATAAACCTGCCGCATGTCCACTATCCCACAGCTCCCCATCCCGCCACTAGCCGCTTAAACGTCAATCTAAGCATACTATAAATAATCAACGCCAGTACACGCTGTCAAAAAATTATTTGCTGTTTTCATGAGGTTGCTTAGTGGGGAGAATTCCATTTTAGTGGAGCGATACCTTTTAGGGAAAAGTATTTTTTGTATCTAGATTGTGTTACTGGTAAGAGGGAGAAGGCTGCGGGTTAAATTCATCAGTAGATACAATATGGATATTATCATTAACAGGTTTTCAAGGTCGCTGAACTCAATTTTGATTCAATTCAGCTTTGAGAACTGAGGCACCTGAGGCGGGAAGGGGGCTGAAATAGAAATACTTGAAAAATACAATACGGATGTTACTTTTCTGTGGAGGGGAAGAAGGGTCATGTTTGCTAACTTAAATTTTGTTATCAGACTGACCCTGATTTGAAAACTTTGGCACTATAGGAGGGAGCTAACAATCCAAATACCCTGTTACAATACTGGTAAACATAAAATGGTTCACATTTTGAAGAGTTTCAGGGTAGCTAAGCTCATTTTTAACATCAGATTATTGACCCAAGTTGTAAACTAAAGCATCAGGGAAGGGGCTAACAACCAAAATCACCAGAAATACAAAACAGGTAGTTATCATCGGTTTTCAAAGCCAGTGAGTTCGATGATAACGTCAATTTGACTTGGTTTTGAGAATTGAAGCACCTGGAATGGGGGCGGGGCTGAAATTTTGAAAAACACAATGTGGATGTCATTTCTGGAGTTTTCCACAAATAACGTCCTCTCTTACCCCAGGTGCTTTAATTTAAAAAATCAAATCACACGAATGTCAAAATTATATTCTGCGAATAGGTAGATGAGGACGTATACAAATCGATCAGAAAGTGATTAGCATTCCTCCTGTTCCTCCCTGCGTCGCCACGCGTACCAAAACGAGGAGGTGAGGGGTGAAAAAGGGAAAACCGTCCATCTGTGGTGCACCCAAATTCCAGGTTAATGCTGAGTGGAGTGTCCCATAGTTGCCCTGGCAGGATAGAGCGAGTCCGGAGGGGCGAAAAGGGAACTCGGGCCAGCAGTGTAGTTTCCGGGACCAGGGGTGCGGTGTCTGGGGAGCTACTTTGGCATGCGTGCATCGCCACCCCTCCTGTTCACTAAAATGTTGAAAATTCTACAAGGCCTGTGTTAATGGGCAGTAATATACAGAGTCTATTCGAGTCTCCTCTCTCCCATTTTGAGAATGCTACTGAAGAAAATATTCCTTTCGCTGTACATAATTTTTTCAGTAATTTCAAGTGAGCCATTTTCTTCTTGAACCATTATTGTCTTAAACATACGGAAAACTGATTTTGGGAGGCTTTGCATCCCAGCTGGGGGACATACAAGCGATGGACAGACGGAGACTTTTCTTCTATTATTAAAAAGCACATTTAGAAGAATAATCAGAAAATAAAATTTCATTTGAAAATGATGTTTAGGTTCAACTCCTAGCGTGACTTTCATTCTTTCTCAATGCATTACATCCATACCACCTGAAAAAAGTTCAACTAGTAACTTCTCATCTAAAGTTAAAGGTACCGTCAACTTACACGTCTAACCTTACACTTCTATTAGTTCAATATCGAAGGCCGGGAACGTACTGAGGGTGGAGGTGTATCCTAAAGGTTTGATACTTGGCTTTAGTTATAAAATTTACAATATAATTTCGGTATCTCAAATCCGGGAAAACGCCTTAAAAAATCCCAGCTGGAGGCATCTGAATCTTCCCATCCCGCATCCCCTATGCTCGTGTGACAGGAAATGATCAAAGAGGTCGTCATTTAGTAGCGCGCAAGCAAGATTCCTCAACCCCTTTCACACGATTCAGCCAACACGCATCAGCGAAAGTAAAATTTCCGTTCGTTCCGAACAGATATCAGGTTCGCACGACTTTAGAATCGGAATTGGAAGACTAAAACCCCGCGAGCCAGTTTTTTGAAGGAATTTCATTTCTGCGAGCGCGGTGTATACACAAGAAAAACTCATTTCATTCGAACGTTAATTAAAACGTCGCGAAAAACACTCCTGAATTAGGTGCCGTGACGTAATCGAGATAATACAAATTTTTGAAGGCGCTCGTGTGCATTCATTAGCGTGACGAATGTCGCCATTATAAATCAATAATTGTTTTTATCGCACCCACCAACGGTTACACAGGTTCGTGGTATACGGTGGGATCAAAGTCATTTTTAGTTCGTGGTAATGGCATCTGCTCGAATCGGGTTCATCGAGTTATATTCAAAACAACCGGAAATTCGGACCATCCTTTTTCTTACCCTGGTTTTCGTCGATTAATGTAAATCAAATCGGACGCAAAGAGGCGAATTTTCGAGGGAACGTCATCGTCTGTAAATGGAAGCCACGACCGACGCCTGCGATACAGTTTATTACGTCGTCGAATATTTTCGATTCCGCGGAGAGTAGGTATATTAATCATGCCGGCCGGCATCGTGTTTACTTTGGCAGATAAACACTGAAAAATGTACATGGGTGTATTTACGTGTTTTCTTATAACTTCCTGGCGAAAGCCGGGTGCATACGGCCGATGCAATGAGCAACGAATGCCACTGTTTTACCCACGCCAGGATATCGCATATTCGCAATTCGAGGAATGCAAGGTCACATCACACGTGCTGGGAAAGTGAAACGCCTGCGAATAATGCTGTATACGATATTGACGACAGCCGTACTCGAGAAATGCCTAAACGAAGTATTGCCGGCGTATTTTCAATCATTGAGCGGCGTACACAACAGCCTTTTGGGGAGGTGAAACAGATAGAACGGTCATCCCCAAGGACAATGAGAAACAGGATTTTCAAGTAACCAATTCAAATAAATCTGCCTTTCTGTCCTTCTCCGAAAAAACCGACACCGCAATATTGGATTTGTCGACACGGTAGCCGAGATGTATGAATAATTATAATATACAGGGTGAATTCAGTACGTGACTCCCTTTCAATTGGATAAGTAGGCAACTTAACCTGATAATATGTAAACATATTTGCTTGCGCTTACACTTTTGGAACAAATGTATGAGCATTTGAAGTAGTTATGTAAGATTTTTTTTTTTAATGTTTCTTAGTACATATTACTAATAGGTAGACAGGTGAAACTTTTTTGTAATAACAAAAGACGGTTACGAAATCAATTTCAATTAAAAACTACACAGAAAAACATTACTTCAATACTCCGAAGGAATGAATGAAAGGAAATCAGGCGTGATAATACAAGGGAAGACGGTTAGAATGAAAGGGTTTGCAGATGACATGGCAATAGTGAAAAGAAGTAAAGAAGAACTAAAGAAAACACTAAAAAAGTTGGATGGAAGATTAAAAGTAAAATATTAAATGAAGATGAATAGAAATAAAACGAAAGTGATTGTAGTCAATCGATGGAAACAAAATCCAATACCTAAATAAGAGAGGTAAAAGAATTTAAATACTTGGGTAGCCTGACAATGCAAGGTGGTAGAAGTAAAACAGAAATAAAGAGTAGAACGGAACAAGCTAAGAGAGCTTTTTTTCAATAAATTAAAAGTAAGACAGATTTCTTCAAACGTATATTGGAGCATAGCATCGTATGGATGTGAGACCTGGACAATAGGAACACAAGAAAGAAAAAGGATAGAAGCTTTTGAAATGTGGTGTTATTGGAGAATGTTGAAAATCAAATGGACAGAAAAGATCAGGAATGAGGAAGTATAGAGGTGAATAGGAGGAAAAAGAGAAATCTGGAATATAATCGTCAAGAGAAGAGTTAAAATGATAGGTCATAATATAAGACATTCACGGATATTGTTTTTATTGCTAGAGGGAATGGCTGAGGGAAAGAACTGGAAAGGAAGGCAAAGAATGAGCTACGAAGAGCAGATAATAAAGGATACAAAGTGTAAATCCTTCTCAGAGATGAAATGATTAGCGCAGGAGAGAAAAAAGGAGAGACGCAACCTACTAGTCGAGAGACTAAGAAATATAACAACAATTACAAAAATAACAAAACAATTACTGTCCTCCGGATAAAGCAATGTTTACATGCTAAACGGTTCCCTCGTTCACACCTTCCAAAAATATTCCCTGGCCTCACTGTTACCTACTTTAGTTTTCATATTTGAGAATTTTGGTAATTGCAATTGGAATTCACACTTTACAAAAACTGTACTAAAAATTAAATAATGTAAAATACACCCCCTCCCCCGTAACCGGAAAGCATTGCTCCCTCAAGTCTTGTGATTATAGGTCGTGTACTTTCTGTAAACTAAGTCAAAAACAATGAAACACTGAAAATCAATATTTTCAACGTAAAACATCGCATTTATCTAAATTTTTGAAATCAAAAACTAAACTAGTTGTTAAGGAGTAAAATTTTTAAAAGGTATGAAAGAGAGAATGGTTTACCATGAAAAAATCACTGGGTCCAGAGGACAATTTTTACCGAAAATTGAAAATAAAATGGTACAGTTTTCAGGCAAAATTGATTTTGTAAACACCCTGTTGATTTGATTCTGGTATGTTTTTTTCATTAGTTGCCGACTGTCTTGTATTATTACCAAAGAGTTCCACCACTTTGTCTATTAGCAATGCTGGGGGGGAGGGGGATTCATTACTGTTGTGTGTAATTTCTGTGAATGTCCACATATTTACCCCTTCAAATGTACGAGCATATAAACATATCGTCAAGATAAATTGCCTACTTATCCGGCTAAAGGGGAGTCACTTTGAAACACGTCTACGTACAAGCTAGCTCTGGAAATTCTGTCCGAAACCGAATAGAAGCTTAAATTATCCAAAACCATGTCTCTTTTTCTCCTGAAAAATCCGGAAGTGACAGACAAAATCTCTAACTTTCTAATGTGAGTTCTGTTCAAAGCATAGACAGACATTCCCAAAGTATATACGTACAAAAAATAACAACCTTTTAACCTTAGTATTAGCAGTCTTGAAGAGTCTCATCGAGTCGAAATGAGCCTAAAGAAAGTCTGAATACATTCTGAAGAGTCTTTACATTTTCAACATGGTTGTACTACTGTCTTCAGTTTTAACCACCATAATGAACCTAAACGCGGACGTAACCAGCGTAGATGAGGTTTAGAAATAACCTTCTCAGAGTCTTATTGAGTTAATGATACCTACACAGGCTCAATTAGTTTTGAAAAAATCTTACTGAAATCAAATGAATTTAAATACTATTGAGCTCACAATTTTCCTGACTTGGTCTCGGAATTTCCGATTTCTCGATCTCATAGCAAATAACAACTCAAATGTGACAGAGTTTTTTATAACGGTTTCTGAGGAGGTAGCAATTAATGTCAAGAGGTTGAATCCTCCATGTTTCCAAGGTATTAACCCATATGTATATACCTGAGCGATTACCTACCCTATCATCTCTCTCTTACATATGGAATAAACATACCCCTCCTGGATTACGATATAATAGATTCAATCGTAGCTCTGATCATGAAAAAGATGACTCGGGTACCCGCAAAGATCATCTTCATTATCGTCGAGTATACATCAGCGATAGCAATCTTCGTAAGAACGACGTTTATGGACATAAGTACGTTGGGCCAGAACCGCCGGCTATCGCTTGACCAGTAGGTACTTTTCAAAATAGGCTTAAATGAGGGGAAACTTTTCTGAATCTGGGGGCAGTTCGGATTGGATTTCGTAATTCGTACACCTTTTTAAACTTAGGTCACTCTTACATTCTGTAATTCTTGTATGCGAGGATGTTGGGAAGTTAAAAATGGCTCAATAACATTATTGCGGGCGATTAAAACCGATCACTAAATTTACAACAGTTCACTACGTCTCGACTATAATTTCAATCAAATCGATCATTCGTTGACGCTAATTTTGCAACTTGACCTTGTCTGTCGTTCTAAGTGTGAAAATACTTCGCTAAAATATACTTAATTATTAACATAGCACGTGTTATTTTGGCGTTATATACTCTCGCACAACGTAAATGTTGCAGCCCGTTAAAAATATCAGAATTTAGGTTAAATGGGTTCATTATGACAAACTATCGTTTAATTTGCCAATAACGGCGGTAACGAATTTAAATGCATGCGATGTAGTCAGTCGATGCTATCGAATGCGCCGAACAATCATTGCTAATAATATCAACTGGCAACGATACTAGATCACCTAGTTATGACTGAGTTCGATAATAGTTGCTAAATCACCAATACGTTATATACCGTACTTAGTACTTGGCACTGAAAGAAACAGGTAATGATACGCTGCAGCGGGCAAAAATTCATCAGAGACCCCAATCATATTATTTTTTCCAAAGTCGATGATCTGTTTCAGATACTAAATACAAAAGGGTAAGATAATTTCTTCTTTGTAGTTGTGTATCCAGCATTATTATGCACATAGATACCGTTAATTCACTAGTTAGACCAAGCGACTTGCGAACCTTTCCCTTCAACAAAAAATCATCTCACTCCTCACGAACTTAACAACACTCTCAATTCCTCTCGGAGATTCAAAATTATCCTCTCCAATTTTCTTTCGCGATTTCAAACGAATAGAAATTCAACGCCTCGATACGAGAAAAAGGGAAACATGAAATTTCATTGTTGGTAAATTACTGTAGCTCGAGAACATGCAGTATCATACAGTAAAATTATTACCTCACTTTTGACATCACATCTCATTCGATTACCACGTGCGATGAAATCTCTATCAAACTTTGCCTTGATCGGTCTTCCGTTCTTCCCTTATTTCAATATTTCAACAAAGTTGGTCTGTAAGATAAACAATAACAACACAGAAAGTGAATAAAATTCTTGTATTCTTATTAGTGAGTTTGTAGGCTGGCGTTGTAATTTAAACAACAATTAATCAATAACTAAGCACACACGAATCACACACAAATTATTATAGAAACACAGATGAATTTGCGCGTATTAATGGTAGATATTAAACTAAAACGTGTAGTTTAAAGGTTGTATTCGTATTGGCAGCGTTATTGAAAATACACCCTAGACAAATTTCAAAGTTACTTAGCACTTCACTAAACACCTTTGTCTTCAATGAAAGAACAGAAGAAAAACAAGTACAAATGAGATCTTAATTTTCTTTTCCGATTCTTTTTTAGGATCCCGCTTCAGAAAATTTTTCAGTGCTCATAGAATATGAAATTCTTGATTGAGTCAGTCACATACAACAGACTTATTTCAAATAATTTCTTACAAAAACTTAGTAGATAATTCCAAATACTACTCTTGTAGAACCTAACAATGGCTTATACTTCATAAATTATAAAATACGAGTAATACCGAGAAGTTTGGAATTATTAATCATCAGTGTTTATAACTAAGTAAGAATTAGTCTTTTTGCCCTGATGCCTTCTTCCTCTTCAAACTCAAACAAAAACCGAAAGTCCACTGAAAAACTTGAATAAAGTCTAGTTACACTCAGCGACGAAAATAAGGGGGCATGGGGGCAGTCTGTTCTCAAGTCTTCGCCGGAGTTGGGAAATCTTATTAAATGTATCAAAAGTTGGGAAAATCCATTTTTTTTTTTTTTTTGTAAACATAAACAAATTTTGATATTTGCGAATTTTGAGTTGAGTCATTTGGGAATTTCACAACTTTTGTCCCTCCAGAAAAAACTTTTCGCTACGTCCCTGATTACACTTCCATTCTCATTTGAAATAATTACGACTTTGTGAAGAGAAGGCCATTCGAATCCTATGAAAATAAAATTGTTCCAGTCGCACCAGCATTACTTTTTAAGTTCTCAGAGAACTTGCAAGGAACATTTAACAACTTTGGTACCACGATACTCATTTCTAGAACAAAATACGCTATCTAATATCACGAAATTATTAAAAATCAAGACTAGATCTAAACGATTTCAATAAGACTTCATCATCTGAGATCTTAACAAATCAAACTGAATTTCAAAGCTCACTTTTGTTTCAACGAACACAACCGTTGAAATGATAAAAAAAAGGCACTTCAAAGGTGATTGTAGTTCAAAAATAAATAAATATATAACAACAGGTGATGTCGATACATCAAATGACAATAATTGAAATTACGATATCAAGCACGAAGAAAACCCTTGCAGTCGTCCAATGGAATACTTTCTGTTACGTTGGGTGGTCTAAGAAGTCGCGTCCAGACCCAGTTTTACCCAGCATGTCCATCAGTGCACGAGCCCCAGGATCTTTGTGCAGAATACTGGCTGCTTCCTCGTCCTTAAAAAAGTAGTTATACCGTCAATAAACTCTAGTTCATGCCGGTTATTTCGTGGAAGCTTATACCATTCTCCTCCCCCATACAGTTCTAGAGTACACTGCAATCACGTCTCAGGGTATCGTAACAGGAGAGCTAGTATAATTACTTTGTTCAAGAAGTCGTCCGCTGAATTGCCGGGGCCATTTTCTTCGTTCAAGTTACCTTCGGCACACCACACCTCGAGACCAGCAATACTGAAAGTCGCCGAGCCGGACAGCATTTGGTAGCCGGCGTATGTTGAGCAGCTGGGACTACACGAGCCGAATTCAAAACTAGCGTCGATCCATAAACCCCAGTAACCGAGCTGACCACCCATGCCCTGTGAAAATGGAAAACCGTTACTCGAATGACATTCAACCACTGAGAGACGATTTGGTAGATTTTTTTTCAGACCCGAGAAGTCCTATTCGGATCGGAAGCATCCCTTCGTAACAGATGGGGGGAAGGCAAACTTCTATAAACGGAGGATCTAAAATGGATTTCCCAGCAAAGGGAGGGTGTAATAACGGGTTTTCACTCTTGTTAAGGGGCAGTGTAAACTGAGTTGCTAGGAGGGCAATGATCTTATTTTCACCGCTAGTTGAAAGACGATTCTTTAGTCACCTTTATTTCCGAATACGTGAACTCTCATATAGGACCATAACCAGCTGTTTGAATCAGGAGGGTGAAGTTAAAATTGATTTTTCAGTAAGGAGGGGGTAACATTGGCTCCACTCTTTTGTTAAGGGGTGTAGGTAAATGAATGGCCCGGAGGCAATGTCCCACTTGCATTTCCCAGTTACGACCCCGCTCCCATGAAATTTAATTTCCTATTCCACGTTGGTGGTTTGGTGGCCGAGTGGATTCGAACGCTGCCTCCTAAACCACGAAACGCGGGTTCGAATCCCAGTACGGACGGTGAATTTTTAAGATCAAAATATGATAAGAAAATAATAAAATACAAGAATATATGAAAAATCTTAACATCCAACCAAGTCCCACCAACTGTAGCAAGAAGCCTATAGACTACTAATACCTGACTAGTCTGGTGTGCTACGCAGGTTGCATGCCCCTTATAGAGAAGGAAAACTCTTTCATAACCATTCCCCAGTAATGGCTTGTCACCAAGGGGAATTAGACTATAACACTTACATCAAAATAATCGATCTAGCAGGCCTATGTCCCAGTGGGTAGACCGAAACATCTGTTTCAAGACTGTATTTATTTATTTATTTATTTATTTTATTCCACGTTAGTTCCATCTTCGACCATATTCAAACGTGCAACTCAACCTATAATTAGGCTTACCGTGAAGTCAATACAACAGACACAATATTTCCCATAGTCTTTTTCAACAGCGACTTATGAAAATTCTTCCCCTAATAGGGTCCTTTAATAGGGTCCTTTAAGCCCTCGCGTGTATCTAACTCGATCATGCATCAAATCAAGTAGACTTCCCAATCATAACTATTCCAATCGGCTTTCTAGAAAATTAATCATCCAGCAAATCGAGAGCTCAATTTATCTAATTCCAAACTGTAGACCATCATAATTGAATTACTTCCCCGGCATGCGTCCTTCATCCATATGTGACTCACCTATCAGACATATTACCTGAAGCGAATGAATTAATAATATTGCGACGAAATCGATACTCGAATAGGGCAACGTATGTGCCAAGGTCAGTCTCGACTAGACATTAATTTTTCAACCAGAAAGTGAAAGTACGACCGTAGCTACTTTCCTTTTTTTTTCGAAATTCACTTTCACTCGATGCTAATAGCTTCGGAGCACGATATTATTTTAACGGAATGTACAAAGCACTCACGAAGGATCGAGTGAACATTGAAAAAATTACACCTACTTTGGGGTTTCTTGACACACTGCGATTATTAAGCCGACTCGTTCATTTTCATAGTACTGAATAAGACTCCGGCAATCTGAAGATTATAACTAATCAGAATAAAAAATGATGGCTTTTCTAACAGAATTTTCGACTTCTCAGTGAAGTGTATTCAGAAAGAGAAGCTCACAAATTTAACAGAACGTCGCAACGTACAACGAATCTTTAAACAAATGAACGTAACATTGCCAGTACGACCATCTCAAGAGTTTCTTTCAGTCAACTCACAAATCACAACCCAATACATAAATACACATCACAGATTTCAGAACTATAATAGAAGTCAAACTCCCCCCCCCCTCCCGCCAACATATTTCTGTTTCAATTTAAAAACACTTGCGTCGCAGAAAGAGAATCAACTTACTAAGCCATTAGGTAAAGCCTTCTGATTTGCATTCAAGTACAGAAAGTGATCATTATGCGGTAGAGTTGGATAGATCTTCATGGTAGGTTGTAGACTGAATAGGAAACATCTCTGATCACCTGTCAACAGACAAATATGTAAAATAGAAAATTAACGATTCAATGACTAAATTCGGGAATACCGAATTTCTGACCTCCGATCTTAAAAATCACCCTTATTCCAGAAATTCATTCTGAATTCGCTGTCTCCACTCCTAAGCACTAAGAAACTGACAGAGGCCAACTCACAACTGTAAACTAGAACGCTAGCACCCATCTCCACATCTGAAAAATAAGTATGTTGATTGGGATCTACTCAAACATCTAGAAAATAATCGGCGTGCCAAGAGATGAGACAGAAGCAAAAAGAAAAAAGTTACGGATATGAAATTTGAAATTAATTCTTGAGTTCATAATAATATTAGTATTTGAAGTGAAGTGCTTTTTTCTGCATACAGGTCATTGCAATATTCTTGTTGTGTACATCAACTAATGTTCTCGGGCAGCGGCCAAATTATAGCGTGGCAATAACGGCTCCACTACAATACCCAAGTCGGCACCAGTGTGCGAAATCACCAAAAATTTTCCTCAAATTTTTCCTAAACAATTGGCAACATTTTCAGTATCTCCTCCCCTTCATTATAAAAAAAAAAAAACACGAGCAGACCGTCGTGTACTACAGAAATGAGCGATAAAAACAGGGTGCCAGCGTGCCAGTCTATCCGGTCTTTTTATTCCAAAAGATGGATCTTTGCTTCGTCGACACTTGATTTTGTTTCAATACCTGCAACCTTAATGCAGACATATCTGTTTTGAACATCTTCTGCACGAAATTTCGAGCCAAAACAACTACTGGTGAAGTTTCTTTCCGTCATATAATAAAGGTATTCCTTTGATTTACTGTCAAGAAGACCAATTTCGTTATTGCATTCCCCGTCACAAAATGTCAGATCAAGGTCAAAAACTCGATAATAAATATAAATATTTATGCATAATACTGATACAACTACCAAAAAATTGCGGTCCTACATGCCAACTAGTCGAAGCGTAACCACCAAAAATATGATTATCTTTATCTTTGATTACTAGGACTGTAGGCCCTCGGTTGCAGATCAATGACCGGAACGTAGTGAATCCTTCGCCGTGGATATCGACCGAGTAAGCCAGTCTGAAACAGAATTTAAGCCATTGCTTTGTTACAAACAGGGAGCACATTTTTATGCGCTAGAAACAGAATAAAAAAGAAAAATTTATTTATGACTGGAATCTGAAAATTATGAATTAACGTTTTTCCCAATGGGATAAACCACAATTATACGACTTTACCACTTATCCTGTTAATTCAATTAAAACAAAAGTGGAAATTCGAATGAGCCTCGGCGCTAAGCGTATTTAATTTAATACGAAAGGTAGACCATAGACGGATGCTTACCCATACAGACACTATAGTTGGGTGTCATTTTAAAGAGCGTGAAGAGCTAGCTGCACCTCATTCTAAAGTTCAAAGGAAAATAATATACTATTAACTTATAAACGTTCGCATCGTCACAGTCGCAAGATAGTGAACGTAAACTGAATATTAAATAATGTAAACAGTAGTGACAATAAGCAGGGCTGTAAAGAACTGTTCGGGCATGTTCTGCACTAGTTTAGTTAATTAATTGTTGTACGTATTGAGATTGTATTCTGTAGACAAACAATTCTCGAGTAAGAAGTTCTATACACAAAACCCATTTTTGAGCGAGAATGTTCGATGAAGATGAATTTTAAGGATTTTTCCTATCAAGGTCTGGAAGAGCTTGCTATACTAACCCATTTGATTCCCACTTTCATCATGTGCACATAATATATAGCAATACACGAGAATAATTATTACAGTGATTTGATAAGCACTTAGAAAGTGGGTGTGAATATTGGCCTACGGATCAAGCTTCATTATAACCGACATGGCCAAGTTTAACTTACCTCCACTGATATCGATTTTCTGTTGGTAAGTGGCTGTTGATGAAAGTGACAGAAGGAATGCTCATGATCGCTTTCCAGTCGTCTCGCTCAACATTCAGCTCTAAGTACGGCAGAGGACAGTGTATAGTCCGATGTTCGCCATGTTTACCAGTTTCTAACTTGTCCAGCTCATACATCGAATAGAACAGAAAACATTGCAATAACGTCACATCCATATTTAGAGTCATCCAAGATGTCATCTTATCTCGTGATATCGAATCCTGCAACAATATCATAATCATTAATCATCGAACAGTGTTCGTTACATTATTTATCAAAAATTGGAAACGAGTAATTCAACATGTGTAAGCAACTAAAACAATTCCACCCCACACATATCGGATAACAATCCACCTGCACGATTACAATGTGACACAAAATTATTTTCGGGTAGCGTGCAAGCCAGAAATTTACCAACATTATGAATAATAAGCCAACGACAAGAGCGCTCTTAACATGAAATTTTTATTAGGTCAAATTGTATAGGCAACTAGTAGCAGAAGCATTTCTAGTATATTTAGGTAACAACGGGACTGTGAACTGAAAATGGATAGCCGAGGTGAATAATACAACTTGATAATAAAATGATCACATCATTGACGAACGTAGAATGTTTTCGCAGAATATTAATGCCAAGTACGAGTATCAAGACACGCGATACCGCATGTTGGCATATCAACAGATAACGACGAGACTGGCTAACTTACGATTTCGTGTGGATCATATACATTCAAAATAGTAGCCGAAGCCCAGCGCTGAATATTTTCGTCGGTGAATTCGCGGCCTTTCTTAGACCACTGAATGTACTGAGTGATTTCTCTGGTAGCCATTAGTACGAGAACTGACTTCATAAGTTGGACCAGGTACTGCGAATTGGAAAGTTAAAATTAGGGGCTATACATAATCCGTATTCAAAACTCGATTCTGCCGGAGTTGTAATCTAAACTTTGGTGAACAAAGTGAAAATACTGATAGCAAACAAGCATACTTCGGTTAAATCTTTGGCAGCGATGACATCGTCTTGTGTCTGTAAGAAACTGGAATACATATCTAATCTGTCTTCTACAGTACCCTTAATGAAATTTGATAAGAACAAACTGAATGAAACGATATCCACGACATCATCACCAATCTTCTTATCAGACTTATTAACAAGGTAATTTTCGTATATATCCATCATCGGTCCTGTCAGAAGATCACGCCAGAGCCCCTATGCAAAAAATGGTGTATATTACGAGTATTTTACACACCCTACCAATATATGTAACAGATATCGAAGCAATTTTCTTACCTGAATAACGTGTCTCGGCACTGATACTTGCTCTTTCATTAGTTTGAACATATGATCTGCTTCTTCGGGTCGAAGTCCCAGCTTCAGTAGCTTGGCAAGGAACTTCTTCGAAACATTATTTTTAGAAGCGCAGAATTTGGATTCCTCGCATCCCATGTTGGACTGAAGAAGTTGTGCGAAACACTGAGCGATTGCACAGAATTACACACTGCTCACTATTTATACGAATGTACTAGTATTATTTTTGAACTCTATGAGACATCACGAACCACTGAAGCACGGAATGTGCCAAGTACCATCCTGCCACCGGATTCGATGTCAAATAATGTTCAATGCAATCTTCTAATCTTCATGTACTGGACATGCTCGATAACGAATGTGCAGACTTGTTTACGCCTTAAAAAGGCCACACGCAGTGTTACCAAAAAAAAAAAAAATTAATTTAAATCTTACGATTAAAATTTAAAACGAGGATTAAAGCACGAGTTTCTGCCTTCCAGGGTATGTAGTTCAAAATTGAACAAAATAATTTTGTACTCGTGTGCACTCGCCTGTGGCTTGTACACCAAACATCACACTCGTAACATACACGTCGTTTTCTTGCACTCGAATCATAATACGAGTACACCAATTTCAGCATTCAACATCGCAGGGAACGGAACAACGGCCCACCACCGTCCCCATGGATACCCAAATAAACCGAAAAATAATTCTAGTATGAGAGAGGGGAGGGGTTTAGTTTCAATTTATTCTCCTCAAAATAGGAAAAATTTGTAAATAAAACAGACTTTTTCGTTTGAAATTCGGATTTAGAGTTTAGCGGTCCATGCAATCTGAGATCGACGCATTCCATCTGGTAGTGTTTCGAGCAGCAGCGTAACTATCTCATTCTGGGGGGGGGGGGGGAATTGAAATCATAAACCAAAAAGCAGGTGTATTTTCACCATGTTCAATTTTCATTGAATGGACAAATTCCGGAAAAAATGTTGGGGTATTTACGCCACTGGATTCGAGCCAAAGCTCTCAAATCTTAACCAAGATGGCAGAAGATCAAATGACCAGATCGAACTTCACAGCATCTTCAGTCACACTGGACAAAGTGATCTCCGCAGGTATAGATTGTATATACATCGACAACCCCCGGAGCACAGAAATACGAAAACGCGAACGGACTTCTAACTTTCAGCTTATATCCTTCACAATACCAGCTTTCATGATCCAACACGGCACTGGAAAGTTTATGTCACGAACGATATAACCTGTCTTATCTTGCAAAAGCCAGCAAGCACAGAAATATTCGGATCCACATATGTACTTTTGAGAGCAAATAATAATAGCTGGTTTGGAAAAACCTTGCAATCAGAATGTCCGATTTCATCAACCAAAATATAATTATTTCAACTCTACCAGAATATCCAGCGCTGGATTTATGTAAGAGGTTATTGCCCTGCGGCGCCAGATCGGAAAGGAGGCGCCTAAAAAATGAAAGTTAAACAACATACCTCATGTGATCTTCGAAGACCCAACTTTTAAGCTCATACCAAGTGAGGCAAGCTAGAGTACACCAATGGAAATAAATGGAAGTGAACTAAAATGGAAAACTAGTATCTAGGCTAAACTAGATTACATCCAAAATCCGATGATTATTATTTTTTCGGCCCAGCATTGGTATAGTCTACTCTTACCTTGAACTTGCATCAGTGATCAGAACCACAGCCACTTGTTTCTTCGTTGATGAGATGAATTATTAGAGAGCTTCGCCAACTGTCATTTTTTTGTCTTGCCAATAGGCTGATTCATTTGCTAATCAAGTATTGGCAGTCTGGCTTGATCTAGAGGCAACATCTGCTGTTGCGTGGTTTCAAATTACGCTCTAATTTTTCGCTACTCAGTAAACTTGAGTCAAAAGCTCTCAAATACTACCTCATGATCAGCTACCGCAACTACTTACTTTTTCATTTATCTCCAAAGTCATTCAATTCAAACTGTGTATTTTCGGAAGCTGATTCTTTCATTTAAAAAAAAAAATCAAACAACCCATCAACATTTGCAAAATCAATTTATTCTAGGTCGTATAAAAAAATCTATCGAGGTACACGAGAACATTAATACAAAATAATAAAATCAAAAACAAAAACGGAGAAACACAAAGGACGCAATTACAATATGGATGACGTATAAAATGGCGAATAAATAAACGGGAAATCGAACTACTATTAGAAGAAACCTAAAATCGAACTGATTTCTAATCGTGGGTTCAATTCTACTCCGTGTTTAGTCGGCTTCGAACACCAAATTAGTGTGTTCGGCGAAGAACAACACGTTCAACTGCGAATCCAAGCCAATATCTTCTATTCTTAACAGTTTTGCCTCCTTATTTGCCGTCGACTTTTGCAAAACGGCAGTTCCAGAGATTCCCATTACTCGGCCATCACAGATTTTCGACTTCTCCCTTTCAGACAGCTCCAATGTCACCAAACACGTTACATCTACGTGCACGTACTTTGTAACTGTAGCACCTTTTCCGGATTTCATCTATAAAAAGCGATTGAAAAGAACAACGATGAACATCAAAATGAACCATAAACGAATAATGCCAATCAACTATACACGATTTAAGGGACACAAGCAAGGGGTATCATACATCGAGGGTTCAATACAAAAGAAATCATACAATCGGGTGAAAGACAAAAATATCTTGCCAAAAGGAGAGTAGATACCATCTCACTGATAAAATAAACCTCATGTGATTCAAAATCACGGTTATCTTCTGATACTAATGAACTTTTATGCTTACCACAGTTTGCGTTTTTTCATACTGAGGATTATCCACCCTAAATACGGAAGCATGACCTATGCATCGGTCTTCGGCGTAAATGTTGAACTCGGAGCCACAAGGCACGGCCCGCAATTCGAATCCGAAGCCACTTGGGTGAGAATCAGTCCAGAAATAATTGGAATTCGAGTTTAGGCAGCCCTTATCTGATGCGAAAGTCAATCTTTTGCTGTAACCGGCGCCAGTGTTCATTAGTCGAAGGGGGCGGCCGTTAAATAAATACTGCTTGGTGTTTATGGGGCGAACCTTGTAACAGAAACCAGGCAAAATACGAGGATCGACGTATGTGCCTGAAATTTACAAATTGATAATATTAAAATGCGTATAATGCTGGAGAACCAAAAGTTCCATCTACATACGATTTGGAAAACATACGTCACAAGCCTCACAAGCATCATAATCCTATTCAGTAATAGGTCAATGGAAAATAACCTACAAACAACCCTTCTCGCACCTTGCACAATATGATGCGATTTCATCTCCAAAACATATTTTTCATTATAAACATTTTTCACTCGCACGCAATATACGTCAAAACGTACCTAGAATATTTTGATTAAATCTCAAGTGATGCAATTAAATTTCGTTTTACGTTCATCGTCTTGCATTTGTAAATAATCGAAAAAAATCATTTACGTTTGAAAATACCGATAACATTAATTAAATTGCGAGCAAAGGCTAGCTGACATAAAAGGTAAAAACCACACGGTCGAGGTCCGAAAACGGATCACTCACCTACGACTGGTAATTCGTAAGTCTCTAATCCCACTACGGAGTAACTGACGGGAACGTCGTTACAGGATGCACCGGACACGACGATACATCGTTTCTTGTTGTCAATGCCAGGATACAAGGTATAGTTGCGACGAGGATGGCCGGAGATACTAACTCCCACAATACGAGCGATCTGGGCGTGACAGTTCCTTTTCTTAATACTGACGGCTGATCCGCTTACCTACAACATTCACATTGAGTTGAAGACATGATGTTACCTGAAATACAGCTCTGGACTGACACTAGTAAGGAGGGTGATTCACAAACTCACCGATACTACGCATACTTCATTATTGTCAAACCACTCCACTTTCGCCAAAAAACGCACTCTGGCCGATTTCTCCACTGATTTGTCGCTCAATACTGAGTGACTGATTTCTTCTTGCGGATACTGTGGACACAAAAGACACGTGTGAATAATTTAGATTGACATGGAACTAGAAAAACTGAAAAAACAAAGACGTGATACCTTTCCTAGAAAACGCTTTTATATGTAAATGGATTTTAGGTACATCTTTTTTCGAACAATGATTGGTCTTTGTCGGTTATTACGCTATCTTGGCGAGAAGGAGCCTGCAAGATATATGTAGAAAGCAAAGAGATCAGGATCTTTAGTTTCAATTTTCTTTCCGACAAGAGGAAAAGCGGGGACTGTTTCTAGCTTGACGTATCTTTTTCGGACTGTCAATTCAAATTGATGACTGAACAAAGAAACCTGAAAGTTTTGTAGCCATGCGTAGTCTACGTCGAGAAACTGAGAGAGTAAATCGTTTTCTTTCGCTAAACGTGGAAATACATCTGTTTACTCTCGGCGTCCCACAGATTTCAAGTTGGTTACACAAATGCGTTGCGTCTCTCTATATCTCGATCTATGTTCGTCTACATTAATTTATACTCTCATTTCTTTCATTTTCGTTCTTCATTTTATCAACTGAATTATTTGATTTCTGTCATGAGAATGAATGGCTGGAAAAGAGTTCATCATTTTCGACAAATCAAGTTTTTGCTGGAAATCGAGTCTGCCAGATCTACTGAATCAAGAAGTAAGCTTTCGAGATTGAAGCAAATTGCGTAAATCTCTCTTAAGCATATGAAAGGTGATAAGACCGCATCTACAGTAACGCAACAGGATTTCGTTTCTTCGTTTCCCAGTCAAATAACAAAAATGTCAGATGGACCTTTTGTACCGCCAACCACTTAATTTCTATCATTGATATTATAACATAATATGTAATGTTTCTTATTTCTGCAATAATGAAGGAAGAATTGGGGCAATTTTTCGTTTTTAGAGAGTGGGAGAGGGTACGGACAGCAGAAGATTATAATAAGAAATTGTAGTTGAAACCTCAAAAGAAAACCTCATGTTTTCAATTTTATTGGCAGGCTTCTAGAATTTACCGAATGCCAACCCTATGACAGGGGGTTTGGCTCGTACCTTCAACGCGATAACGGAGCTGGGGGAGGAAATAGGAATACCCGAACAACTGCAGAAACGTGTATCTTCGCTGATAAGATTTTTTTCACACGTCTATTATATGACGTAAATTCCAATTGATAAACTCTAATCATTCAACGAATACCGTAGCTAAAATTATCCATAATGCAGACTGCCCCAAGGGTCAGCTTCATACATATTTCAATTTGATAACAGAGGGCATTAGGCTACTCATAACATCAATTATGTTCACGTACTTATATAATACCTATTAGAATTTTGCTATACGATGTATGTAATAACTATTGAAGAGAATCGCAATCTTTAAATAGATTACATCACATTTCAATACTCCAACTTCGATATACGGTACACAAATCTATTGATAACATTCGTAATCGGATGGTTAATTTTCGACGATAAGAAGAATTCATTTTTTTTTTTTCACGCAATGCCTCGAGTGAAATTTGTCTACCGACCTGAATTTTAATGATCTCCAAATGCCCGACCGGGTGGTGACTGATATCGTAGACAGTGTACTTTTCACCTACAGATACGAGTTCGGGTTGGAAAGCAAATCCGTACAAACGCGAATCCGAGTAGAAATAGTTGCCGTTGTTGTTCAGCTGACCGGGTGGCGGCGCAAAGGTAATACGACGTGAGTAGCCGCACCCGATACTTTGTAACGTGAGGCCATTACCATTGAACAAATAATCATCTTTGTAATCCTGGAAGTATAAGAACAAAAACTAAGATACAAATGTTAGGAAAACTTCGGTCGGGATGGAAGAAATATTGTTCTATTTGAAATGTTCAAAATTTCCTTTGGGGTAAAGTACCTACCTTTTCCATTCAAGTAAGCAGTTAATGTTTTTGAGAAAACATTTTCTGGGATTAGTTTAGCCTCAGTGTTTTACATTTATCTCATAGGTGTACGTGGCAAAACTCGGAGGAAGAGCCCATTATTAGTGCATTGCACGCATCCCATTACTAAGATAAATGAGTAAGTACCTACTGATAAAATGTCTGTCGAAAATGTATTGCCAAATACATAAGTAAACTACTTAAGCGCAAACCGCACTATCATTTCGAAGTTATAACTTTTTGTTCACACCTCAACCACGTATGAATTCAAAATTTCCGTTATGCAGTAAATTTAGACTGGAGCAAATAAATGAATATTGAAAGTTATACAAGCAGAATACCCTTTTTCATAAATGTTGTTCAGTTCTCTGACAAAGTCATTTTTAGCTATGGTTTGAAATCGCAGACAAAGTTTCAGCATTTCTCTTACCCCTTCCTTACTGTTAGACCCGCATCGAATTGGAAATGAGAAATATACTGCGCGCTAACCTAAGGTCCGGTCCAGTTAAAAAACATAATTTGCAACCTGCAATACACATCGATAATGGGCACTGTGAAGTTGGAGGGGAAGGAAGAGTTTAAGAACACATTATCAAAAAAAAAAAAAAAAAAAAAGGCAAATTCTCAAAGTAAAAAAAAGAGATAATTCTCCGATTGTTTTTGCGGAATTCATTATTTCATTATCATTATATCATACCATCCATGGCATTTGGCTCAATTCATTCACCATAGGGAGGAGGTGGGGGCTCTCTAAGAAATTCGTGAACCACGGCTAAGAATTTCTTGGTCGTGGGTAAGAGATTTCTCAGACGTGGTCAGCCATAGCTAAGAAGTTTCTTGGTTATGGTCAACTGTAAGCATAACCATGGCTAAAATTTCTTCGTCGTGGCCAATAATAAACATGGCCATAGCTAAGAATTTCTCGGTCATGGTCCAAATTTCTTACTTAAGTTCATTACCCGGATTGAAAAAGATTTTGATGGATGCTGCAATGAAATGAGCACAATAAACAGTCAGTAAGCATAGATACACCTGAAGGTTAATCAGAATTCTAAAAATTACGTTATGGTAATGTAAAAATTCCCAGTAATTCATTTCAGGTCAAATATGAAGAATAATGTTGGCCGATCAAGAGTGCGCAACTTTTCAAGTAAGTGCCTAATGTGAAATAATTAAATTAGTTCAAATAGTTATTATCTAAATCACTGCTACACTCAAAGCTCTTGAAACGATCAAAAACTCATAATATCAGCATGTTCTCCCACTTTTGTTTAAAAATACGACTATATACCACACACAAAAAACAGTTCTCCCATCTATTCCAGAATCGGTCTTTCAACTTTTAGTCTTGGGATTTTAGTCGAAGAATTACGACAACGCACAAAATTCATGAGTTGACCACGACCAAGAAATGTTGAGGCAAGCCATGACCAAGAAAAAACTGTTGAAAATTTATATTTATCACGACAAGAAGCATTTGCAGCTATTTTAATTCATTCAGTGGTCAATACAAACTAATTATGTGTTTTCTGCTTTTGTTTCAGGCGAAAATCTACATTGCGGTGGCGACAACTGATAAGTCACGGCTAAGAGTGACAAAATCGCAGATGCAGCTTTTTTCACAACCCATTATTTGCAGACAGTGTACTCGTACCTGTGCTGCTATCACGTTTCAACCACGCGGCGTGGCTTCTACGCAGAAAGGAAGCAATGTAGCGATTTTCCCAAACAGAAACCTTGCAGTCATCAAGCTCTCAGCACACAGATAAAAAAACGCCACGGCTAAGAAGAAACTATGAGGGACAAAACTGAAACTTTCCCAAAGCCCCACCCAGTGTATTTTTGTCACTATTTTTGTCTAAAGTTGTTCTCTGACACCTTTGGAAGACACTTCAATGAAGAAAACAAAGTTTTATGCTTTTTTCATACCAACTCAGAAACGAAAATATTTCAAAACATGAGCAGGGAAAAGCCACGACTAAGAACTTTTCACAGTTTCAAGTCGCATGCGACACCTCTAGGGGAGGGGGCACGTGTTACATCACACCTGGAACAAATAGCAGGGACAGTACTACATGATATCACGTTGGAAAGTTTTGGGTTTTGGGAATGAAAGCACTACGTACACTATAATAAAGAGAGACACGGATTTGCCGTTTTTCTGAGAATTACCCGTATAAGAATCGTGTCTAATTCCTGCAATAGAGCAGCCTTTCCGATCTGCATTTCCAAATTCACGGTCTAGTTCCCCGCACCCCCCTCAATGGTCAATATAAGTCAACATGATCGATACGAGCGATCATCTAGACTCTGCCAACAGCACAGGCTTACACCAATCTCACCTATACGGACTGGAAATGAGAAACAGACTGAATCAACTAAAATGGATAATCATGTTTAACGTCTGCAACAGCGCAACCTTTCTAATTTGCAACTGTAAGTTCACTGCTCGTCATCTTTCATCATGTCGCCTATCTGCGTCCGTCTTTCGTACTACAGCTAACATGATCGATACCAGCGATCATCTAGATTGTAAATGCTGAACATGAAGCTTACCTCGCAGTCGATAGACCGAACTCTGTATTTGAAACCCGGCACGATGCGTTTATCGATCCATACCCCGACGGCGGCGAACTCGTAAGGCTGCAGCGTCGGCACTGCGTACACAGCCGGAATATCATCGACATCTTTGCCGTTCAACACCTTGAACACCGACGCCCTCTGCTCTGCCACCACCAACCGCTCGGCGCCATCCGTGTCCGGGAGAACCGGTAATCCCTGTAACGATACGCATCCATTGAAATCAATCATGGGACACCGTTCGACATGCGTGTCTGTTCGCGATCACCACACACACAAATATACATCAATATTGACCGGCGAACGCGCTTGACCAAGCAAACGAAAATCGACTAACCACTTCGAAGGCAAATACATCTAACAGCCAACAGGCGATTCTCAAATCAAAGATGATGTTCATCGGCGAGAGAAGAAAAACTCGGAAAATGCGACGTACTCGTTTTTCAGAAAATAGAAATCCGCGTAATTGTCGCTGGTTGGCTCGCCAGCTTGTAGGGCTTCGCTAGAAGCCATTAAAACGAGAGAAGACGAATTTTAAGGGAAACTCCGTTTGTTTTTCTTCTCTCGTGTGGCTTTATTGGACCAATTAAATATAACTTTGAGATTACAAAATTATCACCGAGATTTTGGTTATCGGCGCGGGGCAGCGGGGCGGAACGCGAGGAGGACATCGAGAGAAAATTTCGGAAAATAATTGGATATAATCGCAACTGTCGAGTCAGTTCGGGGAATTTCCATTGCCGCAAGATAAAAACGGATGGCTAACCAAAACTGTTCTCAAATCGCGGTACAGCTGGTTCAAGAAAGACAGTTAAGGTTGGAGCCAGTTCGACCAAAAAGGATAAATTATACCTGCAAGGCTCCTTGCAAGAGTAGTAGAGAAGTGACGCTTTAGGTTAGCATGCACTGTTACTGCTTTGCACTGACGTATTATGGAGTAGTATCCAGTACCTTGGCAAAACATCGTATCCAATATAGCGAGGCGTCTCAAATAAGAGACCAGAAATGTAAGTTCATTTTAGACCTTTTTCCGGATATCATCGAATGTTGGTTCCGATGTTACGATCTGCTACAGGTAGGGGTTGATATGTTGGATTAATTGACAAACAATGCTAACTGGAAATGTCAGAGTACTCCCCTAGAGAAATACGAAACTTCATGAAGACATATGTGTTCTTAAAAGTAAAGGGCTATAGGGTTCAAAAATTGAAGAACGCGAATTTTTTTCGAAAGTTTAATGGTAAGCATGTGCCCTGTTGATCCCTATGCTATCTATGAACCCGTCGCAAAGTTCTTATTCAGAAAATTTTCCAATGATGAACAAGGAAAGAAAAACGAGAATGTACCTAACGAAAATTTACACAACCAGTCGTTGTCTACCCTCAGTTTTGAAGCGGCTACAAGAGTTTGAAAATTTGAGCGAAAATGCAAATCAAATAAATTTATAGACATCGATGGTCCCTTCAAGGCTGAGGTAAGCAGCCGATAGTGTTGACATTTTCATTTTCGAACTTTTGCAATTTTAAAGTAAAATTTGTTGGATATCTTCTTCACAGCAATTTTCCGATAGTGCAGCAGACCTTCAGAAACAGAACAGAAAGTGGTAGCAATCAAAGTTCTTCGCTGCCTATCTTCAGTCTTAGGAGGCAATCAAAGTTTAAATTGGTCCCTAAAATTTTGCTCAAATTCTATGGCTATTTTTTAATTCATGCAGCTCCTTCAATAGGCAAGTACAAGTTATACAAGTTTTCATGGCATTTTTGGATCTTTCTATTACTGCTCCGGAAAAATTTTCTCAGTAAATATTTGCGATGCAATTCGTTAGAATTGTTCATTTTTTTAATCCTTCCACCTTGTCCTTCGTAGACAATAGTCCTACTTGCAACAGGAAAAAATATAAAAGTCATACTCCCCCGCGCGTCTGAGATAGTTGCCGCTTGCCCCAGTAAGAATTGAGAGCGATTTTCAAATAGCGCATATGTGAACACATTTCAATATGCCGAACTACCCTTTCATACAGGGGCAGTTTACAAAGAGTATAAATAATATGGAATACTTTGAACAAAATGGTACAGTCACTGCATCACTACGCGACTGCGCCCTCTCGACACTGAAAATGTACTATGCTGGTACCAACCTGCAAAGGATCATCTGGTCTATTCCAGGGATCGAGTTCGAGTTCTTCTTTGCAGCTTTCAATCTCGCCATTATTATCAACCTGTCACAACAGATAATATCATCGTGTAACAACTATAACGTGAACCTATATCTATATAGTGTCTAATTTAACTAATGTCGAGTATTTTATTCTGTCGTTTTGCCCTCCTCGCAATCTCGGATAGAATTACATCGTACAATACGTCCACCTCATATTTTTCGAACACATTACTCTCTCGCCACCACGCATAACTCGACCTTCTTTCCATCTTTCATCCGGAGTCGATGTAAATCACATTATAAATTGCCGCAATCATCAATTTCTCACACACTGTTTTCTCGAGCATAACCCTCATTTCTATCAAAGACGCACACGTTGTTACATTTGCACTCGCTCTCAAAACCAACTGCACATTTGCACGATGTTACTGTGAAGTGCTAACTCTCAATGTTGACATGAGCACACGACCATAGTTTGTACTCGGTATAGGAAATAATTCAGCACCGTATTACTAGCTTCAAGTATATGAACAATGAAATCTGTTTACGCAACATGTTGAGGTATGAAGTTATTGCAGAGCCGATACTAAGCACTATAATAAAACACTGAAACGCCAAATGATTTGGTGATTGAACATTAAGTATAGTAGACTATGAAATCTGTACTGAAATGAAGAAAGAAATAAAAAAGCTAGATGAGTTTAACGTAGCCTTAACATAACTTATACAAATACCTTCGTTTCATTTGAAACAAGAAAACTACATAATGTAACTATTCTTAGTCAGAGTAGGTATTTCCCCAGATATAAGAATCTCTGACTAATACAGACTCTAATGAATGTACCCACAACTGATGATAAATATTAATTATTTACGATAAAGCGCACTTATTCCCTCGTACTCAACTGATATGCGGAGAAGGGGAGAAGGGGAAAATAACACTTAGCTTGATGGAATAGTTTCTTTAATACACGGCAAAATTACATGAATTGGTAGAAATGACCTCTATATGCCAAACCTACCCATAGCTGATCAAATTATAAGTGGAGGTATTTCAAGTAGGTAAGCAGTTCATAGTTCTCATGAAATTCAAGTAGGTAGTTCACAGCAACAAAATAAAATAAATCAAGATTTAAAAAATTTATAACTGAAACACCTGGATGGCCCAAAAGTGTAACACATAAGAGAAGGAAAAGAAACAAAGGCATAAATAACAAGATTTTAGTATATCAAGTGGGGAGGGCTTAGTGATGCCAGTGGGGAAGAAGTCGCTGAGTCGAGTTTCCAGCTATCCTCCCAACATTATACTCTCAGACTCAAGGGAATGTACTTTTTGGTTTCAAGATCATTTGATTTACATTATGATAGTGAATGAACAGCTTTATTAATGCATGATTATGATTCATGAAATTCGAATGAATAATATGAATTATATATTAATACTAACTGAAAGCCAACCTGGCAACAAAATTACGAAAAAAAAGTTAATGATACCATTGGACAGAGCTCGCTGAGCTGGGCTCTTCCTAGCGGTACTAATAATTTTTTACTCGAAACTTTATCGCTTACTGGACTAGCGTCTAATTAGGAATTTGTAAGACAAACTTTCAACTTAATAGCAAGCAGGTCGGTTAATTTTTCAATTATTTTTTGGTGAATTAATATTTTTGTGAGGAAAATTAAAAGTTTTAGGCATTCTGATTTGGTAATTCCTCTACATCTTATACAAAATTTCAAACTATAGATACATCTATCAATTCTTAGAAACTTCGGCCAGCAACTCATAACATTTTATTTTATTATTTTCATTTCTCTTGATGAGTTCCAATCATAAATTTGTGATTTTTCAAATTTACCAAATTAGATCTTCGATTCCAATGATTTTTGAGTACAAGTAATATAGGTAACCGGCCTAAATTGGTCCTTCAGTGAGATGAAGAATAATATATTGTGCGTTTCGAATTCTCAATTTTTCGTAATTTCAAATATTTTAGATACATTTCAATTTTTTATCTTGTAAACTTAAAATTCTACACTAAAAACTTCAAATGCATTTATGTATACTTGAATTTTCCACGTAATCGAGTGTTTCACATTATAAAGGGAAAAATGATACGTATATATTTGAGTGGCAGTAGTACGGGGCAGGACCTACCTGAGATTATAGCAATTTGAACTTCTGATAGAAATAAAGTCGACTTGATCAACTAAACTGAAATGTATACTTTTTAAAGACAAAAAAGATTCACTGTTTATTTCAGAACATAAAACAGATGACGTGAGCGTACCTGTAGTAACGCTGCAGAATTTTGGCTTTTTTCGTTCTTCTGTAGAGTAATAAAAAGAAGTCAGATAGGCTCTTTATCCCACCTATCATCGCAATTTTTTCCTTTCAATTTGCGAGTCAGTATTACTTTTGGATCATCCTTTAAATTCACCAGAGATTAATTATTCTAAGTAACTACAAGTGTGAGGAGCTAAAAATTTAAGTAGACCGAGCCAAAGTTCCCGGCTCAAATTAAAATCAGAACTACGCGGACTATCCTCCATACGAGGAATAATGGAAAATTAAATTCACTGTCACATCGTCTGCGGTTGTGCTCGATTAGTGAAGGAGTTTTGCGTTCTTTCAATTAATAGACATTATTTTCTTGCTGCTGGCTGATTAGAATTTTGAGATGGAAAACGACATCGTACCGCAAGTCACTTTTCTTTTCCTAAGAAAAAGGTCACATTTGCATCTCTATAGATGGGAAGGGCACAAAATATTCGATTACGAAAGACTATGTTCGATTGATTAAAGATCATTTAAAATAAAATTCGGGTTCGTGACCAGGGAAGAACCTAAGGGAGAAAAGTAGTTAGTTGGCAAATTTGGTAAGAGTTGAAAGAACTGACGCACGAGAAAGCAAAACTAAAAGACCAAAGATTTTTTTTTTTGAATTTATTTTAAAAATTTTCACCAGGCGATAAAATGTACGAAAAGGGGATTTCTTAAGTTTTCTTTCTACCTCGAATTATCGATTTACAATTTAAATTTTCTTTTAGGAGACAACATACGACATTCCATGGGTTGGGTGTGCCAATTGACTTTTTCTTCTTCTGTATTTCCGAGCACTTTCGGCTGTTATGCCATCATCCGTGGAGTACCCTAAATGAGACTTGTCTCTTGTGGTCTTGTAGTCATAGTCGGGAGTAATACTGTATGGTGAACCTGTTTAGTCGTGTGCTCCTATTGGTTGTCTGTGATTGGCTCACTGATTGGACAGACTGCATAATCACAGACAACCAATAGGAGCACACGACTAAACAGGTTTACCATACGGTACTACTCCCGACTATGACTACAGGCCAATAAGAGACAAGTCTCATTTAGGATATTCCACTGATGATGGCATAACAGCCGAAAGCGCTCTGGAATACAGAAGAAGAAAAAGTGAATTGGCACACCCTACACATGGAATATTACCAAGTTCACTCTTACTTCGAAATGGACACGAAACATACGACATCTTACAACGGAAATAATTAGCCCCTCCCTCCTTCCATGGTACACGTTCAATACAAACACTGCATGAGAGAATATTGTTAGAACTAATCATTATTCACTCGATTTTCCATCATTTATAAAGGACCGTCCGGTAATCGTGATCAAAGATAGCAACCATACTCAAATTTTTAGCTCCTTACCAACAATAGGTACTAAATAATATTTGATCGAAAATTAGTTATTGTAATATATCATCTTTGACCTAGTTTCGAGTTCCATTAATTGAAACATGCTATTTTCAGGCGTTTAATAAGCATTGTATAAATACATTTACGCTGGATCTACCATGGTGTACTAGATACAGATAAAAATAACGTATTTTAGGTTCGAGTATAAGTCATCAATGTTGTCAAACTTAGAATAGGTCAAGCCACATAGCACAATCTCTCTAACCTGCGGCGTCCAACATTAAGACACAGACTGTGTAAATCAGTTTGCTCGTAGCGCTTAAGGCCCCATAAAATTCGAGCAAAGTAATTTCACAGCAACATCAATTTTCACACCGTCTCTCTTCGACGCATTCGCATGCATCTCCTCTACTCGCAAGCCCCCGTTCGTTTCTCCTGACATTTTCAAATTTGGCTTACAATCTGGATTCTCGCGAAGTGTTTACTTTTTACGCAATCTTCGACGCACTCTGCACTTCTGCTCGTCTAATTATCGCCGGCTATTGTTCTTTCATTGGCAACCAGCCCGCATTTACGATGTAAACACATACACACAGCCACATTGACCTCTTCCAAAGGCTCACAAGGCGACACAGTGACGCAATCACACCCGCTCAACTGGTCGCAATTATTTCCGTTCTAGAATCATCGCGTTTTTCGCGACAAGTAATTTCCGCTTTCTCGATCGTGTTAACACACAATGCTTCATTTTCATATCAAGTACTTTCGCTTTAGTCTGCACATCGATTTCTTTCATTTCTTTCGAACGGTAATATAGTGCTCTGCTATTTGTACTGTTCGGCAGTAATACGATCGAGTAGACATGCAACTCGGACGAATCAACACATCCACGCATACAGAATTTTCCCTGCACGAATGGGCAAAACCACCTTAAGCCCGTTACCACATCCTCAAACTATGAACAAAAATCAAACCAAGTTCGGACAGTAGATATGTATGATCTACCGCATACAAAACTCAAAAGAAAACCTCCGACATCCGATTTTCAAACAGCTCGAACAATAAGCGCTAGTGTGTAAATAAGGAAAATAAATAAAATAAATACGATTAAATACAACCAAGGCGAGCAGAAAAAAAAGTCTTAATATCCTCTTAGTGTGTAAACTCACTGTTTCTTAAAACTTTGATAACCACTGAGTAGTGAACTTCCGTCACTGATGTATTTTACCTGCTAAGCATAACAACATTTGTGACCAAACAGAAAACAAAAAAGAAAAAAAAATTAAGCAACAAAAGTTTGTTCAAATTCGTGAATTTCGTCGCTACGTGACAATGCTCACGATATCACGTGACTCGTTCTCACGTAGCATGCGAGAATATTACGAAATTTTGTACAACGCCGGCCGGAGACGTAGCTGCGAACAAGAATCGCTGACATTTACATTAAACAGACCATGTGCTGACAATGTTACGTGATACATGACTGAGGTAGTGTCACCTGAATGAGCCACAGCGAAATACAGTATAACGAGTGATTACAACAAATTTGAGTCACTGAAAAGGGTGATTAGACGAAACTATTTTATTCGTCTCTGCGCCTATGAATTTGAGAACTTATTTTTCAATTGGAGTTTCCACAACTCGCGATGGGTCCACATCTGTAGTGATTCACATCACTAAATGCACTCATATCTTTAAGTATGTAACTCAAGCCTGATGTCCAGCTCATATTCTGCGGGACTTCCACAGTTTCATCATTTCGGACCCCATTCTTTGTTTTCTTAAACCGTTCGGCACCTTTTCACCAACATTTTGAGGTTTTTCAATGGAACCTCCGCAAAGCGCTAACTTCATTAAGTCTAAGCAGGGTCCTGAACCCGCGAAAGCACCAACCCATTTCACCTACTGCGGATCAAAAGATGTTCAATTCACGAGACTTTCTACTCGAAAAAATACCATTTCCATTTCCTCCTCCCCCCCCCCCCCGACAAACATAAACATCAAGTGGTTCAGCGCCCAAAAGAAGAGCATTTTTAGCCAAGGCAAAAAAGAGATTCAGAACCAATTTTAAGCTTATACAGATACCCGATATAAAATATGTTCGAAATAATACAAAAATTTAATTTAATGGTTTTCAAAACCTAAACCAACAATGTCCATGATTATTAAAAATGTTGAGCCATTTCACAGATGTGCTCCAAGTTGACATTTAAAATGAAACTAATATCAGAAGAAGTCAGCGGCACTAAGCACAAACGAAACGATACCTAAGGTAAGTAAGTCGCCATTGCAACTGCAGGTAATTATAGTCATAATTACGCCACCGCCCGAAATCTCGAGGAAAAAACGCAGGTGACGCTAGTTGACTATCATAGTCGATACTGGTATCAAAGTAGAAAATTCTGGGGAGGGGGGTAGAGTTGGGGACGAAAATAATTATCAAAATATCCAAGTACGCTTCTGTTTATAAGGCCTACGTACCTACGTACATGTACATCAGAATAAAAAGTAATTGATCTCCCCATTAGGGTTATAACCGTGTAGCACGTATACCGTGTGGAATTATTTAGTCGGTAAATTCAAGTAGAACAATTTTGCACAAAGTTTAATCTCTATTTCAAAAAATACCTCGGAAACTCTTCAAAAAGTCAAACTGTGCACATATTGTTCACACTTTTACGTGTGACGCCAAAGACGTTCCAGCTTCCTTTTGACCTATCAAGAGACCAGTTTCAAAATCTTTTGTACCAGTTTTCCCTCTTCTCAAGCCGTTTTAGTACCAATTAGAGAACTAAAGATCAAAAATACCATAAACGAAGAAAATTAGATTAATGGTGCAAGTGTAAAAAAACAAATGAAATTTGCAATTCTGGTAAACACATTTCCTCCAATTAGAAGTTTCAAAGTACTGCACAAGTATGCCGATCGAAAGAGAGGGTAAAAGTTCATTTTTGTTTATCTCGAGCAGGCATAATACAGAAAAATGTTCAATCCTGATGATGGTCACGTTCTAAAAAAGACCCTGCTAACCAAATTTTTCCCGACAAATTTCCACATAAACATCCTTTCACACGAGAAGCTGTAATAATTTTTCTTGCAAATTCAAACATTTCCATGTTGATAAACACCTCTCCCTTCCTTTTCAATCATTCTATTACAATACAGTAGTGTCTCGATTATCCGGACTGATGTGGAAACTGAGTGATCCGGATATCCGAAAATCAGGATAACACGAACTTTTTCTAAATAATACGCGCAGTTTGTTTCATCCTCCCTTTTTCGGATAAAGCTGTACATCTGGCAGCACTACAGCAGTATAGTCGCATTACGTATCGATTCCAGGAATTTAACAACTCCATCTTGTGTTAACCAAATCCACGTGTATATGTTTGGATAATCCGGAAAAATTCGGTAAATCAGAAGCCCGAATAAACAAAACCTATTTTTCAATTCCGGATAAACGGGATACTACTGCATTTCCAAGTTAAGTTCCTTCAACGATCGACCGATCGATAGCTAAAAACTTACGTTAGTTTACGATCGGCAGGGCTGCCCACATACAGTTTTAGAAACGGTATGGTGGTTTTCTTATGATATATTGCCATAAGCCGCTTGACCTGCAAAATGGCACACACTTGATTATCTTCTTTTTTTCAGGGGGGGGGGGTGTCAAAGATCCTCTATTTTTCTCAAGATACAAGATAAAAATAGTAGTGGTCATCCAAATCGATGTAATTTTGCTTCGTTACAAAGAAACTTTTATTTTGCTCTTCGCTTGTCAAGTTTGGTTGTGCCGTTTTTTGGATTGTCAAGAGTTGGCAGCCCTGCCGATCGGCCATTGTCAGCGATCCTATAGAGCTACGTGTCCGCGCGAATTACCAATATCACTAAAATGGCGGCGAGCTACCACCTGCAGCCAAAACGCGGTAATGCGATTCTTCAGCACAGGCAGCCTTCTCATGTCCCCGATACAAGCAACTCCCAGCAGGTCCTTTTTCAGCCTCATCGAAATAATCCAGGATGTACAGAGGTTAACGAACGGAGTAAGTCGCACTCATGTGGCGTGCAAATGCGACCGTCTCGTCTCATCTCATCTCATCTGTCGTCGTGGAAGCGAGCTTGTCCGAAGTAAGTCAACGAAACACCCTTCTTGAAAACACGTTTCGGAAGGAGTGGAACGATCGAGTCACCTCTTCATTACACATAATTCATTACAGATAATTTCAGATATAATGAAGCTGCCCATATGAATACATTTGCGTACACGGTGTAGGCAGTTATCTTGCTGGGTTATTGAAATTAAGATGATCAAAAGCTATTATATAGGTACCTAGTCTAGCGCAATAAAAACTGATACGACGCAATAATTCTCAGTACGTATGTAAGTTTTCATTTTCACCACCGGGGACGATCGAGTTCCGCAATTGTTCTCGAACGTTCGTAAGTAATAGGTTCTACATCTGAAATTGAATTCTAATTCCGGGTCACGAGTAAGTTAACCACCAAATTTGCAACGGGAAGGTCATTTACATTGACGGTTGTAACGCCCATTTGGCGATACTGGTAATATTCTAGATACTTGTAACCTTTACAGCTTGCGTACTTGATAATAGTTTGCGTAGTATCCGCGTCTTTCTTGTTGAAAATTGAGAGTTAAAAGTCTAAAAACAATGTTTTAAAGCGTTTAACGTGCATACATCTTATAAATTAACAGCCCTGTAAGAATTATATTGAGCTATACGTAACGTAATATACCTAAGATAATGGAAATACCCAGCTAGGAGAGCCATTCTACACTGGTAATACTGCTGCAGTATCGCAGTCAGAGATGGGCTTTGTTCACTATTTAAGGAACTTGCTCTTGCTCTTGTTCACTTGGTCTACCGACTGATCTGTTCATCGTTTGTTCATTAAAAAGAACCTTTGCTCTTGGTCTGGCTAATATAAAAATAGGGTTTTTGTACAAAACAATTGCGAGCAAAAATTTTTTATGGGCAATAGGGCAATAGCCTACAACTGAAAACTAGGCTATTACCAAAACAATTTTTTTTAAATCCCTATTGAAATCCTATGAGATTGTTGATTAAAATTTAAAAATCAATTAAAAATTCAATAATGTTATAATTTGTAATTGTAACTCTGAAACCATTATGAAAGTTGAAACTAGTCTGAAAAGTGGAAATATACCTACAAGAAAAAGTCAAAAAAAGAAAATTACGAAAAAATAGATGAACAAAGAATGAAGAAGTTGATCAGGTCCAAAAATCGTGAACTAGTTCTTGTTCTTGTTCTTTTTTTTGGGGAGATGAACTAGTTCAGAACTAAATTCACCAAATAGTGAACAAGAACAAGTGAACAACTTGCTCTTCAAGAGCAACGCCATTCTCTGATCGCAGTCTAGTTGTATCGCCAATAAAACCCAAAATCCAAGTTACTAGGTTCCTGATTTCTAATCTCAGATGTGGTGGTATGGAACTGATTCCCAAAATGAATGATTTTAGTAGGTAATCAGAAAGATGCAAAACTAAAATTATGACACTATAGTGATATAAAGGTCAAGAACGATACTTCGTTCAAACATAGCCATTAAACTGAATTAAATTTCATTCGGGTAAATATCGTAACCAGCAACCAAGAATGCAAGAACTGTATGTTATAATAACATATTTAGTAAATGGGTTTAGCTATCAAGTTCAAAAATTAAATACTTTTCATTATTGGCCGAGAAACCAAGAATGCTATACACTTTTGTATGTATCGAAACAAATCATCATTAGTGTCACTTTTTTAGGTTTGGATCTTTATCATTACTGTAAAGTAAGTAAGTATGTTTGGATCTTTATAATTGCTGTAAAGTAGGATGGTGAGTATAAACATACTCCTTTCCAAGAGATTCCAGATTCTTATTGGTTATTCTCACAGCAATATGGAAGTAGGTACCTATTTTTTTAAAGGAATTATACAGCGTACCTATGTTGAAACTAGAGCATATGAAAGTAACTAAGCTTAAAATCTGATGACCAACAAAGTGCTTCTTTATATTTTTTGATAGGTACTAATAACTTTGAGCGCAACTAAGTAAAGATAAGAAAGTGAGTACAACCATTTCTACTATAATCCACCGCGTACTTAGTATAGCTATAACCTATCTGCGTTCCAATTTATACATTCGACAACAGCTACACACAAAAAAGTTACTCCTTCTTCTTTCGTTAACATGTTGAAGCCCGAACAAAAAGATAGGTATTAAATACAACGCTAATTACATTACCGATGATACCCTAAACATACTTGGACGTCAAGTGACTGGGGACACTTTCGAGGTTGTACACTATATTTGCGAATGTAAAGCATAGCAGCTTACCATTTTCGGCTTATCGTCGATGAAATTCTTTTCACTATTGTTCTTTCATTAAGCAGAATACTCGACTCCCTTATCTTTGTTTTAGGATCCTGTTTCATTTTGATAACCATTCACAGAAGGAAAATGCTACTCACAAAAGTGATAAGTACGGCGTTTCAAATTTCAGTAATGGAATTTGCATTGATACGTATTGTGTAATATTTTGAAATGGAAAATTTATAAAGCAAACAATTCTCTCGGTCACAACGTTACATGAAAGGATTTATCGGCCAATTTCATTACTGTCAGCTATTTTTAGGTTTTAATATCTGAAGATATTAAATCTGATAGGTCACTAAGCCAGTTAACAATTTATTAAAGAAAAATTCTAACTAACTCGTTCCACTAGCAACCAAAGCATTTGTACCCCTCTCAAACTTCAAACTTCTTTTTGATGATGTAGCAACGGTCCTGCCAATAATAATGATAATCATAAACTTAGAAGAGAATCCGCTCTCGAAACAGAGAATTAATGGAGAATTTGACACATTTCAACGATAAACTTAACGCTAGGTATTGGTCATCAGGAGCATTAGACTAAATAAATAACTTGGAAAGCGCAGACTGTTGTGGCGCGAAGAATACTTCGCAATTTTTTTTTATTTTTTTTTATAGTTCAACATTCTTTTACTGTCAACATAGCATCCATACTCTCTTAGAACAGAAACACCATTCTAGCTCAAATCATATTTTATACGACCTTCTGCTTTAATGCGAGAGTAACCAATGCGAATCCCCACCTCTGAAGGAAAAGAACTGTTTGAAAATGCGCAGCTTGTATCTTACGAGCATGATACGATTGTAAATGAAAGCCAGCCATCATTACATTTTTTTTCAACCCAAACAGGTACACCTTGTTCAGGAAATGAAGAATGCGTAGATAATTTACATAAAATTACAGTTTGCTTTGGAAATTATTTCGATTCTTATAATAACCCGAAAACCGACGTAAATAAAACTAGTCTTCCTTTCACTGAACAAAATTCCGATTGAAATAAGAAAAAAACGACAATAAATAGCACGAGACATTTGCAAATATTTTGGACAGTATTTTCCCCTCGGGTCAATAACGAAAAAAAAATTGTATTCAACCGCATTTGTAGAAATTTTTTAATTAATTTATTTTTCGTTGTGGGACTGAAAGTCACCTCCCTTCGGGCCACTCGGAAGACTCTGAGGATGACCTTCCGTATGTAAATAACTGAATTTTATCCCACAAATTTGGAAAATTGTATGTACGAATAGAAGTACCTTGAAATAGTCGAGTGCTACCACTAGCATATTAAATAACATTCAGCATTCTAAGGCTCAGTCGTGAAATAAATTATAACGGTGGTGATAAGTAGTAAATTAAATACCTGGCCGTCTTAAAATTTTCGTAAGTTACGAAAAATTACAAATACATACTTCGGTTTCAAAAATTTCATCATGGTGCTTCTGGAATCGGTAGGCGAATGGGTGCACCTCCTCACCGTTACGCGCAACTTCCATATGAGAGTTCATTGTTCTTGCAGTGAACGCTGAAACAAAAACTATTTTTTTAAAACTGCTTGTATGTGAAGCTGAATGAAGTGGGTTTTACGATTATATAAATTTATGGTTTATGATAGCTGAGCGCTTTGAGGCATTTGCTCTCTCGGTCCCTCACATAAATCCGCTTTCATTTCAAAATTTCAAGATTTATTCAAATTCAGAACTTCATAAAACTCTTCAAGACTTGTTACAAACTACGTAAAACTCTCATAAAATCCAAAATTAAGGCTTGGATAAGTAAGCAGACGGAAATTGGCCAGTGGCATGCAAGTCAGCAAAACACTGATAGGGGACGCCCCCGGTAAGTATGCCAAGTTCCTACTAGGGCTTAACTGGAAACATGCAAGACTCATGGTCGGACTACTAACTGGTCATGTTGCTACAAAACACATGTGATATAAAATAGGAGTGGTGAAAAGCGATTCCTGTAGGTACGGTGGAGAAGAGGAAGAACCCTCCCTCGATCCGTGTCATATGTCCATGGCCAGCAATAGCCGGGACAAGACGCGAAAGCATTCCAGCACTCAGTGAAGTCAAAAGGATGGAGTTCAGTAAAATTCTCACCCTTCCGACGATTTTTTTCAATTTTTTTTGCACGTCAAAAGAAAATGTTGAAAAATCTGAAGAAAGAATCGGAGGAAACATAAAAAATTGGTAGAGCTAGTAGGTACCTGGACGTTGTTCAGCAAGAGGGAACCAATTAGCAAAATCCGCTTTTTGAGAATACGTGATTCGAAGTTCAAGAGCCATGTAGAAACTATATGACACAGCGTTTACTGATAAGCTTCTTTCAACGTGAGTACACATTTTTGAATCGGGGGCCCAATTTTGAAAAATTCTACTTTTTACGCTCTTTCCAACGATACTAATAACTCATTTTGTTTACAAATGTTAGTTGGTTCCCTCTTGCTGAATAACGTCCACCTCATCTTGTATTGTAATGTTGTTTGTTTCTTGATCTTGAATCCGAATTCCAACAGACAAAGTAAAATTGTGACGTCCCAAGATTCAACAGCAAAGTAGCTGACATATCTTATCAATGTTAAGATTACTGGGATGCTTTTATTATACTGCAAAAACGTGATTTTCAAACGGCTCTCAACCCGTTTTTTATTTTAAAAAAAAAAACTCGTCGCCAAGTTTTACTGTAACATTTATAAGCTACCAATTTTTGTTTGAATTTGCCTTGAAAATAAATCTCGGACGCACTGGTGACAAAATGAAAATCGCATTTCTCCATTAGAAAGTACAGCTTTGTTCATTACCATCCTAACATTGATAAGCATATTTTCCTTGAGTGTGGAAAGGAGGAGGGCCCGACGCTAGCGCGCCACCGGCCCAGAAAGTTCGAATGTTCGCTGCTAATTTTTATAGACACACGCATACCTATACTTGAGTCAGGAGCACACATTTAGAAAAAAGTATGAAATTTTTCCCTTACCGGGAAAAACATTAAATCATGGATATGTCATTTTTTCAACATCCTTAACAAATCTATGTACTAGTACCACTACTCGCTCTTCGTGTGGGACTTCTTTAAATGGGGAATGAAAACTGAAAACAAATATTTGTAAATGTATGTGCATATTTCTTCATGATTTTATATGTTGTAATATATACACAGTAGTTTCTGAATCCGAACATTTATAAGGTTTTCTTAAGCTTCTGCTAGATGCAGCCACTCATTGTTCACTTGGAATAACAAAACGAAATTTCATCACAAATGCAATAAGTATGTACAACCGAAAATGTCTATCAAACCAATCTTTATGGTAACACTGATCACAATGTTGAAGCGCTCGCTTTGTCACATTTTGCGTTGCACGTTTTCGTGTCGCATTTTCTTTTCACAAATTTCAGAATGACCCCCAGCCAAAAGATATATCCATCCATGTCAAAAGAATGGATTCCAGAATACAAAGCTCCAATAAAAATTTTAGATACCTAAAAACTCCGAAAAAAAGTCTACATCATGAAATGCCCATTGAAAGTTGAAAACGTGGGCTCAGGTTGCAGCTTTCATTGAAGTGTTCCAGGGAGGGGTTACAGCTGAAGTGACCCCAAAAATGAACTCAGCGACTCGAGAAACCGCTTGTTTCATATCACTAAAACTTATTTACACAACTTCCAATTTGGGAAGGCGTTACAGCTAAAATGACCTCAGAAATGAATTCGATAGCTCAAAAAACCCGATACTCGATATATGGAAGCTAACCCAAATTTGTGCGTGTTGAACTCCTGTGAATTCTTTAGAAAAGGGCGGATTAAAAAAAAACAATCATGATAAAAAATCAAAACCGAAACGAATTTAGTGAATCTTAAAACATAAGAAATAATAGGTAATCACGTGACATTTATTTGTTTAACATTCAGTGAACAGCATTTTATCAGTAGACCCACAACAGGCCAGTTTGGAGTCCCGTGCAATCGCTACACATTTATTGCGAACAGAAAAATTCCTGTCGAGTCTTCTATGTTAAGAAGAACAAATTTTTTGACAATTTTTCCTTTTAAAAGACTATGTATAAAATGTTCTGAAGGAAAATTGCATTTTTTTTTTCAATCCTGTATGAATTTCAACCTGCTGGTGCACGACTTTAATTTTTTTCTTTCAAAAAATATTGGTTACGTGGTTTTTACACAAAACTACATATTTCTTTTCGTAGGACCAAAAATCAAAAAAGTAAAATAAGAGCAACTTTACTGAATATTCTATATCCACCTAGCACTAAGCACTCATCTACATTCAATTTCTTTCTGTGCAACTCAATTATAACTGTAACAACCATCATAAACTCTTATTTCAGGCAAATTAAGTTTTGTGTTGCTATTAAAAAGTGAGAAATTGTGCCAATTTCGGTTTATTTTATTCCTCCTTGGTGTATACCGAAGACTGAAAGTCTGTATAACTCCCCCAAATTGCCAAAACACTGCCACAAAATGACGGATCAGGTTTTTCCTGACACCGGGCACTTGATAATAAACGATATTCTACTTTCTACAGAAATTATGTTTACTTCGAGTGAACGAACTTAATGATAACAATTTTTTCAGCCCATTATTTAATGTCTTGAGGTCGTTTCAAAAAATTATACGAAGCCAAAATTTAAATATATTTACCGGAACACCGAACGTGTTTACTCATTCACATAGGGAAAGTAACACAGGGAACACTGTAAATTTCTAACGACGCAAAAATCGAAAACCGAATTTAGCAGTAGTAGATAATGATAAAGATCAAGAAGTAAATTTTAAAAGTAGGACAAGAAACAAAATAATTTATGGCAGAAGTCTAAAAAAAAATCTGTTTACCTTGGAAAATTTAGACGGAGTAAACTACGTTGACAGAATAAATTGTGCAACGAGTACCTATTTTATTTACACACCCAATTGTACATCATCAATTTATAGAAAATCAAGAGCGTTTCAAATCAATTCCCACAAAATCGGGCCAAGAATGAAATTTATAATGAAAAGTACATGTCGGCGATTTTATCACTCTTTTAAGTCATCACTAGAAAACCTAAACTGACCATCGGCCATTAACTGGTGTGAATTTGCACGATATGAAGTACATGAAGAATGTTCGAGAAATAACGGAATTCTAGTCGGACTTTTTATGATATCCCTGTTACAAAGCTTTCCGGCGAAGTACGTCAGTACATTTAAAGGAAGTAGAAACCAGGTCATGATCGATCTGTACCCCACGCCGAAATGTACACTGGTGAAGTTCAGAAAGTTCTCTTTCGAAAAAATAGGTAATACAAGTTAACGGCTTATATTTTTGTAGGCTACCACCGAGAAAGTTGCATCTGTGATCAACTACATAGATACATACATCTATACGAACATTAAGTGTAGAGCTCAATTATTTAGGCCGTCCAAGATGGCGGACGAATGACATGTACAGTAGATATAATCGGGATATCTACTGTCCGCATGTTCGACATTCAAGAAAGAATACTAACAACCACGCTATTTTACAGTGACCAAGCTTTTTTCCCCCTCACATTCCCTCATAGTTAGCCAGGGTAGCCAAGTTGAAAAATTAATTTTTATCTAGGGCAACCATAGGCGCAAATAGTAGAGGGAGGCTTGAGATCTTAACCCCCAAATCTGAAAGGTTATACAAACTAAAAAATTTTCAGCATTATTTTATACATGTCAGCCCCTCATGAGCCCCCTCCCACCACTTAAGGTCGGTTATTTGCCTTTACACAACCCTGAATTTTGAAAACTAGGTAAGGTGAAGATTCGTTACTCAAATCAGCTGAATTTGTAATTGTCATTTCTACACAAAACAATATCTGCAGCCAGTGGCGTAGCCACCGGGAGGGGGGGGCTGACCCCCTGACATCAGCCGAAAATGTGAAAAAATAAAAATTTATTCTGGTAATAGTAAGTATTACACCTGTAATGTTGTAAAAGTGAAACGAACCCCCCCCCCTTCATCCAAGTCTGGCTGCGCCACTGCCTGCAACACGCAGTCATTTAAAAAAAAAGATAGCTGCCGCAGGGGGGGGGCGAACTTCCAGGGGAAAAAAATTCATCTTAAGTAATAGGTCAAAAACACGATGGTTTTTCTTCTCAAATTTACAATACGATAATTCTTTTTTTCAGTTATTCCGCTGACACAAAGTTGGAGAATATGGCCGGCTGACAACTCGGAATAGCCCCAAGGATACAGCTACCTCCAACATCAGAAATAATTCACAACATACTCGCCTCTATCAATACGAGTAGACATTCCGACTGACGAAAACACCGGTCACATTTGAAACATAGCTGAATTGTCACAGTGGGTGTTTTCAGTCATTCAGAAAGCTAAAAGGCTAATTCTATCTTCTTCACTTTTCTCATTAACCAGTAAATCTTGAAGTTTCGGCCACAATAGGTCATGAATTTTGATAAAATTAACTTTCTCACTAGCTGAAATTTTCGCTATCACATATTCAACCACAATTCATTCGTGTCTCATATGTGACTGACTTGTTTATATTCGACTTTCAACACGATCTGAAAACTGAATTTCAAATCTTTTGATACACAGTTCAGACCCTCATTCCGTGAACGAATCACGCAGGAAATACTGGAACCGCGAAGCTGCTTACTCCAGTTCCAAACATGGCTACGCGAAGTAACAAAACGGATGTAAAAGAAGAACTGCACGAATAAACTCACCTTTCTTTTCAACAAGACGAAAACACGTCAAAATCTGCAGACACCGTTCTATAATTAGCGCTAATTGATCAGCTAAGGTTTCAAAGTATTCGCAATGTGGCGATACAGGTATAATATAATAACGCTAGCTGAATAGCTGAAATTTACTTTCGGAATGCAACCAATAAACAACGTGTTACCGCAAACGCAAGCAGTCGAATGTAAAGTGTAAACTGTAAAGTGAGAATCGAGAAAATATTAAAATAGAACGAGCAGCTCGACGTGCATGTTCCGCTACACCGTACACCGGTTAACATCAGCATCGATCAACGACATCCACCCTCCACTCGACTTTCTTGCATTCTTTCCCCGCCAAGCTGACGCCGGTCCTCATGCTGATGATGACGCATCAGAGCAAAAGGATAAAGGGAGCGAACAGCTGTATGGTGTTACCTCATCTACAATCTACATACGTGCAAAACTGCCGTACAAGAGAATCAAATTCCTCAGTTTTCTCCGTAGTTACGCATAGTTGACGCAGAATGAGCCAACCAATTATTGCAAAAAGGAAACAAGCGACATTTTTATTGACAAAATAAGTTGGCAGAAGTGGCGTAGCGTCGGGGGGCACGGGGGAGCACGTGCCACTCTAATATTTTTACATAGTCCTGTAATATCGGCGATTTATTAAAAATACCGCAATTTTCGACTGTTTCTCCCCTGAAAACCTTATTGTGCTCCCCTTTGAGAAACCCCTAGCTACGCCACTGGTTGGCAGTAAATCGTTGGAAAGAGCCTTTAAGTAAAATTTTTCAAAGTTCGGCCTCCGATACGAAAATGTGTACCCACCCACGTTGGAGAAAGCTTATCAGTAAACGCTATGTCCGTGAACCGGCTAATTTAAATGTTATACTATACGTTTTCCCGAAAAACAGATTTTGACGCTCGAGTCCCTTCTGCTTAACAGCTTCCAATTAACCTAGCAACTGATAGAATTTTCGTCCAAAAGATCTTGAAATTTTCCGTTTTAAGAGTACGCACTACGCGGATAACAATAAGCTGTTCATTGTTTCTTTCATTAGGCTACCGAAAATTAATTTCGCCGATTGTTTGGTCGTACGAACTCAAGTTTCATTCACATATTCCTAACTTTGTATTGCGTATCCGCATAAAAAAGTACTGGCGTGAGTAAAGGCCTAGCCTCGGATCGAAACCGATTTACGCCCGACTATCGAGTAACAGGGCTCTCGATGATCGAATCATCGACAACCGGAATAGTATATTTTGAAAATTCAGAATCTCGATCTCACAATCTATAATCCACTGTCTATCAGAACTATCAAGAGAAAATCTGGACTCAGGAGGGAAAAAATACGATTTTGCTCGGGTCGTTTTCAGGAATTGCTTTGCGCTCGATTACTCAAAAAAAAAATTATATAGGATAAAAAATGCGGGCCCCCAAAAGTCCGAACCCGGGAATCCCCACTTTTCTGATTTGCTGTCTAAGGTACACCGGCGCAATTCCTGGTCAAAAAGAACATTTGTGAAAAAAAAAACATTGATAATATTAGACATATGACTGAGTGGAATTCACAGATCGATGGCCTAAATCTTGCACTTCATAATGCTAAGGGTGAAGATGTCATAATGGAAGAATAAAGGAAGAATTGTAAGGAAATTTCTGTCCAGGAACTGCTCCCAGGTTTCAGCCATTTAAAATGGACGCTACGGGACAAAAAGTGGACGGTCCTTTTTCTCATTCATTTTTACTCGTATTACAATTTTGACCTCAAAATCATATTCAGTGACTCAAAAAGTACTAGAAAACATTTAAAACGTACCCAAATTGACACCGAAATAAAAGAGAAAAAAAAAAGTCTGTGAAAAAATGCGAAAAATTTTTATTAAGAAACAGTACCCAGGGTGTCTACCGGTCAAGGAAATCAAGGAAAAGTCAAGTATTTTGGATAGTGGTCATGAAAAGTCATAAATTTTTCATTTAAATTTCCTCAAAATTATTATCACGATTTTTTTTTAAATTACAAGTAAATTTAAAGTAACGTGAATATTTTCAGATAATTACATAATACCCTTTTTCATTGTATTTTTTAGTGTTTCCATTTATTGTGAGCTCCTCCCCCCCCCCTTGATAAGGTTCTACGAATAAGATTATATTTGTATGTTTGTAAAACGGTTATGAAAAAAGTGAGAAAAGGTCAAGGAAAAGTCAAGGAACTGGAAAATTTGGACCCGGTAGACACCATGCAGTACGTTAATTTCACGAAATCTCGCTTACAATAGTTGTATAGTGTTATGGAGAATGTAAACTGATAACACAACAGTTTTCTCCTTTTCTCCTGTTTATCACTCGAAAAATCTCGACCAGTATTTACCCCTCGCGTTTGGCCCCCAATTCTAAGGCATCTATAAGCTATCCAAACTTTTCTCCTCGGTTGATTCTGATACTCCTCAACAGCCTCTTTTCAAATCTTCTTTTAGATATCTCGTATCTTTATTCATTTTCATTTTATTAACTGCTCTAATTACTGTAAATTATCAATGCGGGATTTTTTGGTGAAGTTGAGAATTTTTTTTTTCAACACTGATTCCATTTTTGTGCTGGATTTTTTTAAGGTCGTTCTTTGGGTAGTTCTACACACTGTGAGCCGGTCATCACAAAATACAACGCAAATATAGCAGAGTTATAAGACACGTCTAGTTTTTGCCCCGCATTTTTACATTCCAGGAATTGCCCCGGTGTACCTTACATGCGCAAATAAGCGGCCATTTTGGATTTTCCTCGATAATCAACAGCGCTCACCTAATGATCGGCCGTTCGATTCACTTGAACCATTCGAGTGATCTCACCATCGTGCAGGGACGTACCAATATAAGGAGACAGGAAGAGGAAACTTACCACCTTCTGTAGGAATTTTTCACTCAGCAGTTGGGAAAATTTATCATTTCAGTTAGGCTAGTTGGGTAAATCCAACAAGTTTAAACTTTTTTTTTTATTGTTTTTGCTTTGATACTTGGGAATTAAGTTGAGAAGTTGGGAAAACCCAACAAGTCAAAAGGTTTTCCTTCTTTTGCTTTGATGCTCGGGAATTTTGAGTTAAGTTAGTTGGGACTTTCAGAATCCTCCCCCCCCCCCAGGAAAACTCTACGGTACGTCCCTGCCATCGTGTAGTCCATTACGCCCATTCCCAAGCTATTACTGTAATTGTCAGAAAGTAGTAGAAACCTGATTTCCTGTTTCCTCTCCGAAAAATGGATGCTGATAAGATAGAATAACAAAATGTCCTAGTTATGTTTAAATTATCTCTTCATTACAAGTCATATATTACTATCTACATTATAGTATTATACCGGGGACATACATGCCTTGTTATATATGGTCTGTTGTATCAGTATTACATGTATTTATTATACCTTCCCCAGTCCCTCCGGTCACTGACGCGATACTCGAAAGGGTAGTTCCTGTGGCCGGGGGTGCGGTGTTATAGGGGCCACTTTGGCATGCGTGCATCGCCATACGTCCCACCACACCGTACCTTCCACAGATCCTCGAAAAGTTTTGAAGGGATAAATGACATACGAGGCGAATTCTTTATCTCTTCTCTCTATATACGTATATGTTGGAAACGTGATCTTCCTGTGGTCCCCTTGAGGTCCCAACCAGCTGGTATTATGGTACAGGGTCGATATACGATATTTTTGAACATCATGACAAAAAACTCAGCTTTTGTAACAAAATCACAATCAAATTCCGGCTTTTGTTTGAGAAAGCATTGAATACAGCAGTATAATGTGATAACAATCCACTACCATTTTATTATAATTGCTGCATATCCTCGTGTCGGGGGAAATGGTCTTTTGCTCTTTAACTACTATTTTTGATGGTGGACCGGTATTTCGATCTTCAATATAGTTGGCAATCCCAAGTCCCCTTCAGAGAAAAACTACTAAAAAAGACACTGTCGAGGGGGGGGGGGGAGAACTACTCAACGCACAAATGAAAAATTATCACACTTTTTTAGAAGTATTTTCGATAAGAGATTACTCCAGTTTCCAGTACACCAATCTCACACTACTCGGGTACAGTTAAAGCTTCCTGTTGCACTTACCGTTTTTGAATTTACCTTTGTGTACGTTCTGCAGGCAATTCTGAGAGATGCTACTGATATAAGTATCGTTAATGTAAACGTGACATGGAACTGACTTCACTTTGCTTCGGATTATGGTAGTACGAAAAGGAATAAAGTTGGAGGGGGGAGGGGGGGGAATTCGAAGATTAAGTCAAACTTTTCTGCCGAAACTAAGTGAATAATTCAATTCGTTCGAAGCCGAAAAAACTAATTACTATTCATCGGCATCGCAGCCCTCTGCTTGGGATATAATATGAGACATATTCGCAATGCAAGAAACAATGTAACTAACGATTTAAAAACATCAACAATGATGACTTTTCTAACGCCACATCACATCAATAGGGCTGCAATAACATGTGCGTTTCACGTATTTGGTAACTTGATAATGGAGGGGGGCGGGGGTATATGAGTTATCTTTTCATCCCAGTGCCACGGACAGAAGTGCCTATAGTATTTAAGAGTTAATAAATAACTCTTTAGACAGCAAATTTCTTTTTGCCTATTACGTTATAATATGAACAAACATTTCAGATTTGAGACCTGAGATTTTTTGCTAGCTGACATGCGAGTCAAAATAGGCAACATTTGAGATGCAGACTGTTTTTGTTTACTGATGCATAAAAATAAACACGTTCTTTTTTTTTTTCAAGTTCTTTTAGTCGTAAACTTGAAATTCATTCAGCTAATTCGTGTTCATTTTTCTCAAGATGTTATTTCATCTCAAATTTTTTTTAAATTTCACAGATGAACAGTACTGACACTAAACATATGTATTAATTCGCATTTTTACATTTCGATCAGTGCATGAACAAATCAGCTTCGACAAATACAGCATCATAATGTACACAGACAGAGACGGTCATCTGCATAAAGACTCGTTCAACGAGCTAAATCATGACGATAAATATCGACCAGTATTAGTCCAAGGACGACAATAAGTATCAGTATATACGATGAGAGACTTATTTAAGTCGGTGGTCTGGTCCAGCTAGATGGCCTGCAGATTATATTCGGTAAATGCAGCTAGCAAAACGTTGAAATCTCCGAACATGTAGATCGTAGCATTCACGCAATGTATTTTGCTAGCTAGCGTGTGAGCTTGTCGAGTAGTCTGGTGAAAAGAGTCATTTTGTGCACAGACTAGATGTAAACCATGCAGTTATACAGAGCTTTTCACATACTGAAATTCAAGAGCACAATAGTCCCTGGAACTCTTGATGCTGCATCAGACCACCAACCTACAATACACAAATTGAAATTACTTCTAAACACGGTAGGTAAGTCGGTATATACAATATTCTTCAATATAAAATACTAGTTTTAAAAATTAAAGCCACGGACGATACAAATGGAAAAATAAATACAAAAAATTAGTGTTATATGAGCCCTGAACGAATTTAACTCCATCTTAAAAAGATAAAATAAAAATGCTATAGAATAAACAGGCAACCGGGGAAAAAAACATAAATCCATAAATTCAATTTATTCGTGGAAATTTGACGATGAAAGTAGTTCATCTTGAAGCTTGTCATTTTGCATGTTACTTACTGGAAAGTTCAGAACAATACTACAATATTAAGAGCTCAAGACTGAACAAGTAATCACGAATATACACAGAATTACTGTTTTTACAAGAAGTTTGAATCCTATTCATCGATCAGCTATCGGTTTATTTCAATTGGAACTCCATGAGCCACTTAAATTTCCACGATGATAGTAACTAACTTTTTTCTTACGAGTTACGGCAGTTCAAGTTCAATTATAAATTCGTACTGAAGTCTATACAACTTCCGGCCTATTTAAAAACATAAAAATTAACATCACAATTCGTAAATGGTACCAGATAGGTATCGTATTTCTCAGCTAATGCTAACTGATGTTTTACGTCTCAATTGGAACAAAACACCGATACTCTTCGTGGTACCTCCAGCGATCGAAAGACTCAATACTGCTGACATGACAGTTATAACAAATACAGGTAAGACAGTGTATATGTATGATTCAAAATGATTCAGCAACGTTATAGAGGAAACAAAAACATGAGAGCAGATTACGTACGCCATAAGACTGCGATTGTGGGTATCCAACGCGTGGAAAAATATGACGCTCCAGAAAGTATGCAGGAACACAAAACACATGGTAAATAAAGCCGAATACAAACAGAAATATTCGCTGCCGCCTTTTAATCCCATCGTGCCGGGTCCTTTGATGGCAGCTAGAATATTCACCAGTGAAAAGGCGCCGCTGATAATACCGAAACCCAAGCCAGAAACGTATGAAAGTAAATGAGTGCTCGTGGTAATCGCCGAGTTTGAGTCGGTAACCTGACGCAGTCCTTGTTCCGATTTACGGAGAATCTTGTAAACCAAGTACCTGAACACTTCTTGGAAGCAGATGGAAGTTAGTACACCGAACCAGATCCAATCTTTCTTCGGAAAGACAAACCACAGAATAGACGAGAAGAGCAGAGAGCAGAGCCAGAAAAACGAACTGGCTATGAGAATTATGATGCGGATTGGATCGTTCATAATAGTCCAGTAGAACATAGCGAACGCTGGACCGAATGCGGAGAAGGCACAGCCGATAAATTCCATGTACGTCATTTTGGACGTTCAAGTATGGATACTGAAATGAAAAGGTTAATTACTGCGGATTTTGAACTAGAGTTGATGGAAACTTGGTAATAAACGTATAATCATAGTCGACTGAACATAGACATGTAGCACATAACGGTAATTTTAACATTAACAATTAACAAAAACAGCAACCAAATTTACTAAGTACATGAAGTAGACACGGATCTACAAAATTTCATTGTATTATCAATATCAACTTACATCGACAGATGAACACGATAACTAAGCAATGTTACCAGTTGAGCAACTGAAAACTTGAAATTTATACCGAAAATTCGGACTGCCAGCGCGGAAGTGTCGCCCTCTACAATTTTGGCACGTGAAAAAAAGAAACTACTAAAACCCTACACATTTTAGAAAAATTTATCAGATTGAAATAAAAATGGTCTCAATAAAAGGAAAATCTTATGTACTATAAAGTTTGTTCTATTCATTTTTTCGATAAACGCTTTTATTTTCATAATATTTTGAGATTTCTTCGTATGCCTTGATCAGCGTTACGTTACCAAGGTAAACGACAACAGTGCGCCCCACCGCTTTGAGCAACCCTAATTCTCAATTTCGTATGTCCGGCATCCGAGGAAAAGATGAGAACAGGGGGCGTTGCCCCCTCCCGACACAGTCATCCCCCCCACCGAGAAAATCGGAAAAACTTTATTTACTTTCTAACTACCCCAGTAAGATTTGGGATTACTATTCATGTTTTGAAACTTTATATTGGTATCACTGATTCCTTTCTCGTTCATTTTGCATCAGGGTTGTACCACAGAATAAACTGGCGTAGATTTTTTTATTCTACGCATAGAATACACCACGTAGAATGAATAACTATTCTATATTTTTTTTTTTGGGGGGGGGGGAGATAAATTTTTTTTTATTGTGGATAAGTACAGTACCTAGTTTTTCCGTTACCTAGTACCGGGATCAGGTAAGACATGAAACTACTTACCTAGTTGAAGAACAATCCTCGTCAGTGACGTAGCATGTCGTAAGAGGAGGGGTACCCCAAAAAATAATATTTTTACCCCCACCCCCAAAAATTTCCTCAAGAAAAAATACCCCTTCCCAAAAAAAAATTTCCTTACAAAAATATATTTTACCCCCCCCCCCCCAATATTTTTACATAGTCCTCTAATATAAGCGATTTTTAAGAAATACTTCAATTTTCGACTTTTTCTCCCTTGAGAATCTTATTTTGCCCCCGGCCCCCTTTGGACATTTGGGAAAATCCTGGCTACGACACTGATCCTCGTTAAATTTTTTGTTTTGTGACTGGGTCCGCAATGAATAACGAATAACAATGATTGACGAATATTATTCACATCTTCATTTTAGTGAATAATGATTGATGAATAATTTTACGTGTTGACGGAACTTTTATTCATGATTAGGTATTATTCGAATAACGCCTAACTCTGGCTGTACTCCCATGGACGCTGCCAGACTTCTTCTTTGGTGGTGCAAAACGATACGGGAAGGGGAGGGCAGATGAGACACTTTACTGAAGTACAAGACATGAGATTTTCTGTAAGATACTCGTAATTGATGTTTTTAGATAATACAAGAGGGAAGACAATATTCGCCACGACTAAGCAGTGCTCCACTGATCAATTATCTGAATTTTCACACCAGCCCGATGCGCAAAATTCCACCAATTACCCTGGTAACCAAAGGGGTACAAATGGGTAACTTTTCTACCGCGGGTAATTAGAGGGTGACTAATTGCGCGTAGTATCCCGCCAGGTACCCGGGTAACTAAAGGGAACAAGGGTAATGAATGGATAACTTTTCCACCGGTAACTAGAGGGTAACTGATTGCGTATCGGGTGGTGGCAAGACCATATCGGGTAGAGGAGATCAAAACGCAACGTGGGCGCAGTATTGGCGGCGATTATGCAGTGGTCCACCGTCCAACTATACCAATTTTTACTTTGGGTTCAGTGTGTTGTTTTTTCGAGTGATTTTCCGGTACCTACTAAAGTAACTCGAAGATTTCTGGCCACGGGTGGAAAGTTCACATTTTGAATAAAGTTATCCATAAATGCTCTACACATATTGCGATCCAGTAGACTGAGGAAGCCGACCCAACTATCTGTCACGTCGACATTTCCCATTACACAACGAATTCTACTCGAACATACAAAAATTTATAATAGGTATATTTTCTTTCAACACAGAAACAGAATTACGGCAAATCATAAATAAAAACACATAATACAACAAGCTAAGTGATAATGGAGACGGGTCAACGTCGTCACGGCGTCGGCTGAACAACTCGAAGTGAGACAGCGTCTCACGACTTGTATGTTTTGAGACGAACACAAACGTCACATCGACGATGCGCTGAACCCGTGGTGAAACCTCATCTTAGGAACTCGCGATTTCTGGTCCGGTATAGATCAGACGAAACATTCTTGTAAGAACGTCTCTAACGTATGGTAAAAGTGATGGCGAACACCACCTAACGAATGGTTTTCGTCCGGATACGACTGGAACAGAATATGAAAACATTGATATGCGTCGTTTTCGAATGGCTTGAGAATTTAACTGTAAGTATTGAAGCTTAATATATTATGCACATGTGATTTGAAATCAAGAAAGGACATAATGACCGGAAATAGAACTTCTTCATGTATAATGATTGATGATAAAATTAACATCACAGATTTTCGATTCTTAGGCTACCTATCCCTAGCTTCATCCTAAGTCACATAATATGTTCAATGCTTTCAACAAGATAATTTTGTAAATCGCAAATTATATATATACCTGTTGCCGGAACGGCACATCATTCAACTCCAAACTTCGCGCCAACATCATGGACTGCTGGTAATGAACATTATCATCAAATGAGCCATGAACCACAAAGAAGTTTTTGTGGTCTAATTTCTTAGACATTCTCACTAAAGAACTCTTCTCGTAGCCTTTTCTATTGTCTTCATTACTCGGCAATCCTAGGTATCGTTCAGTGTACATGGAATCTGGAAAACATTATAAAAATAAAACCATATAGCAGGTAACCATTCTTTAGTTACCTTCAAGATACGCAAACAATGCTCGAGTGCTCCGCAACTCACCGTAGTAGATCCAGTCGGTGACCGGAGCTACTGAAACGCCGCATTTGAACACATTATACTTATCCATCGCTAAGGCCATTCCAGTGGCATAACCTCCGTAACTCCAACCCCAGATGGCGGTTCGCTTTCGGTCAATGAATTCATGTTCCAACTGAATCTGTCTGTAAAGTCCAATTAATCCCGAATTAACAATGTCGACTATGAAGATGCGTTGAAATAGCTCCGATGAACCCGAACAGAGGTCAGAAAAATTCAAGCTGAGACGAAAAACCTCCAAGCTGAGGTTTGAAACACTCAAGGCGGAAAAAAAGTCGAGTCAGGGTGAGAAAAACCACATGTTAAGGCGAAAACGCACAAATTAAGGTCGAGAAATCCCAACTTGATACGGGAAAATCCCTACGTGAGAAGATAAAAAGCAAGTTGAGGTCAGGAAACACAAAATGGTGTAGACAACCCAAGTTCAGGCAGAAAATTCAAGTAGAGGATGAAAAAAAACTCAAGTTGAGATCGGAAATTCCAGATCGGAGGGGGGGGGGGACCTTTAAGTTGAGGCCAGAGTAACACAAATTTTCATCGAGTAAACCAATATTTGACTCGAAAAATTCCGCACGTTATTAGAAAAACTGAAATTGGGATCGGAAACCAAAACTTCAGATCGAAAAACTCACGGTTTGATAATAAGTTTCGATTGGAAAACCTCGAGCTGAAGCAGGAAATCGCGAAACATTAGAAAAAACCTACTGTGGCGGAGGGAATCAGAAAAAACAGATGAAATCATTGGGAAATCTGCTATGTTGGGGTGGGAAACACCAAGCTAAGAGAAAAAGAAAAGAAAAAACTGCATAAGCGATTGAAAATAATTAAGTTGAGTCAAAAACTTTGAAATTGACATCAGGAAAACCTATGTTAAGATTGAAAATCCGTTGAGTTGGGATGGAAACCTTATTATGTTAACATACGAACAAAACTCAAAAAATCGGATACTCACAGAAAAACTTCAAGGTAAAAAAAAAAAGTCGAAATGGGAAAACACAAAGTTGGGATAGTAAACTGCAAGTTGAGTCGTAAAATCCAAGCTTGTAAGGAAAGGACCCAAATGGAGTTCAGAAAAACCAATGTTGGTGTTAAAAAATTCAAGTTGAGTTCAAAAAAACCAGATTGGTAACGGGAAGCACCCAAACAGTCGTCGGAAACCACAATTTGATAGGAAAAACGCAAGTTGGGATTAGAAAATTCAATACGTCATTAGAAAAGTTTCTTTTGAGATCAAGGACCCGAAACTCAAAATTAGAAACTCCAGTTTGGTTGGAAAAGTGAAATAGAAGGAAAAGCTCCAAACATCATTGGAAAACATCAAGTTCTGATCGGAACAACCAGAATTCAGAAAACTTACTGGTAACCCCGAAGTATTGGCCGAAAAAAACCAAATATGTAACGAAAAATTTTCATCCGCATCCTGAATTCAGAGTTGCCGATCTTTTCAAAATCCGAAATACAGAGGGTGACCACTCGAGATTTCGGGGGAAAAATGAAAAAGTAACCTTATTAAAGTGTAAAAATGACCAAAAATGACTACAATTGGAGACGAATCGCAATTTTTTCTTTTCTTTTTCGTTCTTCTCTCTTTACACACTACTCATCATCTATATATTTTCAACTCCCCTCACCAATCACCACGAAAAACTTGAATTTTTAAATAAATGGAGATAAATTAGGGTTGACAAAATATTCGATTTTCTTCTCACTTTACCGTTTACACCCGCGCACTTAAATTGTTTGGTAATATTCGGTCACTGCCTTCAGACACAACTGACAACTGACTAGCGAAAGATGCGTTGAAAGTTTTTGCTGCAATCTTCCAGAAAATTGAATATCCATTTTATTTAAACTGCGCAGCGGAAGCACAAAATAGAGAAGAAAAATAATTTTCCTCATAATCCAACAGAATTTCCAGAATTTGAAGGAAATGACTTAAATGACCATTTCGAGAGAAAATGGAAAAATGACCAAATGGTCACCTTGGAAGTGTGGCCCAATATAGGTACTCAAAATCATGTGAGAAAACCTTCCCTTATATGCTCTCGAACTGGAAAATGAAGACGCTGCGAGCAGGCCCGACCATCATTTTCCAGTTTCACATTCAGTACAGTGCTCTTCTCGTCAGACCGACACCAACACAATCATCCTTGTTGCAATTCAAATTCTCGGTAATCATCATCGCTATTGTATCTCATGTACATAGAAGCTTTAGTTACACGTAAACCAGAAAACGACATACTAGCTAGTACAAGGTGAAAATAAAATGATTCAAAATAATCACAATTCTCGCTGAAAGGCGAAAGGACGCACCGAGTCACGTTGATTTGATCTTCGATTTCAACGCTTCCTAAATTCCGATAATTTGAGAACAACATATTATCTCCCTTCAGTCCAGAGCCTCGGCCATCGATGAAAGCAATTACAACCTCGTGATTTAGACAGAAGTACGTCTCCCACTCTATTCTAAATTTTTCATAGACTTGATTGGAATCTGGTCCCGCGTATCTGAAACAAGCAATATCGAATTCGAAACGAGAAGATTCAACGCAAGATATATAAGTGAGTATAAAGAACAAAAAGATATATACATATATACCTATCCAGAAATAAAAAAACGACACTTACACGTTGACTAATAACGGATACTTCTTTTTGCCAGATTTATCGATATTCGGCGGTAACCACAACATAACCTGGGCTTCCATGCCAGAAGCGACTTCATAAGTTAGGAACAGTCGTTCGGGGAGGGTCACATTTTGTAACAGCTTTTGCAGATCAACATTCTCTTCCCATGCCAACACTTTATTGTTATTCTGAAGAAATTTAAAATATTATAAATACAGTTAACAAAATATTCTTGGCTACCAAGCTACCAATGTTTCAGAATTGATAATACACCAACCTTGTCGTAAATATTTACAGAGGGAATTTCTTTGCCATTGCACGACTGTACGAAATACGAACGTTTCGTGCTGATCTGAGCATTAACAAAAGTGCAGTTTTTCTCGGAGGCACAAGACAGACATTCGGGTGAGTGAGGCTTGCTCACGTCAGTGCTGATCCGATACAGATGCCGTCTCCGGGGGTTCCCTTCTTCGGTTGCTTGATAGTAGCTGGAAATGGAAACGCAATTTAGGTACTAAGGGGTGACCACTTATGTGAATCCAAAACTGTAATATAGTATCTGTCATTAGTTGAGACCGCATATTACAATCAAAATTTACTGACAGCATCCCTCGGGGCAACAGGATTATTTTTTACTGTCTTGTTTTTTAATATATTTTATATATATTTTTTAAATCTAAACTGAGAGCAAACAGAATCACAGCTTATTGTTTTATTCCAGGGAATGTCAACAAAACGATGGCCTCCACCAGACACTTTCTTCGAAACTTCGAATATCCACATTTCATGCGCGATTTTGTCGCCGTACAGATCTTATCGGTACTTACACAATATTATTCTCGTCATCCCACGATACAACACTGGTGACCACGAATCTTCCTCGGGTGACCGCGCGAGTCTGGTTCGTTGGTAAATCGTGCACAATAATGTGTCGATAGGCACCCAATTGATTTCCTTGATCCCAGGAATGCACGAACAGCATGCGCTGGCCATCGGCCGAGAACAAAGGCGGCGTAGACAAACTGAGCCAGCCTTTTTTGCTCTCCAAATACAGTATCTGCACGAGAACACACCACGATATCGGGTCATTTGCGTGGAAAATCGATCAAAGCGAATCGCATTCCACGCTGAGGCATCATGACGATTCGAGAAAAAAAATGATGAACGGTTGTACCTGTTTACATGGTCCACTGGATACGCTACAGGATAAAATATAGGCCCGGTTCTGCACGCGGTTCTGGACGGTGACGCCGATCATGCTATTCGATATCCACGTCACTGAATTCAGAATTGAATCTCTGCGTGACATACGCATAAATATTACGAATTATAATGCAGCAATAATTGCACAAAATGGGAGGATTGTTCGGTTCGGATGATCCAAATGCCACAACTTTAGGTAGCGTACGATACGTGCGTTGACGCAGATATTTTGAGAAAAGTACTGCAAATTGATCGACGTATATTCCAACAGAGAGGAGAATTCTAGGTTCCACCTTCAATATAACCCTGACCGGAACAATAACTATACTGAAAACCGGACGTAAGCCATGTTTTGATAACCTCCGCTTAAACTAAAAGCGAACTGCACTCGGGTACATATGTGTATGCGTAGCACTTTTTTTTACTCACGGCTTGCACTATCTTCTGTTAAATGTTGTCTGGCGTTTCTCGAGACAGCTTCATAGAATGAATGGCAAAGGGTTAATTTTGTATTTTCAACATGTTTGTTAGGAACCTCACTTCGTACCTCTTTCTATGCCAATTGTAGAAGGAAATACGTATAATTTTTGAAATTCCACCGCAACTCTTTCAATTGAAATGTCAGGTCTATGAACTAGATTTTTTCGGCTTAACCGGAATGGGGGCAGGAAAACAGTTGCCATCCACTTTAGAAGCTAGGGGAGAGTGGTATACTCTTGCCTACCTACCCTCACTTCCAACAAAGAAAATTCTAAGAATTGGAGCTCGCTAACAGCAAACAATTTATAATTGGGTATATATGCACGACGCCCATTTTTTTTTCAAATTTAAAAAAGAAAAATTGATATTTTCTTTTGAAAAAAACTTCAATTAACGTCACAATTGAGGTGCGTGTGCGTAAAAGGATACTACCAACATGACTGCAACTTTTGAGTACATTGAGGTTAAATTTAAGACCAGGCACCTACAATATTAAATATTGTCTACATGACTTCCACATTATTGCGCAGGTTGTATGAAAATTATGCATTCATAGTATAATACATTTGGATGTAATATCGACTATCTTAACTTTGAGACAGGGGCGGAAATAGAGCGAAAAATTTGGGGGGCTGAAGCCCCAGCGCTTAAAATAACTTTATAAAAATCCAAAAATCATAGCTCCCACCCTAAAAAAAAAATACTGTAAGAAATGGCTTTCTTTTCTTGGTAATACCTACTTCCTTTGTAAGGGGAAAAAAAAAGTTTTACAGTATTAAGATTAATTTAAAAATAAATTTTTTTGTTGAGGGGGGCTAATTTTGAAACCGGGGCCTTATCCCCCCTTAGCCTCCCCGAGCCCCCTCCTATTCCCGCCCCTGCTTGAGAGGAGGCGCATTATTCCGTCTAGTTTGGTGTCAGTAGCAATATTAGTATCAAAGTTGCACTCATACTTCCTGACTTCTCAAAATGTCTTCCAACTCAAATTTACTGACCCATTCATTTCAAAAGCACCTGATTTTCATGTCTTTAACGCGTTGCATGAGATCGACCGAGGAATGCGAAGAGTTTTGAACTTTAAAGTGCTAAATTATAGTTTCTTACGGGTAGGTACTAGGTAACAATTTCTCGCCAATGGAGGGCCACGAGGTGGTTCATCAACATGGAAACTTTAAATACATGAGAACGTAATGAACGAACCATTGAAATAGAGCTTTCTGGGTTGCTTACTGCGAATATCCTGTCAGGTTTTCGACTCAATTCCGATTTGGATGCCGAAATAGAAAAATTTTACACCTCGAATGGGTGAAGTTCACCTGATTTGACAAACGAAACAATGTATCAAAGCATATCATCAATAAAATACAAATATTTTGAGGAAATCTGAATTTTTTCCTCCTTTCCATTCGACAAAAGGTCGGAAGAGAGATTGCGATGGACAAAAAATTACGAACGCATAGAATTAGTTTTTCTTTTTGCTAATTTCGGATATTGCATAAAATTTCTAATCTGTTCCCATCTTTAGCCTCCAAATTAAAAATTTTGCGATGTTAGTAACCATTTCACATTTTTTTACAGTCATCTTCACGAACATTGTTGTGAAGCTCGTGTGAAGTTGTAATTACAAAATCGTTGGGGAAAATTGAGATTTCTCAGGCTGGAGCCTACAGAAGGTCGCAGAACACAACTTAAAAGGAGACTACATAATCTAAACTGACTACAAAAACTGAAAAACTACATACATCGAAATAAGAATTACTTTAATTACATTTTGATCACTGTATTAAATGTTTGATCCCATTTTGTTATGAGCTATCAAAATTCATATTTTACGCAAGAAGCAAAGCATTTTCTCAGATTTTAACAATTCACGTGGAACTAGGCGAAAAAGATTAATACTTACAATTTCAAACACAGCAACAATGGAAATACTTTGTTATTTTTATCATTCCACCGACTGCGTCTTGGAGATTTGTTTCTTTATGTAAGTTTCTTTTTATTCATTTATTTTTTATTCTTATTTTTATAGATTATTTCAATTCACACCAAGCGTTTAAACGATGTGGGCAAAGGTGATATTTGAAGTCAAAATTCTATTTTCAATTTCGAATTTAAATGCAAAATAGATTATCATTTTCCATTGCGAAGTTCACCGCCGAAGGAAGGTCTCAGGGGGAGAGGGGGCTAGTGGTCGTCACAGCATATATCTCGTCATCTTATAGCTGTAGTTAATGCAATAGAAAATAGAATACATTCTGAAATGCTCTTTTTGATAGCGTTGGGGAGGGAGTGAGGTTCTAACCTGACACCCGCCGTTCCTACGCTGTTCGCGAAATTTAGGTTTTGGGCCCTTAAATGCAAAATCTGATTGATTATTCGAACAAAATATCCCAAAGGATTCCAATCATTATTTTCCAGATCAAGTTTGTTTTACCCCCTCGTAAAAGTGAAATTTGAATTTTGGAGGCTGAATCAGGATCTGATCAAAAATCTATTGCAATCTTCGAAATCAACGACCCAAAAACCTTTATTTCGATATTTTTTTCGATATTTGAAGCCGAATTACTTTCATCAATTTGAAGCATAAAATTTTCATTTTCGAACCGTTATCGGAAAATGGATCAAATATTTTTCCATCTGATTACGTTCGGATTCAGCGTAGCAAAAAGCAAACTATTTCAACAGGTTGGTCAATATGTTTTCTTTAGAAAAAGTAAGGTTAAGAAACCTTCAGCCCCCATTAAGGACAGCATTGATGTTTTGATCCTCCAAGAAAGAATTTTAGTATTTCAAGATCCTGCTTGGTTCCATCCGCTGCAGCTTACGTCAAAAGAATACAGTAAATCATTGCAGAATAAGGTTATCCTTGATTATTCTAAAATTTCCATTTTATTTCATCGCTTGGCTTTTAACTCTAGCACTCCCCATCCTAATAATTAGGATTAAATTCCCCCCCCCCACCCAAAAAAACAACTTCCGCTTCCGACTCTTATTTTTTTTAATGTAGAGTACTTGAACCCCCTATTTGAAAATGCTGATCAATTGCCATCAACATATCCAAAAACATTCTATTTTCGGCAATCCTTAAGTTGACCAAGTTTTTTCCGAATACGACAAAATGTTTGGATCAATTTTTCGAACATCGGAACTCTCCGACAGCCGAAACCATCCACATACTCAGCATTCCGTTAATTCCAACTTACGAAAACGTTTGGGAAACTGCGATTTCCCTGCTGCGTTTCTCCTTCTGCTTCAAATCGACAACGCTGAGCTTGAAGGTGGGATTCGTCCTGCCGGGCTGAAATCACATACAAGAAAACCGCAGAAGGTGATCAGCCGTCGTACCCGTGGATATATAGAAATACCTTTAAAATGACGCACGTTGCGACGTCGACGTGTTCTCGTCGTTAATCCGACATTATAATTACCTTGGGATAGCGAATATTAGACATTTTTGGGTACTGCGAATCCAGACTACCCGGCTCTCCGTAGTACGGAATCGACATAACGTCCACGTAATTGTCGTCGAACGTCGCGTACGCCAATTTGTCGCCTTCCGGAGAGAACCACATTGCGTTCGTGTCGCTGAATATTTCCTCTGAGAACATACACAAGCAGGTTGAATGCGAAATTGCGTAAATTTCCATACAAATTTCGGGCATTACCACAAACACACATTACCTGTATACGATGGGAATATTCAAAAAATTGTTTCGATAGTTTCCGCAATCTGATTTGACGGAAATAGTAACTCGATTATTTTAAAAATTCGGGGCTAGAATTTGGAATATAACGTGACGTCGATTTCGATGTTTAAATATTTATAAAATTTATTATTCGTCGCCAAAACAGAAGGACAATAAAACGAGACCGGCATCGAATGATCGTCAGTTCGCCACTTTGACCTCTTCAGCAGCGGGCTTTACTGTGTGTTCCGTTCAATATTTATAAGACACGTCTGCTACGATGCCGTTATTTTGTGCATTACGTAAATGTCGGCAACACCAGAAGCCAAAAATGGCTCATTAAATCGGTTTGTCGATGGGTACTTTGTCTAAAAAAAATTTAAGTTATATGCCCCAGCTGGTGTTGAATAATCAGCCAAACAAATTGGCCAGGAATTTAATATCGACTCGTTTGAATTAAGTATTTGTTTTTGTTTTTTTCTCTTCGTAATACCGTCTTCAGATTCTATTACGAAATCCGCAGTTAGGTGGTTTTTGAAGTTCGATAAATAATTCATGGGTGGATTACATTTTTATGAGAAAAAGATGGGCATTAGAAAGTCAATTTACACTCGGATTATTCGCGATGTTTACCAGCGTTAGACTTATATAAGAGACCAAAGAGCCACTGGCCTCGAATGACTAGGTGGAAGAGGGTGGCAGGGAAATTGAAAAAAAAAAGAAGGAAGAAAACAAAGCTGTTAGAATTACGGAAGAAAGAAAAGGACCGAATCAATTTCAACTGGAAAAATTGAAAGAGGTACTACCATTGGTTTTCGGGTCACTGATTTCGGCCCTTCAGGAGGTCTAGTTCGTTAGTCTAACTTGTTATTCAAATTGGCTCATTCGTTTGTGCTCTGTTATTACACATGAGTGCACGCGTAAGACCATGCGAAGGACTGGAATGCTTCATTAGTACAAGTTAGTGTAGGCATTCATTTCAATACAGCGCCACCTTTCTCCCTCCCCACAGTTGTCGTAGGAGTCCCAAGGAAAGGTGAGCCCCCATCCCAATTTCGAATTTTCCCATTTCGAATATTCGAAGCCAAAAATGGTCTCATTCGATAGTACTTTATTAATGCAGGCATTAATTTTGTCCGTGCTTACCCCTTTCCTTGATTTCTGTATAAGGGGCTAGGAAAATGGTAGCACTACGTCGAATTTGGGATCAAAAATGGTCTTATTCGTAAGTACGTCGTTGATAAAAATATCCGGTACTAACAAGCAATAACGAAGCACTAATGAGTAAGGTGATTTTTTACTCCAAACTTGCCAAAGAAGCTACTATTTTCCTAGTCTGTTGCATGGTAATTAGGAAGAGGGTGTACGTACTAGCGGAATCAATACCTCCACCGCTAAGCTCTAAAGAATAAGACCATTTTTGATTCCAAACTCGACATTTCGAGGACAATAATTTCATTAGCTTCCACTACAGTGAGAGGGGAACACGAACTAACAAGTGGGGAGTTGGATGACAAAACGCAATAAGTGATTTTTTTTAAAGTTTCGAGTTAGCAACACTATCTTTATCCGTAAACCACGATTTAGAGCACCCGTTTTGTGTCAAAAAGCAATAACTACATATCATTCCACACAGGTAGAGCTGCTAATTCGAAACTAAAAAAATCACTTATTGCACTTCGTCATTCAACTCCTAAAATGGAATCATTTTTTAAACCACGCACTCGAAATGGAGAGAGGCTACTATTTCCTTGGCTCCTTCTACGATTTTTTGGAACTATCTTCATTGAAAAGGCATTGAACATAACAAAATTAACCCGTACACCAACAAATGGATATATTTTGGAAGGTAAAATCTCAAATGGAGGCTGCCATTTCGCTGGCACCTTCTACGGTTCACTGTTACTGTCTAGTGTCTATACAGTAGGTCGATCACTAACGAAGAGAACACGTCCAATAACACGAAATGAACTCATTTGGGGGGGGGGGACAACTTATTTTGAACAAAAAATTGAAATGGGATGGCTGGTAAAATAAACCTACATTCAGGGTGTTCAGAAACATTGAAAAATAAAATTGGAGGACTTGGGGACACCGGCGTCTTTTTCGATTTTTGGGCTTGACGAAAAATTCTCCTGGAGGGATCACGTCTCAGAGAAAATAAGAAGAGGGATTAAAGCTCTTTCGGCTTGCCGCACTTTTGTCGGCAGGACTTGGGAACTCTCTCCCAAAATGATGCACCGGATATATACGGGTGTAATACGTCTCGGAATCATATATGCGGCCATTGTGTGGTGGGGCCAAGTTCACCTGGCCAAAGTGAGAGAGGAACTAGACCACCTGCAAAGGCTCGCATGCGTGATGACAACGGGGGCAATGAGAACGGCGAGGACGAAAGGCATTTGAAAGACTCCTAAACTTGCCACCACTTCACACTACTACAGGCTTATCGTCTGGACCAACCAAACCTTCGGGCCCAGAAAAGAGGCCACAGAAGGATATGGGAAATGGCGAGGACGATGGACAAATGCTTTGAGATGCCGAAAGATAGAATCGCGGTGGAGCACTTCTTTGACAAGCCATACTGTGCACTGACACCCACACGGAAGGCTTGGGAAAACATGTGGCCAAGCATTCTAGAAAGAGAGAAACATGTGTGGTTCGCAGATGCCTCAAAGAATGACCAAGGTGTAGGAATCGGAATCATGAATGCAAAAGGCGCTGACAACTATTCAATGGCACTAGAAGAGGGCGTCACTATTCTCCAAGGAGAGGTAATGGCGATCGCGATGGCCACTGATAGAAGCCAGCAGAAGAGCCTTGTTGATAAGCAGATTTATATTTTTACAGAAATTCAAACGACTTTTGAGACACTATCGGCACATCAAACTACATCCCTGGTGGGGGCGGACTGCATTAACAAATTATACACCATTTCTCAGGAGAACAGTGTCACCATACTATGGATACCGGGACACTGCGGCATAAAAAAAAACATGATCGCTGACAAGCTAGCGAAGGACATAAAAAAGGAATTAGAAACACGCAGGCCGTCGTTATAAAATCCGAAGTGTGAGCTTGGTTAAGTAAGCCAGCGGAAATTCACTGGCAGATGACCAGTGGCATGAACGTCAGCAAAACACTGATAGGAGACGCTCCCAGTAAGTACGCCAGGTTCCTACCAGGGCTTGACAGGGAACATGCAAGGCTCATGGTCGGACCACCAACTGGTCAAAGGGCCACAAAACACGTGTGACATAAAATAGGAGTGGCAAAAAGCGACTCCGTGGAGAAGAGGAAGAGACCTCGATCCATATTATATGTCAATGCCCAGCAATATCCGGGACAAGACACGAAGCACTGGGATTGGAGTATTCAGCACCCAGTGAAGTCAAAATGATAGAACTCAGTAAAATTCTCACTTTGGCTATAAAAGTGAGGCTACTGAGCTGATCCTTAACAGCAACCCGAGAAATCGTGCAATGGACTACAAAGTCTGAGCATTCGGCACATACAGCGCCACCTCACACAAATGTAATGTAATGGAGAGACCGTCATTTTCAATTTTTGGTGACTTTTTTTCCAGTTTTCTCTAATCTATTTTCAATCGACTATACACTGTGCAAGATTTTTTGGGAGGGAAGGGAATTGGTTTAGTAATCAATTATTATGTATTAGTATCACGGGCCTAAATAAATTTTCATTTTTCATTTTGAGGATAAAATTCAACGAATCATCATATTTTCTCTTTCAAAGAAGCATCACTTTGAGCTCTTTTCAAAGACAGTACGTGATAGGTACAAGTGCATCGGAGTGTCTTTTATTTCGCAAAGCTCTCTTTTTTTCGCGAGACCAGCTTTGTAACTCCCTATATTTTTCTATTTTTTACGACTGAAAACTGCATCCGAAATTTCAATCCTCTATGTTTCACATTAACCCAGTCGACTTGCCTCTAGAAATTGGATTATGTCTAGGTAAGTCGGCGCAGATTCATGAGGGCTAAGGGAGCTAATATTTCGGGAGATCAGCAGTCAGAAGAAGACAAATTAGAAGAGTTAAAAAGTTCATTTACGAAACTTTACGAAACAAGGGACGGATATATTAGGGCGTATTTTTGTAGATTACTTTTCATTTAATATGATTGACTGCGTACCGAATTAGAATGCACCATACCGTGTTCATCTGTGCACGTACACAGGCTTCTGAATGGAGTGGGGGGGGGTACAGAGAAACAAGGTATCATTTGCCCCTCCCTAAAAAATCAAACAAAATACTATTCAGCGAGTTGATGAAAAAGTGCCTTGAGAATTTTCAGAGACAAGATTTACTTTTTCACTTGTTAACTTAGCCTTCGGAGACAAAAACTTTTGTTTTTTGGGTTGACAAATTTTTATCCATCCTGAAAACAATCTGACAAGGAGGATGAAATTATTATAGTTTCATTTTTAAATAAACAAAACCTCCTCCTCATTGCTGGGAAGCTTTTTTGATAGGCATACTTGGTTTTCCTGTCTTGTAAATCACGCCAGATTTTCTTCTTTTTTTTCTCTAATTCCCGGCATTTTCATGGCCGCAGATATTTCGATAAGCACGTACAATCCATTTTTCACACGGAATATCTATCCATAATTTACCTACCCTCGTACACCCAATCGCAAATGCCATTATAGATGGCCGCATTTCCCGACGTCGTTATTTGGTACTCTTCCAGACTGGTTGCATTTGGTCGGTAGAAGATATTATTGTAATACACATACGCGAAACCATTTCCCTTCGGCGCCCATTTGACCAAATTCAACAGATACAGATCTCCATTCGCATTCGTGATGGTAGTTTGTTTCCTGTAACAGAGAGAAATTCCGAGTTACGTGCTTAACTAATAAAGTCGGTACGTTCGCAATATCAATACTTCTCAAAAATAAACAGTAAGATGTAAGATAGAATATCCACAAAGTATTAGCTAAGTTGCCTGTTTCAACTTTTCAGAATTGCTCAAACAAAATAAAGAAAAGAAACTTAACGATGGAAACCACCCTTAAGCGGAGTCTTGATGGTAAAGTCTGAGAGGGAGCCAGAGAAATCCTACTCTACAAGTTAATTTTAGCCTCCCCTCCCCCACCAATAATAATAGATTTTCATTGTATTTATTATCAACATTTTCTGCGAAGCTATTTCAAAATTCTGGGAAGGGGGCTTAGCTACCTCGCCCCACACCACCAAATCTGTCTATGAAAATACCACCGGGACGTACCCACTGTAAATAAAAGTGGTCAACAGTGATACCAAAATGTCAAGAACGGTGTTTGAAAGTGAGTAACTTCAAACTCGCCACTCCAAGAATTCTAGTTAAGATAGGAACTTTGTTTCTCTTCTGACATTCGTGTTCCAACAATGAAAAGTGATTCATCAAAAATATTGTCAAAGACCCGGAAGAAAATCTAACACTCACGAGTACCTGATGATTTCAAATCCAAGAAGTGATAGGTATGACATCGAGTTCACTAAGATAGCCGATGTCCAACGTCGGCTGTATCTCTGCGATTTGTAGTGAAAAAGGTTCACCAAACGCCTCTCACTAAGGCTACAATATTTCTACAAATGGAGTTTCTTTTAAATTTCGTACAGTATTTTGCGTTTCGAGTTCTGGATCAAACCACATTACAAATTTCGAAGTGTCAGTATTGCCGGAAAGTTTTCGTAATTTTCGAAAACCTCCGTCAGTGAACTATTTCGGTACAAGCACATTAGGCAGGTACGTAGGTATTATTAATGTCTTCTTGAAACAATAAACGTACTGAGTGGTCGTACTTCTGCACATATCGAACAGAAAGCTGATGTGAAACAGTGCAAAACTTAGACGGTATGACCTTGCCAGAAATACTAAGCTACGCTGATAATACTGACAAGCATGATACAGAAGTTACAGACAATACGAGAGCATTCTCGTTTTATTATTACAAATAAATACTTACTTACTGTGTTTGGGTGTCGTAGATTAGGTATTGCGAAAACGAAGAATGTCGGAACATCTGTAAGAAGACAAAGAGAAAAAATAAATAAAAATACAATCCGAATTATTCTTGGAAATCGGGGGCTGCCCAGCCAACGCCTTTAAAATGCAAATTGGTCATCGTAATCGCGTGAATTCGCTATATTCAATGTTTTTTTTCAAGCTCATTTTCCTTTCCCTGATTCCGAGAGGTTGTCCTTGGAGACAGATTACGTATTATGTTTTCAGAATCGAAGTTTTCCGAGCATCTTCACCTTAGTCGTAATACGTATGTATGTAGTTGGCGTTTGCAGATTTACAATGTGGTGTTTTCAATTAGCAGGCCAATGAAATGTCCGATGACAGCGGAGGCGATAAATTTGCATGCGAAACGAGGCTATTACAAAGTGCACGGGACATGCAAGGTTACTTCAACAGTTGTTGTTGAGTTGAAGACTGGAATAGATCAGATCCGAAACAATGAACACAGTAAAGAAATGATGGTTATCGCTCATTTCATTCAACAAGAGGAGGAAGCAATCAGCGGCGGGGTCCTGTGGATAATGGAGATAACTGCTCCCCTGAAAAACTCTAAGGGAATAACGTCCTTTCGAATAATTATTACTAAATACTTTCAGCAGTGTAGAACTGGAAAGGTAATAAAAAGGTAAGAAATACAAAGTATAATTTTCACACCCCTTTCCCTCTTCAACCATATTCAGCAATAAGGAATTTTTTTGTTTAATTTTATTTTTACTCAGCAAAAAATATGGGAATAAAGTTATCAACCCCCCCCCCCGCTTACAAATGCAGATCAACGTCACTACTGCGGCAAACAAAAACTTCATCGGGATGACCTTTTTCTAATAATTAAAATTTCCTCGGAAACACAAAACGATACCAGCAATAGAGTGTCGCACACTGATCCGCAACCTCGGAGAGAGGATTAGACTACAAAGCGGCAATGGGTGGATGTGTCTGGGGTAAATTAATATTGGAAACAGATTCATCAAATTACAAATTACAAACTCAAATATTTAATAAAGCTTTTCGTTCCTAAGACACGAAATGTGCAAAAAAAAGAGTAAAATTTACGAAAACCCTACAAAATGTATGGTGAAATCAACATGTTATTTTTGATCCATTTTACATTGTATCATTAGCACCACTTACCGCCGATCGAACTCAAGGTCGGCGAGATAGCGGAGGCATACGGCGCGAAGAGAGCGAAGACAAAACGGGAAGCACTTCTGGTCAAGCGAGTCATCCAGCAGGACACGCTTCGGAAGTGGAAGGACGCGCTCGCCCTTGGATACGCGACCTCGATGTACGGAGAGGCAGATCCCATAGGGAACTGAACTTCCACCTGGCCCAAGTCATGAACGACCATGGGTGCTTCGGCATTCATTTACATTGGATGGCGATAGTGCCGAGCACCGTGTGCACGCACTGTGATCGAGGGGTGGAGGACACACCTTGGCACATCCTATTCGAATGTGAGGCCTGGTAGCAGGAGAGGTGCGAGGCGGCAACAACAGCGATCGATCCCGGCGGAGGAAGCATCAACGACGACGACGGCGTGATTAGCCGTTTCGCGCCGGACACCTTGGTTGCGGAGATGATGAAGAGTCGAAGCAGTTGGAACCGGGTGTCGGCCTTTGTCTGAGTCATCATAAAGAGGAAGATGTAGACGGAGTAGTCGAGGCAGAGGGCCGACGACGAACCAAGCTCGGACCACATCATCGAAAAAGATAACGCTGTACCATCCTAGGAAAGCTGCTGCAGTTGCTGCGGACCCTCGGCAGGGCTTCCCCGCCGCCAGCACCTGCCTGCGTCACCACGCACACCAAGACGAGGAGGTGAGGGGTGAGTGAAGAGGAAGCGGCGCGTCCGGTTGCAGGGGAACTAAATTTCAGGCTAGTGCTCGGGGAGCGTGAACCGCGGTCAGTAGGGAATCCCATGGTGGCTCTGGCAGGATGCGCGAACCTGAGGCGCCACGGCAAAATAGGGGCTTGGGCCGGGCTCAAAGCGTGTCTCCGGCCACTGATGCGATACTCGAAAGGGTAGTTTCCGGGGCCGAGGATGCGGCGTCATATGAGCCACTTTGGCATGCGTGCATCGCCATACGTCCCACTACGCCATCATTAGCACCACTGCTAGGAACATATTTCCAGTGCCTTCATACGTGTATTCGCGTGTAACCCCTCAAATCCACCACTTCAGTGAAATATTTGGAGACTGTAGACTTCGTTCCAAATTTGTTAATATTGTTGACTTAGTTCCCCATTTTGTCCGTTCCTAGCTTCTGTTCAGATATTCTTAAGGCAATTTCGGACCTGCTAGTCCGCCTGATAAAAGTACAGCGTTAGGTATATTCCCAGTTTACACGGGGGAAGCGTAAACGGATAATTTTTCATCGGTTCTTTTGGAGCCAAGTCGGATGGATGCGAGCAAAACGAGTATCTTCAAACAGAGCAAGATCTAGTTTCCCTTTCTGCCTCCCCCCCCACGAGCTGAAGGAATTCTGCAGGGCGATGGACTTAGTGACCGGAGGGTATGAAAAAAGTTTCTATCCTTGTGGAATATATTTTTCTCACTCCCTCCTCTCTCCAAAAAAGAAGCTCAGGCATGCCACCAACTTTCGACTTTCAAATGAAAATGTATTCAGCAAACCATCAATCTCTGCCACAGAACATAAAGTGTTAATACAACATTTTATTTTTGATTCTACTCCGAGTTAGATCCAAAAATACTATTTCCGAGAAATGTGAAACAAACTTGACTAGGAAAATTGAACCAATTATCGATACATTTTAGATTAGATCGGTATTTCGACCTCAATTTGGGCTCTGAAATCAAAACTTCGCCCCTGAAAGACATAAAACTAATTGGTAATGATAACTTGGAATCGAATTTGGGTCACATACTTCGAATACTGTATTGAATTTTTAACAATTCTTGTCCTCAAAATCAAAATTTCGTACTTGAAAAAAGGAGCTAAATCAATTTTACAACGAAACAGAACAAAGTATTGAACTGAAAGCTCTGGAGGTCGCTGACTTAAACTAGTCCATCACATTTCACATTGATCTCAATGGAATTTTGAAAATATTTGGAAATAAATCTGACGTTTCTTTATCAGCTGCCAATCCAGGGAACCTTCCTCGGAGGGAAGGAGTGATTACAAATATGTAAGAATAGTTTTAGTCTTATTAATCCCCTCCTCCCGAGCATTCGGATCATTTTCTCGTCCTCATGCTGGTAACTGAATGAGTAGAATAAGAAAAAAGTATTTAAACTTTCCAGCCATTTGTACTCCTGAAGAGATGAGATGAGGGATATGCCTTTCAATTAATTGCTCCGGGGAGCGCCTGGTCTTGAGAAGGCTCTTCCCTGGTGTCTCCAGTAAGTCTCAATTAAGGCGAGAAATATCTTAATAAATGGTAAATGAGTATTGAAGAATGTTACAAGTATTAAACAGATAGAACGAATTTCAAACGAATTTTGAAAAGTCTTGTCACGTCTTCACAAATCTTATCAGAAAGTAAAAAACATAGGAGAGTCGTATACACGTTTGGAAAAACCATAAGGAGGCATACACAGTTTAGAAGAGTCTTAATAGATCATAATGGCCTCCCTGGGTCCTAAATGAGCTGCGAAGAATTATTTTATTATATTTGTCATTTAATCAAAGTGAATAATTTTTTAGGATCGTTTACATAATTAAATATTTTAGGAGGTTTAATTCAAGAGAAAATCTTGTAACACTAATAGGTTTTGTTTAACACAGATAAATCAACAACTAATCTTGAAGAACTATGACAAGTTTTAAAAAACGATAAGATCTGAAAAAGGGTTAAAAAACTGAAATAAGTCTGGAATAATTCCAGGGTCTTACGTAAGGCTGGAACAGTTTTAAATATGTTTAGAAAAATCTAAAAGAGTCTCAACAAATTTTGAAAAATCATTGACAGATTCAGGGAGCAATCCTAGGAAGATCTACTTAGAAATTTTAAGGATAGTTTAGTTTTATCGACTTTTTCATTTTGAGCATCTCAATCATTTTTTCGCTTGTACGAATGTAACTGAACGATAGAATAAAAGAAAAGTACTTAGACTGCTAGAAGATTTGTACTACTGAGTGATTTTTTTATTATTGTTCAACACGAAAATTCCTTCGAACGTGTGATGTTATATTTTTGCACCTCGTTGAATTATCTATTTGATAAAGATTTTTGAAGAAGTTTCAAGGTTTATCACAATCTCATCCATTTTTTTTTTCTCATCGAAGGAGGGGGACAATTCTCAAGATCAGCTAAGATTATTCAATTTTATGCTCATGTAAGAATTTTTTAAACCCTTCTAACTCTTTAGGGCTCTCTTGAACGTATTTAGGATTCGCTATAAACTGTTCAAAACTGGTCGATGTCTCTATGACTCTTCGAAACATTATCAACATTTAGGGGAACTGTCACAGCTATTTAAGACTCGTCAAAGAATTCAAAAATACTCCTTAAAATTAACTAAAAATTTTTCAATACTCATTTAAGACTCTCCCAGACTAATGTATGCACATCGTTGGCAATCTGGCGCGAAGTGGTGTAATCTATTGAGAAAATCTAGCTCCCTCCCACTTAACATCAAAACTATCAGATATTTATGTACCTACATGATTCAGTCCTAAAACATCCGAATTGACAAACATACATACATGGTGTTTCTGAACATGGTGACAAGACAACGCGAGCCACTTTACTAACGATCATCATTGTCTCATTTAATGTACTTGGAAACTGCAGTAAATAATACACCATCAGTTTATTCAGCCTTCTTTATCTGCATTTTCTCACCTGACCTTATTTGAAACATCGACAGAAATGTAATTTAATATCGAAGCGAAATTTCCAGCACATTTATTTAATTTACGCCTACAGCGATTACAAAATCAACTTTCACTAGTTCTCCAAAATCAGACAAATGATAACCAAATGGTTCGTCAGTAAGTAGATACCTTTCAGCTTTAAAATATCAATCGAACCCAGCGGACTCTACGCAGCAGCCAAAACACTGATCAAGATAGGAAACTAAACCCAGTTCAAGGCGCCAACTAGTCTCGCTCCAGAGATTAAGCACCGCGCCCTTTATTATATACCTATACGAAAATATTTTCGAACAATTCAATCTTCTACATCGATACGGTATTCTGCAGCCACCAAGTGCCGCAGTTCTCGAACGTAAAAACATAATAAGAGCAAGTGAAATATGACACCTTGGGTATGGCATTACCATCCATCGAAAGTGAATTGATCATCTGCGTCACTCGGATAATGCGCGCAGATTTTCCGCGAAATGTAAATATTTTTGCAGCAACCAAGCATAGCTATTTGTACAATGAGCAAGACCAACGATTTTTGAATATGCTGATCATTGGCTAGCAGGTATGATGGGGGGGAGGGGGTATCCCAGTAAAAATATCCACTTACAATGCTGGCTATGTGCATACGGAGGAAAGCATATTATATGTATAATTGTAAGATAGGAACAAAATCGTTGACATAAAAAAAAAGTATGTGTTATTTGTAAACGTAATTACGTCGCGGTCGACATAGCATCGTCATAATTCGACAATCACAGACGGCAGAAACTATACGCGTGGGTCTATTCGAAGGACTGAATAAACAGTTCCATTGAAGAGCTTAATGCATCGCTAAAGGAAATTACGAAACCCAGCAATTCGATTCGCAGTTTTGAGGAAAAGGAAGTTATCCCAACATTAAGATGCTTCCGGGTCGACCTACCACGATGTCCTGTCTTAGCTTCGTATACCATTTGGTAATGCGGGAAAATATGAATCACTAGGCCATTCAGATAACACCGTCTGCGGTAGAATATCTTCGTAAATTATAATTCTGAGAAGATCATTTTGGAAAATAATCGTGCCATTCTACCAACAGAGTGCCCGTTTGTTTGGTTCTAGTTTTCAAGATCCGACCAGTTTTTCGTTCTTGAGCCAAATTAACGATTTATGATTTCCAGTTTAATTTGAAGCAGCAAATACTTTTTCATTGAAATCCGTTGATCGGGCCGAAATATCTGATTCCATTGTCCAGATACGTCGCGATGAAATTAACATGGTACGCCATAAGATGCCCTTACATTTTTCATAGTGAATTCAGATCGAAATAGGACTCAAGGACAAAGTTTAGTTCATTATGGAATGAAAAAATTTTCTCTCTTCTTTAAAAGTGGCTGAAACATGCCACCAACATTGAAATTTTAAATCGAAACATATCAAAAAAATATCGAAATAGGGATATCGTAAGTCACTGAGTTTGAAAATGCAATAATCAGATTTTCGATCCGACAACGAGTAAGCCCAGAATCAGACCCCCCCCCCCCTCCCAGGAGCCAATTTGGCTTGGCTGAAAATACTGAAGAATGTATCGAATAAGGCAATTATTTTTATTGCTGATTTCGAAAATTCAATATGACTCTGGATCCAGTCTCAATTTACGTACCATAACCCAAATTTGGCTTCTTCAAATGTGCAAAATCAACCGTACTCGGGAAGTTAAAAAAGGTATATTGAAATATTAGGAGTCCTTAATTTCGAAAATGCAATCAGATTATTAACCCAACATCGATTTTGGCTACAAAATCAAAATTGGACCGCAAAATCCAAATATGACCCCTTAAATTAAGAAAATGTGGGTCAACTTAGAAAACTGAACAAAGAATAGGTTTTTTTGAGTTGCTGAGTTTGAAAATTCAGTAAGATTTCCTCTTCGATATACACTTCGGTGCCCCAAATTCGACTTTTCGTCCTTCAAAGGAACCTATTTTACTTTGCTGAATAACTTAAATAAGGTATCGGCAAAAGGTGTTTATGTCGCTGAATCCAAAAATTTAATCAAATTGATTCAACATCAATTGGTATCTCGAATATGACTTAGAAAAGCAGATTTAACGTCGGAAAAATTAAACAAAGCGTGGACAAGTTTTTTTTTTTTTTTTGTGGCTAATTAAACCTAAATAGATTTCGTGATCTGATCTCCTGTTTGGCTACTTTCAAAATTAGAATGAATGAAGTCGGCCGCACTCAAGAAAACTGAAACAATAACGTAAGGTTGTATGACATGAAATTTTTCCCGCCCCATCCTTTTACCGACTTTTCGGAGAAAAGGGAGGTATTTTTATTGGTATGCTGAGTCAAGATGGAACGCACGGGCATCTCCAAAAGCTACTATCTAATTTTGGAACGAACCCCTAAAACCCACATAGGTCCTAGAACGTCCCACGAGCGTTAAGGTGCGTCCACACTGTGCGGATCGGCACAAATCGGCACTACCGATCGGCGAAAACCGCTTATATCTAGACGCGCGAAAATTCGCGGCATTTGCTGATCGATTTTTACCGATTGGCAGTGCTGAATATTGCCGCGCGGCAAAATTCGGCATAGTGTGGACGCGCCTTTAGAGTTTCAAATGGTACTTGAGTTCCTAAAATTCAAATATTCGTATCTGAAGTTAGACAAAATTTCCAGAAGAAAATCGTTATCTTCTCTTTCGAATGGATAAATTTTTTCTCGTGAAAAAAAATTTTTACACGAAGGACGCAAATTTTTATTATTCGCCGAGAAACCCACTGCTTTTTATTCAAAATAATAATAGAATTCATTTTTTTTTCATTTTTGTCTTGGAGAAAAAATGATGAAATTTTTCTTACTGAGGAAAAGAAAAGAACAATCTTCCTCAGTGTTCTCTAGAGAAGGAACAAATTCACTTTTAACACGGGGGAGGAAGAAGATGAACTCTCTGTGAATCTATCCGAATGTATTTCCGAAGTTATAAACTATTTTAGAAGATTTTGTAGACGTTAAAAAAAGTACCCCAAACTGGGCACTTTTCCCTTATCTTTAAAGAGTAGCTAACAATAAACGGAATGATCTCAAATATTTAACGTACAGGCGTGATGATTACTGTGAAATGATGAAATTTCAAGTCTCTTACCGTGAAATTTTCAAAAACTCCAACTGGTAAGCCAAAAGAAAGAAACAAGAGAGTTCTTGGTTTTCAAATTACACATTCTCACTGTCTCGAGGGGGATACATCCCCATCATATCCCCTCGTTTAAGCCACTGACTGAAAATATTAAATTTTAGTTTTTACCCGCATTGGATTGCATTTCTTGACCATTAGAACGATTTTTCAGGACAACGCTACAACGTTAAACTTATGTTAAGTTATTTTATTATTACGTGAACTTAGTTTGAGCCCCCTTTTTAGGGGGCTCTAAACAGATAGAAACAAATTACAAGAAAATATTTTTGTCAAGTTTAGCGTAGATTAATACTGCAATTTATAGGTACATTTAGTGTAGGATTCATGGTTGGGGAGTTGTAATAGAGAAAAAACTGAGAGGAGCATTTATATCTTCTCGGGAGGCTAACGTGGCTCCCGGTAGTAGGTGACCACAGTTCTTAAATTATTCCTCAGGATTTAAGGTACAGATGTGACAAGTGATTCCTACCTTTTATTTCAAAACTTCAGGGTATCTGCTATTATTGGAACTAGCATCTGGACTATTTTATATGTATATACCTCCGAGTAAACTTCTTCCACTAGCCTGTTAGCTGCCAACACAGATGCCTAACTACATCGAAGATTTGAAAAAAAAAAAACACGTCTGTAAACTTTTCCGCAGAAACCTATAGCGATAAACAACACCAAGAAATCCGAAGGCCAAGGAAAACCGCAAATGCAATCAACACAGTTATCCGTATGCTAAAATATACATAAACTTGCCATCGAAAGATTTCTCAGATAACGTCCACCCACAAAGTCCAAAAATTACCATATACTATTCGAAAATCCATCAAATGAAAACATGTAAGTATAGATTGTATAGATACATGTATCATAGACCTTCGTTTGAAGAGGCTGTCGATATCGAATTTTCACCGTCGAGACACCAAACATAAAACGGTGTAATTAAGTTGTTAGTATAGGTAACTTCTTTACGACGTGCGATAATGAGGTAATACTTGTATTAACTATCCGGTACACACGCTAAAATCAATTTGAAAATTTAACCATCCGTGAGAGAAGTTGAATAAAATTGTCAAAATTACAACTTCGACAGAATATAAACGATTTTTTGGCTATTTTACATTGCGCTAAGACCCCACGGTTCGTCGATAAAACAGTTTTTTTATACGTATACTTACTCTTTGCATACCATGTGCCACCATTAGGTACCTCTTATCGGCAGACAAAAGGAATTCACCGGCCATTTCTGTCTGTAATCAAATATACGAATTTCACTTTAAAATAAACGAATTAATGCGTATGAGGGGGGACAACGCACAAATGTGTGATAGCACCGTCGACGAGGGAGGCTCACGGGGCATTCGAAATGCTGACGTCATAATTACGGACGTACGTAGCCGTATCGCAACCATTCTATAAATGGATAATAAATTAACGAAGGAAGGAACATTCATTTCGATGCTACCTCGAAATGAGCCCAAATTTTGTCGGCAAAAAATAACTGCCAAGTGGGAGATACAAAACGAAATGTTTAATCTCCGTTGCGTTTAACAAGACCCACGGCAGTGTATTTTGTTTTCGAATTGAATATTACAAAACCGAAAAACTCACTCTGGACCTGATTCTCTATAAAAAAAAGTATTTCACGATTTTCTCGTAACTGTCCTAGAAACGTTCTAAAAAAAGGGGGGTTGAAAATAACAACCCTTAAGCTTTCAATCGGTACAGTAACAACCTATTTGAATTGTGGAAACATTTAGTTCACATGACCCTAGATTTTTGCCAGTGAGGCGAACAATAAATCTTCCAGGTTTCAGCAAATCCGAATAGTATTTCTGCGATCCCAGAGAAATGATGGAAAAAGGGTTGAACAACCGCACTGAGACCCAAGAGTGGGGATGATTTGAATCAAATAGTCGACAAACCACAGATCAAAATCCTTTTAGGACCAATCATTTTATGTTCAAGTATCTGTATCTGGAATTGGAACCATCTATTTGAAAATCTTCAGAATCTTCGAATACAAATCTTTTTTTTTTTGTATTAATTTAGCCATTTTTAAAGAAAAATTGAGAAAATTGCAGTAAGAGAGTTGAAAAAGACCAGACGTTGACTCATTTGGACGAACTTATAGTCCTTTTTAATTTATTTAATTTCTTTTCCTATACAAATACAGAATTTTCTTTTCCTATACAAATAGAGAATGAAGTGGGAGGAGTGAAAATTCAAAAAGGAGTGAGACAAGGCTGCTGTTTGTCACCAGTACTGTTTAACCTCTTTATAGCAAAAATAACCGAAGAAATGAATGAAAGGAAATCAGGCGTGATAATACAAGAGGAGACAATTAGAATGATAAGATATGCAGATGACATTACAATAGTGGAAAGAAGTAAAGCGGAACTAAAGAAAACACTGAAAACGCTGGATGGAAAACTGAAAATAAAATATAAAATGAAGATGAATGAAAATAAAACAGAAGTAAAATAGTAGTCAGTAAATGGAAACAAAATACAATAATGGAAATAGGAGGTGAAAAAATAAAGGAGGTAAAGGAATTTAAATACCTAGGTAGTCTGATAACGCAAGATGGAAGAAGTAAAACAGAAATAAAGAGTAGAATGGAACGAGCTACCAGTTTTTTGTTTTTGTTTTCGTTTTTAGCAAAAATGAAACATATTTTGGGCACATGTAGATGTAAAAGTAAGAGTGAAATTTATTTAAATGTATATTTGAGGTGTAGTATTGTATGTGTATGAATGTGAGACCTGGACAATACGGACACAAGAAAGGAAACGAATAAAAGCTTTCGGAATATTAAAAATAAGATCAGGAATGAGGGGGTACTGAGGCGAATAGGAAGGAAAAGAGAAATTTGGAATATAATCGTTAAGAGAAGAGTTAGAATGATAGGTCAGAATGTAAGATACCCAGGAATATTATCACACTGCTAGAGGAAAAGGCCGAAAGAAATAACTGAAAAGGAAGGCACAGAATCAGCTATGAAGAGCACATAATGAAGGATATAAAGCGTAAATCCTTCTCCGAAATGAAAAGATTGTCACAGAACAGAAAAAAGTGGAGAGACGTAACCTACTCGTCGAGAGACTAAGGAATATATCATCGTATACCAAGCCCTAGAATTTTTTTCACATTATGAAAGAATAAAAGGTATTATGATTTTTGATTTGCATTTGAACGATTTGAATTATTTTTGTAACCACTGTCTTTCGAGTCATATTTTCAATGATCTATGAAAAGGTATCGACAGTAGATTCCTGTTGCAATATTTGTATCTACAATTTAGGACTTTTTTTCATTTTTCATTATTTATTTTGCCCCCTCTTGCACGACCTTGCCGAACTCGATGTTGATATTACGACTACACAGCTCAGCAGGACATGGAAACCAATCTCGTACTACTGCCCGATTTTCAACGCTCGCATTTTCGTTTTATGGCCTATGAATTTCAAAGCCAGAGAATTTTCGTAAAGCGCGTATAATTATATTTCCAGCCAACCGCCGCTATCGTTCCACATCCACACAATATGCGCCTCTAAAACAACGAACCTCGGAGCCACAGTATGAATTTCAAAAGCCGCTTCGTCCGCGCCTCTGTTCTCGACACGAATATATACTTTCATCTGGGCTTTTGTGCTCGTCAAAGGGAGCGAATCGAATCGCTGCAGAGTAAGCACCGCACACGATCAAAAGCAACCACTTATCATTAAAGCGGCAGCGACGAAAGATACCATCTATACTTTAGCAGGAAAAAACAATAGAGATTTTGTTATAGCAGATTCGTGAATTGCGTTTCGACATGTATTCTCGATCGAAAAACTTTCCGTCAGCACAAGGGAAATTAAGATGCGAACGCGCCCGCTCCACTTTTTCTAATTTTCAATCTCGCCCCGGCAAAGTTTGCTCGAATGGGTTAATGTGCAAAGCGTTGGAGCGAAATGGCAAACGCGATTTCAAGTTGGAAGTGCGAGTCTGCGATAAGAATGGGCCAATTGTTTCCGAAATTTTGTCGAATGTAGGATTCGTACAACTCGGAGACAGTGAACGCAGAAGGTGAAGGAGGGACGGCAGATAATTTGCGGTTGGAAACGTAGAAATTCGTGAGTACATGAAAACGGGCACTTATTTTGAGGGAACACAGAGATCCCTCTGCTAAGAGAGAGTCAGTAATAAGAAAGTGGATTCGCGGAGCTCGCTTCCGTTGAAGCAGCCCCTTCAATGTTGTGATATGTGATGCACGAAAGATGAACAAGACAATTCTGTTGATTTCGCGCGACACAATATCGAATCCCATACACGAAGAAAATCCGACGCTTTCCTTCAGGTTTTCGATAGAATCTACAGTGGATTGTCTTAAATAAGTACAGTCAAATTTTCACCTTCCCCTTATTGAAAAAGGAATAATCAAAGGCGAGACTACAGAACCTTACCTCTGATTTGCAAGGTAAGGCAGAGCTAGTGAGGAAAAATTGTTAGAAGTACAAATGGGACGAGTAATAATGAAGCATATCATCAAAATTGTACTGTGATTCTATACTAGGATGGTGTTTATTTTGCAACTTCGGAAATTTTAATGTGACAACTCCCCCCCCCCCCGATTAGGTATAGTAATTTAAAAAATTCCGTGAAGTCTAAGCAAAATCGGTTGAGGAGAGACACTACCCACAGGAGATTCAAATCCTCATGGAAAATAACATTGTTCTCAGGATTTTGGATTTCATTATTTTATAGAGTCGATAGTTACCATTTAAAAAATTAATATTGTAAGGGTGTTTTGGCAGCTGAATTCAAATTTGAAGTCGTTTTGAGTTCGTTCTGTAAGCTTATAGCTCCACCAAGGAGCTAATTTTGAGTGATGACTATTTCAAAGTATATCATACTGAAAAATGAGTTATAGGATTTTCGAGGTCGCTGAATTCGACTTTTCTAAACCCCTCATTTCCGATTTTTCATGGAGCTGATTTTGAGTAACGGGAATTTTCACGCATATTATTATACTGGAATGGGTTGAAAATAAGTTTTTTAAGATCGCTGAATTCAAATTAGAGGTTGATTTTTTTTTAATTAAAAAAAATTCTCACGACTGCAGATAAACGGGAAAATGGTACCAGTAGGTTTTTGTAGGGGGCATGTGTATACATAACTGCGAACGATATTAAAATTCACTTTTCAGTTTCTAAAAAAAAAAAAAAAAAAAAAAAAAAAAAAGACGAGTAATCTACGTTTATTCAACACTTATTCACCATACCCCAAAAACCCGAATGTCAACCTATTCCAACATAATAATGGTTAAAATCACAATTACTCAAAATTAGTCCCAAGTGGAACCTGGAAATTAGGGGTCAGAGGTAAAATAACCTCAAATTCGATTTTATCGGCCCAAAACGCTATTCTCGCCTTATTCCAGCATAATCTATGGAGCCAAAAGGTGAGGGCCTGAAATGAATTTGAGCAAACATATTTCGGTAAAATAATGAGAATCTCTCAAACACAGGGGATGGGGGCGAAGTTCCGCTTACATTTGCAGGGACTTGAAGTGAATTTGAGCAAAAACATTTTTTATCACAAATATCTTCCATTAAAATAATATTCATAGACAGGGCTATTTCACCGCCGAAGGAGCGAAGCTTCCCTCTTCCCTCAGATTCTCGGGGACTTTCAGTGTTTCAGTAAGTAATAATTAATATGCCCAACTGACCCAATTATACTACATTTCAGTTTTCCAAGAATTTTAACATTTATTTTCCCAATTTTATTAAACTAAAGTAGCGATTGTAAAATTAGATTCGGTGAGATGGGGGTCAGGAAACGAAAAAATGAAACGACATAACTCGGGAAACTTTAAATACCAGCGATCGTTGTTAACGTTTGAAACAGCAGAGAATAGCGCGTCGCCCACATAATCTTGATTCTTCGGTAACTGGCGTATTTACGGCGAATTCGATAGGCAATTATAGTAACACGTTAGCATTTGTAGGCACATCCCTTAAACGGCAGGATGACCTCGGAAAACACACTAAATGTAACGGTTTAATGAATATAACGAAGAAATCCGTGTTGCTAGGTGGAAGCAACCTGCCATTTTTCTATTTTCGACAATTGAGAAAATAAAGAGGATGAAACTTATCCACCGACCCGTTATCCTACATAGGTAACTACCCACAAATGAAAAATTTTTCTCCACCCCTCATTCATCCCATGCTTACAGCACATGCAAATTTGTTATTTGGTGTCTTATCGGTCCCAAAAAGATTTTAAAAAGAATTATTGGACCTTTTATTTGTGCAAATAAAGTAATTGAGGTATCATCATGGGGGAGCGGAGGGGGAGGCTTCGAGCTTGCTGAATTAATGTTCAACATAGGTTTGCCTTCAATCCAAAACTGTAGCTCCACACAGGATGGGAAGTGGGAGTTGAAAATAGGGTGAACTACAATATGGATTTCGCCTCGTTTCCGTAGTCTTCAAATAGGATTCGGGCATTATTTGTCCAAAATTTCAAAACCGTGAAAAATTACTCGAAATTCGAAAAGTGAGACACCACAGAAGGGGATGGGGCAGAAAATTTACATGAAAAAATATATATGTATAGGTTTTGGAAGTCGGTAAATTCAATTCTGACATTTATTTATTTGACCAAAATTCCAAAGTTTTGGCAACTTGAGTGAGGGACAGGGAATCAAAATATAAAAATCAACCAATACAATATAGGTATCATTTGGCAGGTTACGAGAGTTGCCGATTGCATTTTCATTGCTACAATCATTCGAAGTTCAAAATTGATACACCAAAAGAGGAGGACGGAGATACACATTTCCTAAAATATAATATGGATATCAATAAGATAGGCGCTGATTTGATTCCGGCATTAACTGGTTAAAAATTTCTAAATTGAGGTATATTGAAATTTTTGATCGCATACATTGAAACAATTTGTCTTACTCAGCTTCTCTGATAGCCAAAATCATTTAAATTTTAGGGAAAAGGTACAAGAAAAGCAGAAAATTTTGAGAAAATCGTACAATGAATTAAATTTGTATTAACGTGTTACCAGTCAAGAGTGAAGGTAACCATCGTCATAGCCTCCTTTGGCACGACTTCATTGTCTCGCAATCATACGATAAGTAAAATGTGGAGCAAAATTCTTTTTGTTGATCTTTTTTGGTTCAGATTAGGTAATTTTTAATGATTTTTTTTTTGTTTTGGTTTGATCTGATTTTTTTGGTCTTAGTTTGAAGATTTCGGATACTTTCTGATATTTTCTTAATCATGAATTGATGGATTGTGGTACATATTTTCCTCGATTCATATTCTTGTGTTTTAATTTTGGTCTGATGATTTTTTCATTTTTCATTCTTTTTTGGTTATTATTCGTCGAACTTCAGAGTTTTCTCGCCATGATTGGTCTTTTCTGATTTGATTTGTTGATTGTGAAATGTTCCGGATTACTTTGATCTTGATGTACAGCAGATTTATATGTATATTCTTTTGCACTGATTTGATCTCTTTCAGTCTCAATTTGATTTGCTTTGATGTAATTTGGTCTACTCTGGTCGTGGTTTGATTATTCGTCCTAATTTTTTTTTAATTCATCATTTAGTCAGTTTCAGGTGTTTATTTGTCTTCTTTTGTGCGATAAGTTCCTCCTCTTTGCACATGTTGAAGTTATTTGGTCTTAGTCGTCGTATTATGCTCTGTTGCTTAATCGCCTTACTCTGATCTTATATTTTGACCCTATCCTTAGTTCGTGATTCAGCATGTATTTTTCTTTGGTCTTTCTTTTGTGGATTTTCATGTTTCTAGTAGTTTTCTTCGGGTTAAATTGGTACTTTTTAGTTTTCTTTATCTTGCCTGGTTTTAATTATCTTTTTTCTTTCATCTTCATTCAGTAGAGTTCGGTCTTTTTGCTCTCGTTTGTATTGCGATTCAGCAAGTTTTTTCATTGTTGGCCTCATTTTCACGATTTTGTTGGAAATAACCAGAGATCTAACGAGTATTCATTAAGATCTTATAAGATTCTAGCAGGACTATTTAAGGCGCATTATTAAAGTTTTCAAGACTCTTGAGACTTCGTGAATCTTGTTAAGGTTTATTTAAACTAAGATTTGTTGGAGCTTGATTACGACACATTTAAACTGGCACAAACTGGGACTCATTAGGACTTTTAGGCACAGTAAGACCTATCCAGGATACAGTTATCAAAAATGCGTTCAGCCGCACTTTCCGCCTAAGAAAGAAGACATATACTGTATTCTATTAAAATTTGAAACCCCTCTCACTGCCAGAATTCACAATTTCCAACTTATGGCAAAATAAATAAAAAAGCTCAGTTTTGCGACTTTGAAACCCTCATACAAACAGGTAAATACTTCGGTTCGATGACTAATGAAATTTCTCAATATTCTAGAGCTAAACTCAATGTTAAAGGTGCGGTTTCATAAGGTTCAAGGGGAGGGTAAGAAATAGATTTCAGCGGTAGTTACACGAGGAGGGGTTCGAGGGTAATTAGCAAATTCGCTGCTCATAGAACTTTGTGACAATATGAAAACGTCAAAAATTCAACGATTTTCTCTATAGCTCTGTGCGGTACTGTAATGGGTCACTTTTAACCTCCATCTTCCCTAAACGACGTTCTTGAGGTATAGTTACCGAAAAAACTTAATAGGAAGTCGTCGAAAAATCCAGCCAAGCCGAGCTCATATACGTTTGGTAAGCTGATTTGTCAGAATTACAACGAATACTCCAGATCTTTATTACCAGTTTCGAAGAAACCTAAACTGTCATTTTCGAATTAACTACAACAGACATTTCCACAAGGCCATAAAACAAAACTCAAATTGTCTATTCCACGAAATCCATCAAATTTCGAGTTCTCGATTTCCTTGAAACTGAACACTCGATCAAATGAACACGAGGCTAAAATGAAATCACTTGTTTCGAGACCCTCAAATCTCGGCAATCGATATAGACACAGAGAACTTTTCCGTTCGACGAGCGTGTCAAATTTCCACTTTCTAACCGGGTTCAGATGTCAAGATGTCGTTCACTTCTCAGAACCACTTAATACCCTACCCGTAGCTACCTCGAGTGCGTGGGTCTTGCTTACAAGTCGCTAACTGGTCGAAAACTGTCAAGCTCGTACCTCAGATTTAATATACGCAAATTTCGTATACCCGTCAACGGCGGAGCCAAGTGGTCCGGGTCTGTCAAAAAGCAATAACCGCGAAATGAACTTTGACTCCAAGTTTTCATTTTACTCACTCGACGCTTCAAATTTAAAATTCACGTTTTTAAACGAGCTCGTGAAACAGTTCCATTTACGAAGCACGTTTTGCAAACATAAACGACAGCGTACGCTGCCCGCAAAAAATGTGCACGTGCTCTAGGTAGTATCTTCGAACTTGTTCTCACAATTGCTGGTTTAAATGATAATTTATGTGAAACTGCTGGAGATCCACACATTCGGTTTCTATATAAGTAATGATTAATGAATCATTCTAACTTTAGTCACTCTCCGATTCTCCTTTTCGTGGGTGTTCTGTTTATTCTTGTTCTGAGTAGAAAAAAACTGGAATTTCAAATTCGAAGTAATCATGTTTTTGTTTTTTTTTTGATTCCCACAAAGATTTAAAATTGTTTCGTCGTCTGGAAAAATGCCAACTATTGTTTGTCGAATATTCTGCGCGATTGGTTTTCTTATTTCTTTGTAACGAAATAGAACAACGCATGCTCCACGCGGACGCTTTTTTAAAATACGCAAATGATTAACCGATCACATTCAGTTACCTGACTCGTCATCCAATGTCATATTAAAGACACTTTTCTGTCAACTAAAAGTCAGATTGAGGATTAACAACTCAGTAAGGAAAACAAAACAATTTTCTTGGATGACAATAGCGAAATCGTTTGTACTTCAGACGTATCAGCCGATGATTTTATTAAAAAAAGACGAGGAGGAGGAACGACCGGTTTGATGCAGCTGTCCATTTCTCCCTATCGTGTACAAGTTCTTTCATTTCGTAATAACACATTTGATGTCCTTGATTATCTGCTGAACATACTGGAATTTTAGCCAACTGACCCAGTTCTTTCCTTCCACTCTTCCTTCTAGCAGTAGTGATATTCTGGGTGCCTCAAATAATGTGTTATTAGTTTATCTCTCCGTCTCTTTAGACAATTCCAAATATCCGTGTTAAGTACTTCCTCATTTCTTACCGTATGCGTCCATTTGATGCTAAGTATCCGCCTATAGCACCACATCTCAAAAGCTTCGATCCTTCTCTTCTCTGGTTTTCCTATGATCCACGTTTCACATCCATACATGACTACACTCCAAACATAAATTTCCAAGAACAATTTTTTGATTTCCAGATCTATTCTTGATTTGAAAAGATTGCTTGTTCGATAAAATGCTAATTCGTCTTGCGCTATTCTACTACTAATATCCCTTTTACTCCTTTTATCTTTTGTTATTTTACTCCCTAAATAGCAAAATTCGCTCACATCCTCAATTTTTCCTTGACCAATTTTTATTTTAAGCTATCATATGTTCACATCAGTTACATACCATCACTTTAGTTTTATTTTTAATTATTCTCATACGATATTCTATACTCAAAATCTCCTCCATTCCATTTAAAATGTTTTCCAAATCAGTACTCCTTTCAGCTCATAAGACAATATGATCTATAAATCTGAGCATCTTTACTCGCTCTCCATATATAGCGTGACACCTGCTTCAAATTTTTCCTTTATTTCTTTTATGGCCCACTCTATGTACAGATTACATAATACTGGAGATAAAGAGCACCCCTGCATTACACCTTTTTCTATAATAGCATCCCCTTTCTCTCCTTCCATTCCTAATGTGGCTCTCTGTCCTTCCCAATTGACAATTTGGAGAGTACTCACAAAATATGTCACAAACCATAACCGTTTTGAGACTTTTGGCCACTCACATTCTTTAGTGAGTGTTCAACATCTCATCATTTTAAAATAAAGTGTGCGAAGTAATCACTCAGCATTAGCGTGTGATTACTGAGTGATGTTCACAAATGCACTCACAATTGGCCTCATTGTCAATCGGGTTTGTACAAGTTTAAAATAACTTGTCTTTCTTTAAATTGTATTCCTATCTTTTTAAGAACATCAAAAACTGTATCGCATTTAACGTTGTCAAAAGCCTTTTTAATATTAACGAATGCCATACTTGTATCATTTCTCCTTTTGAGTCTACCACCTGCAATGAATCTCAAAGCTGACACTACTTCCCTAGTATCTCTACTTTTTCTAAATCCAAACTGATCATCTCCTAATTCTGCATCTATTCTATTCTCAATTCTCCTGGAAATTATCCTAGTTAATATTTTTGACGGATGCGAAAGAAGACTAATTGTTCGATAGTTATAGTGACTCTCTTTTTTACGGTCCTCAGCCATTTCCCATGTACAATTTATGAAGTACATATTACCTTAAGTTCTGTAATAATTCAGCTGGCATCTCATCCACACCTAGAGCTTTCCCTTTCTTTAAATCTCTCACCGTTTTTTCAAATTCACCTCTTAAAATTAAGTCTCCTCTCTCATCTTCTTCCACAGCTTTCTTCCTCTCCATTCTTATCTCTTCATACCCATTATTACTATATAGTCCTTCTACATACTCTACCAACCTTGTCACTTTTCCTTCGGCTGTGTAAATAGGCTCTCTCTCCTTATTTGTTATATTATTTGCTTTATTCCTTCTTTCTCCAAACTCCATTTTTACTTTTCTATAGACCAAATCTATTTGTCCTTTATTTACAAATTCTTCTATCTTATCACTTTTTTCTTTCATCCATTCCTCCTTCGCCTTGTTACACTCTGTCTCTTTATTTCTCCTTAACTTTTGCTAAGCTAATCTACCTTCCCTATCGTTTGCATTCTTATATTTTCTTCGTTCATCCATCCTTCCGAGGATTTCCTCCTTCATTCATGGTTTTTTTCCTTCTGTTTCAGTTTTGCCTAGATTTTTTCCTGCTGACTTTAATACTTATTCCTTCCTTTATTTTACCCCACTCTTCCTCCACACTGTTAATTTCCTGTGTTTTTGAAGCCTCCAATTCTAATACAATATCCTCTTGATATTCCTCTCTAGTATGAATATTTTCCAACTTTTTCAAATTCCATCTTTTTACCTTTTCTTTTCTATCGAGTTTCTTCAATTTAGGCCTGCATTTCATTACGACTAAGTCATGATCACTGTCAATATCGGCTCCCGGATGAGTTTTACAGTCTAATATTTGTTTTGTAATAATAGGTATAATCAATTTGATATCTACTTTCGTTACCTCGACTCATCCATGTATACCTTCTTCTATAGTGATTTCTAAATCCTATAACTAAGTCATGCTTTGCACAAAACTGTATCAAACGCTTTCCTCTTTCATTTCTTATTCCTAATCCAAAATCCCCAACTATATTATCTTCTTTTCTTTCACCAACTCAGCATTCTAACCACCCATAATATTAAGTTTCTTTTCGCCTCTAACATGCTTCATAATCATAAGTCCTTCTAATTCTTCATATACCTGCTCAATTTCTTCATTCTCTTGAGTATTAGTAGGCGTATATACCTTTATTGTTGTTGTAAGTACTGGTTTCGTATTGATTTTTATGAAGATTAACCTTACACTCTATTGTTAATAATATATGACTAACAATTCGGACGCCTGCTTGCCCTTTTATTCCTTTTAATTTATTATTCTGAAGTCTCCTGACCAAACATCATTCTCCTCTTTCCACCTAACTTCATTTATTCCAACTACTTTTAGGTTAAGTCTCTTCATTCATTTCTTAAGATTCTCTAATCTTCGAACTCCATTCAAACTTCTTACATTCCAAGTTCCTATTTTAATTGCGCCTTTCTTTTTACAACTTTCCGACGATGGTGCTCCCCCAAGTAGCTCCTCCCCGGACATCCGAACGGGGAGCTTTTTACGTCCGGAAAAATTATTTACCTGTTAAAACGCCATCATCAGTCATTAATATTTTGAAAGCTACATTTCCTGGAAAGCGATACTGTTGTAGCTTTTCATTGCTTTCAACAGGGTTTATCTGTTGGAGTTTGCCTTTTCCTAGGTGCTGTTGGTCGTGATTTTAACGATAAATAACCTCATAGGGTCTTTTTATTTTTATTTTTTACGCTTAAGCCTCCTCACCGCGGTAAGGTAACACCCAAGAGGAGGCTTTGGCGGTAATTGCTAAATAAATCGACTTAAATGCAGTTGGCGAATTGTCAATTTTTTATTAGGAGATGTCGTTTTTCAGTTCTGCATTAAGAGGAAGGGGTGGAGAAGGTGAGAATCTATATTGAACTTCAAGGTCGGCAAGCAACACTCAATCGGTCAAGAAGTCCCAGAGACTCATTTTCTGAGGACCTATCCTCATTTGAAAAATTATATTTACAAGATTGCCAACATTTCAAACAACGGGGAGGGAGGGTATTCTCGATCGCTGCAGGCTCAGAGTTTATGTTCTACATTCGCTAAATTACCGCAATCGTTAAATCACTCCTCCTTCCGAAGATACAGCTGGCGCGAACACAGTTCAACATGATATTTTGGGTTTTCCGAATTCTGTATTCAACTATAAGAGTCTTGGACATCGCAAGCTTCCCAGACTGTGTACATCGACGATGATCCCCCGGTTTTCCTGCACTAGTGAAATCGACTGAATGAATCCATCTTTCTACAAAGGAATAATTCGAAGCTCCGGGTAACGAGTATCTACAATTCCGAAGCACCAATTCATTCCATTTCCTATCGGTTTTCTTCGTCTCAGAATCGTGTACCCACATCACAGACTCTCCTCGGCACTGCGAAAGATCGTTCTCAATTAACTGCCTACGTACAGCCGCACTCAACAATCCTGTAATTGCGAATCTCGCTCGCATAATAACACGCCTCAGCAGGTAGACCTTTCACAGTACACTTCGTTTATCGTAAATAATCGCGCTCCTCTTTTCTCTTCGCCTCAGCCAGACACACGGTAGATAATTACGACTATTTCGCGAATCCAAATTGCTTGGCGCTTCAAACTGCCACTCGAATCCCAAGTTCGTCGTAATTTTAAATTATTGCGACTTTCAGAATCAGATTACGAACTCTTGGGTACCTTTTAGCTCTCTGTCTCCCGTTCGCGGTAATTCGAAATGGGCTTAAAAGCCTTTTCCCACCCTCTTCGCCGTCATATCGGCCTTGAACTTAGCACAGAAAACGCGGGCCGAGCCGTGAAAATCGTGAACACCGATATACGCGGGCATTACTCATCCGTGGACGCAATCTCGCCAATTCCGAAGTACCTGTCTGTTCGCCCAGAAAAAAAACAACCAAGTAGTCCACTGCGTCTGCTGACAGACCCCGATCTGATAGCCATTTATCCTACACACGTATTCGTGTCTCGCATAAATACGAACGTGTAGTTGGCCGAGTTACATCATGGGCATGCCCGTACATACGTGCCCGTGCGAACAGGCCATGACAGGCTGAATGTTGACTGGTGACTTTCGAATGTAAAAGAACGAAATTGGTCGTCAGCTTGAAGCTCGTTATCGTGCACTTTGGACTGGTATGCACGGTTACTACATCAGACATCGTAGTAAGTACGTAACTAGGCATAGGTACATGTGGTTCACCACATGGCACATAATAATACGACGAAAGTGAGGAAGAGTGGGCCAGGGAACGGCCACGCCGATGACAGCCTAGGCCACCGATGGCACATGGCCGGTCGTCTCCCTCTACAATAAAAAATCTCAAAATCCTTCTACCGCATATCATATTGTTTCGTAACGCTCGCGAATTACTGCTCGCCGATAACGTAACAACAAAATGAAGAACATTCGAACGTTGTTCGGTTAATTTAAATTATCGTATAATACGTCGAACATAACGTCAAGCGGTCAATTTAGTGGCTTCTCCGGAAGTCGGTACCAGTTTGACCTGCTATTTAGAATATTCCGCCTTTATCGTCTATGGGTCGGAGAATACGCACTTCAAATGCAAATCAAATTAGCAAGAAAATCGGAAACTTCATTTGACAATAAGCAGAAGTTTGGCCAATATTCAACCCACACTAAATCCTCCTTCGATAAGTTCGTGGGAATGGGTCAAGCTCCGCCCCATCAATTTTTCGGGGTATCATCGAAAACTTGTTCTTTCATTTTCGCTCTCATAGAACAGAGAGATGTATTTTGGCCTAAAAAGCTGGTAAGTACCTTAAATCGATTCAAGGAAAACATCTGAAACGGTGCGCAGGTGGTCCATGTTCACAATTCCCGAGACTATTGACTTAAACACTATTCTCTACAACTAACTGTACTTTCCTTTGGTCACCAATGCGATACTCAAAAGGCTAGTTTCCGGGGCCAGAGGTGCGATGTCTGAGGAGCCAATTTGGCATGCATGCATTACCATACGCTTCACCAGTGGAGGATCACTAGCTAAACGACGACACTACGTTCGCAGTTGATCACACTTACTATATAAGGCGAAAATAGGTATGCTGGATCGAGAATTTGGAGACAGAGTAGTCTTAGGGGCGTACCGAAGGAGGCGCGAGTCTTTCTATTGGAAAATCAGTAGTTCTCAACTGGAAAAATTTGTAACTTAGTAACAGGGGCGCAACTAGAACTATTTTTGGTGGGGGGCTATAATTTAGAAAAAGAATAAATGTTGGCAGGGGTTCGATTCGGTACCTACCTGATTTGATTCCTACTTATTTTCATGAGCTGTAAATTTGTACGAAACTACGACGCAACGTAACCGCATCAGCCCAATGGCATCAACTGTTTTCGTTTCGAAATTGATTTTGAAAAAATTTCGAAGAATTGGGGGGCTATAGCCCCTAGCCCCCTCCTTGGTTGCGCCCTTGCTTCGTAAGATGCGTTAGTCTGCTTTTACAACTTAAATCAGTAAAACACTTTTAACATTTTTCACTCACTTCACTCGTAAAATTGAGGGCTTCCCAGTTGGAAAATGCTGAGTTTCATCCCTCGAGCAATTTTCTTTCTGCACACGACTGAATAGTCCAATGGTGTGAAGATCGACTACGTGATTGCGAAGTTCCTTCCCGCGCAGTCGAACTCCATTTCATCAGGCAAAGTTGACTCCAAATTCGAGATCCAGCATATCTGTTATCACAGCGCCCTCCCTTACTGCACCAAGTGATGTTTAGGGCTCGGATTTTCATGAGAACACATGTCTTTCCCAGGTCACTTCATATACGACATGCCAATAGCATTTCTCGGTTTCACATGACGTGCGTGAAAATGGCACGAATAGGCATGTTAGCCCATACTTTAGTATATGTTGAGTAAAATTCTTTATTTTGCATGTTTTGACCTTTTTTAGCTGATATTGATGATATATTGGACAATTTTCTCCGTTTTAGCCCATGTGTCTGAGTAATTCTAATTTCCTTATAAATATGAGGAAAATTCCAAAAAAATGTTTCGTTAAAATAGCAACACTATCTTTTACGTTCATAGAAAGGAGGGAGGGCAAACTGGGGCACTTGCCCTAGTAGACAGACTAAAATTATATACTAACGTAAATATGGCTACTTGGCATTTGCCCCGAGTGATTACACGTGTGTACGTGTAGTATATTATTACACTACACAACAATTTGAAATTTTTTTTAAAACAATGGCATGAGAATACATGATTCTATATGTATTTTCAACGAGGAATTTAATGCCGATGTTAATTTTTTGATTACAGTTCATTGTTTTTTCCTATCATGCAAATTTCAGTATCATCAAGATGATACTACTGATCAAACAACTATACGCGTTTATTATTGTTATCAGTATCAATGTAGCTATTCCTGCACGACAAAAAGGAATAAGACGTGAAAATTTTAATAAAATTTTAATTTTGAATATGGAAAATTAGAGGTTCTCGAGAAAAATGGATAACGCCATCGTATTCAGCATTCAAAATACATCTAAAATCATATAATCTCATCCCATTGTTTTTTATGCTGTTGTGTAGTGTTATTGACTGGATTTTTGCCCCACTACGATGAAAAGTTTGGCTATGCCCGTGAATATTTACTCTCCTATTTACGACCACAGAAAAAGTTAAAATTAAATCTGACATTATCAACTGATAGACCTTCTAAAGCCCTGCAAAAAATACATTGTTTTTCTTTAAAACATAAACTGTCGCAAATTTCCTAGTTTTAATGCATATTTAATGCATATTTTTGAAAAATCAGCGCACTTTTTACAGTTTTCAGATCATAAAAATTCGATTCTTACTGATGTGCACTTCGAGCAAGACAACGAAAATTTTTCCCGCATGTTTGGGCATTAAAAAATTAGGAGGCGAACTTCAAGGGATTAGGGCGAGCATCTGGCAACACTGCAATATTGTTTACGTTTTGTTAAGAGAATCTCGCATCAACTCAGCTCAAATCACTCGTTCAATGCAGGGAGAGATTTTACTCAGTAGATAAATTCATAAAAGGGTATCATAAACTCTCAAAGGCACACGGATTAATAGTAAGAGTGGAGCGTCCTCGTTCGATCTTCTTGGATCCACAATGGTGGAAAAAGAGGGGCTTAAAACCAGAACTAGAAGACCTAAATCAAGTTTATTCATATAAAACTTGGAGCTCTACAGATTTTTCATAAGAGAAGTATTTCAGTGGCGGATCCAAGGGGGGGGGGGGGCTATAGCCCCCCCCCAAGAAATTTTCACTCGCTTTTCCACTTATTTTAGCCGCCGATGTTTTAAATGACAGTAGCGCTCATACAGCACAGTTCGTGAATACATATCGCGTTATCAATGAATCAACATTATCACTTATCAACAATCATGCATTCATGCTTAAAATTTTGTTTGCTCTTTTTTTCTCCAACATTTAGCCCCCCCCCCCCCCAAAGTGTAATCCTGGATCCGCCACTGAAGTATTTTGCAATATTTTCGATCTGCCTCAGAAAGTTCTAAATGATATGAGGAAGCATCGAATAATATTTTCCACTATCACGGATCAACACGAGCATTACGGGTAGGAAAACAGAAGTTTGACATTTTTGCAGCAGTGCAAAAAGAAGAGATGTTAATTACTACTTTTGCACTCGCTTCCTCGCATTCTAGCTTGTCCAAAATTTTTTCGCTCCGCAGTCATCCTCATCCCTTAAACACGACCATAGGCACACATGGGGGGCTTGGCCGCTCAGTTCCCAGACATTTTGAAAATTACATATGGATGGCAGAAGGAGCGGAGTCATTCTAAACAAATACAATTTTAGCCCACCCACTCTCGAAAAGTCATTGGTCGTAATGAATACTACACTCAAGATATTGTTGTTGTTTTGCAGAAAGAAGTTTGATAGTGGAACTTTTTGAACTTTTATAGGAGCAGTTAGCGAAATCAGCATACACTGACTTGAGCGGTTTCAAGCCCACTGAACTATTTTCATTTTGTTTCAGCCCTCCCCATCTTTCCTAGGGACCACAACTTTGAATTCACGGCGAAACAATGATCAAAAACTAATTCACCAAACTGAAAACCCGTATTTCAATAGGCATTATATATTTTAGGAGAACATTATTTCTTTCTCTCCCTTTCCTCAAGTGTATCAACATTACTGCTATTCGCAGAACTCAAAGTCACTGTAAAATATCGAAATTTTACATTTCTGTTCATAATACCCGAGATAATGCGTGACAATATAAAAGATCATATTGATCCTCTCGTTTACGACGTTTCTGGAGCAGACATGAAAAAATTGCAAAATACCTTTTTATAGCAAATTTAAAAGGATTGGACATAGACGCCTCACACATACGCACCTTCTCACTAACCTTTATCCCCTCAACTACCCACACTGTGAAGATGAAGACCCTTTCATCGTGGACCACCTCTTTTCATGCCCCTCCCTCACCTGTCTTCGTAACTCTCACCACGTCCACCATAGTCGAATTTTGGCCCTCTCCAACTCCCACAAGCACATAAACAACACCCTCACCTACCGTCCTGCTGCTGGATACCTCTGCGACATATAGACAACAACCTTTCCCGAGCCCATAGCCCAAGTGAAGCTCAGTGGCTCCGAAATTTTTTTTTTAATGTTTGAATTTTTGTTCAATTGTTTTTTCAATTTTAGGCAGTACCAAACTGAATACAGCCAAAACTGATTTCTACCTCTCCTGTTCCACAGTTATGGGCCCAGGCGGATCAAACGGACTGATTGCAATCCTAAAATTGATCCTTTAAGAGCTCGCCTACCGAATTTCAAGATTTTAGGATCAAGAGCACGATTTCTTACTATAATTAATAGTACAACGTCACATAGTATTCAATCATATTATAGCAGCGGAGATAAAGCAATATGACTAGCAGGAGGAAAAATTAAGCTCCAGAAGGGTGATTATTCTATAAAACAGAGGACTTGTGTAAAATTTAGCTTTTCTGAGGGGTTTTCGAAGATTACAGAGAAGCGTTAAGCCTCTAGGATCTGAGACCCTTCGCCTCTGTATTAAGCGGAATACGGTATCCATCAAATGAGAAGTGCAAAAACTTCCTAATAAATCGAACAGTTAAATAAAGTATCGAATAGAATGCCAAAAATATTTCGCGATTGATTGTCAGCAGGTTGTCAAAGCGACCACACGCAACTTCCTCCCCGTCGTCGTGCTAATGGATTTCAGAAAACGAATTAATTGTCTGCAAAGCGAAACATTACCGCACTTGAAAACATTAAGTGTACTTACAACACTTGGATCTTCAACTAGAGTTTTTGCTGATTTGCTGGTAACATTATACAGCACGACGTGGCCTTCGTAATTTTTCGTCAGTATTTCATCATCTACAGGAGAGAAAAAATTCAATTTAATTAGACTCGCGTACAACGATTATAACTGACTTGAAATATAAGAGTGTTTAATCGGTGGGAAAATGCAAAATACCGAATAGCGCCGAAATTTAATAACGCACACAAGTACGCAGATGAAACATATTATCAATTCGGAATCTGAAGGTTGTTACCTGAAACCCACGTTCCGTTGAATCGTAAAGGTTGGAATGTGCCGTTCATAATTTTTTCGAGAGTGACCGGCGATTGCACTTTTTGAGACAATGCCTCTGGTAACGACTGCTCTTTCTGGTACAGCACCACGAAGAGGACACATCCTAACAGTAATAGTCCAATAACCGCGAACACGACTAGAATCTTTCCAACGCCTTTACGTTTTTTTGTAACTAGCTGCAACAGAAACATAAACGAATACTAAGGTTCTTCATTTTAAGAATTCGATTGAATATGCGCCCTCTCCTCGAAAGTTTCAAATGAAATCTGAAAAGGTTTGAGCTCGATAAGAAAATAATACCCATATCGAACCCGCCTGTTGCCTCACGCAGATCAAAGTTCAGCTTTTATGGTAAAGATTGGCAGTTTACGAGTAGAATAAAAAAATAGTAAAAAAATCAAAAACTGAACGAATTTCCATGAAACTTCGGAGAGTTTTTATTTGAAGTCAGCAAATCATGAAGGCGGAATCCATCCATTTATATGTAAGGTAAAGTAGGGCAATATGAGGCGGTGGGTAACATGCCGCAGTTGTCTGTTTTCCATGCTGGCAGTCCTGTATACAACAGAAGTGACGTAGTAGATTTGTAGCACTTCGATACTAGACCTTGTGTACAAATATTCTTTTTTTACGATTTTCCCATAATTTTTATAGTACGGCAATTTCTAAGGGTGGGTAAAAATGGCCAAAGTGCGTGATTAGGGCAAGATGCCGCACTACATGTTATAATGAATGATAAATTTCGATGATTATTAATGATCTAACGAACATTTCTCAGCTTGTTATTATGAAGCCGAATTACGTCAGCACTAGAGGGTCTTGGACAGCAACGCAGCTAAAAATACTGCGTTAAAAATTTCGGAAGTGATTTCCATAAGCTATCTTACCCGACCAAAAAAAAGACATCTTACCCACCTCATCGGGTCAGATCAAAAAAAGGGGGTCTGGAAAAATGATTATACCATAACCGGCCACTTATGTCGGGACGCGAATACCATTCATGAACTCTTATTGGAGTAGTGGCGATTAGTGCGGGTAATGGGGTAACAATACATTTTGTTTTTCTAGAGGGCAGTATCCTCATTCTGCACTAGTTAAAGGCCTGCTTCTGATCTAGTTAGCGATGAGGGCCGAACGGCATCTTATAGAGGAAATAAGGTAGACACTCTGAGGGAACCGAAACTGAACTTCCTATCTTAATTACGAATAGAATCAGAACTTTTTGGAAACACTTAAAATGTGCGGTAAGACTTTTAAAGGACCCGAATAATTCAAAATATTTGTATTCAACTTTCCTCAAGTACCAGTAAAGAGAAGTAATAAATTTGTTCGATTCCTCGACTTCGATCATCTTCCTGTCGTTTTGTCGTCAATTTCAGCCACCGCGACTAATACTCGTATTATTCCAGCAATATAATACGATTTTGCATCTTATCATCATGTCGTTACGTCTCAAGTCCAGAAGTACGTAATTTCCATATATGCCAATAAGAACTCGGACTCGTGATTCTAATTTATCTGGTGACCTTATCGTTTCTGAAAACTATTTCTATTGTAATAGTATCAGTTGTTTAAAAACTAGAGTTCATTCAGAAGGGAAGGAGGAGAGTGACAAAACTAATACAATCTCGGACAATTTATAACTGATTTCACGAGTTTTTGAGTTCACGATTCAATGCTCTTTAATTTTGTTTCGCTCGACACAACGTACTCTCCAATTTTTCAGCAAGAAAATCCATCATAAGCGTCCAAGGTCGTGGCTAGCAAATTTTTTAAGAGCAGGGAGGGGGGAGGATAAACATAAGGAATGCCAACTAAAATATAAGAAATTTCGGTTGAAACTTGAAAAACAAGATTTGATAAACATAATGAAACAATAAAAATGCGTAAAAAACTCTAAAAGCAAAGGACCTAAAAAAACTGAATTATAATGGAGAGGCTCGAAATCGGAAGATTGGATATTGTTAGATCTTGACTCAAGATCCGAGATATAAATCCTAAATCCAGATCCGATTTCGGTATTTTCTGTGAGAGAGGTTTACAATATGTGTTTTTTATTTCAAATTAAATGCAAGCACTGTACTGGAATGGTGACGTAGATCCGACCATAATCTTCTTGAACTTCCACTGGCTCTTTTATCGCGAAAACCGAGTCTTGTTAAGTCCCTATCAAATCTCAAATCCTCAAAATCCGCATTTTTTAAACCTTCTTTGAATTTTCAAGAGTTGAAATACTTAAGAATTCATGATTCTGACAATCCAGACTGTCATGGATCTTTAAGGGTTAAATCCATTGACATTAAATTAACGTACATTAAGTCCTGTGACCAATTAGCAGACATTTTTACAAAAGGCTAGGATCGCTCTTTATTTGAAAAATTACGCTCACGACTGAATCTAGTATGATTCTATACCTTTATATTTTCTTTTGTTTGACTGAGTGGTACTCATGCCCCGGCGTCCTTGACTTGAATTTTTTTTAATTTCTTTTATGTTACCTTGTGGGCTCAGTTGAGGAGGAGTGTTAGTTATGGCAACCTCACCTTAGAGAAAATATTATGTATATCTAGCCGCTCTGATTTGTGTGTAATCGATGTTTGATAAGCAGTCATGAATAAAGAGTCGTACAGTGAACGTCGTCATCGTATTTATTTTCGAATAACAGATATTCACGTTAATTGCTGAGTTATTGTTTAAAGCAGATAAAATTATTCACAGTCAAAAAGGTTATCAGTCGTAAAATATCTTTTAGATTTTTCATATATGTATCGGTAATTAACTACCTAATACTCTGCAACGTTTCTGTTGAAAGCCGCGAGTAAAGACTGCTTGCCATTCGATAATTTTTACTCAAAATTACATGTTTTATTATATTTGCGAATCGATCACGCTTGTTGCCCTTCAGATCAATTCATTTTGTACGATAAGAAACACTTGAAATTGTAAAACAAGAAATTCAGATAATGGTTTTAGTATTGCTGTCATCAACACTATATCAACATTCGATTGATAAATCTATCGTGGATTTTTGAATATCCCAGTCGTAAAACAAAAGCATTAATCCTTTTTTTTTTTTTTAAATCATGTATATGCCTGGCAATGAATACGACACGATTTCCTGACTGGCTACAAGCATCTGTAGCAGGACAGAAAGGAAACTGTTTGCCCTCGAAAGAAAATATGGTTCAAAACAGTTTCAGTTCAACATGTCAATGAATACACACAATTTCTGTCCAGTCGTGATGCATTAGTTTTAGTTTATAATCGTGCTCGTAATTACGTCCGTGAATTTAATCGTATTAGAGACGAGAGCCGACACGGTAACTGGAATTTTAAGCTTCGTGAAGACAAATCATAAAGAAGACAAAAAAGAATAAGCAAGTGTAACAAAATGCCGTGCAGAGGTTCGAGATGTCCGAAAATACAATACCTAATGGAAAAATTAAGGGTGAAATTATCGCAGCAGATCTGTGAATTTTGATGAATCACAACAAAATCTGAATGTGTAATCAGATTCTTAAAGCAGTTTTAATAAGCCTAATTAGTGCAATGATGAGTCTGAAAGGCAGCCACAATAGTTTCAGCAGATTCTGAATGGGTTTTAAGCGAGTTGGAATTTGCCTAAATGATTTCTAACCGAGTTTAAATGAGTACCTATTAAGGAATTTGAAGGTATTCTGAATGAGTTTTGAAGGGGTACACAGGAGTCTAAATTAGTTTTAAAGGCCATGAAGCAGTCTGAGTAAGTTTTTTCAAATATTTAAAGGAGTCCGAATGAGATTTAACGAATCAGAAGATCCTAAGTGATGCTGAATAAATTTTAAATTGGTGTTGGATTGACTACCACTAGTGAGCTCGGCCCGTTAGCCGCTTTGCTGCCCAACCCCGGTAGGATTGTATGAAAACATAAACAGACATAATAAGACATGTAGCGACATAATGTTTTCATCAACTGGAAGTTTTTTTCGGAAGGGGTAGAAGAGGAGTACGCAGACGAGAAGACATAATAAAGACTTAATAAAAGCTAATAATTGAATACGTCGTTATCTCTCATTTTGGCTGGAATTTTCTTCGGAGTGAAGAGGAGGACGGGATCTCTTATTTTTCAGCATACAAAGCGATAAGAAAATTCATATTTTATTTTTAGTAGCAAGAAATTGGCCTATTTCGATTTTTAAAGGCGGGACTCGCTGTCAACATGGGAGAGACTTTTAGGCGGTGTTGTTAGACATAACAAAACAAAATGATGAAATGACAACTGAATTTTCAAAATTTTGTTACATCACAAAACCTTGAATCTTTTTTTGTCAATTCCATTTTGTCAATTACTTAACCAAAAAATAAATCCAATGACAAAATAAAATGACAAACAATTATCTTATGACATTTCGTCAACGATTAAATAATGATAAACTATGCTAAATGGCATAATAATTGATAGCAGAATATGCTAAGCGACATTGTCATTAACAGTAGACTATGCTAAGTAACATGACAAAAAAGAAGACAAAATGACAAAATAATTTTGTTAAGACATGACAAAACCAGAAAAAAACAAAATGATAAAACTCTGAAGATGGTAAAACTTATGACATAACAAAAACAGATGAAATACTCCCCTGAAAAAATAACAAAATGACAAAAAATCGTTGTGTCCAACAGCACTGCTTTAGGGGTCTCAAGAATCTTTTCTTAAAATTAATGGGACGTTTTTGGGAAACAAGAAACCTTGGAAGACCGTAAATACACTTTGGTCTTAAGAAATCCTGAGGGATTCTGAATGAATTTTGAATAGATCCAAAGGAGTTTAAACTCGACTTGAAGAATCATGATGCAGTCAGTGTATGGATCTTGAAAAGATATCAGGAAGTTTGAATTATTCTTCACAAATTCTAAAAGAATCCAAATGAGTCCTTCACGAATTCTAAGGAGTTCTGAATGAGTTTTGAAAAGATATTCGTTTTAATGATCACGAGGCAACCTGAACAAGTTTTCGAAAGATGTACGTAAGTTTTAATAAGTCTAACTATCTGTCTTCTGCAAGTCATAGATCCTATTGCATAGCCTACTAGACGGTCAACGATCTGCGATAAAAAATGTCAAGGGATCTCAGTCTCGATTTCTCGAAATACTAGACGAAAATAATCAGAAATCGATGCCACCGTCAACTGATCAATTAGTCGCCTAAATGAGAGTGATTATCATTGACCGCGTTAATTGCGGCGCTAGAAGGCTCGCTTGATACGGTGAAAAACTGATAACCGAAACTAATAATAATTCTTAATTGACGTTTACAATGAAGTCTTGGTTACGTTGTAAAAATCCGCGACGATTTGTCTTCTTCAATGACCAATAGTAAATACTGCATAACGAATTTTGCCGTGTGGCTTGTTCGTTTCGCCGTTCGAGTGAAACTTTGAAAGGGCATACGAATTTATTGATCCAGTTATCAGTTTTCAAAGAACGGTGGTCAATGTTTTCTCAGTAGCGCGCGACCGAGATTGTACACCTAGTCGACGGAGGAAATAATTTATCAACATGGCCTGAGGGGGCTGGCGCTGGAGATCACGACAGCAGAAAGGCCTACGAGTTGTATTTGATTAGGCTAACTGGTCAGTCTAATTTAAATATAGCCGATGGTCTTTCATTTGTGTTTTATATGACCCAGTGTACTTTTCACTGCAGCCCAATTCGTACCGGACGATATATCGAATTGCTAAAACATTAATCCTGTAGAATTATGCGACGATGAACACTTTAAAATTGTACAACATACAGGCAACGTGATTACAAATCATATAATAAGTTATTAAACAGCCATATTAACACATGATCACGCTACATAAATTAAGTACTCAGTAGGTACTTCGATGAAAAAACTGATTAATTATGCGCGATTCCGAGACGGTTTGATATACAGCGAATGACTCAACGACTGCAAAAATTCAGCACTGAAGATATCATCTAGACATCAATATTTTCGTGAAACAACAAACTGTGAGCATCTCAATGTACGAAAATGACGCATCAGTAGAATGAAATATTTACGAGTAACTGGGAATTCGAACCGGTTCAGAATACATTAGACACAGATACGTACTACTGTCAGGGTACTGGAGTGTAAATTAGCCCATGTTTGTGATACTGTGATCACGTTACAGGGAAGGTAATTTTGGACCACAGAACGCAGTTTTGGTTTTTCCAGCTGAATGACTACAAGGCAGGATGAAGTCAATGCCGTAGAAATTTTACTTACGCTTGCGAGTTGAGATCGAAAATGTACATGCATCGAAGGTGGATCTCAAAGAAGAGCAAAGAGAGGCTTTAATTCAGGGAACTCAACTGGAAAGGGACGCCTCAAAAAAGGGATCAAAAAAGGAATGAGAAACGGAAGGAAAAAATGAATAAGAATTTTTTGCTGGGGGGGGGAGGTAGGGGAGTTGTCTTTCAATGAACTGCTACCTGAAAGTATCTTAATAAGCCCAAAGCGGGAAACGTAATGACCATAGTTTCGGACTAGTCTTGATGAACCGTAGCAAGTATCAAACAAGTCTGAGAAAGCGTCAAAAAAGCTCCGAAAAGTCTTTAGACAGTGGCGTCGAAACAGAAGGGGCAGGGTATCATTTGTACCCCCTCCCCTGAAAAAATTTCATAAACAGACACCCTGAGATATTTCAGAGACGAGGAATTACAAGTAGATAATACATATATAATTTATAGCATCATATCAAGATCTTTTGCTCACTCTACTTCCACTTTTGAGAAATACGAGTGAGAACCTTTTCATTTTCTGCTCGTTGATTGTCATTTTTACACCCTTCTAAAAAAATTGTACCATCCTTGGAAAGAAAGAAAGAAAAAAAAAAAAAAAAAAAAAAAACTATTTAGACACTACTGCGTATTGAGTTTTTAAGCATCTTAGCAAGCAAAAAAGAACCCTAGGAATGTCAAAAAAGTTTAGAACACTCTTAATGCATGTTACATATACTTAGTTTAGGAGAGTTTTAAATGGAGTCTCAAAAAGCCTTCACGGGTTCGAAATGAGTCAAGTTAAAACAACTCTTGAAGTCACAACGAGTTTTAAAAAACTTTTGAAGAGTCTTACAAAAGTGTAGAAGAAAATGCACACCATTGAAAAACTGGGGTTAAAACTGAAAATGTTATTGGGACAAAAATGTACTAGGTGCATACTAGGCGAGAAGGCATCAATTATCTACTACAAGATGTAAATAAGTCTGGAAGACACTTAAGCATGTCTAGAAGAATTCTGAAGAGTTTCAATGAGTCTCAAAGAATTCTAAATGGGTCTTGAAGAATCCATGACGAATCCATAAAAGGCCATCCTGGAAGGGGCAATTCAAAATAGACAAGAACAAAGTACAGTTTTGTCAACTCTTCCTCCCAAATACTTGGATAATTGTTCACTCTCATAACGATCATTCAATGAGCAGATAGGACAGAAGAACTCTGACTTTTGAATTATTACACTAATGACTACTTTCTTTCTAATGTTGAAAATGAGACTGCCTGCCGAAGTTTGATGTCAAATCCTGTACTCAAATTTTAAATGCTTACACGTAAGGCTCTTGTAGACTCTTCACGCTCTTTAAGCCAAAGGTGACAATCCTGAGGTGTTTGGGGTGGATCTGTCCCTCTCCCTCCTAGAAAAATTGGTTACGGAGGAAATTTTTATTGTTTTTTTCCACGAAACACACTGTTTTTTGCCCTGGAAAATCTTAATATTTCTAAGTAAGTCATTTGAATACATAAAATTTTGACACCACTCCCCTCTCCCAAATAAGATGGGCAATCGCCATCACTGCTTCAAGTTTTTTCAAAACTCGCTAAAATAGTTTAAAACATACATTACACAACAGCATAAAAAACAAGGGGATAGGATATCATAATTTTAGTTATATTTTGAATGCTGAATACTATGGCGTTGACCATTTTTCTCAAGAACTTCTCGTTTCCATATTCAAAATAGAATTTTATTAAATTTCCACTTTTTATTCCTTTTTGTCGTCCACGAATAACTACACTGATACTGATAACAATACTGAACGCGCATAGTTGTTTGATCAGTGGTATCATCTTGATACTAGAATTTGCATTTAAGATAGGATAGATAGAGGAAAAATGAGCTATAATCAAAAATTAACATCGGCATTACATACCGAATCATATATTCTCATATCACCGTTTAAAAAAAATTTCAAACCGTTATTTAGTGTTATTTATGACTCTGCATGAGTCTTTCTAGTTTAACTATGACTTTCGAGACACGAGCAAGACTTTCTAGAACGCCAACAGTAATCTGAAACTCGAACAAAAGATGAAACTTACTATGACACTTCAATATTCATTGAAGACTGTCCCATATTTAAGATTTTTTAAGGCTTTCCTTTGAAACTCGGTAGCCTAGCTGTTCAAGATTCGTGCACCTTTCTCGCCTCTGTAAAATTGGGTCAAGAATAATAAAAATTTATCCATACATGTTTAAAACAAGTAAATGTTCTTTAAAACTCTTTCCATATTTTTTCAAGATTCGCTGAAATCAGCCAAGACTGGTTCAAGACTCTTCATGACTATTTCAGGCTTGGTAAAGATACTTTCAAACTCTTCCGCACTTTATCAGGCCTCCTCGAGGCTCGATCACGACATTTTGAGTTCCTCGATTTCTTTAAAACTTCTCAAGAAATTTAAAATTCTCGAAAGTTGTTTAAGACTCTATAAGATTCTTCTAGATTTGTTTACATCTCGCTACGACTCTAGATGAAGATTCCAGCAAGCCCTTTTGTAATTCTGTAAAACGTTGTCATTTGTAAAGAATTTCTACTTCTAATATTTTTATATAGGAGGGGCATTTGCTTCAATACCTTTCACGCCTTTGAAGAATGTTAGTATGTTGTGAACAAGCCTGGAAGACACAAGCAACGTCAAATTCACCTAAAGACCGAATAGGAACAAATATCTTCAACAAGATGGAACGTGCATGGCACTTGAGAAAATAAAGTTGAAGAAAACACATGGAAGAAAAACACACAGAAAGGTGTCGAGGCCCTTCTTAATGATTTGCCTCAGAGCGTATTTCATCAGTACTCGCCAATGAAGAGGAAATGCACTGAAATTTTTCTGAAACATTTCATGCCTACTTCTTGAAGGGTGTTCCACGAAACTTCATTCAAATTTCAACAGCTGTCTCGGAATGCAAAAGAAGATTCTTGTAAATGTTTACTTCGATTAACAATCTTCGATATACGTAGACGTGAAAGGGACAGATATACTGATATACCCCCTCCCCTTAGAGCCAAGGGTAAAAGTACCAACTCGAGCTTGTCAACCAACAATTTAAGACTCCAGACCCTTTTTTTGCTCGTCAGGTCAAAATTTGAGCGAAATTTTATAGAGTACCAATAAAATTTTTACCTACTCCGAAGAGAGTTACCTATTTAAGTACACTTCTAATATAAAATAAAGAATTCAAGAATTTAAATTTCCGACATGTTTTATTACCATTGCCACAGATTTTATTTTTGAGGAGATCACGATCATTAAAGAAATGAATGGGATAGCTAAGAAGCTAACGGTTGATAGTTTCAACTAGGCTGCATGATGATAATTTTGAAAAATTCAAACCAGACAAGCACCGACTCCGATCGGCCGAAAAAGTAATACAGAGAGCTTTCAGCCAATCTTACAGTATAGTTTGAGAAATCTGACTTCCTGACTGACTAAAAACAACTGGTGTCACATTTTAATTTCTTTTGATACCGAGGTCAACATTTTTTGTCAATGAAATTTTAAACTCAATTTGAAGGAAGGTAGGGTAAAGGTCAAACCTGAGGCTAAGATGATGTTTACTTCTAAAAAATAATTTTAGATATAGCCCTCTTCAATGAAATCAGAGACTGCTGTCATCATCCTCGTCATACCTTGTTTAGCTTCACTGACTGAACTGAATAACAATTTTGCGATTCAAATTCTGCGAAATCATTTCAATATGACGAACATATCCACTTTTTAAGTCTTATACAAAACCTAACATCCACCAGCTTCTGACTAATCAAATTAGCTAATTAGCATATTTGACTTGTCGTGCACCTGATCAGATCAAACTGCAGTTAAAACAAATGAACTTCGAAATGCAAGTTAACCGAGATTCAAATCACTCGATACTATCGTGATTAATTTCGCATTCAATTACCCAACATAAATGTTATACTATTCGTCAAAGCAGCCAATGCACTTATTTGGTCGAGGAATAAATTATGACACGAGTCAGACATGTTTGTTGTTGAGTTTAGCACGATCCGCGTAGATAACAAATGTTCGCAGAACTGCTGAAGGTTTGATACAGGTGTTTTTATTTATTGTGGGCAAACGGCGAGAGGCCAGGTTCAGCTGACATGAGTAATTTTGAAAAAATTTGAAATTTGAAGAGTTTTTTACCTGTTGGTGAAATATTAACTTAGAACCAGCGGATGTGAGATCGGGATACAAAAAATATTTGTAGAAATGTAGCATCAAATTTCAGAACAGAGACGAACACGGAAGATCAAAGATGCTTGATTTCCCTTTTGAAAAATTTGAAAATGTACGAATAATGGTGAAATTGTTGCGAAAAATAATCTCACGTTCACTGTTTTCTGATAACCTAAACAAATACATGTAATTCGATTCCGTGGAGATGAACTTCTGAACATAAAACGAAGATTCGCACCTCTCTTTCTCCCACACGGATAGATATCCAAAAATGATTTCAATGATACATCTTATCTCAAAAGAAATTCAATCTTATCTATTTGGTCTAATTTTTCTATGCAAATCAAATTTTGTCTATTTAAAAGGTAAAATTTTGATATCGGTTCCCCGATTGAGGCCGTAAACAAAACGTAAAGAAATTTTCAAAATTTGTGATCCAAAGGATCTCTACAACAATAGTTTTCTTAGTTTTTGAAGTCATGTCAATCTGCAGAAACGGGCAATGTCGTGTCGACAAAGGGGATTTAACAAGTCAACTTTTGTTTCAAGGAATCCCTTCCCTACTTTTCTTTCAATGACTCCCTCTTCCTACTTTTCTCTTAGCTTTTGTTAAGAAATACGAATTATTTTCTACATGTTCTTTCAAAAAATGAGACAATTTCTCCTCTTTTTTCAAAGCAAAGAACGAAGAGGAAGATTCCCTTCTCCATCCTCCAGAGAAAGAATCAGTTTCCTTTTCATATCATACGACAACATTTAAATTATGGAGAACCAAATCGGGATTCGATTAACCATACGATGGAACATTCAAAATCAATGACCCAAAAAATCACAAAATACCTTGTTTGATTCCTGAAGTTCAGTTCATTTTTTTTCCAACTGAAGGGTAAAAATATGATATTGACGTTCAAATTAGAGCCGCACTGAAAAAGTAAAGAAATTCACGAAACCAGCGAACTAAAGAATGTCAATGTTCGTACATTTTTTTAAGCGGAGCCAATTCGGCCCTTCGAGAGGGGGAATGTGCAAATGTAGGGTACAATTCGGATCCGGATACAAAATTCAAAGAGGTACTCGTAATCGGCAATCCAAAATAAAACCCATCACAAAATAGTTCGCTCAATTTTCTGTCTCGTTATTTTGACCCCTAGCACAGGGAAAATGTTGAATTTGGGGCCCAAATCGGAATCAGATGAAAAACCTGGAGAGATAATCAGAATCGGTCGCCAAAACACCGATATTTTGACATTCGGCTCACTTTTGCCAGTAATTTTTCCCATTGCATACGGTAAGGAAAAATGTGAATTTTGAGGCCAAATAGAGGCAGATCAAAAATATGAGAAACTCGGAATCAGCCATCGACAAAGAAACCTATTTTAATACTCAGTTTGTTCGATACTTTTTCAATTTCAAGATTTCAGAATTGGTGATGTCCAAGCCCTCTTTTTGGAGATTTAGAAACATTTTTCAACTTACCTTTACCCCCCCCCCCCCCAAACATAATAGTAAGTCAACGAACAGGAAAAAATAACTTTTTCACATTTTTTCTGCCCAGCTTATTTTTTCAGAAAAATATTATTAATCCACTGAAACGTGGAAACTAGGAACCCTGTATTGTGTATAAATATATGAATCATTTTTAAAATTAAAGGGGGGCTGCAAGTTTCCAAAATTAAAAAATAGCGAATTTTTCCAGTAAGATTTGATAACGAATTTCAATTGAAGGTAAGTAGTGGATAGCATACATACACGTATAATATGAAAGGTAACAAAACCTTCGTGAAGTAACTCACTTAGTGCCTATCTTCATCACATTTTTAACCACATGAACACTGACTTTGCAATCCCTTCTGTTTAAGACAAGTAACAAACATACTTTACGATAGTTTTTGATGTATTTTCAAATAAAGTTTCACAACGGCGACACACAAAACCTCTACTTCAATAGTTAGGTTAATTCTTAAAGCCGAGTTGTGAAAATTCAAATTACGAGCCCAATATGAGGCCGATTCACCAATGTAGTGATATTCAGAATAAGCGATCCAAAAAACGCTTAGCCTACTTCAATAGTTTGTTCGATACTTTTCTACTTCAGATTTTGAGGTTAGTGGAACGCCCAATCCCTCCCCCCCTTTTTGAAAATGACAAAACTTTTTCTATCCCAAAAAACATACTCAACTACTTAATGAAACAGGATTTTCACCTTCTTTCTGTCCAGCTCATTTTTCGAGAAAAATTTCGGGTCCATCGAAACATGAAAACCTTGTATTATTTTTTGTATTCTAGACAAGAATTTGACCAGTTTCATTTTCCCTGATCTAAGCTAGGACACCCTGTATGGACGACTATAGATCCAGAGTACCCGAATTCTTCGATAGTGGTGTATTTCACGGTATTGACAACTGGATAGAGATAAGAAACACTTATTTGTGATCGAGGAAGCAAAATTTTTCCAATTTCCAGAATTTCTACCAAAAAAAAAAAAAAAAAAAAAAAAACTGAAGAAGATTGGAGTATATTCACCCCTGGTCGTCCCTTTCTTTGAAAAATGAATTCCCGAATGGCCGGTACAGTAAACTACATTTTTGGTGAAAACGAAGCGATAAGGCAGAATAGGCACCGAAATTTCAATACGGGTACTGATAAGGGTCTATTTGGTTCAACCGGGGGGGGGGGGTGGTCTTCACAAAAATTATGCTAAAAGTTGAGACAAAGTTGCTAGGTTAGCTCACAAATGAGTATTTTTAATCACTTTTTGGTGCTTTAGTATCATAAAATCTATACTCCATTGAGAGTTTCTAGTACCTTGGTTGAGAGTAATTTCAATAGGTGCAACCAAGGGGAGGGCAATGGGGGCTATAGCTGTCCTCAAACTCTTTCTTTAAGATTTTTTTCAAATCTCAAGAGTATTTTACCTTTTTGTATAACATTTACCCCCACTACTTTTCTCTGGTTCAGCTCCTTCAGAGGTAATTCTGGTTACGCCTATAGTTTCAGAATATAATCCATAATCACGGGTAGATTCGATAGCTTTAACAATTGCTGAATATGCGATGCTTACACTCGGATTTTTTTGCATATTAAAATCGATTTTATAGGTGGTGCTCGGACTCTTACACTTCCCACTTTCGAAGTCGAACAACATTCGTAAAAAACTCAAATAAATATACTAGGGCGAGAAAAAATTTTTCTTAAAAATTGCTACAATTCTGGTAAGTTTTCGACGTTCGGCAATTTCAGAACTTTTCAACTGAACTAATTTTTATTAGATTTTGGTAACAATGAACGTAATTCCATCAAAATTTTGTACAATTACAGTAACTGCTACCAGAATCTTACAAAAATTACCAGAATTTTCAGTTAAAGAGTCTGTGACATCGTTGAGAGTCGGAAGCTCACCAGAATTGAAATAATTTTTACAAGAAAATGTTTTCTAGTATATGATTTACTTACGGAAGCGCGAGAGACACGGAAAATAAAGAAAAAAATTACCGAGTATGTGTTGGATTCCTGCATTGTCGAAAATTACTAAGCGAACGAATAACGCGAAATTCAATTAATATTCAAAGATATCCGATAGAAAAGTGCACTTGCCGCGCATCAAAATCGACGACTAACTTCGCACGGCACACTGAAGCCTCTAAAATTACGAAAGCGTTCACCTTAAGTACGACAACGACCGAATGAAGAGATTTATATACCAGGAATTCTTCAACAATCGACGAAAAATTCAACTTCAAAAACAATCAAGAATTTAACAAATGTTCTTTCCGGTCGTACATTTTTACGTTATCAACAGCGTCATCATGTTATTGAAAGGTCCCGAAAGGAAATTAATATCATTTAGATAAGCTTAAACTTCTGCCCCTCGCTTCTTCTCTCCACTTAAAATCGAAATAATCTCCTACCTGATTATGACTATGCCCCAGTTCCAAAGTATTTGACGACGACTCCATACTCTCAGGCATAACTTAGAACGCGTAAACCACCCGCACAGTCTTCGAATACGCAGAAAATGAACAGATATACGAAAATGATGACAAAAAATAAAAGCGGCTCGAAATCGGTGTTTCACATTTTCACCGATCGTTCGTCATCGCATGTGCACCGAGATAAAGGTTCTTTTTTTTATTAATTTTTTCTTTTTCTTTTTTTCAAAATCACGAACGTGCCGCGAGTCACAGCAGCGCAAAACGCAGTCTTCTCTCGTACCGTCGGCAATACAATATACAAACAGATCTAAAGCTTAATTCGCTCGAAAAACCGGAATTAATTATAGGGATAAACGTATTGCGACATGAGCGGGAACAATATTCAACAAGTACTCGCAGTTCGCGAACGACTCGCTCGACGCAGTCACGACCACGACCGCCCGATCAGCTGATTGAAAACGCGCGCTGGTGAAAGTAACGCACATTGAACCCGAGTCGCCAGTCACCATCGCCAATGTCCGATACGAATGCAACCAAATTTAATTACAGGTAAAATGGTAAATCGTAGCTCGGTAAATCAGCGAAGTTTTGAAATCGAATCTGCCTTCGAAGGCAGGAGACAACGGAGACACTGTCCAGACTGAATGGCTGAAGCCGTCACGAGGTCATCGTATGGGAACATCATCGCTGCTCATTGGCCACGAAGGAGGCAAAGGTGTCTCATTATTAAACGTCGCGAGAGGCAGGTTAGGTAAACAAATACGGAGTTCAACTCTTCCGGGATGAGGATCCCGCAACCACCAATCGGAGGCACTTGGATCTTACATGAAATGTACAGACCCTGAGTTGGCAACAGGAACGTAGCGGAGTTTTTTCGGGGGGGGGGGGCAAAATTTGTTAAAATCCCAACAGACTTAACTCCAAATTCGCCAGTATTAAATTATAATGGCTGAAAAGAGAAAACTTGAAATCGTTTTTGAGTTGCTATATTTTTCCAATTTTTGATCCATCTACTAAAATTTTTCAACTCCGGCAGAGGCTTCGAGGAGCTGCTCCCATGTCCCCCTTAGTTTCGTCCCTGGTTGACAAAAGTGAAGCTGGTAAAAGTAATAAGAAACAATCTAACTCTATCACACTTTATCTGTTGGTGATTACAAACTAACCTAATTATTTTAAGCGCAATTTCTTAGTCCAGGGAGAGAATTAGCTAAAAAAGAGGTTTTTGATGGAATTAATTGCAGCACAGCTGAAACTTGATACGATTGTTTAGTACCCTCTTCGGAAAAGCCCCGTGATCCCCCCCTCTCCCACGAAAAGACGACCAGGGTATTTTTACCACAAAAACATGTACAGGTGAAATGAGCTCTAGCATTTTCAGTAGTGAAGAGAACTAAAGTGTCAGCCTTTATCATTTCCTTTCAGATGAGCTCAACTTGAGTTCTTTTGCAGAACATTTTTGTCCCTGATCATCTTTTCGTCCAAATACACCAATCGGCGCGCCGCATTTCATTAAGCCGCAAGACAACGACTCTTTAGCGTCCAAACGCGAATCGAACTAACACTCATGCGAATTATGAAGAGTGCAGGCCGACTGACTCATCGACGCGGTGTTACCTCTAGCGTTTTGCAGCAGATTCTTAGGGCCCCTGTCATATGCTTCATCTTTGCCAAGGTTTGGAAAGTTCACAAACTGTCAACCAGAAACGAGTGCTCAGCATAAAGAATTGAGGGAATCATGAGTGCAGCATGATAGAAGGGATGTTCAAACTTTTTTAAACTGGCTGAGAGCCCATCATCCCTTCCCATATGTATCTGAATTACAAGAGGAGATCTACCTGGATTTACGGAGGGGATTCATGAAGGGGATATGGAAGGGCTCTACGACGGGTCTACAAAGGGGATCCATACAAGGGGAAACAGAGGAGCTATACGACGAGTTTACAAAGGGCATACATAAAGGGTATACAGAGGGGCTATACGACGGGTCTGCAAAGGGCATACATAAAGGGTAAAGCACGGGTGTCTCAACGCCGGTGTATAGCTCAGGTAGTGAGAGGGCTACACGTAAATGAAGCGCTGTTTTTGGCTAACCTAATGGGTTCCCTTGAATGGAACGCTTTGATTGGTTGCTGGGGGGGGGGGACATACCGGGTTGAGACAAGGCTAACGAGGGTCAATTTTCCAAGGGTCTCGAGCGGGTTTCCACGAACTTCAGTTTTCCGCATCGGGATCACTAGCTTGTGGTTGCCGTAAAGTGGGTATCTCTTGTAGCCACGCGTTTGTAGAGGAGGTTGTTTAAACGCAGAAAATTGTATACTCGTACATGTAGATTCAGATGAATTCTTATAATAATAAAGATATTAAATTGAAATTATATCATGTAACATTCTAAGCATCCAGTCATGTGTTTTCGCGATTATTTCAGCGTTCGTATACCGCGTACGTTGTAGGTTACTCCATATTTACATGCTCGTGTGATCTTGAACGCCGATTCTCTTGGCTGGCATGGATTTACGAGAAAAAAAAAACATAGATATCATTTGTGGAGAATTTTACGCTCTTTAATTTTGGTAAGAAATACTTTTACCTATAACTCAATTTTAAGCTAGATACAAGCCAAAAACTGTTTCCGGGGGGGCACTTTTTGGACTCTGGGGGGGGGGTGATGCTCACACCAGAGGAAAGAGGGAAATTACGGGGCTTTTCCGAAAGGGTACTAAACAATCGTACCAAGTTTCAGCTGGGCTGCAATTAATTCCATTAAAAATGCTAAGTCCCCTGGACTAATCTCTCATATTTCATTTTCAAACTTGCGGTCGTACAGACGTTTACTATCACCTTCCGTTTTTTTCAAATTAACATCTTATCCTTATCTCTTTTTTCGTGGAGGGAGGAGTTCTCCTCGAGCGGAGCACCAGTAGGAACCCTGCCAGAATCGACTCTGACAAAACAGCGATAGTCCTGAAGCCAACAACAGAATTAATGACGCTGGTGTTGGTCCTTCTTGTAAGTCACTTTCAATGGTCGGATCCCTTCTTTGACCCTCATGGAGCTTCTCAAGGTCACCAGTTACTGAGTGGAGACTGTTTGAACGTTTAAGCGCCCAATTCAAGCGAATAGGACAGATGCTCCTATTCCCCACTAAGAGTACGCCAACTACCACCCGGTAAATTTGACTCTCGATCACTCATGCTGACTCGACATGGAACCACTGTGCTCAGCGGGTTTACGTTCACTGCCTCAGAATCGGGCTACGTCGGTGTCGTCCAAGGTCTGATCAACAGTCCAGCCCAGCCGCACGCAGCAAAGACCCTGTCACAACCACACGAGCGAACCCGCAAAAAAAAAAAACGGTGAAGAGGGCATTCTCTAACGCATGTTATTGCAGACTCGTTCGTGCCTCCTGCTTGTGTCCTGCTGATTGATCAAGAAGCCTGGAAACCCAGACGGACAGGACTGCTGAAGCTGGCACTACCACCAGGCGTCAAGCTCATCTGCTACGCCGATAACATGCTAGCCTAGCGGTGTGCTAAGCCGAGACGGCAACAGAGGCCAGGCGACGAGTTAACCACGCTTTGGAGATGCTGACCCACTGGATCGAGTCGGCAGGACCGTGCTTGGCAGTACAGTAGACAGAGGTGGTACTGTTTACGATGCGACGCAAGTACAGCCCACCCATCTTCGCCTAGAAAGGTGTGGAGGTTGGACTCTGGACAACCCTGCAGTACCTGGGGCTGCGCTGTTCCTAGAACACTTTAAGCGGATAGCTGTCCCGTCTAATGTCGAACCTAAGAGGACCGAGAGAGAAGAAGAGGGAGATGTACGTGAATGTCATCATGTCGGTCCTCCGATACGAGGCGTCAGTATTTGCCGATTGCCCTAAAGAAGAGCGGAGATGGAGAGGATTCAGCGAAAAACCGCGATGAGGTGTGTTAACGCGTATTGCACTGTTTCTTCGGAGACAGTACGCGTGTTAGCGTGTATGCCACCGATCAAACTCAAGGACGCGGAAACAGCGGCGCTATACGGTGCAAAGAAGAGAGCCAAGACGAAACGGGAAGCTGGGAAGCATTTCGGGTCAAGCGAGTCATCCAGCAAGACACGTTTCGGAAGTGGAAGGACGCGCTTGCCCAGTTGACCAAGGGCGAATGGGCCCGAGCGCTGATACGCGACTTCGATGTACGGGGAGTCAGATCCCATAGGGAACTGAACTTCCACCTGACCCAAGTCATGAACGGCCACAGGTGCTTCGGCATTTATTCACATCGGATGATGGCGATAGCGCCGACTGTAATCGAGGAGCATAGAAAAACTCCTGACACACCTTGTTCGAGTGTGAGGCCTGGGAACAGAAGAGGCGGGGATGGTAAAAAGGATCGATCCTAGCAACAACAACGACAGCGACACCGATGACGGCATGATCAACCGTCTCGCGCCGGACATCTTGGTCCGGAAATGCTGAAGAGTAGAAGCGGATGGAACCGGGTGTTGGCCTTTGTCTCGACCATCATGAAGACGAAGATGGAGACGGAATGGTCGAGGCAAAAGGCCGACGATAAAGCTCGTACCACTCTAGAGCTACTGCAGCTGATGCGAACCCCCCGCACCACCTTCCTGCGTCACCACACGTACCGAGACAAGGTGGTGAGGGGTGAAGGAAGGAAGTCATTCGGCTGTGGTATACTGTCCCTCCGGTCACTGATGCGATAGCCGAAAGCGTAGATCACGGGGCCACGGGTGCAGTGTCTGGGGAGCCACTTTGGCATGTATGCACCGCCATACGCTCGACCAAGTGCGGTCACTTTGAAACTACATATTAAATGATTTCAATGATTTCCAACCGTTCTACTTTTCTACTCTTTCGTACGCTGTGCGTACATTAAACTGAGCTTGATATAGGTAGATAAAGAATGAAATTTTCTAAATATTTCTATCGAGATAATGTAATGATTCATTTTTAATGTACCGTAAAACCCAATAATGTTGGAAAAATATAATCACAAGTACCCACGCGATAATCTGAGTTTAATGTGCACGTAGGTACTCGTACATTTACTGTTGATGAAAATCTCTATCGAATAAGTTTCTTTCAATTTCACTTTTCGCTTATATGTAACTGATGGAGCAATTGACCAAATCATACTTAGAACAGTTTATCGGGGGAATTCAGCAGCAAATTTTAAGACTCCGTAAATCATTTCATCTCTGTGACTGTCAAAAAATACGGAATTTTCACAGAAGAGAAAGATTTATTGAAACTTAATTAGAATATTATATTTGTAAAATGCAATATGTCACTTGAAAGTGTCTCCATTGTTATTCGAGTCTGATATTCCGACTGAAACATGCGAGACCCTGAAAGTCAGCCTGATTTGCACAATGGTTCGAGTAACTGCTACATATGGCGACCCAGGTTTTTTCCATGCCAAGTGAATTGTCACTAAAATCGTACGAGAAAACTCATTCAAACAGATGTAATATCCCACAATATCTAGTCACCTGGTATAGAGAACTATGGGAAATGTGAACGTATACGGGCATAGCCAACAGAGACGATAAAGCCCATATACATAAACGTACAAACAAATTTAACTATGAGAAAAACCTGCCTACGAGTGCAGGGTAGTACGTAATTTTAATTGAACTGCAAGCCCTTTCTTCGTCACTAATCTAACATTCAAGTCCTTCGCGCCAAACGATGAACCAATTACTGTCTGCACAAGTATTACACCCACGTGATCAGCATTCTTTTTTTGGACCTGACGAGTCGCGGAAAGATACTCCGATTTCGAGCATTGTCTGAGTTCCAAGGCAAAGGTTTTCTGCGGAACATAACGTTGAAACAAACCGCTCAGCCGGCTTCTGATCGAGCACAATGCCCAAATGATAGTAAGAACATATCGAGAAATTGACCTGAAATTGTGTAATAATGAAAGATGACAATGAAATTCCTCCAAGGTTGAGGAATTTCACGGAGCATAACGGTTTACACACACGTTCGAACGTGTTTCGGATTCGAACCTGTAGCATGTGCGCATCTTTTCCGCTTCATAGCCCCAGCTGTACGTGTTGGAAAATGTTTACGTGATGTCCAGATGTACTCTGCAAGTACTCCCAATAGCCGATATGTACGCGAGCACGTACTTACATCGAGCTATGCCTACTCTTAATCATTGATACCATTGTTGAGTGAATACGTGCTAAAAAATGACAAATACGGACTACAAGTGGATTTTCGTGTTTTTTTCATTTGAGGAGCTGAGTGGGAAAAGTAATGCACAAGTGAAGTGCCCAACGTTTCAGGAAATGATAATTCATCTGCAAAGGTGCGTAAGTCCACAGGTGAGACGGTTTCATATTCAATAGCGGGAACAACTATTTTGAAAACGATTCACAAATCGTTTTTCTCCTTATTTATCATCTTACCTACTCTGTAATCAGGTGGTACCTAAATAACACTGGGGAACCGTAAAAAATTTCCAATGTGCTATCGTGAATCAGTGAGATTTTTAGATTGCACTTAGTACTAGATTTAGGAAAATTGAAGACCGACTTTCCAAAACCTGTTAAATCCATTTTTTCAAATCTTGTGATACCGGTATCACGGAATAGCCTGTGCTGCCCTTTTCATTGTAGCACTTATTTTTCTTCAATTTTCAGCAGAAACGAGTGTATAATTCATCATTTTATGTTTTTGAACTTTCAAAAACCTGCTTAAGTCCACGAGGTTCTCCACTTCTGACTTGTGTGGAGAGGCTACACTGATGTTTGTTTTTTTTACATAACAAGTATGAGATAGGTCGAGTGTAGTCTTCTGAAGACGTACAAACATACTGCGTTTAAATATCTAGAATACGAAAGGCGTGATACGTTTTTCTCAATTATCCAGAAATCACTTTTTTGGACTTAACAGGTTTTAGAAAGTCGGTATTCAATTACGACCCAGGACTGAACACTAGAAGTGCCCCCCCCCCCCAAAAAAAAAGATTTTTTCATATTTTAAACCAACATTTTTCCAGGGAGATAATAACTGGTTTCTGCTTGACATGATTAAATATTCATTAATTCTACTAATACGTCATGAAGAAGAAGATGGTGACGAAATGGTCGAAGCAGAGGTTCGATGAACAAAGCTCGGCCCACACCATCGAACACAACAACTCTGTACCATCCTAGAGCTGCTGCAAACTTCCATCAAAGTTCATCCTGCCATCACCAGCTTCCTGCGTTACCACCCGTACCAAGACGAGAAGGTGAGGAGTGAAGGAAGAAGCGCAGTCCGGCCGTAGTGCACCCGAATTTCAGGTTAACGCTGAGTGAGCATTGCCTCGGTCAGGAGGGTGTCCCATAGTGGTTCTGGCAGGGCAGCGTGAATCCGAAGAAACGAGAGGCCAAACGAGGACCCGGGCCAGCCTCAAGACGTTTCTTGGTCACCGATGCGATGCGATATCCGAAAGGGTAGTTTTCGAAGCCAGAGGTGCGATATCTCGGGAGCCAATTCGGCATGCCACCAAGCGACCCCATTTAGACGTCAGTGCCTTCGGTATTTTACATGACTGCGTTGCTGTGAAGATTTTAGTTCTTCAATTCTTGTTCATCACAAGCATTCCAGTGACGTCACTGAAGTTTCTGCACTTGGCGAAATAGGCCTACTTCTATATACGCACCTTGCATCTCAGTTTGTTAACTATCGAGAATGGCGGCCATATCAAGATAATGGATTAGACCTCCAAAACAAGTCCTATATTTTCCGTTCTATTACTAAGATTTTCAGTTTTCCTTTTCAGATAACCGGTTATGTTACAGGCTACAACTTCAGTGTATGCAACTTTGCCTATTTCGCACTTGTAAGGTACAAATTTTCAATTATCGATATTTTAATTGATCATTCGCGGACGATTGGTTTAACCGACGATACGAACGGCTATATCGTTCATACAGACATTATTTGTCAATTTTCTAGCCATATGTCTCGTACTATTTTACACTTTTTCGGCGTTAAAATTTTAAAAGAGGCAAAGAGGTATAAACCATAGAGACACATAAAACACCTGGTCAAACATCCAGGTCGATGATCTAGAAGAATTACATTTCGATGCTTTGTTCAATTGAACTTTTTCAGCTCCAAAATCCAAATGTACCGCTGAAAGGGGGAAAAAGGGTTCAAACCAGGACTACCTCAAAATATTCAATACGCTTCATCCAATTTTCTTAGTCAATTTCGCCCATTTAAGCGTGAAATGTAGGTTTTAATGCACAAATTGGGATCGAATCAAAAATTTTAATTTAAAGCTCTCTGAACTCGTTTGCGATATTAAATCGACCTTAAAATGAAAAACGAGAAGTCGAGGTTTCCGGAGGAAGAGAGCTCAAAAATGAAGATGAAAAAACAATTTGGGTTCCCAAATCTTCTCGCGTTTTGAGGGTTACTGATCATGTGTCTAACCGAAAAATTGAAGCACCAACAATCATAGATATCATGTCTAGAGATACAAAGGCCGGTAAATGCATTTTTGATATCAGTATTAGAAAGTAGCATATTTATACGAAAGGCATAGCTATGAGGGGGTTTCGAAACCCCCTTCTCCTCCTCCTCCGAAACTGATCTATATCGGCATTAATGAGCAAGATGAGAAGGACTTAGAGGTGTGGATCGATGATATCTTAAATACTATTTCCAGATTACATTCTGAAATGAATGCATGTTGAAATACAGCAAACGTTGCATAGGTATTTCTAAGCAAGATTGAACAACTTGTATTACATTATGTACACATGCGTATTCACAAAACACTTTTAAAAAATACGGATTTAGATTAGAATTTGCTGAAAGATGACAGATGAAGTGCTATCAGATCAGGGTGCCATCATGTTTATACAATCGGAACATCAAAACGTCATTTTTAAGAGTAACAGTAGGTACTGCATGCATACCTATACCTACATTTCAATAAACAGAACATGCTCTATAAATATATTATCTACATACGAGAAACAAATGGCGAACGTCATCAGTGTCGATTTAATATCGCAATTATTTCTTCAGTGCAAATATTAGTTAAAGCGCTCACACTACACATTGTCGTCAATGGGAACAAACCTGCTACATGGAATTTTTTTGTTTTGCCTTTTCCAAAATTGGGATCTGATTGTTCTGAGTGACCTTCAACAGTCACTGCATCAGCGTATCAAATCAATTTCGTCAATTATTGTTCCTTGGCGTTCCATTTTGTCCGTGAAATATATTCTTTTTGGAGTAAACCAAAGGTCATTGGAAGTAAATCTTATCCTTCTGAAAAATACAGTTTTCTGCACATAGCCAGCTTGTTTCCGTTAACGACGACACATTTCATGCTTCAACGATATATTAACTAACTGAACGCGAAAGAGTAATACATGATGATAAGAACTGTCACATTATTGCATATAGCAAAAACACACGCACTGAAGTAACCACTGACCATGTAGTCTACTTTATACCTTTTATTTGAGAATACGCCCATCATACCTCATTCCATTTATTTCATGTATACAGTATACCTACATACAGAAAAAATATGCGTTCCACCTCCCCCCCCCCCCTCCACACCGACAAATTTTCAAATAGTCGACCGGAATTTTCCTAAAAATAGGCATTATAAGCAAAACTGAGAAAATAAATTTTTTGCTTGTTCTTTTATTTTTGCTCGTCAACTGAAAATTTTGTAAGTTTTGTCGACATTTTTGCTATTAATACACCCCCGCCTCCTCCACCAAGAAAAGTTCGCCCAAGTTTGAATACGAGAACACACGGTTTTATCCTTACAGTAACTTGGTAGAATTAATGATATACTCGTTCGTTTTGTTTTCCAGTTAGAAAAACAAATGCTAACTTTTGGATAGTTTTAACACAACACTTCCAGAAACGATATTTCACCATTGTCCTGAATTTCGGGGGTCCTTATCGCGTCCCTGACAATAACCGTCGGCTATTCAATATCAGAAAAATTAACTGGTCACCAAATACTGCGGACATTGCACCAAAAAGTGTTAAAATTTCACGAGGATAAAAAGAATAAGCACACGGGACACTGGAAAACACTTTTAGTTTGGTCATTCAGTCAGTTCAGTCAGTCAGTCAGTCTGTCGGTCGTTCGGTCGGTTGGTCAGTCGGTCAGTCAGTTAGTTAGTTAGTTAGTCAGTCAGTTTAAGTACAGACAGAAGAATGAAAAAATAAGTATTCAGAAGTCTTGTGTTCTGGGACAGTATTAAATAGTACTAGTAGTATTATAAAATCTGGAACATGGCAGGGTCCTAAGGAATATCAAACAAATATAGAAGAATATTGATAAATCTTGAAGGATTCTTGAAAAGTTTTAAAGATTCCTTGAAGAGTTATACGAGTCTTAAAGACGTACGGAAGAACCTTAAAAAAGAGATTTAAATGATCATACTTATGTTTGAAGAGTCCTAAACACATCTGGAATGGTCCCGAGAGATCCTAAACACTCTCATATACCCTCAAATTAGTCTGAAAAAGTTTCAAGAGAATCTCGAGAAGTCTTAACTGGCTTCAACAGTTTTAAAGAGACTCTTAAACTAATGTGGAAGAATCGTGAATCAGTAGGAAGAAATTTTAAAGAGTTTTGAAAATAGGTTTAGAGGAATCTTGAAGAGTAATATAAATTAGTCGGGAAGACCTCAAGCCAGAAAAGAGTCTCCAGAAATCTTCAAGAAATTCTCAAAGAATTTTCAGGATTTCGAAAAGCTTGGTGGAGCCATGAACAGTCCAAGCACTCGCTGATGTACAAGAAAGGCAGAGGGAGAAATTCAGGGGTGTACCAAAGAGGTGAAGAGGGAAGAGAGTCTTTCCCGAAACAAGGTTTGAGAATTAGCTTTCGTTGGAAAATCAGAAGCCCTCCGTTTGAATATCTGAGGTTTATTCGTGACGTGTTTATTTTTACAACTCAAAGCAGTACATAAAACCTGAAATATTTTTTCGCTCACGGCCTTCTCACTTGAAAAATTTTGGGCTTCTCCCCCTCAAGCCATTTTCCTTCGGTACACCCCTGGAACAACTACTCCTCTTAATCAGAAAATTTTTAATTCAAAACTACACGGGTTTTATACACGCTAGCCGAAGTTTTAGAGAGTATATGAATCTCGGAAGCCTTGAAAAGTCGCTCCAGATTCCAATGAGCTGTAGGAATTTTACAGCACACTTCAAAAGGCATTTTCATATTTTCAACGTTAATAAGGAAATACTGAGCTGTACAAATTATTAAAACTTCTTAGTACTTCTCATCTCGTATCGAATCGCTCAATTATCGTTGGGAGGCCAAAATTATCCACGGAGGGCTGAAAACTATTAAATTCTTACAGATTTTGAATCACTATCTCTATTAGCATAACATATCCTAGATCCGCCAAGCTTTTCCTATTGTTCTACAATCTCCAGTATTTTCGCTTGTTCACATCAAATCTGAATGATTCTGAACGTCTGGAACTAGTCTTGAAAAATTTTAGTAGGTCTTGAGCAAGAATTCAAAGGCTCTGTCAAGATTCCTATAGCAGTCTAGAACAGCCTGAAAAAAAAAGTCTACACTTTGATCTTAGCCAAAAAAAAACCGAGAAGAGTCTAGAAAAAGCTCAACGATTTTATAGCGGACATGGCAGGCCTGCAGCGTGGCCACATTTCCAAGGGAAGGGGAGACAATTTAGAGAAAGATTACAAATTTCATGCTCAAAAGAAAGACAAAAAAAAAGAAGAAAAAGAAGGGATAAAACTCCTGGCTTTTCTGCTGGGAGGAGGAAGGAACAATAGCTCCGTGATTGAAGAGTTTCCAGTCTTGAATAGTATACAATTTACCTCACATTTTCCCAAGGACGGATTTCCTCATGGCTCATAGGTACGGCTTTAGCTACGGACGGCAAATTTTGTTTTCGTTTTCCTCTCTTTTTTCTCAAACCGTCAACCATTCGACAAGTCAACCCATCTTTTTTTCTCTTCTTTGTTCCTTGAAGGGTGGCTGCCAGCTTTTAAGGGGGGGGGGGACATTTTCTCAAGCCGGACAAGATCATAAATTCGTCCCTTCGTTTTCCGAGGAGCTCAGCTGAACAAGGGCATCTGAAGAAGCAGTAAACAAGGTAGGTATGATAGAAGAAAAGCAGATACAAACCAATAAGAAAGAATGAAGAGGAGACTGTTTTATGATGAGAGGAATGGGCACTTTCCAATGACTGACTAAAGCTACATCTGGGTTTCGAACGTTCAACGTAAATACATCAGCTCTGTAAGTCAATTACAGCTGACTTAAGAGTCGGAGACAATGTTATTTTCTTCTCAAAAACATAATGCTGTCTCTCACTTCATCTTGAATTGTCTGATTAAGCCAATCTTCGAGCCCGACCTTACCTCGGTCATTTAGGGAAACAGTGGATAGTTCGATATCCGATTCAAAAGAGGTATTTAAACATTAATTACTCTCTAGGTCACATGGATTATTCCTTACACAGATTCAGAAAAAAGTCTCTATAAAACAGGAGCACGATGAAACTGGGAAGACTTGACAATTGACCCCGCAAGGATACCATTGAGGAATGGTTACTAGAGTAAAGCGGGAGGACAGTTCAATTCCAGTAATAATATCGAGATGAGAGTGGCTTTAGGATCACCATTCAGGCGGATGAGAGAACTGTCACGTGCAGAGAGAACTATCACGTGCAGGTTGGTACCGACACTTTCAAGGCAGAGAACATTGTTCCTAAAATAGCGACGTTGTGTAGATTAATTTTAGATCCCTTTTTCCGAACCCTCTTCTACAGGGTGTTTCACAAAGTAGCCTACCCATTTATTTATTTTTGTTGCTAGGTCGAATTAACATGGGGCAAGAAAGGATACCTAGAATTTCAGCTTCTTAACTCAATTACAACTTCCGCTATCGTCGGCCATCAGTCGTATCAATCAATCAAAGAAAGAATGTAATAAACATCGCGACCATTACATAAGGTTAACGCTTCGTATGCGTAAAACTAAGAGAGAAGAAAAGAAACCATGGATGAAGGAGGAAATCCTCAGAAAGATGAATGAACAAAGAAAATTAAGAATGCAAACGATAGGGAAGATAGATTAGCTTATCAAATGTTAAGAAATGAAATAAAGAGAGAGTGTAAAAAGGCGAAGGAAGAATGGATGAACGAAAAAAGTGATAAGATAGAAAAGTTTAGAAATAAAGGACAAATAGGTTAGGCCTATAAGAAAGTAAAACTGGAGTTCGGAGAAAGAAGGAAGAAAGCAAATAATATAACAAATAAGGAGGGAGAGCCTATTTACACAACTGAAGGAAAAGTGACATGGTTGGTAGAGTATGTAGAAGGACTATATAGTAATAATGGGGATGAAGAGATAGGAATGGGAAGGGAAGAAGATATGCAAGAAGATCAGAGGGGAGACTTAATTTTAAGAGGTGAATCTGACACGAAACATTGAGAGATTTGATGAAAGGGAAAGCTCCAGGAGAGGATGAGATACCAGCTGAATTATTACACAACTTAGGAGAATATGTACTTCATAAATTGTACAAATTAGTTGTTATATTTATGATAAAAGGAAAATGGCTGAGGATTTTAAAAAAGAGTGCTATTGCAACTATACCAAAAAAAGCAGGAGCAGATAGGTGTGAAAATTATCGAACCATTAGTCTTCTTTCGCATCCGTCAAAAATATTAACTAGAATAATTTACACGAGAATTGAGAATAGAATAGATGCAGAATTAGGAGATGATCAGTTTAGATTTAGAAAAAGTAGAGGGGAAGCAGTGTTAGCTTTGAGATTAATTGTAGATTGGAGCGGCCTTCGTTTCGGCCATCATGAGGAAGAAGATGCAGACAGAGTGGTCGAAACAGGGGGCTGACGGATGAGGTAAAGTTGCTGTTGCTGCTGCTGCGGATCCTGTTCGGCGGAGCTCGCCCGTAGGCAAGGGTTGGAGCGACGGCAGCGCGTCCGTCTGCGGTGCACCTGAATTGGAAGCTGTCGCTGGATTAGCGGAATCTACCTCGGTCAGTAGGGTGTGCTGTAGTGGCTCCGATGGGACGCGCGCACGATCGGTGGTAGGAAATGGAGGTTCGAGCCGGCCTCAACGCGTCTGAACCGGCAACTTGACGGTATACCAGAGATGGTGGTCCCGGGAAGCCGGCATGGAGCGGTGTCTGGGGAACCAATTTGGTATGCGTGCATCGCTACACGCATCACCATACAGTTGTAGATGGGAGACTCAAGAAGGGGCAGGATAGATATATCACATTTGTTAATCTTGAAGAAGCTGTTGACAGTGTTAAATGGGATAAAATGTTTGATATTCTAAAAAAGATAGGAATAAAATTTAAAGAAAGACAAGTTATTTTAAACGTATATAAAGGACCGAAAGCCACATTAGGAACAGAAGGAGAAGAAGGGGAGACTAATACAGAAAAACGTGTAAGGCAGGGGTGCTCCCTATCTCCAGTATTATTTAATCTGTACATAAAGTAGGCTGTATAAAAGAAATAAAAGAAAAATTTGAAGCAAGTGTCACGCTATATATAGAGAGCGAGTAAAGATGCTCAGTTTTGCAGATGATATTGTCTTATTAGCTGAAAGGAGTACTGGTTTGGAAAACATTTTAGATGGAATGGAAGAGATTTTGAGTATAGAATATCGTATGAGAATAAATAAAAATCAAAATAATGTAGTGGTATGTAATCAATGTGAACATGATAACTTAGATATAAATATTGGATAAGAAAAGATTGAGGAAGTAAGCGAATTTTGCTATTTAGGGAATAAAATAACAAAAGATGGAAGGAGTAAAAGGGATATTAGTAGTAGAATAGCACAAGTTAAATTAGCATTTTATCTAAAAACTAATCTTTTCAAATCAAGAATAAATCTGGAAATCAAAAAATTGTTCTTGGAAACTTATGTTTGGAGTGTAGCCTTGTATGAATGTGAAACGTGGACCATAGGAAAACCAGAGAAGAGAAGGATCGAAGCTTTTAAGATGTGGTGCTATAGGCGGATACTTGCATCAAATGGACGGATACGGTAAGAAATGAGGAAGTACGTAACAGAGCAGGAGGTAAAATGGATACCTATTTGTAATTGTTTGAAGAGAAGGAGAGATAAACTAATAGGGCATAATTTGAGGCACCCAGGCATAATATCACTGCTGCTAGAAGGAAAAATGAAGGGAAAGAATTGGGTAGGTCGGCACGGATTCTAGTATGTTCAACAGATAACCAAGTACGTCAAATGTGTTATTACGAAATTAAAGAACTTGCACAAAATAGGGAGAAATGTAGAGCTGCATCAAACCGGTCGTAAAGACTGCTTATCATCATACGTAAAAACGCGAGATTTTCATTCCCAAAAAGTGTTGCAACAGATGTTGGGAAGCCGGTCACTCAAAAGTTCGTGTACTATTCGACAAGCAACAAGAATCAGTTCACATCTGGGGTAAGACAGAACCACAGACGTTGCGATAGGGGGAAGGAAGGGTACCTCTCCCCCCAATTAAGTTGGCCAGCCGGGAAAAGTTGAAAAAATGCAATCCCAGTGAGGCAAATCCGACTCGAAAACCGCAAAAAGACTTTACTACTCAAATCATTTTTTTTTTTAAATGAAAATTTGGGAGCTTTCAGTTGGAGAATTCCTCTGTCGTCGCATTTCGAATGCAATTCGCTTCGCTACGTTGCTGGGCAGAATCAACTACTTACAGTTATACGAACCTGGTAAGAATGCCACCAAAATTTTAAAGCTGTCACCGTTCCCTATAATCTAAATGAACAATCGGATGAGCTAGATATTACATAATCGAGTCAAAGTCAAGCTCCCAAACTAAGCAACGTGCTAAGCCAGCGCAGACGCAGATTCCAGACACAGCAGATACTAAATGTAACTTGCCATCACCATTAGTCTCTAATTCGAAGGTAATCTGGTAAACACACCTTCCAAATTTTTGAAGTGACATGAATCCCAATCATAGGAGGCGACCTGATGCCGCTGTAATCGAAAGCGTCATTGTTGTCTATATCGATTTCCGTGGCTTCGAACTCGTTCTGATGCAATGGCGAGTACCTGACCGAATTATCCCCGAGTCCACCGCGCACTATATTCATAATTCGCAGACGATACCACCGGTACGAAAATACGAATCGTAAGGTCTACATAGCTGATGATAAAGCCAAATTCGAGATGAATTAACGCGAGTTCGAATACGACCGCACACTTTCACTGGTGTTTTTCAAACGGTTCGCACGCGAGCATTAAGCAGTCGGTGTTTTACATTACACGTTAACTGGCTTCCATCACGTGTCGATGAAAGTAAAAACAGAACACGGCGAGCTTACACTCAACTCGGCGTTTGAAAGTGTAACCAGCTGGCACTGATAACGTTGGACAAAAAATACAGGAATAAAAAAAATGCGCTGATTACGTGGAAGAAGTTTTGTAATATCTAATATGTGGCCAATTGTAACCGGCGTGATATTTGATAGAATTCAAGGGCATTCCGCAACGCGGACGTGGATCAATTGGCGACGTTTTATGTAAATTACATTCGAGCCCACCAATGATTACTGCGATTGGTGTAAATGAAATGAACGTGCCTTTATAATCCAGGAAGAAGGCTGTTCGTGAACTTGATGGTTTAATCAGACTCATTTTCAGTGAAAGTACACGCATACATGAAAGAGTAATACACTGCCCCTCAGTCTGGTAGGAACACGTGCTAGATGAACTTGCTCCCACCATGTTGAATTCAATTCGAATGAAACAATGAAACTCGTAAACCGTGAAATGGTCAATGAAAAGTGGATAATAGAGGAAAGCTACAGCGGCCGAATGTAATTTGGCTTCGATAGGTTGTTAGGTTTGTTTCTATTTGTTTGTAGTCTAGATAAACATTTTACTAACATCGTGTAAATGAATAACTCGTAAACCGAATGGAAGATTACAAGTTTGTACAGTAACATGGTAATGCACACATAGCCGACGAAATTGGAGGGTTGCAGAAATAAAGGATTAAATCGGTTCTTTTTCCCAAACGAGTCGAGCTGACGAATACGAATTACACTTGGAAACAGCTTACGGCAAGAGAGAGGCTTCCAACGGTGACACAAAGGGGGGGGGGGACACAGCTGCAGGAGCAGACACGAGACACTGACAGTAATGGGTGAAAAAGGCCAAAGGAGGAAGGGGAAGCCCAGTGACATTTCGGCACCTGTGAGCGTCCCCTTCCATCTTGGGGAGGTCACTGGTGGTGGGACCTGGATCTAATACTGGACTCACTCGCTCTTATTAATTCAGGAAGCGACAAAGAAATTGAAGCAGAAGTCTTGTGGTAATCGTTCGACCATGGAGGCGGCTCCCTCTACTAGGAGCGCACCTTCCGTCTTGGGTATGTTGCCGAAGTGGCAGGTGGAGAAGGAAGATGGAAGCCGACAGGGAAAGGTCGTGGAATCGAAAGCGACGTAAGACAATCAAGCAGACCTAGACACTGACTAAGAACAGACACATAGTATTCTAGTCTAGCTTAAGATCCTAAATGTCTGGTGGAGCGTATGGCTATGCACGCAAGCCATATTGGCTCCCCAGACACCGCACCCTAGGCCCAGGAAACTACCCTTCCGAGTATCACATCAGTGACCAGAGAGCTTAAGATCCTATAAATAGAATTGAAGTTACATTTTCGGACACATTGTGTAATTTAAGAGTGAACTCCTCTCCCTGCCCCGCGCTAAAACTACTCGACGGTATGCAAGGCAGTGGAGGGGAGACACACTAATTTTTATTTTTATGTACCCAAATATAATACACGGAGCCACCCGAGGGAGTTCGAGAGTAGCCACCAAGTGGGGCCTTGGTCTCTCACGAGAGAAAAAAGCAAGGCCTATTTCTTAGCCGCTTATACTATAGTTTCAGCTTGAAACTCGGATAAATTACATATGTTTGGCAATGTCGGTAATCTTCCACACGAGCTGATAAGCTGTTATCACAGCAAAGAAAAGTTTTTCACGCGAAAAACTGTTCTCAAACATCCGAAAAAAACTCTGATCTGAGAAAATTTTTTGTGACGAGTTATTCTATTGAGAAAAATAAAAGATTTTTGGATACATCTATTCGTCATTGTGTTCTGCACAGAATGACGTACTTATTTTGATGAATACTTCATCTATTTGGCTGTAGAAGTGCCAGTTCTAATTTATGAGGCCACAATGGATATTATTATATAATTTTGCAGAAAGGGGATACGGTTATCAACGCAAAACTGATAGAGAGAGTACAGCTCGCTTCCTCCGATATGGACGCAGCAGTGAATTTAGTTATCGAAAAACTGTATTCTCATCGGCAAGCTGCATCAATTTGATAAGATAAATTTTTAAACCTTGAGTCGGTAAGACTTTTGCAGCTGAACAGAAAGCTCTGCCATTTGACTTCGATGAAGTAAAATACAATATCTACTGAAATGTAACATTATTATTCGACAAAAATAAAATTTCACCTCTTTTCTACGTGTAATTATATGTCATCTTGGACATACGAGGTTGTGCCATCTTGGACACAGCGACTGTATCATCTTATAAATCCCCTGGTCCAAAATGAAACGAATCCAAATTTTTATACTTTGTGCCCGGACTCCAGTATTTTGCCAAAATGCTTTCAGGTTGCATATCATTTTGAATTTGAAGTGGTTACATTCCAAACGATTCAAGTTTTAAGACAATTGAATATTTTGGTTACCAATTATAGGCCAAAGAAGAAACTGGATGTCATCTTGTAACCCGAACTTGGATCAATTTTTATAGATCTTCGTATCCCCTTTTCGAACTACCGAAAACTATCATTTTTTTGTATTAGGAGATACCGCTGACATAAGACTCCAACACATTAATTTTAAAAAATTCAACAGTAATTTCAGAACTTACGACCATTTTTAGTGACCTCAAATTAATCCGCATTCGAGACGCATACCTCGAATGTGGACACCTTCTGAGTCCGCAAACGACATATGAAAATACTGCAAAAACGACACAAGAATTCGTTGAATCACATCCTTGCAACTCAACAGTAGCATTCACGATGAAAGTAAACCATTCCTCTACATTATACTCAGGATAACTGGGACGCCTTTTCTATACAGCTGAATTTTTCGAGCTTTTTTCACGTGTTATCTCATACTACGCCACCCAGGTATGATAAAAACCATTTTATGACTTTGTCCCACAATGAAAACATGTAAAAATAGAAAGTGTCACGGCGCCGTCGCGTTTACTCTACTCCATTAGGACTCGGTTTTTTGGGTAAGTCCATAAGAGTGACTGATTCGCTTTCGGTACTTCACCCTATACAGGTAAATGAAGAGATTCTGCGATGCAAGAAATGACGCATGTAAAAACCGTGGCAGGGTTGTTCCTTACCATCTCCTGATGATCTTCTGAAAATTCCTTAAAAATCTGAGTTGAGCTAACGTCGCCACACGGGGAGAGGGTAGAGTAAATTTCGGTTTTGGATAATATCGCGTTCCTTATGGGCACAGAAGAAATGTTCTTGACAAAACTAAAGAAGACTAAATTTGTTACAAAAATGATTCAGTACAGTTTTTTTAGTAGAATAATTAATTTTTCTACCACTGGGAGGAGCAATGACCCTCTCATGTATCACCGCCTATTACTCGATAAAATATCCACTACCGAAAGATGGAGAATAAACGTTTCTCAATTTTCACGAAAACAAAATGCCTACATAAAGCATCTACATGGATATTTATACAAAAGCCTATTCGATGATCCATTCGACAACATGTAGGAATTAGGACTATAGGAGATGTCCATAAATATATGCCCAACTACCAATGAACAAAATGTTACTGAAAGACATCATCGAGACCAAAATTTCAGAAGTCAAGTACCTACTATAAGATCTGGTAGACCTAATGAAGTCATCTGAAACATCCATTAGCAGTCCATCTCCACCAAAAGGATATTTACGAGGATGTCCAACGAATAATAAAAGTTTCAGTAAACGTTTACAGATTGTTCGTCAAAAAATCTACAAGACAGTTGAGAGAAAATTTCTAGTACCTACCAGATGCAATTAAGAATAAGAAAGTGTCTAGCACAATCTACAATACCCATAAATTAGTCGACTAGAAATATTCACTCGAGCTAATTTTTTCCACTACACAATTAACGATACTTTTCAACGGGCTTGTGTCGCAAGGCCGGCAGGAGTGATCATTTCATCGATGTCCTGGATACATTCAAGGTCAAATCATACAGAATTGATTTGATAATAGCAAAATATCCTGATTTTTATAATTCTAGAAGATATCTCGACTGAACAGAGAAACTGACACTGTTTCGACCATTACTATACCTATTCTAATCCAGATGGACTAAAGTCAATTTGCAATGTGAAAGTTATGCAGGGCCTACCAGACATTCAAGAAAAACAGTTACCAAACTTATTTCGTTCACCGTTACTGAATGTCATCGAGTAATTAACAGTCATATTAAAGCTCCTTGACAGACATCAGAAGTTTGAATGTCATTCAAATATTTTCAAACAGTAAATACCTATTAGTTTCATAAAATAGTAACTAAAACATACGATAAATCACATCGATGTACGAGAGTTAAATAACACAGACAACTGTTGAATAAAGGGGCAGAAACTTCTCCGCAACAGTTATCAATTAATCAACTATTGTCTAAGTTCAAAATGTTATAAAACCGTTATTCAACTATCCCCAACAATAAAGAACAATACTTATGTGTATTATGTACACCATCACCATGAAGTTTAAGATTCATGATGGCGATTTTTAATTCCAACCTCAAAATCCTCCCAATAATCCTTCTTTCTCTCAGGGGGATTAGTAACCTATTCTTTGAGTTAACTACAACAGGGATGACCCATCTAGGGATCCAGTTAATCACAAACACGTCTCATTAACAAATTTTTTTATTAAAATAAGGCTGAAGAAATACATTTAAAAAAAGGAAAAACTTTGGTTAAGCCACCAATAAATTAATTAACTTAGAATAAATAATTTTAAAAATGGAATAAAAAATTTGGTTAACCTTCGTGAAACTAAAATAAAATATTGTAGCAATTTCGACATATCCTTAGAATCACAGCAATACTTAGAATAAATTAGAGAACATTTTGATAGGTTATATCATTTTAAAATAATTGTACTTCATCAATTAACAACCTTAATGCTAACGAATACGAGTGATCGTTATCGGACTAGAAGATTTCACTGTAAGAATGAATGGGCCTTCTTGTCGAGGCAGATATGTCGATGGTATGACATTATACGAACCAGGCTGAGCTTCGCTCAACTCCATAGCGACGAATCCAGGTCTGGTGCAGACAATCAGGATTATTTAAAATTTCTCGAACACAAATATGAAGGCGAACGTAACAAATTAATGTAAGGATGCTGCGGTTGAAGTGACCGGATTCCAAATAGCGAATCGGGGTAACGAAATTCGAGGCCACCCATTGAGAATTTGATTGTTTCTTCAGTAATGTAGATTAGATTTCGTGTACTTCATAAAACAGTATATTATATACTGACGAGGAAACGCTAGCTTTTCAGACAGACTCGTCACCTTTCAGTGACTGACAATACTGTGTAGGTTGCCGTGGGTGATTGTTTGCTGAATTCACCTACATCTGCGATAAGACAAGAACCATTAAACTATACTTCTTATTACACTCGAGAGCATGGCTGGACCAAAATTTCAAGGAGGAAGTACCTAAGAAACAATTTACTAGTTCCATACAAGGAACGCAATATTAATTTTCTCAACGCATACTCCAAAAGCGCATCATGTATCGCATCTTTGGCGTTTGGAAAACTGGTCCTTAGCAGTGGAAGTGCGCCTTTGACTATAGTCAAAGTTTCTGTCACGTTTCGGTAGCTTCTGCATTTGTCCACCAGATGTCAGCCATTTTGCTTATGCGTCCCACTGCTATTGTACTACGTTGATAAAGTCACTGCGTTAGATGTGAAGCTAAGTAATCTGGCATTTTTTGTCAAAGTATTAGTTGAAAAAAGTAACTTAACGCGATTAAAACGTTCGATGAGCGCTTCTGCTCGTGCCACATATCTTTCACTCGCAAATCGCTCACGTTCTGCACTAATTGCGTAATCTACTATCTCTTTAACCATACATCTTTATATATCATTTACAGCGATATTATCAGCGCGGGAAACTAAGAAATAAAGAATGCTTCACCTTTCAACGAATTACAATACTGTGTAGACTACCATGTGTGATGTCCACTGAGTTCATCTATTTCTGCATTGAGACAGTAACCATTAAAATATTGAGTGCCAAGTCTGAACCAGAATCTCGGATAGAATAGTCTCAGAGGAAGTCAAAAAAAATGTACCAATTCCATACGGAGCAATGTACATTTCCTTTAGTCATCTTTCTACATTGCCTACAGTGATAATCTGGCATCAGTGCGGGAAATAATAGGTAAGAATGCGTAATTCGAGTAGGGGAACTATACACTTTAAACGAATCCATAAAGCGAAAGATGAACATCTCGCCCAATAATACCAGCAACAATTGATTTTACAAATACCTATTATTAACATAATACCAGATCCAAGAGCTCGAATAGATACGTTAACTAGAATTCAACAATAGGCTACCGACTTACGCGCCTAAAACAGCATCTCTGTAAGTTCAAAGGAGACACCAAGTAATTACCAACACGGTTTAGTCAATGAAAAAAACCTTGGACCAGCTTATACCACTGCATTTACACATGCATTAGACCACGGTCACCACAACCCCAACAAATAATTTCAGAACAAGGAACCAGAAATCATACCTGTAATCTCCTGACGAGATACGTCTGAACTTAGCCGTCGCTGATTCATCTAGCAGCTTTGCAATGGATACTTCCAGACCTAATTGATACTGCTTAGGCCCCCTGAGATCAAAGAACAAGTAATTGTTGTCGTGATTAGAGTTCAAGTTGATTTGATAAATTGGGTTTAGATCATAGGTCGCCGGGTGATTTCGACATCCACCAGCGGTTCCTTCCGTCCACTGGCCATCGGTAACCTACAAGAACGAAATATAATTTTTAGCGATGTTGCAGACACCAACTTCCATTCGTTGCAGTTCAGGGTGTTAAATTAAATTTCCTAAATGTACCTTCTCGACATATTTAAAGTAATTCGGAAACTTTTCGAGTGTAAAAGGGCAAGTAGAATATGCTCTCAGTGTGTAGTAGATAGTGTTCATCTTCTCGTATTGTGAAACAACCAATGTGAAGTAACGCGGACTAGCTTCGCTCAAAATGATTTTACACAAATAATGAGGACTGTTAATTCGAACACCGGTGATAAATGGCTCTGGATCGTCTGCGAGCGTAACAACATGAATATATGAAACCGATAGGTTGAAACAAATAATTTTCATAACAATATGGATACATGAATTTATGACGTTGAAACGGTCAATCTTGTGTGTTGCATAGTTTTTGTAAAAGAGCAGACTTGCCATGCACCAAGAAAATAGGTTTTCAAAAAGAACTATCAGACTAAGTCGATATGAGTCATTGCTTACTCGGATAATACACTCGTTTTCCATTATTCTTGTACACCATTAACGTGATGTACTCCCGGTTGTTCTTAAAGTCCTCCAGTTCGGTGATATGCCTCGTTAGCAGAATCCATACAGCGCCAGATTTCGCATTCTGTACGTCTAAACAGAACTGCGGATTTTCGCTTATGTTATAGTTATCTTTGACTGGACCCAAGCCAGCTGACCACGACCTATGTACATACAACTACGGCATTACTTTTCTCGATCTAATCTCAAAAGCTACAACAAAAATTGGAAAACACCATACTGATGAATGCAGAAGGTGTGTGTAAACAACTCCGGATTCCAGTTCATGTAGAATACGTCGTAGAACCGTAAAATAGAATCGTAGTCTATCCAGAATATGCCGTTATCAAAAGAAGACGCGCTTCTAGGGTCGTAGTCGAGAGCTTCTTTCAGGTCGTTGGTCCAGTGCGCTAAGTCAAGTTCGGAGAAATTACCGCGCCAACGTATGTGCGACCACGGGTTCTTCAGCTGCAGTAGACGGTAATTCTAATACCCATGAATAACTTGAGTCAGTATAGAAAGATAATCCATGTTCACCTCGATTCAAATACATATAACCGTGAAACGAAAGAACTCACACGACTTCCACTTCAAGTAGGTCATACATTAAGACAGGCTACTTGAGGCAATTTTCACTACCCACCTTCACTTTCCGCACATCTAATACAGCGTATGCGTGAGTAGGAACCAGTCCTGTTCTGTCCTCGTCAGCTGCAGACAACTCACCGGTTGCAACCGTAACTAATACGTCTCCTTTGTGCAACCTGGTTAACAAAGTGTTGAACAGAGCGTCACCATTAAAATCAGCATCATTAGGTCGTATTGCGCAACGTTCTGGTATCCAGCCCGTCAGAGCATGCAGATCTATATTCTAGAGACAATTAAAATGGGATCAGTCAAAACCTCAAAACTGACGTGCAGTGCACTCTAACTTTGAATATCTACTATTTCAACCAAATTCAATTAGTCCAGTCAAAATACCAATCGAAATCAAATTATTTTCTTATCAGTGTGCTTCTAACCTAATATTATACTTCGCATTATCAACCTTCTTGACACATGGTCGTTAATCACCTAAAGGAGAATTTAAAACAAATCAATTCAACAAGAGTGTGTGTAATCAAAAATGGTAATTTTATGCAACTGTATAGGATACCTAAAGAGCAGAATTTCTGATTAAAAAAAAAAGAAGTTAAAAATGAGTAGGTAAATTTGAAAGATTAATTTTAGGAAGAAAAAGGACTTTCGACAAAATTTGGACGATGGCCACAGACGTAGTAGTAGATGTTTGGCGGAGCGTATGGCGACGCGCACGCATACCAAAGTGGCTTCCGAGACACCACACCTCTCGCCTAGGAAACTACCCTTTCGAGTACCGGATCAGTGACCAGAGGGACGCATTGAAGCTGGCCCGAGCCACCATTTCGCCTCTCCGCTTCGGATTCGCGCTGTCCTGCTAAAGCCACTATAGGACACCCTACTGACCGAGGCAACGCTCACCCAACATGGAATTCGGATGCACAACAGACGGACGCGCTACCTTCCTTCACCCTTTACGACCTCGTGTTAGTATGTAAGGCGACGCAGGAAGGTGGTAGCCGCACCTCCCGTCGGTGACAAATACATTATTTTCTCAATAATATGCTAGGAACCCAAAAAAATATCTCGCTTCACTTCAGCGGTCGAATAAGGAACTGCAAGATAGTTTCTTAGATTTTAAAAGAGTGGAACATTACTTAGTCTCCGTTGACAATTTATTATTTTTAAACCATTTTATTTTATATCGATTTGGACTACGTAAACACGAAAATTCGAAATTTTCTAAATTTGAGGAATAGTAAATGGAGCCCGACTGAAAATTGAATTCTGCGGTCATGAAAGTTCGCTACTGTAACAGTTCGCACAATTTTAAAAGGTTGTAATCAATAATTATTTTGTTTATTACGAGCTCGCATTTTAGACCCGAAGATCCCAGAAAGAGCTGCGGTGGCGTCTACCTGCAACCGGATAAGAATTTTTTTTTCGAATTCCAAAAATAAACACCATCAGGAAGTTCACAGCAAGTCCCAAAATGTTAATTACTACTCTTAAATCCGGGCCACCCCTTCCCCAGAAAAGTTTTCGGCAGCTGCCGGAAACTCGCCCTAGGGTGAACGCCATTGAATTTTCAAAGTATTATTCGCACTCATTTATCCTAAAGAACCCAGGTATTCAATTTAATTTTTCGTAAGTCAACTGAATTTCTCCCATTCTGAAAATGAAATTTAAATTTAGGAAGATCAAATTTAGATCGTATGAAAATTATCTTATAAGATTGTAATGAGACAAAAAACAGTGAAGTTCATTTTGCCCATTCCAAGAATGAAATGTGGAGCTAAAATTATAATCTCGGATTCAAAATGTAAACAGATTCCAGGAACTAGAAACTTAGTCAAGTCTTAACATCTTCAGAAATGATTTCATTAGTTCTACGCAACAGGTTAGTTTGAATTCCCAAATTCTAAAATGATTCAAGAATTTCTCAAGTTGAATTCTGAATAATAGAGACACGAACAAAAAGTTTCTGAACAATCATAAAAAATGGGTTAGGATGAAGAACCCAAATAATGTTGTTTTTGAAACTCTTAAATCAATACAGCGACTGGAAAATCAAATTTGGCTGTTACGAAAACGCCAATAAAACCTTCTACAAATTAAAAAAAAAGATACTGAATTGAGTCGATGGGGCCATAAATGTGTCAAATGTGGCCACCAGGAAACCTCACTTTAGCTAATTTATAATGCCACACACAGTAACAATCACGAAAAAGGAGGAATACCAGGTTTGCGGAAAATTACGAACACGACCGCACTATTCTATTACAAGATATTTCCTTTTCTTATAGCATTCTTATTGCGCACGAATTGATTAAATGGCCAAATTTGACATATCTGCCCCATCTAATTTGGGGCTCAATGATTCCAATCAATTTTACAATTCTAACTGTGCGTTTAAAACAAGATATATGTAGTCGAAAATACTTTCACCAGACTGCGAGTCTCGCACTATACTAAGACTAGAAAAATTGACGATTCAATTTGGGTACCTATTCATGTTTCATGTCCAGATAATAATCAAAATTTCAATTTTCATTGCATGCAATTCAAATTTATTGTGTTTGAAACTAATGAAAACGTAGTACTAGTCCTGCCGAGAAAAAAGAAAAATGAATCGTTAAAATCATGCCGTTATACCACAACAAAGTAAATTTGAAGTAAATTAAAGAAATATTGCACACAGGCAAATCTATTCCAGAGCCAATGGGTAACGGAACCAGTTGCAAAACGTGAGTAATTAAACATCGATAAAAAGAGAAGATAAGCCCGTGTAAGTACATGTTGTTACAATTGTTTCCACGAACGAAGGTGAAAATCACTGTACTTCAAAAATTTATCGATACTGTGAACAAATATTTGTCACTCTACGGGTATTCTGTCGTCGCTAGTGCTCTTACTATAAAATACTTTTAAAAAGAAATTATATTACATACATCAAAGTATCCTATAAATTAAACATAACGAATACTATTTCAAGCTATGCAGTTCAAAATTTTGTAGCTTAGTGGTGATAGTGGCTCAAAAATATGTTCTATTTCTGTACTGATATGAGCAGACACCGAAATCTGGTATGGTCCGTCGTTACTCTTAACGTTGTGATAGCATTTATGATATGTTTTTATTGCATAGCATATATTCCGAGGAACCACAACGAGCCGATGCCTGTGTAAGTTTACTTCAAGTTTTGTAAATAATGCGCATTATTGAAGCCATTGCCTTACATTCAGACAGTAGAAAAAATAACACATTCGAGTAAGCCAAGAATCGTAAAGGCTGTAAGAAATTCACTACTACCTCGATAGGCAAAATGCCTCATTTAAGGCAACGGTTTTTAGACACTTAGTTCTTTACGTAAGACTTGTAGCAAAATTATGTCAGCTTTGTCTACTATAAGAGGCATGTTTTTACAAGTCTCATTCGGTGTGCCTTTGTATACTAAGGATTTGTGACCAATTTTCCGTCAATCGGAGATAGAAACTTAGAATCTAAATCAATGAGGTCAGCGCATAAACTGAATCATTGCAACGCGCATCGATTAGGAGCATTTTCTAAAAAAATGTTAGAAATGCTCGTTCGTTAACTTGACTTCCACCCATTCCACTACTATAAGCACATACCTGCCTTGACAAAGAGTACTTAACAGATACATTGTAATATATTTCTTTTACAGAAAATGCTTTCAATCGAACCAACTCGCCGAAACGCGCCTACTTCGGAAGAATGTTTTCTACCTGAAAACGCACAAAACCGCCAGCAGCACAGTGCAGAATATAATTATGCGATTCGGCCTCCGTCACTCTCTGAATTTCCTGCTGCCTAAAGCCAAAAACTATATCGGCTACTACCAGCCGATCACCAACGAAAGCCTAGACGAGGCCGCTATTCCTCTTGACCGCAAATTCAACTTATTCACTCACCACTCCAGGTACAACGCTGCCTCCAACCTTTACTTATACGAGGATACAATCAGGGTGACCACACTTCGTAATCCACCCGAATTATTTGAATCGCTGTATCAGTATTACACGCTACAAAAGCATTTCAATATGTCGTTTCAAGAGTTACTAGCTTCCCTGCCACTTGACGATGTAACTTTCATTCGAAAAACACGTCGCAAAATCGGGTACAACCAAATGAGTTATGATTTAGGAATGGATCAGCATTCCTTCAAGAATGAAACGGCAATTCGAGAATTCATTCGTTATATCGACCAGGAGTTCGACTTTGTCATGATCACAGAATACCTGGAAGCGTCTTTAGTAATGCTGGCTGACTTATTGGCTTGGCCACTGCATTATGTTTCGTCACTGCCGCTATTGAAAAGAAAGTCTAAGTACAAATTAAGCACCACGGACCGGAACAAGTTATTTGAGCTGAACAACGTCGATACTCCACTGTACAGCTACTTTCTCGAGAAATTTCGAACTCGTATAAAACAGTACGGCGTGTCGCGGCTAATAGAAGACGTCCAAAAGCTGCACACGATTAACGAAGATCTAGCCAACAAATGCATCTCGGGAAAGCGTTACAGCGGTTACAGCAGTACTGTAAGGTACGATTTGAAGGAAGTAAACGATTGGGAGTGCTTGTATAGCACGAAACCTGAACTTACTTTCACAAAAGAACTTCGTACCAGACAGATAGACCGATGGAAAAGTGTTAAGAAAATATACGAATTTGTGAACAATGCAGCTCCCAAGGTGGCTTCAAGTCACAAAGATAAGAGGGACTGAGATTCGGAAGTACAAGAACAAGGTACAAGCAATAAGAACGAACTACTGGGCGGAATTTTTGTTCACTTGACTTATTTTTAAAGAAAGATAAACACAAGTGATTCTGGTTCTCAGATCTTGAGTCTTGGATCCATTTTTACCGAATGGGGTGGCTGAGACAAAGGTCATGTCCATAGAGGGATGAGAAAAGTGAGTGATAGATAGAAACATGTAAGGCATAGATATGGAGACCTTCCGCTTATCTCAAAAAGGGGTTTTTTCGGCAAGATGGGAGTCAGATGATACAAAGACAGAGAGGGAAGAAGTGAAAAACAGGTTTTTGGAACCCGAAGATTTATTTCTATAGTAAAACGCCGAATATCCGGAACGCCGAAAAAAAAATTCTTTCTAGTCTAGCTCATTCAGTCTATTCCGGAAAGCCTCTGGTCCGAATTAGTCCGGATAATTGGCGTTTTACTGTATTTTATTTTAGCGAGGTACTTACTGCCCAAAGGCTATGACCCCGACAATGGATATAACTTAGTTACAAGATATTATGATGTTTGTTTAGTTGGATGAAATTGCTATGACCCCGACAATGGATATAACTTAGTTACAAGATATTATGAAGTTCGTTTAGTAGGATGAAATTTTGTAAGTCTATGAGGTCGTTGCAATTATTTGTCAGTCAACATTTACAAGATAAATTGAAACCGATGCAAGGCAGACAGACGGACAGATGCATAAACAAACGAACAAAAAAACACGTAAATACTACCATAGGCTAGCAAACCGAAACATGAACACAGAAGAGACAAAACAGATAAAATCACAGGTAGAAATGCAAAGAAGAAAACCGAGGACCAGGATCGGGGTGCCACAATCTCTGTAACTCTATATCATGTATACAATAAATTTCATTCCCTCCACCCGGTAAAAAAAAAAAAAAAATTCTTCTGACTACTGAAGAAATTATATCTTACCATTTGGTGACATTTTTCTCGCAATTCGATAACCGGTTTAAAAAATTAAAAAGGAGACCTGAAAAATGGAAGGAAATTCTGGCAATCGTCAGGGTTCGAATCAAATTCCCCTCAGGAAAACCAGAAACATCATTCGTTTATATGTATTTCTTCCTTACACAAAAAGAAAATTATTCTATGACTTGCATTATTTCCTTACTATATTTATATTGTTATTAGTGTTAATAATTTTGTTGTTCCATTTATTGTTCTACTCTAAATATTTTTTTATAATAAATTACTCTTACTGTGTTTTCGTAACCGAAATGTGCTATCGGTTTTTGTTTTTTTTTTTACTTTTATAAAAACTGGCAGTAGCCAAGATGTTTTTTTTTTTACTTTTATAGCAACTGCCAGCTTTTTCATTCGCCAATTCTCAATCCATAATTTTCTTCCATTCGAGGGTATCGCAGAGAATTATAAAGGAAGCGGAAAGTGGGTAAAGAAATCGACCGCAGTCGGGGTAGAGAGGCACAACTCGTGGCTGATTTTGAGATGCATGTGAGGATTTTGTGTGGGTGAAGCAAAGACTCCAATTTTGTGGTAGAAACGAAGATTGGGCGATGAGAAGACAGATGTGGCTAAATAGCAAGAAAATTTTGGAGGAAGTGAGACAGTTCTTAAAAAATATAAAAGATCTGGAAGCGGAAAAATGAATTTCTATCAAAAAGAAGAGTAAATTACCTTTCAGATCTCATGTTAAACCACAATACTGAAACGGACAAAGCAGTATCATCTATCATGCTTTGATCAATCTCATGTGTTTTTGAAAAGAACCTCTAAGAACTAAATTACACTGATAGGATGATCTTCATATTTCCTGCAAGTTACTACACGCAGATCGATGAAAAGAACCAGAAGACAAGTTTTACATAGTCTCAACTTGAGGCGTATTTTGACTGGACTCTTAAGACAAATTAAAAAAACATTAATTTATACAAAATTGACGTCCAAACTTACACTATTTGAGCCTGGAAAGTCGTAACCACCCATGACTTTCATGTACGCTTTCTCCAGTAATGAGATCCATAACTCATTTCGGTTCATCGAATACGAACATAACAATTCGTTATTCTTGCCCAACGGTAACTGATCATCAATCACTACTTTACGAGATATTCCATTCAAGTGAAACTTCACCATATACTTGCCTGGGAAAATCACAATTGAAAATGAGTGATTTTCAGAAGTACTCAACTAGTTTTGATAGGATTTATCTTGTTCATTAGCGATACTAATACGTTTTACAACAAATAATACAAGAATTCGTTCTACGCTAGCAACCCTTTTTTACCGATCTTTAGAGTAGGCATTAGGCAGAGAAAGCATCACTTCTGAAAATCAGAAGATTCTGATCACGAAAAACTAAGAATGAATCTAGTCCAGGGGTTCTCCACAGCTCTTTTGCGGCACACTGGTGTGTCGCGAGTACCTTCAACATTTCCACACTATCTGAATGAAAACTGATGATCGGTAAGAAATCAAAAGGAATGAGTAACGAGAAAAGTGAAGTATTGATAAACCAATAGATGAGACAGACGACATGTAATAACTTGCTTGCGCATTGAATGAATATTTTCCGTCGTGATTTAGATTACTTTTTTTTTTGTAACTACTCCTACTATATACTTGTCTTTAAAATTTTGATTATATGCGTTAAATACCATTGAATTACAAGATTACTATACAATTCTTATCATACATTTATGAACGTTTAGATCAGGTGTGCCGCGTGAATCTAATCCTTGAAAATGTGTGCCATGTAAACTGAAAGGTTGAGAACCCCTGATCTAGTCGATTAACACAACTTTTTCCCCGACTAAATTATGACGGTCGACAAAGATAACAACATATTTTATGCTGTAACAAAGGAGCATATCAAGTTTGTCAGATATTCTTCTGATTTACCATCTACATGAGCCCTCTCCCCCTTGGCAAAACTGAGCAATGAATTCGATTTCAGAGTACGTACCAAACGGGTTATAAATGGGTTCCGATGTCCGCTTCTTTGGAAACAAAATGGAAGTAACGATTCTACGAGAAAATTTCTTTTCGTATTGAGCGGCTACGGCAAGAGATGCAACAAACGAGCAGTCCGATACGATCTAACAAAATAAAAATTACTTGTCCAGATCAGTAAGACTTATTATATGAACAAAACCCAAAGGAAGAATTTTACGATGAGAAGATACGAACTGTTTGCTTTATAGTGAGATAATCAACATGTGTATTCGCGACGATCTTGGGATCCGGGCAAAATTCATGCGGCCGAGCCCAACGCTGAAAATGTTTCTTCTGATTTGGCGACAACACAAGAAGTCCATCGCGATCAGTAAACGGCAGTGAATATTGGAACCTACAAATGCGATTCAATCAAACAGGTTGCAGATGATCAGGAATTAGCACTGATATCTAGTACTAAAAAAAAAATCTATTTTTCTTTGTCTATACCTTTCGTCCAAGTCAATGGACATGAACGGAACGAATTCGTGCTTATTAATCCACGAAGTAGCTGTTAATACTTTTTTCTCTTCCTCCGTATACGTATCATTACCAGAGACTTTCAACTGAACGCTACTTCCCCGATGAAGTGTAGGAACAACTTTAGTCACAACTCGGTCAGGTTCATCTCCAACTATTCATGAAATTGCATTATTATTATTATTATTATTATTATTATTATTAGCGTATTAACTGAACTAAAAAAGATTTTCTTAGGTACAAGTCAGCTAACTTACGTTCTGTCACACGCTTGCTTGTCTCAGATTCCTTCAAATCACGCTTCAACTTTTCCGCCCTTTCCAAGGCTTGACACGCGATTTTTTTCAACTTGGTTACAGTCTCCTGATCTGATGTTTCTTTTTTCTGCATAAAGAACTCATTAAGTAGAATTCCTAGATTTCAGGAAATAGTGTGACTAGGTGTATCAACTTACAGTGTTCAAGGCAAGATCAACAGCTCTGGTGTATAAGTCTAATGCCAACTCATGCAATCCAGATTCATCAGCATCTAATGCTTGCTTAAATAGAAAATGACACTGCTTCAGATGGATGGCGAATTTTGAAATGTTTACGTTACTGAGTGATGATTCAGCTTCCGTGTCAACTAGAATGAATAGTCACATATGAGGTTCAGACAGATAAAAATGAAACATCCAAAATTTAAACCAAGGCCGACTTCACAACCATAATGAACATTCCGAGCAAAACACCAATACATCTGTCAGACAATACAGAATCAAAATGAAACCAGTATGCTTTGCACGACGTTTCCATTAAACGCTTACTCCTATCATAGAAAGTATTAAGTTTTCAAAATGCAGACTACCTTTTAACTGCGTGTTTATTGCATTGCGAGACACTTACGATGGTACTGTAGAAACTGCGCTCGGTTCTCATACTCGTGCATTTTTTTACACCATGTTACTGCATCTGGGTGGTTAGGTTCGTTCGTGTAGGCGAGATCTAGCAGTCTAATTGCCTCCTTATAATAGTAAATTGCAGCCCTCTTTTGCCCGTTGACGTCGCATTCTACAGCGTGACTGGACAACAAAAATGCATTTTCGGCGTACGACATTTCCGCAGACTTAAAGAATAACCAATTAGTTGATGGTTACCACCACATTAACACATAATAAACGATTTTTCTTCGGTCTCATCTGCAGTTGGAAGCTGCCCCCGCTATTGTTATGCCAAGAAATTTAATGGCATAGGAGCCGAATTCCTTGTGCAACTTTTCATGAAGATAGTAAACGTGTTTTAAGCTAAATAGAAAATGAAGAAAAACTGACAGAATTTCTAATTTGTAAAACGAATTTGACGAAAACGAAACAACATGCAACTTCCGCAGCAGATTGTTTAGAAAATCCTGATAACAATGTTTGATAAGCTATTGGAGGTTCGTTTTGATTATTGTTTGTGAAGTGCTGAGTAAATTTTAAAAGGTCATAAGAAAAGGACCTAAATGCACATTCATTTTAGGTATTTTTCCCGGACAAAATTTCGTCCTGGCCAGCAGACACCTCCCAGCAAGATGAAGATGGAATGGAATGTGAGAACTAAAAAGGACCTCTGTCCTGATCTTCTACGAAGAGCTAGGTCCTTCTTCATTCTCTTAAATGATGCCTCCGGATACATAAAAATAATTGATTTTTAAATTTTTATCTATTTATCGATTTGATTGATAACTGATATGAGTAAAATAATAGCGATACAAGGTGATTTCGGATATTTTACGATCATAAATTCAAGGTACAGTAATTAAAACTAATATTAACTGATATTCAATAATATTCCAACTGAGTCACAAGCGGTAACGAGGCTATTACACCTCCACATCATCTCTAGTTTCATTCCGTGATTCATTAATTCGGTGTTCATCATTATTTATACTGAATTACATGACTACGGAATACTAAGTGATCATCTTGATAAAAATTTCAGTTCGTGTTTTGACGTGAAACCAGCCACACATTTCAGGTTTATTTGAGTTTTATTCTAATTCCAGTCAGAATGGCGTATCCAGGCGCTCAAATGCAGAGCGTGCCCAATCGAGATTTCCTGTGGAATGTTTTTCAATCGTGAGTACTGCCTTCATTAGAACCTTCATCACATCAGTGATCACTGCTCTCCACATTTTACAATCATTCTCTATTCTCTCATGTTTCTGCCGTATTTGTTACAGGGTGGATAAGGATCGAAGCGGGTTTATTTCTACCGATGAACTTCAACGAGCCTTATCGAATGGAACATGGACTCCTTTCAACTCAGAGACCGTCAGATTGATGATTGGTAAACATTTTATTTGTTAAATTTACCCGATTTTTGCTTTCATACTCGGGCCGTCTTATAATGCTCATTATCGAGTACCGGTTTTCAAAAAAATCCTAATACTTGTAGGGATCATGTTATAAAATAGGACCTACTTGAAAACCAATACTCATTATTATAACCAGAGTTGCGTGAAAACCAAAAAATCGACCATAGTCTTCCAAGCTGATCTTGTATATCTTGTGTTCATCATAGGTATGTTCGACAAGCAGAATCGGGGCACAATCTCATTCGAAGATTTTGGAGCCCTTTGGAAGTACGTGACGGATTGGCAAGCATGTTTTCGCTCTTTCGATCGTGATAATTCGGGCAACATAGATAAGAATGAACTGAATAACGCGCTGAAAACATTTGGTTACAATTTATCGGACCCAACTGTTACCACCATCGTGTATAAATTCGATCGTCATGGGAAAGGGACAATCCTGTTCGATGATTTCATCCAGTGTTGTATCATGCTGCATGTAAGTTTTGAAAAATGTCAAATATATCACTAGTACTCATCTTTAGTTACTGATTTCGTTGAAAATATGAGAAATGATGAATTGCACTACAGCAGTGGTAGTGCCTCTCCGAGCGAAATACCAAGCTCTCATAGTATATTACCTATTACTATTAGCAAAAGTGTAAAAATGTTATCGTTTTTTCCAGCAAATGACTACCGCATTCCGTCAGTATGACACGGATCAAGATGGTGTTATTCAAATTCACTACGATCAATTCCTGAACATGGTCTTCTCCATGAAGATGTGAACTCACAAGAGTGCAAAATTCCTTTAAAATAATTGTATTCCGCTGAACTATATTGTTCTTAAGCTTAAATTTTCGATATCCTCAGTCGTTAACGGAGAAATCTGTGATGTTTTATTTAATCTTATTTTTGTATCGTATTTGAGTATTGGTGATAAGCAGGTGAAAGGTATCAAATAGATACCTTGGTATGTCGAATTAAGGGCTGAAAGTATTTACTCTGTATTTAATTGGAAAAATTTCAAATAAAATTCATATTGTTGGGTTTTCATCCTGTCTATGTTCATCGGATGCTAGAGCTCGTTAAAATTCATTAATACGTAAAACAAAAGTCAGTCCCGTAATTTAAACGGTGCAGTGTTGTGCCGCGCCTCGATGAATCTCAAATACGCATGTTCAATCGAGTTCTATCGATTTGGGTGTAGTATAAACACCGTGGCATCTTCATGATGCGAACTTTTTTTTCAAATAATTATTTAAGTCAATGAATTGCGTGGACAGCGAAATGTAGCGAAGCTGACGGATTTTAGTTAGAGTGGAATTAATTGCCAGTAATGGGGTGTGTAAGTTCGTTGATGTGAGCTACGTGCTCCGGACATTCGGAGAATGTTCATTTGTTCGAAATCATTTTGAACCGATTTTCGTTTCAAGACGTGAATTGGGCTGCTACAGACAAGGACATGTTTTGAAACAGTAAACGCTGCACATTTGTAGAACACATATGATGTAAGTCAGATATATACGTATTCTCCAGGCTCGTTACTGCGATTAGATTCGAAAATAGAATGTTCGAACGCTGCTGGAATTGAATAAGAGCGAGACCCAACACCGACATGAATATAGAAGAGGCGTTGGCTAGACTGAGTGCCGAATTCAATATAACATGCAAGACCGCTAATTATAGTAATTCAAAATTGGATCATTTTCACGATCTCGGCATACCTGACAAGAAAACTCAGGATTCTGATGAGTCAGCATCACAGTAAGACATTTTTTTTTTTGTAAAAAAATTGTTAGATATGTTTAGTGGTAGCTACTGTCCCCAGTGTATCACTGCTGTATTCCCTGTCCAACCTCCAAAGGATTCAAACAAGGAACATATAGGGAACGTGAGAGGGAGAACATGGCTTCCTACACTGGAAAATTCCAAATACCTTCCCTGGATCTGTACGGAGACATATATAGTAAAGTTTTAACGACTGATGCTACTGTTTACAGGGCAAAACCAGAAGACTTTCAATTCATCAGAATCGTTGGTCAAGGTAATTTCGGGAAAGTGTATCTGGTTCAACACCTTCTGGATCATAAACAATACGCGTTGAAGATCCTGGATAAAAAGTTGATCGTCTGCAAAGGAGAGGAAAAGCATGTAATGAACGAGCGGGATATTCTGATCAAAAACAAACAGCAACCTTTTGTCACATCTTTGTACTACAGTTTCCAAACTCGTCATAAATTGTTTTTAGCCATGGAATTCATAGCCGGCGGAGAAGTGAGATATTTCAAATTTACTACTCGGTTTCAATGTGTCATTTTGTATTGTAGCGAAGTAGGTAAATGTAAATAAAAGAAATCGTAATACATAGTATACCCGCTTGTGTAAACGTGTAAAATACAAAAATTGTCCGCACTCAATTGCGGATCTACTTGACCCTTACTCGTACAGACACACACACACACACACCAGTGGCGCAACCAGCCTATATTCAAGGAAAATTTGATCTTGACCAGAATTTCGATGCGCGTGTGTGTGGGGGGGGGGAAGAATGCTAACATTATTGAAATCTAGATTATGAAAATAAAAAGTTATCGCAAAGGGGGTCCAGACCTCCTCACTACGTCACAGACCCACGCGGTCCCTTCCCGTCATTATTTTCGGATATTTTATGTCCGAAGTTTTTTGAACATAGAACCCCTCCTTTCTTTATTGTCCCTCCGTACAATTGGCTGATGAAAATTAATTCTTCCAGTTATTTTACTACATTCAACACCATCGCACCAACATCGAAGGGAATGCTGATTTCTACGCAGCAGAAATTGCGTTGGCTCTAGGATATCTGCATTCGAAGGACATAATTTACAGAGATCTGAAACCCGAAAACATTCTACTAGATTCCGATGGCCATATTGTGATAACTGATTTTGGACTCTGCACTGTGGGTGTCTCAATAACTGAAGGACTAACCCATTCGTTTTGTGGTACACGAGAATACCTAGCACCTGAGGTTATAACAAAAAAAGTACGCAAGTTACGTTTCATTATTCTAGAAAAAAGACAGTAATTGTATTCGAAATCATGTCTACCGTATAAATTGTACAACTGTCTTGGTTGTATACTGAACAATTTGGAACTTATTCATTTATGGGATGGTAGGGTTCTTGATGTCTAATGTCATATATTATTTACGCAACCACCTGGCAACTATATTTACAGGGCAAAGGGAAATCACTGCCCCCTCCCGGTAACAATATCAACCCTTTCTAACGTTACTTTCATTTTATATTTTCATGAAGAAGGAAAAGATGACATCGGTACATGATTGTATCTACCTACCTACTTATACTGTGTAAGGTATCTTAGTTCTAATGCGATGAATGTTTATTTCGCAGAAATACGACAAGGCGGTCGACTGGTGGGGTCTTGGAGCAGTTCTGTATGAAATTCTTTGCGGCATCCCTCCATTTTATACAACCAACGTAAAAAAACTGTACGCTTCCATCGTAAAGAAACCGCTTAAATTCAGGGGAGATATGACAGACAGCGCAAAAAGCATCCTTAGAAAGGTTAGAAATAATTTTAATTATTTATTTCTCGTTACACCAGTACGTACCTATCTATTGTGCACAACAAATGTTCTCGAAATGAACAACCTCTGTACTGTTTTCAGTTACTGGAGAAGAACCCTCGATATCGCCTAGGTAGCAGTAAACGAGACGTGCAAGATATCCAAGATCACGAATTTTTTCGTTCGATCAACTGGGACGATCTTCGAAATAAAAAAATTAATCCTCCGTTTCAACCAGTATCCATTTTAAATGTACGTTTCATATGTACGACCTCTTACCAATGCACTCACATATTCGGTAAAATTTACCTAAATTTGTTCTTTATTTTCAGAACAATGAGTATAATGCCTGTTTAAGCACAAAATCGGTTTCGAAAAACCCAACGTCAATAACTCACTCGAAAAGAAAAGAAAGTTGCTCGAAAGCTTTCTCAGGATTTTCGTACACAGCACCGGAACCGCCACTGTAATATTCTAAATTACCAAAACGAGATTCAAATGAGAATTTACATAGGTACCCATTTACTCCTATTTCTAACGCAATGGCGTCGGAACGAGGGAAAGGATAAGATGGTACATTCTACCCCCAACAAATTTAGGTAAGGTATCATCTGTACCCCTTAAAAATTGAAGAAGAAAAAATTAAAAACTATTCCACTAGCTAACAAAGAGGGGCTTAAGAGATTTCAGAAACGAAATTTACATAATTTGTTGCTAACTGCGCCATTTGAAAACGATAAATTTTTTTGGCTTAAGTATTGATCTAAATTTTGCATTCATGTACCCCCTAAAAAGAAGCCTTCCGACGCCACCGTTCGTATGCCAATTTCTACTTCTCTTCACATAGGAGTAGAATATATTTTTACATACAGAAGAAGTGAAATATAGATTTCTTGATCTGATGTTGAAGATACCTAAATTTCAAAATGTTAGTAGAATTTTCATACTTTAACTCTGTCTGTACGTATATTCAGTTCAATAATTAGTCAATTTTCTGATGTTTGAAACGTGAAAACGTCATCAGGCTTTTCATTTGTTACCATTATTCAAATGTTAATAAAAGACTTTACTGAATAAATTGATTGAATATCAGGATGTCACATAGATCATTGAAAATGTGTGTAAATTAGTTACCTCCCAAGAAATCCACAAGAAATGTAGGTACCAAATTTCCCATTCTCTACTACCGAGTATGGATTGGCTCATTAAACAATATCAAAATCCAAATAATGAAATAAATCGGAATAATTGTTACAAAAATAGTAATTGTAGCCATTTTGACCTGAAGTAATTTTTCACTTTGCCTTTATGGAAAATAGCAGAGAATCCAGGAAAAACAGATTAAAATACAAGATAACACGAAATTTAGACCTAAAAATTTTTTTTAGGCGTGCCACTTTTCTCTAATCGTAGACCGAAATCAGTTAGGTACTCCTAAATGAAACTTATAGTACCGACAAAATTCGGAAATGGCGGAAAAGAATGATGCAAAATGAACACAATAAATTATGATGATGAATATTGGACCTGAAATTCCAACTTGGGAGATTGTGTCGTAGGTCTTCCCAGTTCTTCTCCAATGGAATTACATAGTCAATATCTCAGAAGCGGTCGATGTATGAACGATGACACAAAATGAAACTAGGTATAAATCCGACCCTAAATTCTAACTTGAAAGTAGCATACATATGTCTCCAGTTCGTCAATCATAGTAAGGGTTAAAACAAAAAATATGGGGATCAACGGTAAAAACTTGTACAAAATGTACCAAATTTGACCCGAACCTCCACCTTACAGGGCCCAACCAAAAATTTCTTACATCTTGGATTTCCTTTTCACAACCTTGTCCGTCCCTTCCTTCACCAAAACTCTTTAGTGGACTTTTGATAGTACATATACCCAGTGGCGTAGCCCTTAGGGGGTTCCCAAAGAGGAGACACAATAAGATTTTCAAGGGAGAAAAAGTCGAAAATTGCGGTATTTTTTAAAAATCGCCGATATTAGAGGACTATGTAAAAATATTGGGGGCACGTGCCCCCTGACGCTACGCCACTGTATATACAACTAGTATTCGACTATTACTGTCTTCAACCCGAAGTTCTATCTGTAGTACATTATGTAATATTGTTGCAAACAAACATCATGCTCAGAATGTGGCCCAGCAGTCAGCTACGCAAAAGGTCCCAACAATTCCCAATTAATAAAAATACAGTGAAGAAAGAAAAAAAAATGAACGGGCCGAGTAAATTAGATCTATCTTCAAATAAATTATAAGCCTACCTGAAATCTGAAGCATGATGGAAACTGCCCGATTGACAATGAAGCCGAATGTGAGCGCTTTTGTGAACATCCCTCAGTAATCACACTACTGGTGAGCGATCACTTCACACACACTATCTTAAAATGATTAGATGGTGTGCACTCACAAAGAAATGTGATTGGCCAAAAGTCTCAAAACGGAAGTGGTTTGTGACATGTTGCGTGAGCGCTCACCAAATTGTCAATCGGGTGCTGACTTCTAAAGAACAGGATGGTGACTTCCAAAGAAGAGGACGCTGCTTCATGTAGATTTATGCACAACGTGAAGGACTTTCCAACGGCGACCAATGAATACCAATACTGTGACAATGACCACTATTTCTCGGCGACGAACACTATAGGGGAAATACAGATTTGTGTGATGGTGTGCTTATTGGTATAACAGGTATCAGCTGAATGTATGAGCGTGTGTGGTGCCTATTACCAGCTTCCAAACATTGTGGCCTCCGTAATCTTCCAATTCCGAAGCGTTTCTGCTTCCACAAATTTCATATTGCGAATTCGATTCATGATTATAATTTATCCAATTGATTATTTCATCGGCGTCGCAAATACGTGTAAGAAATGGTCTTGCAACAGTATACCTAAAGCGTTCACTATAGAAACGTTCAGTTTTTCTCATTGAAAGTCTGTAAGTATAACAAGCGGTTTCTTAAAACAAGATTTAATAACTTAAAATCGAATTGTTTAGTTGGAAATGCAAGAATGCAACCTAACTTTCACCAATGCACGCCATAGTACTGAACCATGTACACCGGCACATACACCTGCAGCTACAGGAGGGGAACTAGCCGAATTTCAGGATATTGCAGAAAGGAACATTTAGCGTTTGCTTCATGGAATATGGTACACCATGTTACTCGAAGTGATCCTATTTCATTTGATCTCGAGTTCAGGGGAATAATAAATTCAAGAAGAGCTGCAACATACACATTGTACATATTGTATACACACACGTACCTAGTTACTTACTTCGGATGTTCGTGCTCCCTGCAACAATGTACTTGATACCAGAAAAACATTAGTTTCTACATAATTCACTGTTCATAACACAGAATTCTACTGTAAGTTTTAACAAATGAAAATCATATTCAAGGCCATCCCTTGGAAATTAACAGCCATCAAATCGAATTTCTATTGCGAGTTCACGACAACCTCCAGTAGTTCCATCCAAGCCTGTGATGCGATTTTATCGCACATTTGCCGCCAAAGTGGGCAAAGTACGCTTTATGGCTTTGAAAAAATGGCAGTGCAGCGGTGGTGCCAAACAAAGGTGCCAAAGTTCAATAGACTGGATGGAAAACTGGAAAACATCTGCTAGATATCAGCAACTTTAATTCCGAGTCCTACACCCCAAAGAAAAGGGGCCTTATTTACTTGTGTTGTTGTGATAGACTAGACCCTTACTGCTTTCCTACTGCCTAGGAAGGTCCATTGGCATCAGTGCAGCCAGCAGCCACAGAACACAGTAAACGATTTTGAAAAAGAGCAGCACTGGCAAAGAAAAACAAGCCTGGAGCTGTAGTTTGTAAATTCCAAATTTGGATTACAGATTACAGAGAATTTTGAGCTTTTCGAGGTAGGTTTCGACGGAATTTCTTTTTCTAATTAACTAATAATCTTCTAATAATTTTAATTATAAAACTATTGTCGCCTAATAAGTTGAACAGATTTTATAGGTCGACCCCGCATGTAGTTAGTTCTGTGTTTCAAATTCTAAGTATTATCTTCTACCAGTATGAAAGAGAAAAACACAATTTTGTTCGATGTTTCAAAAAATGAGCAATTTAAAATCAGCGACAATTATAAGACGTTAGCCAGGAAACTGAAAGGAGTATTTAACGTTGTTTCGTAAGTATCTTGCTTGTATTCCTACTGGTTTCACTCGTATTGAATGCATTCAAGAACGTTTTCGTATTGCAGGAACAAAGACGAAATAACAGCTCAAGTACTGTCGGATGTTGCGGTTTTTGTTTTATCTAGTCCTAGAGCACCGTTTACGGATGAAGAATTCAACCATATTAAGGAGTTTATCGAACGTGGAGGCTCACTGTTAGTTACTCTTGGTGAAGGAGGTGAAAAACAGTTCCATACGAACGTGAACTTCCTACTGGAAGAATACGGCATGATGATAAATAACGGTTAGTTTAATCTCAATTCACACGTGTATCGATTATTAGAATGTTTAATATACCGTAATTCACGATGTATTTCATTTTAGATTGCGTTATCCGAACACAGTATTATAAGTATTTTCATCCGAAAGAATGCCTAATTTCCGATGGAGTTGTGAATCGTGGAGTGAGTCAATTCTTGGGAGATGACAGCAACGCCGAGTTGGATAAGTGTGTATTATTTGAATCTTGATTTCTTGATAGTTCTGTTGTTTCGGTTATGTCTGAGATTTTTTTTTTTCGGAAGTTTGCCGGTAGACTTTCGTAGAACTGTTTTGATGTGACGAAACTTTGCAGATCATCGATGTTCGTGTATCCGTTTGGAGCGACTTTGAATATAGTGAAACCAGCCATTCCAGTACTGTCCAGCGGGTCTGTAGCGTTTCCCGTGTGTCGCCCTGTATGCGCATTCTACATGATACAAGAAAAAGGTAACTGCGACTCACTCGCGTGTGCCTGAAATATCTCACAGATCTCAGCCGTGACACTTGAATTTTTGTTTTGGCACTGCACATTGTAGCCACTCGTGGAGCACTGACGGTATTTTTGTTTTTATCGTTTTTGTATGTATTTCGTTCGACTATCGAACATCGATTGACTGAATTATTTCCTTGGATTGTTCACGGGTTACAGGCATAAAAACTGGCAAAATAGCGGTCCTTGGATCTGGTCACATGTTATCTGATAAATATTTGAATTGCGAAAAGAACGACCAATTCCGGGACATCATTTTCAATTTTCTGATCACTGATAACGTGATTTTGAATAACATCGATGCTGAGGATCCTGAAGTAAATAATTTTTTGTCAACTCGGTTGGTCGATGTATGGTCACGAGATATTTGAGTACAGTCATTGATTTAGATTTTGGACTACGTAATGGCACCAGACACCACCATTCTAGCAGAGAACATCCGCGGTTGCTTACAAGAATCAACGGATGACAGTTTCATGTACTCCGATTACATTCATCTTTTCAATCAAAAGCTCTATTCACTGAATATGAAATGTGTACCGAAGGTGCTCGAAATTTACGAGACTTGGAAAATAAAGCACGAGCCTTTGAAGCTGATCCCACCTCAGTTTAATTCTCCATTACCTCCTCTGCAGCCTGCTGTAAGTATAAGAGCAATGAGACCGAAGTAGTGGTGGAGAACAGTGTTCGAGCCTTTTGGCTGTTCAAGCTCCGAAGTACTTTCCGTTCGGTTGTTCGGGTTGTTGGAACTTTCTTCGGCTGCTCAGATTAGTTCAGTTGTCAAATTAGACGGAAAAAAAGTATCTTAACAGAGCTTAGTAAGAAAAGAAAAAAAACAAAAAAACGGAGGGTTTCTTTTGCTTATCTAGTACCAAAGTATTATTTTTACAGTTTCTCAAAAACGTGTTCAAGCCATTTTGGTTCTTTGACAATTGAAGCCAAACTGTTTGGTGGTTCAAGCATTATTCAATTTTGAATGTTGCCAAGTTGTTCCCCATCACTAAATTGAAGTACCTTCCCACTTTCTGGTGCATGCTGAACGATTAAACATATTTTTAGGTATTTCCACCGTCATTTCGCGATCTGTCTGTGCCGGCGTTGGAGTTGTTCGACCTGGAAGATTCGTTCGGGTCAGAGCGCACTCGCCTCGCACAGCTTGCCAACAAGTGCATGACAACTTCGCTTGATGGGAAGCACATCAAAGAAACTGACGCGGATGTAGAATACTTCATCCTTGAAGCTGGAGTGGTTTTGAATATACGGTGCGGTAATGAAGACGCAGCTGCGGTTCTGCACACCGTTCTTTCTGTCATCAGTGACTTCAAAAAGAATTTGACATGAAGTTATATGGACCGTGGTAATGTTAATTTTAAGTTATTTTTCGCATTTTCGCATTGAAATTGTGAGGAGCATTTCTACCGTACAATGAATGGACATCTCTACAGTAGAACAAAGAATTCTGCCCCTTCATATTGAATACATCTGGTATTCTTGCTTGTAGAATGGGAATATTCTAAATGGGTAGAACATTGTATGTATTCTACCCTGCATGCAAGAAATTGCTGCGAGTGACATTTTTGAGAAGAGTAAACTGCTAGATTTTATGCATAGCAGAAGTGAGAGAGGACATAGGCGATTTGGTGTAGTATGTTCACTAAGGTTAAGGATTTGGATCAATTTTGGTTGGAAACGTTGACTTTGCTTCAAGTGCTAATGTTAGAATATAGGAAGAGAAACCTCCAGTGGCAACGTTTCCTTAAATTTACTTGTATATTACAAGCCCAGCTTACCCTTTGTCCCAACTTGCTGGAAATAACAGCTGGCTGGGGCTCCTGTCTGAAATATCCGTTGCAGTGAGATTAAGCCCCACAGGAAAGAAGAAGATGAAATCAGTGTGCCTGACTGTGTCTCTTCTGCCTCCCCCACCCCCTCCTCCCACTCCGAAGGACGGTAGTTAGGTTGTCATATTTTCCTTTAGAAGTAAAAATTATTCATGGTTATTTGCGTGGATCACGAAAGTGTTGCCTGTTCAAGAGTGAAGTCCCCAGAAATCTTCACTGCTACCCCTTCCCCTAAGTCAGACAGGGCTTCAGTGTCTGAATTCCACTCTATCGATCTTTGCAACCCGGCAAAATCCTAATAATAAATAACTCATCCGGGGTATTTTCTGCCTGAAAAATGGCGCAGTTCTTCGCCTGTACCTGAGGGAACATGGTACTGTCTCACAATGGTACTTCTCAGACTGAATATTCTTCGGAGCTGACCATCTTTTCATAATCTGTCGGAAACTTCGTGCATGCCGTCCAGCCATGCCCTTCTGTTGTGTGTAACGTGTAGACCAAAACACGTTTCTCTAAAGGGTCTAATGGTGGTTCGTTTTTCGAAAGAAGACCCTTAAAATGCCTGCTATCAACTATTAGAGTGAACGAAGAGCGCGAAATAGGTGTTCTTGCTCTTGTAAGTTCTTGCCTGAAATTCATATTGCCTGATTTTGCTGGCTGCGACACATGCATCAGGTCTCACGCTCATATCTGTATTTCATTATACCTGTTTAAGACTGCTTAGCAACCAAAAATTCATTTATAGGTTTCTTGATTCCATGAAAGATTTTCTTGAATACACGTACGTGTTCTTTAAACAATGGAAAATGATATAGAACCTGAGTTTACAGGATATTCAAATGAAATTTAAGCTTTTGGGTCGCTGTAGTCTATTTCCAAATACTAGTTTCAGGTGACTAATTATATGGTTACACCTTACACTCGAATTACTGTATTTAACCAGGTTTTATGTAAAAATCCAACCGAATGTGGTAATTTGTAGAATATTTAAAATATTCAACATTTTATTGTATTTGAACAACAAAAAATATCACGATGTTCGCGGTTAATGAATTTGCACAGTATGAAGTACTTACAGGAATTTTTTCAAAATTTTCCTAAGACCTGGAGTTTGAAATTTTTTAATCTGAGAACATAAGTAGATGATATGGCAGATTCAATATATTCTTATTGGGGGGGGGGGAATCCATTTTGTTTGTTACTATGGTAAAAACCCTATTTTGTTATCTTTTTTTTTTCTTTTTACTTTTCTGGAGTGACAAAGAGTTGAAGCAATGAATTCTGCAAAACATGCCGATTTTGACCTCTCCCGATCTTCCTATACATGCGTGAATAGTTGGTGAATTTGGTTCCTTCGGAGGATGCCCTCTAACCACCCAAAATTTGAAAGAATCCAAAGCCGGACAGAAAAAAATTGCCCAAGACTCAATCAAGCCCTTTTTTATGAACTGTTCAAATGCCGTTTATAATTTTCATTTATGAGTATTTTTTCGTCAAAATGTTACCCAGATTATGTTCACGTATTTCTCGATACGTCTGTTTTTGATACACAACATTTTTTGAGCTTCCTCTTTAAAGAGGATGCTCACATTCAAGATCGAGTGTGCTATGAGAAGGCTGCTGCAAAGTACTGGAGAGAGTGGAGCTTGAACGTAGCAGCTATTTTCGTTTTTGTTACGAGGGTAAACCAACTGTTCTTACCCCTCAACGACTTTGTTTTGTTGTTTGAAGTTTCTTTCTGGGAACAGACTAAGATTTCAGATGGGCATTTGCTCCTTTGCCTCGAGCTACTATGTCGAGAGAGTGGAGTGTGTCAGGTTGGTAATAAAGATAGCTGGAAACTGAAACACTGAAGATCGTAGCTGATGATTACGAGAATTCTGATTTTGCAAAGTTGATGAAAAGATCTTTCGTGAAGTCAGATCATTTTCACTTATTAGTCGTCAACTCGGAAACAAATCAACGTGAAGTTCACTGTATTCTGTTCGCGTGTATGTTGGACAATAGGTAACCTCATCCGTTTGCTGAAGAGGTATTTTGCCGTTTAACAATTTTAGTTAACTCTAAATGTAACCGATTATCGATATTGAATATTGATAAGCTTAACATGTATTCTTCGTAAACACGTGTCTGACAACGTGGACTTATACCCAGCTACTCGGTAAGATTTTTTTGTCTGACTTTTCTTCGACAGAATGCTCGATGCTGATTTTTTTGAACATGCTCAGCGTTGGTTTCCATCTAAACCTAAAATTACTTTTTTTTAAAGTTTACGGAGTAATCTGAAATTGAAATAATATTACATTAATTGTGCTAAAATAATCAGAAATGCAATCTGAAAAGATTCGGCTATTTTTTTTTCTGGCACCGGAAGCTTTTTTCCTGGTCACCAGCTTGGCTCTTCAGTTCTCGTATCTGAAAATTCCACGAGTTACCGACGAACGTTCGAACTCCGAAGTGAATAATTCGGTATTCTGTTGTACCTGACAAAAAGGTGCTGGTTTTTCACCCATGTCGCCGTATGTATATTGTATGTATTCACCAGACGTGCAGATGAGAAATTGAAATACTAAAGCGAAAAACGCTGGCTGAAGGTCGTGACACCGTGTGTCCTCTTGTTACCGGGGTTACGATTTTCCCCGGAAAAGCGAAGATCTGTGAAATTTTCAGATTCGCGAGTCGCGTACGAGAAAATACGAATGAAATCGAAGTATAGTGCGCGAGTTCATTCAACAGTCGGATTTCCGCTACTTCTCTTTTTTTTCGCCGTTATGTCTGATTTGGGTGGAACAGTGTCGCACATCAGAAAAAGTTTTTGCAACGCGATGTGTCTTGTTTCTTTTATGAAAGGTTGCAATATTCCGTCTGGATGCCGGCATTGTGGTGACGAGGGTCAGTGAACGGTACGACTGTTCGTTCATTGCTCTGAAGCTAGTTGTAGGGTTCGTGCTTCATAAATTTCACCGCGAGGTCGTGCCCATAGCAGGGGTTCAGTTACCCTTCGATTTCGTTCTTCGAAAACAAAACTGAACATTAATAATAATTGGATTTAATTTATATAGTTTTCTCGCAGAATGATTATAGAATTATAAACGTGTTCGATTCATCTGTATGGTTCGATGAAAACTGTTAGAAACATTTGTCTCTACTTTGAATATCAGTTCCTCTAGCCGGCCAGCCGCTTGTATCAAAAGGTTACCCCTCTAATGCAAAACCAAGAATCTGTTCGAGATTCTATATGAAGTTACTTCTACCGATCTGATATCGAAAATGGTTTGAAAATAGAAAATTGTCGTATGTAGCATCCGCACCGTACATGTATTCTATATGCCCCTCTGTGAACATCAAAAATAGAGTGGTAAAATATACTCTTTAACATCCGGGCAGTACCCCGAACGATTTGGAAAATTAATTTGCGAGGTTTATGGCGCGGCTTCGGCAAACGTTTATTTGACTTTTTCGGTCAAAGACCCGCGCGAAAATTTAAGGGTGTAATGGTAATAACCCTTCTCGTGTTCAGAGGTAGCGGCGAGAGTGAGCAGCGCGAAGACAGGCAGGAGAAGTGGAGAGAAAGCGAGAGCGCTAGCGTTTTTCTTTTCCTGTGTTCCCGCCTTTATAATGGCGAAGTTCATCGTCTCTGAGCAGCGAGCACGGAGCACCTAAAGACAGGAAGAAGAGAACGAATACACATTTTACGACTTGTGGAAAGGGATCATTGTACACGGCGCTTTTGCACGTGCTAGCGAGCGTATATAACCGCCGAACTAGGAAACGAAATTTGGGAGTTCTGGCTGAACAGATCAAGAAGTATCGTGGTGCTACTATCTCGACCCCCGGCCTGTAGCGATTCAAGGGAAAGGAAGTAGGAGGTTGACTGAGGACCAATAACCTTTTTCACTTGTTCGAAGTTTACGAGTTTTAAATTGTGTAACTTCTGAACTTAGTTTCTGTATAGATTAGCATTTTATTTTTATCGATGTATTGTATTATTTTTCCGACGGCTGTATTTCGAAATAAATAAATACTAGTGTTATTTTAGTTCATCTTTTTGCTGCTAATGTCGCGACGAAATACGATTACTATTTAAAAATTGCTCTCTTCCTCTTGAAACAAGTGGCTATCCTCATCAAACACTATAAATGCTCTTGTTCACCTCCCGAGGATCAGGAGTAATTTTCGGATTTTCAAGACACCGGGTATACGTGATACGAGTAACATTGTTTTGGCAAAACAGCACGTTTTATTAGGACATTGAAAATAATATGAATGTTTGAGCCCTTGAAAGAAAACTTGAAGTTATACTGGGATATGTGGGCACCACTGCCTTTTTGTATACTCATTCCTATTCACTTGTCAATTTCCACTTTTTCCTCTACGAACTTTTAGATATTTTTTAAATCACTTTGGTAGGTTACAACTGAAATTCCATGGTTTTGGGGATTACGAATGTGAGAAATGTTAGTTTTGTTAGTTCCATTTTTAGTGTTTTATGCTTACGGCCGCGTATTCGCGAATGCAATCCGATGGCGTGGTAACTGGATCACGACAAAGCGGAAGTCAAGTACAGAACTGCGTTTTTTCACCCCCGGACTGGGTATTGGAAACATGACGGGAACAGTAATCAAGGAATTAAACGGAATGCTGCCTTGTTACAAAAAAACACTGCACTTGCTGAGAAGGAGGAGATCCTTGCTGAAAGCAGCCGAGGCCTTTCTGGATAACTCGAAGGCTGTCATGTAATTCGGTTGTATCGCTTGATATACCTTTTGCGGTGGCATCGACAGTTGTGTAATGTTTCTGTGCAGTGTAAATATTTCGAATCGTATTTGTGTATCTTAGTAGTCAGTGCCCTTTTGAGAATCTGGTGTGCTTCACTGAGCATAGCTTCCCCTTAGAGTACTTTAGGTTACATACTAGATGGTTATGTGCGGGTACTTAGAGGTAAAAAACAGCCTGACGCTAGGGAGAAACAAACAGAGCAAAGCGAACGAGTATAATGTGATATTTGCTAGATTGGGGTTTTCTTCAGTATGGCTTTGGTAGTCTGCATTGACTGATGGCAAGTACTCTGCAGGGGAGGTGTCCCGCGAGTTCAGCTCGAGCACCCAGCTGCAGCCTCGAAGCCAACGGAAATTGGGGGGTGAGCGAAGATGGACACTAGTGAGGAGTCTGTTCTACGGGATGTCCATTGCACCCTCGTTGTTGACTTCGTGGCTGGTTAGTGGACTGTGAGAGCTTGGAGTCAGGGTGAATCGGGCGGACTCCCTTGTCTCGGGACACTGCAGGGAGAACCTGTGGCCAATGCAGTAGCACTGGAGGCTCCTGTTTTGTAAGAGAGCACTGTGACACGGTGGCTAGCCTCCATTACACGTGATAGCTAGCATTAATGCGTCAATGTTGTGGGTTGTCATACTTTGATGGTACTAGGAACAGGTGGTCTGTGGGGCTAGCTGGCACTATGTCACACTCTTGAACGGCACTGGAGAGGGCAACCATCGGTGAAGGATTGGACCCTGCGGGGTTCCATCTTGCCAAGTCAATCAGGTACCTCGAACTACCAATAGAGTGGGCTGAGGTGAGGAGCTGGGAAATCTGAACAGGAATTTAGGGGCTCGCACTCCCAACTGGAACGCTCATTGCACGTGGTAGGCAGCCAGCACTGGGCTGATTACTCAGTGCTGGGGACAGTGTGACTGTCTTGCTAATGTTGTGCACACTGTGGATATGATGCTTTTGTAGGGCATACCCTGAAGGAATCCACCGCTGTGAGATGGAGCAGAGGTACTGTTTTTACTGTCAGGGACATTACGCTGTGTCTTAAAGTAGCTTTGTTAGTAGGGCTGAGCGATGTTGGCCAGAGGGACCAGTTGTGCACCTAGTATGGAAGTCTAGGAATTGGAAGCCTGTGTTTCGATATGCGTCATAGTTGACGGTGCCGAATATGCTGAATCAGGTGTATGATCTTAAAGTATGATACCGTAATGGTTAAGACAGGGGGACAAAAGTGCTCACCTTTTGGTTTTGCAGTGTATCTGGTTGAATAAACTACTCTGGATAGTGCGGGCTGGCCCAGTAAGTTGGCCTACTCATCTTGATTCTGACATGAGTTAGTATTAATCTGTGTCAGCACTTACACATTTAATTAGATTTAAAAAGAAAAATTAAATTTTTCAAAGTTTTCTACACGAAATACTGAGGGGCATAAGAAAACCAATTTCCAAAAAGTTTCATAAATTCTGAGATAATGATGCAGACATAACCTGTTTTATTAATCATTTCTGAAGAAAAAAAAAAAAAAAACACTGAAAATTATCTTATACTGAAATCTTTTAATAAAGAACAAGATCAAGAATCAGCTGAATGAGCCCTCAGTGATGGTATGATTTCAGTTTCAATTCATAATTAGGGTTATCATTATCATTATTTATTATTTCTGCTCTTATGGTAACAATAGTTGGGTTCACTTAGGTATACTAGGTGAGTGTTATATTTTGTGTCGTACCTACCTATATTTATGTTGTTACCGACATTCATATCATTTGATAATTGTCCTCGATTCGCTTTTGTTTCTTTCAGTTACTGTTATCCAACGATTTTACATATAGTTAGAGACTTGTCACGTTGTCAGCAATGGCCCGCATGAACAGCCTTCATCTATAATATTGTCATTACAGGACTCTGGTATACCTAAACGCAGAACGTTTGCAGCATATTTATAGTAAGGTTCTGTGATTTCACTTGAATATATACATATGTGTACCGCAAACTGGGGTAACTTCGGACATTACTGGTTTTAGACATCAGAACTGGAACATCGGTTTTCACCACATAACTATATGTAGCGCCTCGTGTCAGCTTTTTTTTGACACCCTAGTTGACAAAGAAATAACGCATCTAACCAGTGTTACTCCAGTTCTGGCGGGAATATCCGGAGTTCACAAATCCAAAGTTACCCCAGTTTACGTAATTGATCCGCCATTTAATTGCAGAATGCCAGTTCAGTAATTTGTTACATTTCAAGAAATTCAAAATGTTGATTGAAGTTTGAGGATGTACATAAAAATGAACTCAAAACATGGCATGAAAATAATGTCAATCAACTATGATGGAACAAATATTTTAAATTTTCTTAAACTTTTGCTATTCGCACATTTTGGTGTCTTCATAGAAAATGTTCACTTAGTATGAATATTCAGAAGAAGGATAAATAATGATTGCCATATGAGTTGAAGGTATATTTGGAATGTACATATGGTGTTGTGGGACGTATGGCGATGCACGCATGCCAAAGTGGCCCTTGAGACACCGCACCCCCGGCACCGGAAACTACCCTTTCGGGCATCGCATCAGTACCGAGGGGAACGCTTTGGGGCCGGGCCCGAGCCCCCATTTCTCCTGGCCGGAACGGTGCGCGCGTCCTGCCAGGGCCACCACGGGGTTCCCTACTGACCGAGGTCCGCGCTCCCAGAGCACTCGCCTGGAAATTTCAGGTCCCCCGCAGCCGGACGCGCTGCCTCTTCCTCTTCACTCACTCGTCGTGTGAGACTCTCCCGATTGAAGCTCCAGCCCTTGCACTGCGGGCGAGCTCTGCTCCAGCCCTGGTGCAACGGGCGAGCTTCGCTGGATGGTATCCGCCGCCGCAGTAGCAGCAGCAACATCCGCTTCTCCTCCTTGCGTCCTTTGTCTCGACCACTCAGCCTCCATCTTCCGTCGCATGATGGCCGAAACGAAACCCGACACCCGGTTCCAACCGCTTCGGCTCCTCAACAGCTCCGGGACCAGGGTGTCCGGCGCAAGACGGTCGATCACGTTCGAAATTTTTGCGGTATAAAAGACTTTTTAACGGACATTTTTGTACCTGATCAAAATGGCGGATTGATTGTACCCATGTGAAACTACAGAGTTCTATTTTTGTGAGTCTACGGGTACTTCTGCTGCAATAAGAAGATAAAGTCAAAACCAATTTAAAAAATGTTGTTTCTTTTTTCCGAATTACCAGCTGAGCTCTCCCATACCTGAGTATCCACTCAAGAACCCTGCATATAGGTATAGTCTTCCTCATGTTAACTTGGCGATGTAGGTAGGCATATAGAGATAAACTGATGACTAATGAATCAGTCAAAACATCGGAAAGTCATCAAAGTTTGGAATTTTTCCTGTTTTTGATATTTTTCTTGTTTATGATTAATCGAAATATTTTTTGTAAACAATGTGATTTGCACAAATACTACTCATCTATTCTTTGTTATCACAGATTTTGGTGTACTTGCCGTAGAATTTTTGCAGAATTATTTATATTAGACTACCGGTACTTTCTTCCAACCGGTAGCAATAGGAAAAACCAACTTGGATTATTGCAGTTGCTTTTCTTAAATTACAAGCTAAAAACTGTCATCATTTAAATTACTTGAAGACCCAAATACGTTGTATTTCTCGCGTTGATCTGCAGATGTAAACATAGGTATAGTGAAGAGCTAATCAACCACTAAAGAATTAACCGAGTTTCAAAATAAGCAGTGGCGGGTCTATTGGGGGGGGGCACCCCCCTTTGGGCCGAAGAAGAAAGAAAAAACCGCTTGAGTTTTGAGTTTTTCTCATGTTTTTGAGTATCTGCAGCACTACAGTCTACACTAATGTTCATTTTGAAACGATTTAATCACATTATGAAACTTGTTTTCAGAAACTATTTAGAATGACACCCATCTAGGTTTTTTAGGGGGCGGAGGTGGCAAAAGTTACATTTTCAAAACACCCCCCTTGGAAAATTTCTAGATCCGCCACTGAAAATAAGTCACAAATTTACTGTATTTTCCTTGTTTATAATTGACCCAATTGTTTTTTGGCTAGATAATAGAGATAATGAATTATTAATCATAGGAAAATTGGGCGTTGAACGCAAAAGCTGTCATGATATGTGTTCAGCTGATTCAAACAATGGCTTCATATACCATAACTCGTGCCGCTATGTTTTTGTGTTCGTGCATATTCACAGAGCGGATCCAAAGGTTCTGAATTGGTACTGAATACTTCAGTAAACGGAGTAGTACTGCGGATAACAAGAATTGGGGCATTGAACTTGCTGCAGGCTTAAAATTCGATAAATTAAACAAGTGAAAGTTTCACATATCGACTGCTTAGATGCATTAACCACGTAACCCACAAAAACGAAATTTTACAGGAGAGACAAAAAAAGTTTCACAAGCGCATATTATGATATGGGACACGCGATACTGCTTAGTGGTAATCTTATGAGAAAATTGATTTTGACTAAATTTTTTTTACTCAACTGTGGAGAAGTACCTAAGGTGCTAGAAACTGCAAAACCTCATTTTCGAAAAAAATGTAGGTTCCGTGGTTATGCATCTAAGTAGCCGATATTATTTGCATCCAAATTCCTTAAATTTACTCGAGTCTCTGAGGGAAACGCCGAACTTTCAAGCGAATTCGAATTGAACTGATGAGAACTCAACTGATTCACTTTTTATCGGTTCCCAACATTTGCTGTACATAAGTGCGTATTCCGCTCGGACGAATCAATGACACCGAAAGATCAAACCCGGGTTTGGTTTTCTAAGTCGACTATACTGAATATAAAATAAAAAAACTCGCTATTAATTTATTCTCAAAATCTTCAGTGACAATATGTTCGCTGCCTTGTTCGTCCACAACACAGGATAAAAAAATGTAAAAAAATTATAATATTGAGTATATAGCCACAACAATAGGTACTTAGGTATAATCGAGATATTCAAGTGGGAACAAAAATATCATTACCTATTTGGTGATAATCATCTTACCTACCTTAAGTTCTATGAAAAGTAAAAAATTATAGTTGCGAAATTCGGATAGGTATATTAAACACTTATTAAAATTTACTGTAAGAACAGAATGAAAAATGGCATAGTATGATCATTGGCTGTAACCTATAACTGTAATCTGTAGATACCACCAGCGAGCACAATAAGTGCATTTGCCCTCACTGAGATTTGGAATTTTCATTTTCATTTTAGAAATAAAACTTATCATACCTGTTTTACACCAGACAAAATGGCGTCACTGCTCTCCCCTTTTCTTCTTAAGATTCTTTCAGACATATTTTAAATTCGTTAAGAAAAAATCCTGGCAGCCTCCCTGTTCCAATTTAAGGAAATAAACCGTTATAAACAACTCGATTTCACAGGTTAAATATTACTGTTCGAAATAAATCTCCTGCACACTTGTGCGGTGTGCTACGCGGTCGTGGTCTGGCGCGGTCAGATGAGGCTGAGCGAATCAGATCGCGCGCGGTCTGACCGCGTACACCCGCGCCGCGATAATTGTATGACTGCGTGCAGTCTTGGGACCGCGATCGCATAGCAAATCGCGAAAGTGTGCTGGGGCCTTGAGACCGCGTGGCAGACTGCACAAGTGTGCTAGGGCCTCCATTCGCAGCCGATCAGAGATCATTGATGTGATCATCAGGCAAATTTGGGAATTCGGAGGATTTTAATCAGAATTTTTTGTTCGGTCTTATTTTATGTACCAGTCTTGATTCGATTTTTCCTCGGATTTTATTCAATCTGACATACTATGATTACAAGGTAAATTTTGATCTGGCTGAAGAAAAGAATCTGTTTTTCCCTTTTCCTCTTTCCTTCTTTTCTTCATTCCCCCCCCCACCTATTTGATAGGACTTTTTTTTCAAGCGCGTGATTGTGAGTAAATTTTAATAGAATCAAACATCAGCGCAATTTGGCCTGTTTATGGTTCTGTAAATTGATAAATATTTTACTGTGGTTCGGTTGTGTTTAATTATTCTAGGATTTAATGTGAAGAGCACCGGCCCTGTTTTACCTTGGAAAAGCATCAAAATTGAGATTAATGAACTATTAGCTATTTCGTTCTTCCTTGTATTGGATATCTAAATAGGCACTCAACATTTGATTAAGTACGAATATTTCTGAAATTCTTTTCGACCATTAATTTTGATTATACAAATTTTAAACCTACATAGCAACAATTTATTGTGGTTCTGTACAATAATTCTTGTTTTTTTTTTGTTTTTTTGATTGATTTTCTACATATCTACGAGGTTTCTCCGGCATTTTTTTATATCCGCCGTTTAATTCCTATATGCACTTTGGATGCTCTTACATACTCAAAACATTATTTATTAGTAAGCTACGTGAGTTACCCGATGTGTTTTTTCTTAATTATTTATTGGTACTTGATTTCCCCTCGAAATGTTTGTAATTAATCGTAAGACTACAAACCATCAGTTTTTATTTTCAATATTGTCCAAATTTGCAGTAATGATTGTGTTTAAATACGAAACAATTAACAAGATATCAATACAACTGGCAACGTTGACTTTTTGGGCGGTGGTTCACTGCTCAAATATTAGTTTCGGTTTTTTGACCAAGGTGCGAAGGTAATATAAGGGATGAACGGGCGCGCGCAGACGATCGATAATCTCTCCTTTCGAAGGAAGCGGCTTTTCGAGAACGTTACCCTCCGTTTTCCACCGGTGAATTGGTTTGATTTTAATTACACGGGGGGAGGGAGGTTGAGAAACATTTTCATCCCGGCTGAATCACCACTTTTTCGAAGAACGCATTCGTCATACGTGCTTTAATTCAATGCTTCAATTTGCCGAAAATGTGAGTGCTTTCAGTCTGCTATACGAGCATTCGTTGGATCAGGTTTGTTGTACGTATATATTTCTTCTATTTCAAAAACGGTTTTCTATCTAGTTTCGCGAATTACGTTTTCGGAAAAATATGTTCACCGGTACCACGTGCATTTCGGGGCGTTAACCATGCTTATTGAATAAAACAGATCGTGTTGTGAAATTATAACTAGGAATGTGCGAATATGCGAAAAAATTTGCAGGAAATAAACTCGGAACACAGACGAAACGCCGGTAGCTGCTATAAGCAACATGTTGTCTTGCAGGCCTTCAGCATAAGTGTGCCGATTAGAGACTGACTCTTTTAGAATTCTCTGTGTTGATTTTGATAACCAATTTACTTTGAGGTGAGGATGGCGATGTATTTTTGAACTTATTGGTTCATGTTACTTCGAGAATATGCAATGCGTACCTAAATAATTTTGATATTTTTTGAAAATTTTATGGGGTTAACTTCATAGATTAGTTAAGAATTCTTGGCATACTGCCTCAGACTTAAAACTGGAGCTGGCTGAAGTGAACGAAGGAATCTGCTGAGTCATGCTGATTCCCTGGTGGCTTGTTGTTTTCATTTTGTTTTTCCGTGTATTTTGTCATTTCACTCAACTTTCCGTTACTTGATAATGTGCTATGCTCGTGAGGAATTTTTCTCCCTCGGAATAAAATAATAAGATGTAATATCTTAACGCTGACACTTGACTGGCAAACACACAGGACGTTAATTAATATCCGTTTTTGTGCAGGTAACGGAAATTCAAGAACTTTCCATCTGCTTCAAATATTACTGTGATGGAAATGATGATACACCGGCATATGTGAACACTGTACATCGTTCATCTTACTACATATCAATAGGTAAGTGTTGAAGTGTAGTCTGTAAATGTATGTGCTGAAATTTATTTTTGCAATCCGCGGGTCCTAATATTTTGAAATAAGCGAGTATTGGATTAACGAAAATTTGCTCCTAGAGTCTCAGTATTCACAAAACGCCATGATTAAGCTTGGGCCCAATTAATTTTGTACCAATTAGAACGCAGAGCTATCTCAAAGTGTGCCAAGTCGCTGCAATTTTGCCTCAAGTCTTATATTCTGGGAGGCAATTTTGTGTCTGAAAACCGTTACGTCCAGTGAGGCATTTCGTCAATCGGGAAAGCTTGTGAAAGTAATTTTAATATTGTCGCCATGTGATGAGACAAGTTTTCAGTGTATGTTTTCAAGTTCCAGTAGGATAAGGGATCAATTTTTCTTTATGAAACTGAAGTTCCGAACTCGAATCATGCAGGGGCGTAGCTACGGAGGGTCTGAACCCCCTCCCTTGGCATCGGCCGACAATGTGAAAAAATTAAATTTTATTCTGGAATAGCGAGTATTACACCTGTAATGTTGTAAAAGTGAAACGAACCCCCCCCCCTTTCATACCAATTCTGGCTACGCTACTGGAATCATGTATGAGATGCAGCCGGGGAAATAATTTTGGTTTAGGAATTGTCCTCCTCCGTGTAACATTATAAGCGATGAACAAAAATATATCTAGTATTATGACGAAGGTATTGAATTTAACATGAGTGCACTATTTAAGAAAATTTAATGTGGCCGTCTGCAATATACCTGCAAATGTAGCTTCGAATTTATCGAACCGGATCCGAACATTATAAAATACTTTCTTCATTTTATTCGGCGTAACGCAACATGGAAGTTATGATGGGTGCATCACTTATCACATAATAAAGCCTTCAGCCATCCTCGTTTATGCCCTACCTATTACATGGTTTTCATTTTACACCATTGTATTCCAGCAGGTGTTCCCTCTTTCTCTGCAAATGTATTTTTAACCGTGTTCAATTCATATAACAGTCCGAAACTGCATTACTGCATTGTTGCAGATTGCGGATTAACTTTAAAAGGCTTCTCGGTAATGTTTTTGACCCACGTATGTTATCATTTTCCCCATTGATCGAATTTTAAAACGTATGAAGTATCCTGTTTCCAAATATCTGATGATAGCATTAGCTGAGTGTCGAGCTTATAAAACAGTGAGGAAAGAGGGGCTGTCCCGATCATACCGTCCTTATTGTTCTATGATAGATGCAAAATTTCCTGTTTATTAAAATTTTTAATTTTCCTCCTTGCGCCGCCCCCTTTGGTTGCTACTCGTGTGTGATTATGCTTTTCAGCGTTCCCGTTGCGCTATAAAAATGGTCAATATCTAACGTCAAAAGTTCGTTCCATGGCCATTCAAACGTCCGATTAGTGTTCGGTATCCATTATGTATTTCTTAAATCGTGGGTTTCCCCCATCTTCGTGTCTCAGTTATCAAAATAGTGTCAAGATAATGTCGAAAACGATTCAGTGGCTTCGGACGCCATTCATTTCGTACCCTCGTATTCAGGCCTGTAGCGTGACCATTTCTGAAGGGGGGGGGGGCTAGTACAAAATTGTGGATTTTATGACCCAAAAAAAAGCAATAAAATGATCTTTATCTTCTTGCTAAACGGGGGAGGGGCTAAGGAACAGTGCTCTATTTGCCCCTCCCCCTCTAATCTATCGGCTTGCCCGTATTGCATTGTACAATTTCTTATATCCGAACTACTCCCCTTGATGCCACAATTTCCAGTTAGGATCAAACAGCTATCGAAAATAAGCTTAGCGATCTTCCAAATCCAAAGCGGCGGGAATGTTCAAATAAGTATACTCTTTCTTTTCTTAACTCTTAGCTTTCCTCCTCTTATTGGATATCTATATGAAATCTAATTAAGTATATCGCTAACGAATTCAAGATTTAGTGACCTTGAAAATGCTGTGCTGAGTCTTTCATACAATTCAGTGGCATTAGTTACCCCGAACCTCGCTCGTGGGTACCAGTAATCGCGATTTGATTGGCTGCTCTTCCCGTCAGGTTTAGGAGTAATCTCTTTCCTCAAATTTGCTTGTCAAATTACTATTTTCCTGAATAATATAAACTATTAAAACGTGGGGAGAAGTATAATTTTTCAAGCAAAAAAAAAAAAAAATTAAAATAAAAATAAAACAGAAATATATATTTTTTTATGCACGCGTATGAACGAAAAAGAAAAAAAAGTGCAATATTGTGTACTTCGTGTATTGTTCTAATATATTTTTTGAAGCCCATTTGCACTCGCGTGCCCGTCCCATGTGTTCTCTGGTATATGAGGGTGAGGGAAAGGATAAAAATGTGACCTGCCAGGAAGAAAGGGACCTAAGCGAAAAAATGTAAATTTTACAGGAGAGCGGATAAACAAAATTGATAACGTTTTCACGTTATGGGGGCACTCAACTTTGAAGACTTACAGTAGTTTGGGAAAATTGTTTAGAATTTTTTCGATAACACCACGCGAAAGGGCGGCCAAAAATTAGTCAAAAACAGTTGTTATCACAGAAATTATTTTTTTGCGCACATGTCTCTTTCTTCTTGGCAGGTCACCAATTGTCGAAAGAATTCAGAAACAAATTTTAGCGACGTACGGGGTGTGGGATTTGTTGACTGGGGATGATTAAAATCAAATTTTAACTTTTCAAGGGCATCAAATTAGATTTCCGGAAGGGTAATGCCCTATCCGTCTGGGTGATGGTGGTCCTGTGTACTCTGTTCTGATGTATTTTATTTTTTAACAACCATTCCCTCGAAACGCATGTCGATGGGCAAAATCCGTCACTTTTTTGACGTGATCTTGCGGATGTTTTTCGTGCATAATTCGATGTAACAGTTATTTACTTATATAGTGCATTATATTGATTTCGTTACCAGTTTCTTACCGAGTTTTCCCATTCTCATTTATATATTCCTAAGTTTTCGTTTGGTGTACATGTGAAATGAGAAAATAAGTTTCCTTTGTTCCAAAGTGTGACCTTGAACTTGCAGTATCCTTACTTTTTTCTCAAGGTCAATTTCAAATTTCAATGGTCATAGTGTTTTAATAATGTCCCGCATGTCCCCTATGTGAAAAGTAACAGAAACAGGCTGTAGTTTTTAGTGATCAGATACGCCAAAGAGAATGCGTTGTGTACGTACGTCTGAAATGCCTGCTAAATGTTGGTCATGTTTTCCTTTGTTTCGCTGGACGTGACTTTTTTTTTTTCTTTTTCGAAATCATCCTGGATCCACTGCTGTGGTAATGGGAACATGGTGTAACTCTTACATTAGATCTGATCGTCTCTTAGTGGCAGCGATCAAAGGAAAGAGAAATTATGTGTTTCAAGGTCATTTGAATTCGATTCGTATGTCCAATCGAAACCAAAATGCTGGGTGCTGTTTTCTTATTTCTCAACGGCATGGTCGCATATGTTCACATTAGTATGATACACACGAGGTTACGAACCAGTACCAGGCACCACCAAACCGTTGAGAGACAGAAAAAGGAATTCATCTGGAATGTTTCACGCTTTACCGTTACGCGTTACTGTTGTTCGAATGTGAAACGAAGTTACCAATCTGCTCACACCAGCAGGTGAAAATTTTCAGAAACTTGCTTTACCCTCGAACTCGAATAGATGGTTTGGATCTTTCCATTCTTTCGAAGTCGAAGAGGCAACAAAGAAAGACGACGCCGGCTGGCGCTATTTTGGAACCCACTATTAACGAACACATGTTCCCAGTTCCCTGGAAACACATGCACATTACATTTTTGTGATGATTTCGAAAATTCGTTGAACGCCGCATGCCGCGTGGATTGTGGTACTGGTCCTCAAAAGAAGAAAATCCATCTCGTGATCTCGCTACCTCAAATGCTATATTATTTTCGGCGATTCGTGTGGATCCGTAGTCGTTAATCACCGACCGGTCGACACGACTGAACCACATCGATGCAATGCCAATGCCATGCTTCATGCAAATTCATTAGCCAGGAAAGGAAGGAGGGAAACAGCAACGCTCCGTCGCTCTCTCACATTCACCCATGAACGGTTATTAACTCCGACCAAAAATGCATCGCATTCGTATCCGCACGTACGAGTACGAGACGCGTCCACTCTCACACACGCACACGTACCTAACGGACGAGCGCACACAACAACAAATTCGCGCTAAAACAACTCTGTATCATTTATCCTTGTCTGAAGACAGAGAGAAGGGATCGTGGTTCCGACGGCAGACAACGCTAAGGGATGAAATTCTCATTCTCAATATTTCGCCATTTTTGAGTTCAGAATGCTCGGTCGCATCCCTCTCGAAATTTTCATCTCTGTGTTGATCGTTCTTCAGAAATTATTCGCCTCTAAAATACACTCGGTGCGTTGAAATCAGTGTATATCGTGTGTCGCATTTTCGCGGTCTTGAAAAATTTTGTTTTGGCGCTTAGTACAGTCTCTTGTGCAACCGTTGTAGCGGACAACCGCTGGAGCGACCGGTATGAGCGCTTCGGCGAGACGAACATTTGGCCTTCTGCGCATGCTCGGTCCTCCACCTCGAGATTATTTCAAAATGGCCGAAGCTTGTCTATCGATCTGTTCTTTGTTAACGTTCGTGAATGCTGATTTCTGTGCCCGCTGCTCGTTGTTTCGCTGTTCTCTCTGTGCTGTGCGTCTCTCGTAACGGATGCCGGTTGCCGGTTTCTGTTTATTTCTAATCCAATTTAATTGCGAATTGAATTAAATTTGCTTTATAAAGTTGTTCTTTGCACGACGGTCGCAATTTGCGGGTAAGTAAACGAACGGCCGATTAGATCGCGCCTTATTTCTTTTTCGCCGGGTGTTGGTGTAGTGAGCCGAACACGCGGTCGCCATGACAATTTTTCATCCCTTGTGTAGGGATGCGGCGTGCTCGCGAGATGGAGGTTTTTTTTTCTCTTGAAATTATCAAATCGTTACGTGTCGGATCTGCGGTTTTTGTAAATGGACAATTTACGTGCGACGCCTCTGTCATGACAAAGTACTTGATTACTTTGTTGTAGGAGTTCGATCCTATTGTTCGCTCGCAGCTGCAGTACGTAGTCGTGTAATGGCATCACGAAGATGCATCGTATCGGCTGTCTCGATTTTCGAAATACCGGCCGCTGGCTTACCCTTCGTGTCCGGCCGTTAAATCAGTGTTCGGTTTGAATGTTCGAATATCGAAATCGCGTAATGAAAATAGTGATTTTCATTGTCTACATGCGTCTATCGTTACGTAAGGTCGGTACCGCATTTCGTTTGTAATGCTAATTCGTTTTTCGTTTTACAGATGTAAACTGTCGAATTGTGTTGATCGTCAATGATTCTCGATCACCGCCGGGGCTGACCGCGTTTGAAATTCACGAGCTGTTTCGATTCGGTTGACGCGACCATGAACTCGATACACGCAACATGGAGCCAGACGTCTGCGGAATTCGAAGTTCACGTTAAAGCAGCGTCTACAAAATGGAAGGAGCTTGCATCACACGTGTTTTTAAAAATGAAGAAAATCTCTCGTTACTTGGTAAATTTCAATTCAGATTCTTTTGTGTGTCGCAGATTTGTATTAGTCGTTTGAAGTTGAACCGCGTAATTCGGATGCACCTTATTTAGTTTTCAAATTTTGTTGACTGCGTGGGTTGAAGGGAAAAATACGAGCTCAATTTGATGTAACGGTAGTCGTGATCCCTTTCAACGGGTTTTCGATGCTAAGGAATGTTCTCGAAATACGGACTAATATAGCTGACGTGTTTGAGAAACAATGATTGTGTTCCTTTATCTGATGCCTGGTTGTAACTTTCGCGAAATGCGGTTTTGCAAATTGTTCAGGTCAATATACACTTTGAAACATCCATTTAGGCGCAGGAAATTAAATGTTTTCCTGATTTGAATATTTCTGTAGGTGAGTTGAGATTTTGTGATGGGTTACTAATTGATAATGCTTTTGTAGCTTGTCAGATACTCAGTGGTATTTCATTTTTCATTTTCTGTTGACTTTGAGAACTTTATCGCCGGCCAACAAATATTGAATTCAGAATGCACGACATGAGCGAACTGCATTTTCGAGAATCGGATTCTAATTGTGTTGTTGAACTGTAATGCTTAATTAGTGTGCATGTTTGGTAACCTAACGCATAGTTGCTTTCAAAAATGCTAAGTTGAATATCGAGGAGAAAGTCTGTGAGTTGACTTGTGAGGTGAAATCTCGATGTATTTGGACACTTTTGTGAGAAACATTAAGAAAATCAAATGACATCAAATGCTACAGGACAAAAAGTCAAGTGTTGCTTAACGTATTCTGTCACCTGATTATTACGTTTAAATACGTCATACTAGCGTCGGTGTAAGTATGAAGGGATCTTGATCAGAGGTTATTTAAAAAATGAGAGATCGAGAGTAGTAAGATACCACGTGAGTGACTCAAATCAGTTGATGACCTCTCTGAAAAAGTGATCTACTTGTTCTTGCCCCATATGCTTAAATTGGAAGTGGTATTTTTCTTGAGACGTGTTCCGTACAGAACCTCATGTTTAATGTCGAACGTTTGTATCATCAAGTAATACGCAAAAAAGATTGGACCTTTACTTCTTTTGAGACTGATCTGTTCAAATGTCTTCGATCCCAGTCCATCTCACAATATTTTGGAAACTTTGCATTACATAGAATTTGAAGATCGGAGGTCAGTTAATTATTGTAAAGCTCTTTGATCCCCTTTTGATGCTAAGGATTGTTAGTATGTTTCTGCAACGTTCAATGTGTAGATGTGAATCCATCCTATGAATATGAAATGTTTTATTTTTCGATCTTGGAAATGCCGAACATCTCTAGCGACCTTGAGCCTAGTTAAAATTATGAGTCATTTCTATTTTCAGTGTCGTCTTTGGAATTGTAAAAAACTTCTTACTCTGTGACCCGAAACCAAGGAACCGTATTCGATTTCTCTTCTTACTTACAAGTTGATATTAAATGAAGAGATTCTTTTGTACCATGTGGTCATGTAACAATATGGTGTACTAGTGTACATGAATATGATTATTCCCGCCGAAATTTCAACCATGCTTCAAGTTACCACTGTTGTCATTTCCCCTCATTACAGATTATTTGTGGAGCAGGTGTATGACCCCGAGCATGAACATGAAATGATAGTTTCCCTATAAACTGAAGAACTCGAATTATGGTATATTCTAGTACCAATGAAAGAATATTCGTGTGGACATGCTTCAGCTTCCGTTCAATAATGCAGATGTTACTAATATTTTCAGCGTATTCCTGCTACATGCGTTGAATTGTTGAGTTCGCTGAGAAAATGGTCCAGTTCTTATTGAAGACTCTTGAGTATCAGCTTTGGGTTATAATGTTATAAACGTTGAAACCTGGAATGTTCGTGTGAAATTTGAAAGTATAGAGTGTCTTAAACTTCTCCAGATTGTCACGTTTCGTTTTCGAAAGTATTGGGGTCCTTAATTGCTCGATTATATTCGAGAGTATCTTTCACTTGCATTTGTTCCACGAAACGTTGGGATAAAAAATCAGTAATTTTAGTCGTGCGAACTTCTCCAAAGATTTTAATTGAACCGAGTATAAAGTTCAAGGTGATCTATATCCGACGAGTACGCAGAATCAACTTACTGATTTAATCTCTTCGAATTAGCAACCATGTGACTATTCCACAATTTCTGAAATTTTCCTGGGTTGGCATGCGTTTTATAGAATGCTCTAGATGTTGCTTTTGTTTATTATGATACCGCATTGTTCGTATAAGATGTTGATCATTATTTCCATTTTAACTGTAATGGAGGAAAAAGGGGGAGGGACAAGTTTTCAGCACGTAGTCGGCGACAAAACAATGATGAGACGAAGTTATCCCGTATCTGTCGACGCCATTGATGACTACTATTTAGAATTTGCTCGTAAGAGTGACCTACGTTTCCTCTTTTTCAAGTCTAGTCGTTTGTTCTTTTATCGTTGCGTAATTAATAGATTTTAAGTTTTCTGGCACCAAGTATTTCTTCAAATGTTTATATTTTTTTATGAATGGGTAGTAAGAAAATACAGCGGTAAAAGTACTTCAAAACCATATTTAATGAAAATACAGAGGGTGGGGGTAGCGGTCTTGTTGTTTCGTCTGGTTTATGTTTTGAGTTGTATAACTTCTAATTCTTTTAATTTTATTGTGATACTCTGGTGAACCGTTGTGGATTTGTAGCATTTGAACAAGGAATAATCTAAATTATAACCGCCATGACCTGCTGATTATATAAAAAATTATCACAAATTTAGATTGATTTGGAAGAAATAATCTTGGATCTTGATCTTGTGCTCTTTTTAATAACACGGGTTTGTCTGATTTCTGTGACATTTTCTAGTTAAATTATTTTAAAAATCAGATAAACATTACGATCGTTCAGATCACGAATCTAGACGATCTTCCAGCTTCGATCGTGATATTTGTGTTCTAAATCATGTGATCTTGTGTATTCTGACTCGAACCCATAGAATACTTTTTTTTAGTTTATTTCTTATTGATAACCGAAATTTTAATGATTCAGGAGAAAAATAGATGGAGACCCGAGGATGTTTCGGCATGCGTACGGATACTTGCGACCATCGTGAAGGAAATTTCGAATTTCATTTAGATTTGAATCAGCTTCGATATTGTACTAGTAATTCTGAGTTCTCAGTAATTGGTCGCACAGTTGCGGATGTGTTTTTTCCCTTGTGTGTATAGTGAAAGGGAGTTAGAACGAAAGTTACTCATTTTATTTATTTTACCAAATACTTGATACTTTTCCCAAACCCTAGTTCTTCACTGGCGTTATTTTCAGTAGTCATGCAGCTGCCGAAGCATCCTTTCTGTGTCATATTTGAAAAACGTGTAATCGTGAAGTTCGTACTCGTATTCTTGGAATGCGGCGAGCTCCCATCGATGATGCCTATTATCGCTTAAACGAAAATCCGTTTTTCTCTTCTTCGTTGATGATTAATCAGAAATTGCGCTTGCAAGCTACGAACGTATTCTCGTTCTGCGAATGCCTGTTTGAAGAAGCAAGTTTTTCAAATGTATTGGCGTGTTTCATTGTAGTACGAAGAATTTTCCGCTGAGTATTTAAACAAAATGCGTACTTTCCATTTTGCTCGATCCTACGCTAGGCATTCGGTAGGGCGTTATAACGGCATCGTTATTAATGCGATGTCCGACGATGCCGGCCATTCATGGGATATCATAACTGTCTCTGCTATGCGTGTGTTGCTTGTGATGGTGTTATATTCGAGCCTACAAATTCTTCCACAATATCGGTTGCTAGTTACCATCAAATCATAATTTTCCATCCGAAAAGTACGTTCAGTTGGGTGTTTGTGAGTCATTTCCTTCAGCTGATGAAAACTGATGAGGCAGCCAGTTTCTCCATTTATGGATACTCTTGACTAGCACGTGTGACTTGAGAACTGCAAATATATGTCAACTGAATCATTAGCATTTCGTGACAGATTCAAGATAAAGAGGGGAAAGCGAACGGGGTGTTTGCCGGTCCACTGATATCTCCATTGTGAAAGTTTCTGAAAATCAGTCGTGCCATATAGAAGATTTCCCGAATCGAAGATGAGTCGTCTGTAGTATCCAATGGTTCCCCATTTTTGGTTTCCAATTTAAGTAAGTCTCCTGTTGAACTTAATCGAAACGTTTTGGGAATAAATTACGATAGCTGAGTTTTGAGTTAAGAGACGTTTCGCTTCCAAGAACCATTACGAGTATATGTATTTAGGTGCGAGCTTGATATTACCGTAGAAGGGAGCAATTACAGACGTTGAAAAATGATGCTTCATGACGAGAAGGGGTTGGCTTGAGCTCACGTAGCCCGCTGGATCAGCCACTGAAGGTAGTGAAAGTCTGGAAATGATTCACTAGTATCCAGATGTACTGGAACTGGAATAATAGTATGCACTTGTAACTCACTTGATCGAAGCTCTCGTCTCCCCTTTATGTATTGGAGATACATTTTCTTTTTTTCTCAACCGTGCGATATTGCCTTGTTATTTTATCCCCTTGAGTGATGGAACAATGAACCTTACCTTGAAATATCAACTCCCGGTCACCTATGACAGGTTGTCATGTACATGATTTCTGCCGGTTTCATAAGTTCTCTATTTTGAGAAAAGGTCTCCCATCTTTCAAAAGTGTAACAAGAACAGGGTTGCCACTTTCTGGAAAACCGGGAAAAGTCAGGGAATTTTCATTTAAGTCAGGGAAATTTTCTGAAAATAACAAACTAGTTTGTATTTTATCAGAGTAAACTTTTTTTATCATAACATAAGAATAATGATGATCTATTCGCAAATGAAATAGTCTATAATATTAAAAAATATTACATAAATTACATCTGTACCTTCTTCTTCTCGATAGCGATTTTTTTAAAATCTGTATTGTAAAAAATTTCTGTGACTCTCCTCCCTCTGGACTTCTCGGAATCCTGTAAAAAAGTCAGAGAAAATTAAAAGTTGGCCTGGAAAACCGGGAAAATCAATCCTGAAAAATAGTGGCAACCCTGAGGAAAGCATTTTTTCTCAATGTGAAAGTTGAAATTAAGTCGTGCACAGTTGAAAGACAGTCTTCCAAAATAAGACTGAACTCCTCCAAGTCCTTATGTTTCGTTTTCGACTTGGGTGGGCACTCTCATAAAATGTTTGTATTCGATCTTATCGTACCAATTTTCCCGTATTAATGCGGGAGTAGGCAGGTTGCGTAATCTCAGTATCAAAAAGATCAGGTTTTAAAATCATCAAAAAATCAATAGATGCCTGATCTCTGAGTTGCCAAGATCGCAAAAATCGGCAAAATAGGGATCTAAAACCGGTAAAGATCGTAAGATTCAGTTTTTTTCTGAATGATACTGGATTACTAGATCCACTGAATCTACCAGTTTCCTGTGTTTGGTTTTTGACTTCGGTAGGCACCCTGATGAAATATTTGTTTTAAATTTTACCTTGCCTATTTTTTGTTTCCAAAGCAGCCATAAGTAAAATCACCTGAACCTAAAATTCGAATGTTTCACGATCTGAAATCACCTATGAATCATAAGGGTATATAAAATCTGTCCTAATAGTAATTTTGAAAATTATTTTTTCTTCCTTAAAAATGATATTGTGATCTGAAATCTGAATGTTTTTAAATTTTTTTAATGATTTGCTGATTGATTTGAGATTGCTGGATTTATGAGCCTGACCCATTTCTTATTTGAGGGCACTGCGAACTTATAGTTTCTTTGATGTTGAAATAGACTGGAGAAGGAAAGCGTGGGGTGGAATGTTCACGTGCTGGTGTCCTATTATAGTCTCACATTTTCGTAAGTACTTGCCCATGTTTTTTAAGGGTGGTAACATTTTTCGTAATAGTCCTGTGCAGTTATGGGCACGATCATAAATCCAGTGATCTAAGATCATGATCTGCAGTTCATTTGAAAATTAGAAACAGATTCAAATAAAAATATGATGATGGGATCATTAGGATCGCGAATTTAATGACTGGTAGTTTTAGGTCGTGCTCTTTCCGATTAATCTTGTCCATCCGTTATCAAAATTGGTAGATTTAGAGCACAAAATTTGAACCCGTATTGGTTGTCGGATAAGTCCCAAATAAAACCTGAAAAATCGCCTCTCGTGTGCCATCTCCGCGATGAATAGTCCACCCGCTGATGGTTATGGTTCTCATTGAGTGCTATTCTTCAGCGAAATTAACTTCGATGTTGAAAATCGTGTACTTTGTGTTAGTAAGTATGACAGAATCTCGACCTCGAATCGCTCCTGTTACGTAGATAAGCTTCACATTTGCCAGTCTGTACGCACATTATTATGAGAAGAACTGTCCGAGAGTACAAATATCAGATGTCGGAAGTTTCCTCGTTCTTCAGCATACTTCGTCATTTGATTTTGATGGTGCTTTGTACGGTATCTATTAGCTTTCGTCTTAATTACCGTGTTCGTAGATCTCAGTAGCCGATATTTCAGTTCCTTTGGAAGCTGAGGTCAGCGGGTGTCTCGCCATGTGAGGATGCTACACCGAATCTGCACCCTTGGTATCGCGCTTAACATCCCACGAAACACGGCACAGTGGTTCCGGGACTTCGAAAATGCGAGGATTACCGAAACAATTTCATTTTTTGTAACTTGTTACCTTGGAATCCCCCCTCCCCCGAATTTTATTTGTAGCTTCGTGATTTTGAAATCTCGGGCCACTGTGAGACGTTTCATTATGTAGCCGAAAACCGCGGCTGTGCATGATGACATGTCCACGTTTGGTCGCACGACTAACGTTGTTGTGGTGGTCGGTTTCTTCTTTGATAGGCGCTGTTCGTGAAGGCTAACGGAAGTGCACATCCATAGTCTTGCATGCACAACAGACTTGGCGCACAAGAGAGTTACGTAATCGCACTCGTAGGTACATACACACTCTCGATCTCTCGATATTATTTCCCAGACAGACGAATGACGAATTTTGTGAGGCAGTCGAGCCAGATTCCGCTTATGTGCATACTAAACTGATAATGAGAGAACTGATGCAGGTTGTTAACTGTCTGGAGTCTGAAGGTCGACCTCCTCCCGTTGATCACCGACAATGAAGCTTCTCTATACTTACGCGTAGACCTTGTATCATCATGTGAGGGGTTTTTATCGTCGATTGTATTTCTCGTCTGGAGCGGTGGTCTCCTTCGATATTCAAAGCCAGTTCTATTCGAATTGTCAAATCTCGTGGCGGTAATTTCGATTTAAAATAGACGAAAATTTTTTAAAAGAGGGGGGCGGGGTGTACAGTATTGAGCTGAAATCGGTTTTTCAAGTCAATTACTAATTCTAATATATCACTAGTCCCCGAATTCTGAACTCGAGGAAACGTCGAAATAAGGCGGTGAAGAAATAACCCGTTACGTTGTCATACATTGATAAAGGCCTTGAAACAGATGGAATTTTTTCAACAGTGCCGAGTCTGTTAGAAATTGTAATTATACCTCGATCTCCATGTAGTAGTGCATGGGAAATGTTTCTTTTATTTATCCTCAGACCTTTGATACCACTTGCAGAAGTAATAGAATCCAGTTTAAATTGTTGAAACTCAAGTTGGAAGTTACGGTACTTGTTGGGAAGTTGAGTTCGAAAATTGCTACGAGTACAAAATTGGTATCGTTGCGTAGACTTGAAAGGCCGCTAAACCCAGTTTTGACCATGATTTTATTCAAATTGTACATTTGGGCAGGGTGTCTTCAGTTACTGAAAAGTCTTTCAAGTCCTGAGAAGTCCCGAATTTTGAATGTAGATCTTGAGTGTCTTGAAAATTTTTCCATTTTTGGTAGAAGTGCTAAAAAATGAATTTTTTGCGATTTTCATGATCAGTCATTGAAAAGTGTAGCGCAGAATCTGTATCCACAATGAGGAAGGAAGTGGGGAAAGAAAAAGGAGGGAGTGTGAAGGGGATAAAACAATTGGGAACAAAAAAAAATTGCTCACTGGGGGAAAGATGGAAAATATGCCGGCTACAATCCTGCAAAGAGTCCTGAAAAAGTACTTCGTTTTTACATTTCAGTTTCTGTATGACTTACTTGTGGAATTTAAACCGATACCGTGAATAAATTTAATAATTATTTGATACACTCAATAATTATTTGATACACTCAGGTGTGTCTATCCGATTATTCGTACTTATTCTATCTATCAAGTCTATCACTAAGGCTTTTCTGAAACCAGTGTAACCCGAAGAACCTTTTGATTGGAGCAGTATCAGAGAAGGAAAGAATTTTCGAAGATGACAGATCCTTGCGAATAAACCGGTCAGTAGCATCCTTGCTGCTTATAACACTTGACGCAACTGAACAAAGTTCCGAAATTCCTCTTTGATGCATGAGCTTGTACAACTGTATTTCCAACCTTCTCCCTTTTTTTTCATAATAACGATAGGAAGTCACTTAGGTCTCTATCGGGGCTATAACAGGGGCAATCGCTATTTTATTGGAGAAGCAACAAAGAAGTTCTATCAGACCTTTTTTTCATTTAATTTTTTTAAAATCTATTATTAAAATAATATATTTCTGTACCTATTGGGCTTCTTGCCATTCAAACCCACCAATTTGGTTAATGAACTTTGGGGTGGCTCATTTACTCCTGTTGAATATTTCTCTTCTGGCAACCTCCCGCCTTTTTTTTTTTTTTTTTTCCAGATCAGTTGGAACAGAGTGAAATGAAATTCCAGCTAAGTGATCGATAATTGACAGGAACAAACACGTGTTTCACGGTCTCTCCCCTAATTTGATTATAATCGATTTTCTTCTCGATCCCGATTGGCGATAAAAATTCGAACTCAGTTCTGAGTGGATCTTTTGATTATTAATTGATATTGATTGGATCGTGTAGGATGATTCCATGGTTTGAGTCGATGGCTCCTGAAGGGGGGGGGTGAAAATGACGTGAGCTCTCGAGTTTTTAGGTCAGCTTTTCTTTGATGGTAGGAAGTGGTCAAAACTTATGTGTGATGGGTGTGAAGATATTTCACGGGGATTTCATTTCCGTTTAAACTTAGAGTTCTCCTGGTTATTGAAATTTCCAGTTTTTCATGACACCCCTTCGAAATTGTTAAATGAGGAGAAAGGTGTTACAGTTCGTATCTCTGTTGTTCAGTCAATGTAATGCACGGGAGGAATTTTACTTTATTGGCATTGATCGGGTGGGGTCTTCGAGGAAATTAATCTATCAGGGATAAATGCGAGCTACCATAGTACACTTACCGAATTGGTGAGCTCAGATGTCACATTAAAGTTGGCTCGGAAGAATGTTGACATTTTTCTGTGAAATTTCATGTACTGTTAACATAGGTAACCCCATTCATTGAAAAAAGTTACTTTCGATTCATCCGAGTCAGAGAGTTGTTCAAATCACGAAAAAAAGGATTCGAGTGACGGGTCATTGTGCAAAATCATTCTGATAACGGATCGTGGATCGCTGATGAACACAAGGGTGCAGTATCTCCTCCACTCCGTGTAAAAAAGAAAATGCAAAATTCAAAACCTATTCTGCAAGTTAATGAAACGGGCTTGAAACACGCGCGTCCACATACCGAAATGAAAAACTTGGCGCAACTGAGGACGAATCCGCTTTGAAAGTACGATTCTGATGTCTTTTTTGAAATATTCCCAGTTTTTCAGTATATTTTGAGAAATTTGCGCAAGATTTAATTAATTAGTAGACTAATATACTTTGAAAATGATTCGAGGATTGATGTAACTGATCTGCCCCCTGGTCCTGTGTTATCCGTTGATTTATTCCTGTCCTTGTGCTTCCGCCACTGGAGTAGAGTGTTTCCTCTTCAAAGTAGGAGGGAGGGCATTCTAAGGAGAATAGTTTCGGAAAATCATTTAAAAAATATGGTTAAAAAAGAAAGTGTACTGACCTATTTTCTAGTTGGCAGGGTGCAGAGTCCAATTTTTCATATTTAAACCCCATTTCCTGAGTGTTTTTCCTAAATTATTTTATTCCGAAGTACGTTATTCTAAATTCGATTTAGTTTCCGAAGCACTGTCGAACCCTCATTTCTAAATTTATAGTGTGTGGGGGGGGGGGGGATACGCGGAGACCCTAAACTTCTGCCCAGCACATTTTCTGATGTTTAGATCAGCACGTAATACGAATGTAGACGTGGAAATTTTTGTATATACATATACTGCTCATGTTCACAGGCATCAGTTCGTTTTAGTTGTTGTAAAATGGGTAAATTTACAATAGTTTCTGAAAACGGGCAAATTTATAGTAGTTTCTGTACTTTTTAATCAACTTTTCTATCTCTAGATAACATATTACCCGATTACGGTCTTTAAACTTCTCAAAATTTGTCTGGAAACTGAATTCTTGAGTTTATTCGATGCCATAAAGCTAGACTGTGTGTGTCGATTACGAGAGGCGTATTCAAGTGCTGCTACTGCAGCCACTCTAGTAACTTGGGGCCAGTATTATAAAGTGTGGTTAATGGGATTCTGTTTAACAATCCGTTAACGTGATTAACCTGCCAGTTTCTGTGGGTTGAAAAACACTTCGCTTAAATCGCGGTTACCATTGAACCGGAGGTTATAAACCTGATTGGCATTTTAACCGTCAGTTATTTTTAACCAAGTTGTACAATACAAGCCCTTGGAAGTTGTATAATTTTCCCTGCACGATGAACCGATCTCAGACTATCAACTCTTTTTCGTTTCCATTGGGATCAGTCGTTTTTTCGATTTTTTTGGTATTTTTCATTCTTTGTGGCCAGTTTTTATTAAAGAAAAGTTGAACCTCGACCCTCGTGAGGCATGGGTTAGTATTGCCCGATCGAGCTCAACCATTTTTGAGAATATTTTTGGACTATTTGGAACTGCTTCCAGGGTAAGAGTGTCGTTGAAGAAACTTTTGAAAATAGGGATCATCCAATGAGTTGATCACGGTTTATCAATGATTCTATTTGTAGGGCCATTTGACCGATTGTAAAACGAACAGGGGCGTAGCGAAAAGTTTTCCTTGGGGAGGAGGGGGGGTGAAAATCCCAACTGATTCAACTCAAGATTCCAAGTGTCGAAGCAACAAAAAAATGCTTCTGACTTGGATGTTCTCAACTCGAAATTCTCAGGTATCAAAGAAAGAAAGAAAAAGAAGAGAAAAGTTTTTGACCTGTCGGATTTTCCCAACGCTACCGAAATGTCCCAACTTCGGCCGACTGAAATGGTAAATTTTCCCAACTGCTGAGTACAACATTTCCTACGGGGGAAGCTCTCCTCTCCCCCACCCCACCACCATCGGTACGTCCCTGAAAACGAAGCCCTCGTCGTAGTCTTCTGCCTACTCCCAGTATTCACACCCAGCTGGCCGATCATGTCAAATTTTACTCGAAACTCGAGGCATTTATTTGTCAGATTTTACTGGACTAGCGTCCGAACTCTGTGCGAATTGTGTTTTCTGTTTTCTACGTCTGTGACGTTTAATATTCCTCATTTCCTGTCTCGAATAATTGGCTCGCTCTTGCGCGGTTTTTTTCCCCTTGCAGTTTTTTATTTCGTCGCGATGCAAAAAATGAACCGAACTCGATTTAACGCGGTTATGCAATTTATTTATTGGCCGGTCGAACGTGTGTCTCTGCCCCGCGTCTGGCGAGGCGGCCGCCGCGCTTTGACCGCTTCGCGAAGTCTACACTCGCCGGTCGCTGTTGTAAATTTGGCACACACAGCTTTCGCGGGTTGTGTCGGGCAAGAAGTTGTCGCCGCACACAGTTGAATGAGATTGATATCAACGAGTATTCACCTTTCTGGAGAGACGTCAACCAGTGTATACGCGATAAATATGTATTATAAGCGTGCGCCGTAGACGCGATTTTCTTTTCCTCTTATTTCATTTTATTTTTTGTATTATTTTTTCCCTATTTTATTTTTTATTTATTTGCTAGACCCGACAGAGAAGGAGCGATAGATACGAGTCGGGAGGGCCGGACCGTGTGGCGGAAGTTCAAGGGCGAAAAATAGTAACGTGTTTTGTGAATGTGAATTCTCGAGATGAGTTCACTTCGGTCGCCGCGAAGTTGGTGAGAGAGTCGCGAATGACAATGTTCGTTTCTGTCGCTCGTACGAGGAGAAAGAGAGAAAGAAACAAAAGAAGGTATTCTCGTGTTGGAATTTTTGTATTTCGTAAACGTGATCAGATTGTCGGTGGTATTTTGCACTAACGTCTGTTCGATTTTGGACGGTACAGAACAGGTCGGACCGTTCCGAGTCGGTTGGATATTTTGCTTTCGTGGTCGCCGGTATGTCGGTCCTTCGGTTCGTATCGAAGGCTTCGGCCCGGCCAACCAGCCAGGTGAGGTATGTTGGCGATTCGAAGTCCGTCTCACGATGGCCGGAGCCTGACTAATTCGGCGGACATCACCTCTCGATTCATTTTTTCCTCTCTCTTGAGATTCGCGCGTCTCCATTATATTGTAACGTCGTCGCCTCTTTGTACCATCTGCGTGTGTACTCGACGAATATTGTTCGAACCTGCGGCATTCGAACTCTTTCGATGTCAACGAACGTATTATTGATCAGGTGTATGTATGTGTGCGTGTGTCTGTGTCCTGTGTCCAGGTCTCCTCCTACCAGCGACGAAAATGGTGTGAATGTGGCCAACTTGTCAATTATTTGCGTTTTTCGCTGTATGTTAACCGGGTGCGTTGTTGACTTTCGATTAACGAATAATATTTGCGCGACTAATATAGCGAGGTCGGGTTTTCGGTCGAACGGTGTCGTAAAGTAGATTTGTTTATTCGTAGGATTCGTGGTTCTTAGTGTCGAGGTTATCAGCCCGCCGTTCAGAATTGGCGAGCCGCAGAGGTGTATGGAAGAGGAGCGAGTCCGGAAGGTCATTGGCAAGGCGAAGCATTTGCCGTGGACCAACGTGCTATCGGATGAAGGATCTAATCGGTAACTTGAAAAATGAGGGACACTGCGCAAGTTCGAAGTATCATAAGTAGCTGTATAGGTTGGCTTAGGGCGTGTTCACGTTAAAAAAAAAAGTCCTTTTCGAGCATTCATTTTTGTTTCTAATTTTGCATCTCTTAACGATGAGAAAGAACTCTTCCTTTTTTTTTAGGGTTGAAGATGCGATTCATACTGATTTGTATTTTCTGATAGTTTAAATAGTACTCTAGATAACTCTCAGTATGGTTAAAGGTAGTTTGATTTCTTCTTAGGAAACTATCAATATTGTCAAAAAGTTTAGGTAGTTTCATTTTATCTCAGAGTTTGAATGAAATGAAATGGCGAAGTATTTTAATGTGATCGCGTTTTCGTTGTCGCTTAGTAAATAACCTGCGTCCACATGTTGAAAACCCAATATTTCAAGTCTTACTCTCTTGTAGAGACTTCTGGTTAGTGCTTACAACCGAAAGGGTCCCAAGAATGAATTCGCGACGCTAAAAACAATATATGTGATGTCATCGATGCCCCCACATATATTACTCAAATTGTAATATTTCAGATGGCAGCTTTTTGTAGAATGTTGTAGGCAGGGGCTACTGCTGCTAAAACAATTTCAGAAATTAACTCCAGAAACTCCGTCTGTGTTACAGGAGCCCCCCCCCCTTCCCCGCCTTGATGTTTTCGAGATAGATGTGCGTCTAAAAAAACAAAAAAGTAAACAGGAGGACTTATGGATTCGGTAAATCCTAAAGTTTATATACGTCATCACGTGACATTTATCAGTGCATTATATCATTGTTAGTAGACTCAGTAGCCCTATTTTGGAGCTTCCTTGCGCGGCGGACACGGTTTTTTTCCCCTTAATTTCGTGTCAAGATTTCTGTGGCGTAAAGAAGGAATTGTTCGGATCTGATTTTTTTTTTTTCATTCATTAGAAAATCTACTAGCGTGATGTTTCAAAGAAAATTGTATTTTCTTTTATGAAGAATCTTCTGTTGAACTTCAACCACCTTCAGACACTAGTTGATATTACTGGAGAAGGCTAGTATTTTACGTACTATATTTCTACGTACAGAGGAGGGAAGTGAAAGTGTTCCGACAAAAACCAAAACCAATTTCCTTTTTCCCTACTTAAGCTCGGACATCCTATTTTCTCCTGGTTTCTGAGCTTGTATTTCATGTGGAGACGAAGTTGAGCCATGTTTAATCTTGACGAGTCTCGGGCGTCTTTACAGCAGACTTGAAACAAGTCTTACATAGTTTTTACATTCTCGATGAGTCTCAAATGAGATCAGATTACTCATAAATAGTCTGTAGGAATCGTATTAGAACGGTGAGGTATCTCGAAGAATCTCGGTGGGTTCTAAAGAAGTTCAGAACGTTTTGAATGCAAAGCCTAAATGATCTAGATGAATTTTTCGTATTAGCGATTATTGAATATTCGACTCTAACCACCTTTCCTATGAATTCTATACATCGCACATTTTACCTCGGTGATTCTCTGAAGATGGGTCGGAAATACCAATATTGAATGGTCAAGTTGAACCACTTAATCTTGCAGCTTATGTAACTGGTTTTCATTTAATTGATTGATTTGGTAGGCTACAGTGTGTTATATCAATATCTAGAAACTGGATATCCTATTTTCAAATCGTTTGCTACCTGTTACACATATTTTTAAGTTAGCCAGCTTTGAATTTTTGGCTACATCGAAACTCCTTCCGTCCCTAACCCACTCCATTCTGAATAAGTCGCTCCGATTTCGTGTTTGACGGTTTGATGAATCTGTAATTAAAGAACTATTGGAATACGACTGGAGACAAAAGTAGTCCATTTTTAAGCAGCAATTTGTTATGTATGAATGGAATCTCCAGAGCTATTAAGTTCGCGTGCATGATTGGAGGAGAGGGTGAGAGTACGATTTGAGGGTTTGAAAGGGATTGAGTGCGCCCTTGATATCGGCGGAATTTGAGTGAGTTTATATCGTTCTTAACAAGTCGTCGTGGTCTGAATGAGAGGTGAGCAGGATTCCAGTGATCTTTCGATCATGATTTCTTCCGATTTTTAAAAGCTCTTTGGTTTGAGGTCATGATTTTAGGTCATCTTGGGACTCGGTGAAAGATCATTCAGATAGAAAGCCTGGCGAGCTTTAGATCATGCTATTTTTGTTTGATGGAAGATCTAGTAATCTTGGCCAGTCTTGGTCTGAACAGTGTAATAAGGAGTCTCACTGAGCCTTCATTAATTTCAAGTTTTGATGTATGCTTGAAATGAGTTATGAATGAACGTCACGTGATCCCCACGTTACTTTAAAGGGTCCGAATGAGGCTCCCTTCAGATTAAATTCCTTAAATGGTCAGAAGAAATCGTATCCGAATATTAAGGAATTCCGATAGCATATTTGTATCTTGCTAGGCTAGTGGTTGATTTATCACTATTAATTTTGCAATCTGTACTAAAACAGACTGAATAAAGGGTGTTGTGAGTTTATTCCTTGTAGACTGCGATCCACTTTTTAAGTTAGAAGTGATTCTTCGAGTTTGGGAGTATGCATGCAGATTCAAGCAAATCTGCGTTGTCAGCTTGATAGCTCGTGAAAAATTGAAGACTTGAATATAGTTGACCCATGCCGCTTCATGATACACTAGACTGCTACACTGATGTTAAGTATACATTGACATGGTTTCTTACGTGTTTTTTCCTTTTTGTAGGTAAATTCGTAGGAAATGGTTGGTTCTACTGCCGAACTGATAAGTAATTCTGCGTAATTTTCGGTTCGTGAAAATACGGTTAGAAATACATGGCAACCGCGGTGGATGTTGATGTGCCTGGAAACTGATCTTGAACTTGTGGTGGTGGTGAGTGTCTTATGTATTTTCTTTAAAAAAGAAACTGATTTGGTGTAAACTTATATTGGGTGAACATGTTGCTTGAGATTATTCAATTCCCCCAACCGTTCCCGGAGTAAATCTTGTAGGGCACGTTTCCATGCATTGTGAGCAATAATCTTTGCTGGAACCTATTAATTCCTTCCTCTCTCCTTGTCCTGAGGAAATGATTTTCAAAAAGTGAATTACCAGGTTTGATTTCGCTGTCATACCAATTCGGTTTTGGTCACCCGCCTCCTTGTCGAATTTCTTGCCTTGAGAAGGCTGTGAATTCTTCGAAATTCGTAACTCAAAATTTACCGTTCTCGATTTTATTTTGGCTAATGTACCGGGGCTTCACTCAGTCAATCGACTAAGGCGGAACAACGAGCTTCTTTGTTACTGGAGAGTTGTCGGGCAGTGAACTCCGATGCGAGTAGAAGTTGGAAAATTCGAATGTCGTGTAACCGTTAACGGTTTCGTAATTTTCAGAACAACGCATGAACGCGAAGCATCGCCAGTGAGGCGAAAGTTCGTTGAACCTATCCAAGAGCTCTCTGTTGGGATCGAATACTAAGCACTCTGTGTTGTAGCTCATATTGAAGTATTGTATGCCCGTTAGATGGCGCTGATCGTATAGTCGGTTAGTTTCGTTATATGACAATGTTTACAAGAGTGCGCTGATCGCGATCTTTCTTGGCTTCGTGGTTTCTGAACATTTCAACAGATGGCGTTAGTGTATTATTGCATCTCTCGATGGCGCGACTTCTTGCTGCCTTGGAAACTTGGTTCTGCATTATGTTGATCACCGATGATTTTTAATTCTTACCTCTTTTTGTGACTTTTTTTTTCTGGGGTGAAAATATGAATGATGTTTGTGAGTTGAACTTCTTTGTACAAACAAATCAATCGTCAAGATGCAGCTAAATGGTGAAGTAATGATGATGATGATAATAATAACAGTGATACTGATGATGCTACGAGCGCGTGTATAAGAAGTCCCTCCCCTTTCCGAGCTTGAGTCCAATCATTTGTTTTAATTCGCTGTTACAGTATTATTTCCGAAAAAGAACATCTTTATTGGCTTCATGGCCCGAAAAAAACCGTTACAATGTTCAGAATATTTTGTCGTTCTGCTTTTAATACAAATTTTATTGTCTTGAAATTGCTTGTTGTATCATTTATAACTAACCCCCTTCTGATAGCATGAGGCTAGGTACCATGATCGGGAAGGGGGCAGAAGGTTGTTGTTGGGAAATGAAAATGTTTTCTTGCACCTTGCGTCCTTTTAATTGCGTTTTCATACTTTATTAACTTGGAATTGTTTGACGTTAGTCAGAATTCAGTTCAGATGAAATCCGTGTTATGGAATTTTCTGTTCTTCATTTGGAAGAGTCCTGTAATTGGTGGTCTTGGATTCGAAATTTCCCCCCCCCCCCCGAGCTCGTTATTTGCCTGATTGTTTTCCTCGCTTTGGTTTCCTTGTTAAGGGGGAGGAGTAACCTCAGCTCGTAACTTGTCAGTTAACCTATTTGATGCACAATTTTTTAGTTTTAAACCTTTCTCTTCATCCATGCTCAAGGAGCGGTGCAGTGTGGTCCAAATGGAAATGGAGTTATGTCAACCAAGCTAATTTTTCTGTCTGAATCCACTCGAAGTAGAATGGTATTGAATTTGGAGAGGAGAGTGAACTTTTGATTTTGGAATCAGGGCTCTTTGAGGCCTTGAGTGGAGTGCTACATCGAATTCAGAACGCTACATAAATATCCTGGTTGAAATGTTGATTAACATGGATTAATGTTCGAGGAAAGGACCTTAACATCAGTCGACGTTTTAGGCCTCTCGTTGGACATTAGCTAGGTTTTTACGAAGTTCTGCTAGGCGGGTGGGGATGTTTGTATCTGTTTTTGAAGGTAAACCAGCCGTTTCTCGTTTCCTGGTCATTGTTATTTCAGGGTACCGACCGACCTCTAATTTCCTCCCCTTCCCTTCCCCCCGCTCCAGTTCCCATTTAGATCGGAAGTCAGGTTTTGAAATAATAAAAATCGAGATAATGATTTTTCTTTTGACGGAAGATTCAAAGTCAACGGCATAGGCTCCCCAAAATTTGAACATGAATACCATTATTTTTAAGTTTTTGCGGTGCAGACATAGTAACCCGTTATGTAGTTTTATGGGCCTTTTAAGTTCATATGTATTTCACCACTCGTCACGTTACCAATTTTAAGAATCTCAATGTGTTACATATTATTCTGATCGTAATATATCGACGTTTAAATTCTTCCTCCCGAAATGTTTGTCTATGGCTTATATCGATTCGATTTACCAGTGGCGTTAATAACAAGTTCTTCAGATCGCATTATACAGATTCGTTGGTACGAGTACATATTTCGGTTCCCGAGTCCAAGTTGTTCACTTCTTTGTGGCATTCTCACATGCAAAGCCGTTTAATATCCCACATAGAAATTGTTATTTGGTTCGCAAGGATCAATTCACAGACATTTTGAATTTCTAAGTTCTGATTTTCTGTAATAATCGTCTGTATTCATGGGGTATGGAAATTATGTGTTCTCCTGAGATAACTCGCAATTTTGTGAAAGTCAGGTTGAAAGCTGAAATTTGGACGTTCCATCGCTTGATCATTCGTAATAATCAATCAAATGGTGTATGGGAAAGGCCCAAACAAGGAAAATTTGTGCATATATGTAGATCAATGTAGAAATGTATAAAATGAATCAAGAATGTAAAATTATGTGTCCAAGCTTGGTGGCGCAACGTTTAAAATTGAAATTTTCTTCGTGACGTCATTCAGTTGACAGTTTCAAAGGAAATTTGTGTGGTTCTGCTGCAACAACTCGGAAAAATGAGGCCAGTATGTAGATTTGTTTATGGGGGCGAATTCGCCATGCAGGATGGGTAAATTGTTAGAAATTTCAAAGAACTTGCGTAAGAAACGTGTATTTTTCCCGCTCGACTTAGGGTTAACCTCTTCTCCCTTCTAATGTCCCCGTCCACTAAGACCCAAGAAATTGTAAGTCAAGTCGGGGGAATGTCATGTCTTTTCAGTTTTAGTTAGAAAACTATTTTAGGTTCAAGCCTCTCATGGATGTTGTTCGTGAGCCTGTGTTGATTGCATGTATTCCAAATTTTAGCAGTACTGATGCTCAAATTTTTCATATTCGGTCGGTTCCATTCTCAATCTAGACAGTTCATAATTGATCTTCTGAATCAACGAATGTGCTGAAAATGTTCGCGAACCTTTCGAAACTGGTCCACGTGCTTTTCCGGCAACTTGAAAAATGGTAAATTTCGTGACCCTGCTTTGCCGGCTCCACTCTGCCGCTACTTTCAATAAGCGTATCGTTTTGGCTAGGGTTTTTTTTTTTTCCTTTTTTCTTCTTCTTATATAAACATATAAAATGAACCTATCGAAAAATGTTTCACGTCCAATTACACTCGGTTCACATCGAGCAAGTGGCATTCCGCATAATATTCGTAGATGCGTACCGCTTCACGTACTACCGATTTATTTATGGCTAACGTATATACATAATATAACGCATAAAGAAGAGAAATGAAGAAAGAAAAAAAAAAAACTTTGAATGCTCGCATCTGTCAACGTTGTAAAGAACAGAATGACAGCGAATATGATCCGTACCATTTGGTACCTTGTGACACCAGTCTAATAATCTTTCACTGCTCCTCGAATATGTCACTGACACAATTTCGTATTCGCGGTAATATTGTTTTCAACGTTGAAAAAATACAAGTTTGACGCATCCGCAAAATCAAGAAAGTAAACGAAGACCAACTATACTCGTCTTGACTCTGTTTACGAAAATATTTTACCGTTCCGATATGTTGCTACCACAGCCAGGGTAAATTTGGGCGTTTAGCTCTTCTCCCGAAAACCAGTGCGGTGTACCCGAGTTGGTGTGAACTTCTGGAACGCGCATAAGTCATCTGGTGGGACGGTGAAAATACACGTTTCTCGAAAAGCGGTAACTGGGAAAGCAAACATTGAAAAATGAGTAACGAAAAACATCATCCGTGAAAGCCGGAGGGGATGCGAAGATGCGTAAATAATAGCTTTCTAACGCCGTGCCGCCAACACCGTCGAGTTGAAATTAAAACTCTGGGGAAAACTTCCGACAATAATGGGTGTGAAAATGCGAAATGGGCGACGCGAACACCCCATTATTCGGAAACAAAACGACGCGCGATGAAAATTGAATGGAGGAGTAGAGAACGAAGAGACAAAAAAATGGATTAACGAATAATAATTGTAATACGAGACCGGATTCAATTACGTATACGCGATCTTGAAGTACGGTGACGCCGTGAAGTATAATTTGTTTTTCTCTCGCAATTGAAAAAATATTTTCCCGAGGTGTGTTTTACGTTCCATTCTACATAGAATGGAAAAACTGCGACGAAAGTATACTGTCTTGATTATGCTACATCTTCAGAAAATATCGTGAAGTCGAATTTGCTGATCGATACACGATTTTACAATTATTAATTCGGCAATGTCTACTTCGAAGCTTCCAAACTGGACAGGATGTTACAGGAGGTACGACCGATGAACCTAAATTTTGTGATGTAGGATAGTGTTCTTGAACCGTGGCTGTGGAACACATCTGCACCTGTATGACAGGGTGCATTGAATGAGACTGGTTCCCTGGTATGGAAAAATAGTCTGGTTGCATTCCGAACAGTTGTTGTAATGGTTACATTTACGTTCTTTTTTTCGCAGCGCAACATTTGTAAGCGTTTCTAGAGCATTACGTGTTCTCAGATCAGGAATGTATCACAGGGGGAGCCTCTGCCTCAATACTAACCCACCCAGAGATGGGGAAAGTAATATCAAAAGATCGTGATCTGAAATTACTGACAGTTCATTAGATTTACGATCCGAATTATGTGATATTTTTGTGATTTTTAAGTGGTCTGAGATTACAAACACTGGGTAAAATTATGATTTGTACTTACATTTTAGATTAATGCATTCATAACCTTGCCTTTTTCGCAATAGAAGTGAATTTTCAGTTGTCTAGCCTAACTCTGAGGTGACTGAATTATCATGTTTCTTTGGATCAGAACTGTGCTGGAGGAGAGATACTTCTCCCCCTTTTTTCCTTTCTGTTGGAAATGGATTATCAGTTTGCATATTTAACTCGTAAATTGATAAAATCACCGAAGTGGCTTCCTTTTTTGTTCATTAGGTATGGTGGAAAGAGGAAAAACAATATCTGAATTTAAGACTCCTTGAAAAATATGGATATTTTGATTCTACACCAGGAACTGAAAATTAAAGTGGGAAGATTTAAGTACTGTTTCAAACTTGGAAACCTTCTAGGGTTGGTGGGAATTTTTCATTAATTATTTAGATTAATTTGAGGCTCGGCGCTTTTCTCAACTAAATCGACTAACGAAACATGGTTATTTTTCAGATGCGTCAACTTGCAAAAACTTATAAATTCTTCTGGGGAGGGGGCGAAGACTAGATTTTTAATGGAATTGTATACTCGAGTGTCGTACTGTAGGAAAGAGACCTATTCAGGTGTCAGGTTCACGTTTTTCAGAAGTACTCCTCTTCCTCCTTCCTCTCTGTACTGATGTATTACAGTTTTTACGCTTGATTAATAGCTATAGTTTTATTAATCTTTCTTTTAATGTAATTTTCGAATATTATTTGAATGTGGTTTTTATTATTGTGTGATTTTTTGAAAGTACTTGACTTCTCTCAAATTTTTAATTTATTTCTTTCAGTCTTTTTCAACCTTATTCACCCATTTTATCTCCAGTATCCTTTTTCGCTTGATATTTTTCTATTTAATGCCTGCATTTAATTACATGTAAATCTGTGTACATCTTTCTGAAGTACCCTGTCGTCCGTATGTTTATGTCTGTATTTTAGTTACCCGCTGAAATTCTTTTCGGGGGGGGGGATAAGGGGGTCATGTTTTTCCACTGGGCGATCATATCCTCATGTTTTTATCTGTTGAAGATTCTTTTTCCAAGTAAGATGTCAGGTGGGAAAATGAATATTAGGTTTTAAATACGTGTATGGAGAAGAATGATTGTCGAATTAGAGTTTTTTCGATGGAGGAGGGATGGTCAGACTGAATACATAGAGATTGAAAATGCTGCACCTACAGGGACAATGTTCACCTTTGATCAGTAGACTTCCAGATCTATTATAGAGTTGGAGATTATTAAGACTTGAGACCTGTTTAGACTGTTTTAACTCGCAAAGAAAAAATGTGTTCAGCTATCTCTAGTGGTGGCGAAACATTAACGTTTGTGCCAAGAAGCAGGAGGGAATGGTGCAGAGAGGATAGACGCTTGAAGTCCTCGAACCAGTACGATGTTCTTCCGTGCGATTCCATTTTAATCCAACATTCTTCATGCGCGCCGGTTCTCGCGTTCGAGGATGAATGAAAGTTCACCGTCGTTGCTGGCATCCGATCGCAAAACAGCGAACCTCCAGAAACCCTGTCTGATTCATTCGCAATGAAAACGATGAACCAACCACACGACCGCAGGAACAATTATCGCATGCAACAGTAGTTCCATTCACGAGAACGACAAATATCATAATTAACGTTACTACTACAAGTCGAACAACCAACAGGTTTTGCTCGCGAAGCCTACGCGACTTCCTGTGCGAGCTTCGGCAGTAAAAGTTCCCGTGCCGGACGTCTTTCTCCCACGCAGGCGCCAAATTTCCAGCTTGAAATGAGCCACAATCCGTGCATACCGGATGCGCCCGAGATCGCCGCTTCTTTCTTTGGCGGGGCACGAGAACTTAGGAGTACCATCGACAGAACAGAATCTCGTTCACCCGGGATCAAGTGATCACTGGAGCGGAAAAGCGCTGGTAATCCGAACGCAGCCAGGTAAACAACGATCGTTCCTAAAAATATAAAAAAAAGTATTTATTCGCAACATCGAACGCCCAGAATGCAACCGACCATAAAATTTACACTAGACGCGCTGTACGCATGAAATACGTCAATTTTTAATTCAAACTACGCGGGGAGAAGAAGGAGAAAGGAAAAAAATCGATGAATAAAAATTTCTTGTCCAGTCTATTCTGTACGGCGCGAATAAAACTAAAACTAGTTTCTTCATAAAAACAGACGCGCGTTAACATTCGATTTAACAGCAACATGTTTTATACATGAACGATGTTACTCGATAGCGAAGGAACCCACAGAAACCAAAATATCGAAACGGCTGCTGGGACCACTCCTTGCCTTCTTTCATTTTAACGCGTAATGACAGATCTGACAACTGCACTTCCTTCGTCCTCTTTCAATCCCACGAAAATAACACTTTTTTTCTAATATTTCTTCACTCTTTCTCCCGCCTGCGCTGCTAACTAGATCTTTCCGCTCGACGTCATCGTCTCCATCGCCAAAGAGACGAGACCGCCGCGCTGGACTGCTTCCTCGGTTTTACAACAAATGCCAAGCCGAGTAAACGAGAAAACCGCTTGCCGTATGCGACCGGCGGGAAATTACCTCAGCTCAGTACCAACACGAACATGCATTCTGACTGCGGGATATGCAACCGACGTGCTACAGAATTTGGTTCCCGGTGACCAGTTACCAGATTGAGGTTTGAAACGGTTGAAAAAGAATCCGCAGCGAACTGAATTATCGCGGTCAGTCGTCAGTTCTTCCCTCAAGTTCGGTCCGAGCTCGTGGACATCCTCTGCCTTGCTGGAGTTTAAACAGATACTTGAACTGTGGAACTTGGAACACGAAACTCGAGTTGGACTTGGATGTCGCAGGTCTTCTTCACATTTGTTTTTAGAGCCAGTAGAAGCCATATAAAGGTCCAGACGCAAATAAACGGGGAGGGAAATGAGGAAGGCTACTACTTTCAAGAGAGTAGCTACAGGGTGTCTATAAGTGCTGGAATTTATTCTTCAAAAAATTGAGGTCTTATTTTTGTTATGTAAAACTGCTTGAAAATGGATTTTTTATGATTCCTATGATGGCCATTAAAAAGTGTAGCGCAGGATTTATATTCACAAGGAGTGGGGGGCAAAAGGAGGGAAGGGTAAAGGGGATAAAACAATTATAAACAGAAAAAAATTTTTGCACACTCGGGTAAAAGATGGAAAATATGCCGGTTACAGTCCTGCAAAAGGCCCTGAAAATGTACTTCAATTTTACTTCTCAATTTCTGTAGACACCCTGTAGCAGTTCTTGTTGAAAAACTGGGAAAATAGAACCCCAACGACTTGGAAAAACAGCTCGATTGAAATTGGAGCAACTTTCTCTCGATACATATGCGAAACCGAAGCCTCCACCTCCCTGTCTGAGAGAAACGCTTGACGTGCTGTTATTTTGAGGTACGAGAAATTGTTGAAGTAGGTCTGTTACCTCAAGGTGAAATCGACGAGCTAGTGGGTTACCTTCAGACAAGTTGATCGAGATGTGAACTGTCAGTTATTTTCCTAATCAGCGGGCAAGTAGCCGAACAGACTGTCAGAAAGAATGATAACTATAATGCTCGACTTTATGTCCGAAAGCCTAGGAAAAACTGTCTTGTCGTTGCCACCCATGAGGACAACAGAAATCGTGGCAACCCAGGCATATCAGTCATTACTATTAAAAAAATCCTGATCTGAAGGGGATCTCCTTTGCTCGTCAGGTCTACGAGGGAGAAGAACCATAACCTTATGAATCTTTTGGTCACTTTTTTTTTTCTCAATTCAGAGAGGAATCGGAAACTTACAATTGAAGAAAGGAAGCATTCTCATATTCATATCCATCAGCTAGGGTTAAAACTTGAAGCTTTGAGATTTTTAGTTATGTACCGGACTTCGGAATTTCCATGGTGGTTGTAGTACAAGACTGGAAGAATCTCAGAAAGATTTTTAGCATTTGAAAGAAGACTCGAATCTGAAATCGTTTCAAACTTGGAATTGACTCGAACAAGTCCCAGTCCGGGAGAAGTCAGACCCCCCCCCCTCCACACAAACACACACGATTCACTATTTAGAAAATTTTTGTTTGTTGATCTTCTAGTTGCGATAACAAGAGATAAGGTGATTTATCGCAGTTGGTAATCCGGGAATTCGTTCCTTTTATTTGAAAAACTCGAATTCTTGTCCCTCATTCCACTCTCCTTGTCGAGAATTCGAATAATTGTCATCAGCTGCCCTCTACTCTCTATGTATATCGAAATTCTCATAAACAGTGACTCGTTTTGAATCCGAGAGAGCATAGGATTAGTCGTTTTTGCTTTCAGCACATCGATTTACAAGAGCGAAATGTAGCCTCCACGAATTTTCGAACCCGTTATGCCAGAGGTGTGTGAATCCTTTGAAAGTAGTTCTGGCTAATACATTTTCATGGGACAAGAAGAAAGAAAAACTTGCGAATATGAGCCCGTCTAAGTTATATTCCGCGTTTTAGTGAAACTGGCGACCTCAAGTTCCAGAACCCATTGCTCCGGCTGTGTGTGATACCTTCGAAAATGGTTTCGGCCGAAGTTCTTGGGCTAGTAAACTGGCGTCAGTTGGTCAATCGACGTGTTCGATGCGTCGCCGATCGAACGCCATAGGGTGCGTGTAATACGAGAACGTAGGCAGTAATAAAAAAATTAGTTGTATACCTAGGCCGGAAAACACACGGGCACATACAAGGCCCGGGCGCACTATCCGCGGCTGTGAAATTCAATACCGCCGAGAGGATAAGAAGCGATACGGAAATGCTCGCTAGTTGGCTAATGGCTACCCAGAACCAGAAGCCAGTTGTCATGTGGGAAAGATGGAACAAAGCGTGAGTTGGAGAGGAAGAGAGAATAAAGGCAACATTATCAAACGGGAAGGTGATATTATTAATTAATAGCAAAAATTACAAGGGTGGAGTAGGATGTCACGGCAATTGGTCGACCGCACGCATACTCGATTTTTATAAATCTGTGGTACCGATTATTAATTGCGCCTAATTAATATCCCGAAATTCTCGAAACCGCGGAGCAGTGGTTTCGGCCGGGTCAAAACTCCTGGAGCGCGAACCCGGCTACTCGCATCTTTGGTGTAAATGCACGTTCTCGAGTCGTTTGGGATGACCACGTTGAGCTTGTACGCGAACTTGTAGACGACCGGAATTACAATGGATAGAAAGTATCCGGGGTCTGGATTGTGAAGTTCGAAATTACTTTGCCATTACCTTACTCGTTCGTCCTCAGGGTGTACTGCAGAACGGAAGCCAGAACACCGAGCAGTAAAAAATATCAGCATTTCTAACGGCGTTCTGCCGGAGACCTTCGACTAAACCTAATACCCTTCGATTCTCGATACAAGTTGTCCCGGGCTTCATTAGTATTTTTTCCAGAGGTCCGCCAAGTCGTAGGGTGCAGCACCCCTTCAGACCGCGCGCTTATTCGACATTTTTGGCAAATATAGCAGTCAATTCGGCCAAGTTGTGCTAGTGTGAAGTTCGTTTTTTGCCGAGGCAGTTTTTCTGAGTGGTACCCGGCAAATTGGTATGTTCCTCTCCCTTTCGGTCATGAAGATCCCATAAGGCCCTGAGTATTTCTCTTGATTATATTTTCGTATTATTGCTGTTTACAGGCCCACAATGCTCATTTTAAAGTGACCTCGCTGTCAGTTCATCATACTTGTTCTAACTTTGATTTTTCCTTTTCTTTTTTCTTTTTTACAGAATACGCCTTCGTGCTTGAAAATATTATAGAGGATGAAGAAGCGAAGACGACATGCGGAAACCGTGGTTGCTGCGGTAAACAATAACTCGATGATGGTAACACCGGACATTTTCTGACACCATATTTTACGAGCTCAGAAAATACCGAGTGTACCTACATCCGTTATTTGAAACGACAGATCAAAGTTGGTGTTGTGGCTGTGTCAGTTGCTGCGAGTGAAAAGCTTATGGCTATGTTTGTATGTTCGTTATTCGGTACACGGCTGGAAATATCGAAGTGGTAACTTATCGCTTTCTTGATTTCGATATTGTATAATTCAAGAAACGAAACTGTTACCGCTTTTCGTTTCCTATGGTACCGAGAGAAGAGCGCGCGCCGGCGAAGATTAATTCTCCCGATTGTTTTCGAACGCGCGGAGAGATTAACTCTCAAGCGAACGGGCGGTGTCCGATTTCGCGAGAGCAGGTCGGATTCCCGGCGTTACCCATCGGTTGTGCGGAATTACTGGGTGGTAACTTACCGCTTTCTTGACTCGGGTATATTTTGTTCAAGAAACGGAGTAGTTACCGTCTTGTACTCCGATTGTGGATTCAGGTCGAGAACGAGCCAAGCGTATCCCGAGGATTACCACCCGGGACAATAGGCGACGATGGAGCTGTATGCCGTGGAAATATTGGAAGTTAGTGGTGGTAACTTACCGATTTCTTGACTGTTGAATGGTGTTCAAGGAACGGAAGTAGTTACCGCCTTTAATATTCCGCGCTGTATCGAGTTGCACCGAATATGGATTGGTTAGTACAGGGTAATGTGTGGGTTGTTCTGAAAAAAGCGGGGCAGGGATTTATCGAAGTTCTGTAGTAGATTATTTCGCTACTGGGGTACGGGTAGTATTTGTATCGAATGAATATGTTATGGATTAGTGTAGGTATGTGTATATTCATTGTCTACCTCATTAAATTTACCTTGCGATATTTAGCGCGGAGTGTTATCTTCTATCGAAATAAATGTCCCGAAAACATACTTTTCTTTGTTTTAGAATTGAACGATAGTGACGAAGAAGCTCCGAACAACGATATCCGCGATGAGTATTAGAATTACCGAGTACGGGAAGTGTGGAAGTGCTCTTCCAAATTCGCCATAACATTGTTTTGAATTGTTAGTAGTGAATGAATTAATAAATCGTGATGCGAAATTACTAGTGCTTACGAACGGACAAAACTTGGCCTGCTGCCTGTAACCAGGAGAACGGGGGCTGGCCTTCCGGCTGACTCATTCCCCGAATCAAGCATCGAAATCGCCGCAGTATCGCATTTTACAGTTCATATTTTTTGCAGTTGTGATCAGAAATGGCCGTCTTTTGCGAATGGACGAAACTTGACAGGCCTGTACTGAGGGATCCTCGGGTGACCTATATACCCCTTGGCAAGATCAAAGCATTTAAAATTGCCCTATTTTCACATTTTGAAAATCGTTTTCGATAGCACATTTGTTAATTTCTCCATTAATGATGAAGTACATATGAAGATTGTGAACCGACGAAACTTGGCTTGCTTGTAACCAGGCATAATCGAATTTTCCTACTCGACTGCTACCCTGTAACCAGAGATAGGAATAGGCCTCCTTCCTGATTGACTGCCCACTGACTAAATTAAGCCGTTGAAATCGCCATGTTCTCACATTTTGAAAATCATCTTCGATTACACTAATTTATTTATTTCCCCATTGATGTTGAATTATCTACGGTTGCCAATAGAAGAGTCTTAGCAAGCTTGTAGCCTGGGGAAAGAGGACGGTCAACTTATACCCCTTGCAAAATCCAACTTTGAAATTACCAATAAATTGTGGTAATCATCGCCCTACTTGCTTGTTTCCGTGTTCCAACACGGATTTTTGGTTTTTGGAGAGCTCTGGTCACCAGAGAATGTTCCTCTGAAACTTTCAATGTATTTCCCGAAAGTCCAGAAATTCATAAGAATATTTTAAAATATTGAAAAAGATGGTTAATCGTTCTCAAATCAGAGTAGTGATTTCGAAGAAACGCATTTAAAAATTTCGTTCAATTCATGTCACATACCTCGGGAACGAAAACCTTCGAACCACGAACGTTGGTAATTTATAAGCATAATTATGACAGGAGTCATGAATATGGATATTTTACCTGCTATGTTCCAGTGGGGCCATTTTACCTTCATATATGGCATTACTGCAGGACAGCGTCGAAATATACGTTCTTTTGACGAGTATATTTACTAGATTTTTTTTTTGTAGTTACCTCGTGAAAAGGAAATACGGGTATGTTGGAGAAGGTTTGAGATATACGATGTAACTTTTTATAGCATGAGTTGCTTCAAGGTAAGAATGAGCTGAAATGTAACTCTACTCATAAATGATGCGTACATAATTTTGAAATCTTATTTCGAACGAATATAAGAAAACTATTTCAATCCAACTAGATACTTGGGGTTTCCTCAAGCGAATCGGTACATAGGAAGAACGACATAGGTACATCTTATCCAGTTGCCCCTGGTTTTACTACAACTATTGAAGGCCTGAACCAATTATAGGTCTCGTAGACGTGTTATATATAATGATTCAAAAATTGATAGAAAAATAAATAATTGAAATGTTTACGTTATTTAAAACATCCGAATAGAATTTGCAATGGTGGATATACACCCCCCCCCCCAGAAATATCCTAATCTGTCTATAGTGACCCAGAGCTATTATGTTTCGCCTGTAACTTTTCCATTCGGACCCCCCCCCCCATTTATTTTCTGTATCCGCCCCTGAAAATGTAAAATTTTTCTTATGATAAGGGAAAAGCACCCAGAGATATGCCATCTCCTTTCAGAAAATGTGAAATTAATGCAAGTAGCTGATGCCATAAAGATGAAGCATGCCTTGAAAAGCGACCTGGTTAAGCAATTTCTACCCTGTAGAAGCGTTCAAAAACTGGTCAATTCGGTTATTGTTAGCCGATGTTTACATGTTTAAAGTTATGTTGCAGTTTTGAAACTGCAAATTTTGATGAGATTGTACTTCACTTTTTTACGTTGCATGGAAAATTAAACGCATAATCAGTTTTCTTTAATTTGATTCTGTTTGACGGAATTCCATTCTGTTCTTTGGATTCATCTTACATCTTCCCAGAGACGTTACAGAATCTGCTTTACAAATAAAAAAAATGTATCATGTTCTATTTTAGAATAGAAAATGCATTTTAAAAGTCTTACGGACAAATATTTTGAAAACCTACGTTGAAAGTAGTTATTCTATGCTTTATTTGGGGTACCTAGATTTTTGAATTTGAAAACCTACATTCTGTTGGAAATCGGGTGGTGGTAGCTATAATGTCATAATTTATGTGGTATGCTAGTATATCCTGAAACTACTAATTTTCGAAGGACTCTCAATCAAATAATTGACTGTGACAGTAACCACTGGGGTAAATAAGGGTGAGCGATATGAGGATATATCCCCTCCCTTTTGTGTATCAGAAAGAAAAGTTAAATTGAGTAGCTCATTTTTCTTACTTACCTATTGAAAATTCAGACGAAATATTAGATATAAAATTTCTGTTTTTCTTGGCATGTAAAGTCGAAATTTGGGCAAAGGTTTGAGCCCCCGAAATTTTTTGATTTGCTTTTCAAGAATCTTTTCTGTATTCCCCTCGGGAGGTCTTTCTATTCACACTACTGAAGGTAAAAATACCTACATCTTTTTGAAAATCTTATTCAATTTAATATTAATTAGAAAAGTCTGGAATACATATTTACAAGAATTTCAACTTTAGTATAAAAATTCCTTCGTTTCACCCTTGTGAATAATGAAACACATTTCAGAAGAGTACATTTCGTTGTCTAGAAACCTTCAAAATTGTGGGGGAATCGGTTGTATCATAGAGTATTTGGACACTCAATTGCCATAGGTTCAATTATGTCTCGATTTGAACCTGTGATCACTGGTCAGGATGTGTCGACTTGCAGATTAATGATATGTAGTAGGTATCTATTGAGTTTTGTACCTGTGTAGTGTACGTACCTTCTATGTACGTTATAAGTATCACGATCGTAATACTATAATATCAGACCGTGTTATCTTGTAAAATAGCTATGCTTATGACTAAAAAAAAATTTATTTTTCAGGTAATCAGTCTCGGACTTCGTAAACGGTGATTTCTGGGGCTCAGATAGATGTGCCTATAATGTTTCTTGGACACTTATAAAACCCCGTGAGAACCGATGGTTTATCATTTGTCCTGAAAAAACAGCACTGCAAGGAAAGAGCGATCATCTTTACTGGATAGAATGAGAATAAATATCAGATAAGGCTAGGTACCTATCGAATTTGTGAACTAGAATGAGAACTACTAGGTACTCTTCTTGTTTCTGTGAATATGTACCTACTTCAGTGTTTTTGTTATTTTCAGGTTTGGTGATCCACTGTTTGCGGACCAGAACGTATACCGATTTTGTGCAGAACATGGAATGAAACGGAAAATTAAGTTCCCAAGATCCAGCCCCATCCAGTTTATCCTAGCCTGCAGTATTCTCCCTTTAAATCGTTATTTTATGATGTTCTTTCCTTAGTGGTTCAAAACACAATAAACGAATCATTTAAAAAAAGTTGCGACTATTTTTAGTACCTCAGCTTTCTCTGATCTCCCAAACCGTATAGCCTTAGAATCGAAGCATTTTATGGCGAATAAATGTAATTCAAAACGGCCTTCAATCAAGTTATCTCTATACTGATATTTCCAAATCATAATGATGCAAAATCTAATTTTTCCATCGTCGGGAAACCAATGCTACTGTACACCAAGCTATCTACCGCTGTTCGTCAAACAGGCTGTGCGTACTGTGTACCGCTATAACATATAGATTTACCAGGCATCAATCGCAATGTGATAAGCCGAACCGTAAGGTCAAAAACATTCCATTGTGGTCATACAGTTTGAATTGCGGTTGACACAATTATCGCACGAGAGTCGTGTTACCCATTCTATACATTGCCGCGTGTAAATATGTTCATATTATATATTTGCATGAAAACGCAGAATATTCAATTGCATTGAAGTCAGCGGCTAGGCGGGGTTGCATTCTTGCTGTAATTATTGCATCGGATATCAACATCTATCCGGCTACTGTTATTACGACGCAGCCACACGTCTTGTTCTTGGCAGAGATAATTGGTGGTGGAATGTCCTCGGGGAGTACCTCGTAACACGATATACCAGGGAAGCGAGGGTGAGCCGTCGTTGATCTTGGGCTTGGGGAACGTAATGTGATTACACAGGTTGAAATTTTCGCGTGCAGCTCGAAAATCTCTTCAAGTGCGCGCCTCCAAACACGACCGTTTTTCGATTAGGCGGTGAACTTCGTTCTCGCGGACAAAGTTGCATAATTAACTCGCCTCGCAGCGTCCCATCGTCTGGGTCCTAAAACAGTATCGTTAAACGACGGGTTCCCTCATTGCGACCTGGCTTCACTTCGGGCGCCAACATATAATTGGGGAAAATGAAGACACAGTCTGTTTTTAACGCGTTGAAAAAAGTAGTAAAACGTTCTTAGCGAATTATCTACTTCAAATTTCTTATCACATGCGATATAATTCTTTAAGTCGTAAAATTTTCGTCTCAACAGGTTGCGATATTATAGCGGGCAAGTACACATATAGGCTCCCTGGTGGAATATCGCAACTTTAAACTAATGGCGATCTAGATTACTGACTCCATAGAAACGACAATGAAGAGTATAGGCCACATGAGGTTACGGTTATCGCCCCCCCCCCAAAAAAAAAGATAGATACGTCAAATTTTAACCACTAAGAGGTCCTGTCATGGTCGTTTTTCAAATCAATATGCTGTAGTAATCATGGAAAAGAAGGAAAATTGAGGATATGACAATATTATTCCATTACGAGAATAAACATATAGCGTGTGACGTGTTCAAGTTGCTATATTTGAGCCTGTAGTCACATCTGACCACGTGCATAGACGCTAATAAAAATGAGGGGCTTGGGAAACTTAGCCCTCCAAATCAGCTGAAAGTTTCCAAAAAACTGAAAAAGTATACACGCGAAAGAATTCTTAGCATTATTTTGATACTTGTTCGCGCTGGTCTCGGATTCCGGAGGTCGTGGGTTCGAGCCCATACGTAGCAACTTGCTACATTTCGACATAGGCCGGTTTTTCGACAAGAAGGAAAGAGGGCTAAGTCGGCCTTGACAGCCTCCTCAACGTCTCTGAGGTAATGCTCAAAAGGGCAGATTCCAGGGCTCGGGTTGAGAGCAAAACAATTAGAAGAGAAGCCCCTAGCCAAGTTCGGCTGTCTGCTCTTATGCCATCTGACCTATCTTAGCATTATTTTGATACTTGTTAGCCCCTAGCCATGGTTGGCTGTTTGCGCTTATGCCATCTGCCCTATCTTCTGGCTTATGAATCGAAGTTATAGTTGGAATCTTTTTTCAAAAATGATTCCTGAATACTGATGGAGATAGTGCTCAAGTCTTTCACGTCTAGGTCCATTGGTGAGTTCGTCTCTTGGCTCGTTCGTCGTTTCCTACACCTGGCCGCACCTACCTCGCCGCTATTCGTGCCGGCTTTGTATTCGAACGGGGTTTGGGAATGGGCATCTTTCCAGTCGAGTATACCTGCTTGGGAACTGGTGTCATAATGCATATCAGTAATGTTACAAAATAACGGTATAATCAGAGGCGTCATTGGATTTTTGGGGGAGGGGGGGGGGTAATTTTTAGTAGTATTGACCTACATTCATCGGCGTCAGTGGATCTTTTGGGGGGAGGGGTGTAGTATGTTGTACGTGTATTGCGAGTTACGTGTATGGTACAGTACTACTAATTGTTGTATCTGATAGTATTAATTCATTTACAAATTTTTTTGTAACTACGAGTATGAATATAATTGGCCTTTGGATTTGGGGGTGTAATTTTGATAATTTCTACCCCCAACCAATCGCCGCCCATAGGTATAATAACAGTAACGCATCGGAAATAGCGAGTTTTTGCACTGTCTTGTTGATGGGTACTGTATTCCGCTATTTATCAAGTAAAGATTTCTCATTTGTACAGAAGCTACTTAACGAAATATGACGTGCAAAAATTCCCTCAGAATGTACGTTTGATAACTGTAACGTTTTATATATGTTCCGGAATAAAGTTATGCTAAGATATTCTCTTCAGTTTTACCATACGTTACCCGTTACAAAGTCGTAGGCGGTGATCATGGGACGGGGAACTTCTCGACATGAAGCTAGGGGTAAGAGTATTGTTTTACCCCTCTCAGCTCTCACTCCTAAACCTTGTTGATAGAAATGGAAATAGAGCTTTCTAAATACAATTTGTAATTTACTTGTACTTAACTTGATAAGTGCTAGTTCTTCCTCTACCCTAAATCCTCTGGCCATACGTAACGGGTCTTTCTAAAAAATCCTCCTGCCCCCAATAAAAATAAAAGTCCCAAACAATGATGTACAAGGTTACAACAAATTATTGAAACCTACTGGCTGCGACGCTGTGGAGACTACTGAATCGCATCAGGCAGCTTTTGCATCCTATCAAACTTGAACGGAAAATATACTTAAAGATAAAAATGTATACATGTGATGCTTCGATTCTCAATCCTCGTTCTTCTGCCTCTATGAATGCCCCCCCCCCCTTCTCGTAATTTTTATTCTGCAAAGTCTGATCGACCAAAGACCCAAACACGTGTTTAACTTTTCAAGGTTGTGCATAATTGTGGTTGAAAACTTTTCTTATCCCTAGGGGGGTGGGGGTAGTGAGGGGTGGCAATAATTTTGAAATTGCAAATGGAAACTGCCGAGCAGTGTCGCAATAGGAGTTTGCTGAGTAGCTGTTTCCGAATATCGCATCAGATTTTTGATCGTATCCTAATTTGGGCTCCAATATTTTGAAGGAAAAATATTGGGAAAATTGACTTGATTTACACAGATGAACCAAAGGTTGAAAGAGGTCTTTCTTAGGTCGCTGATCGTAAATATCGCATTAAGTCTTTAGCGAAATCCAACATTGGGCCCGACAATTTGGAGGAGTGAATTTCGATTTAGTAAATTGATATTTTAGCATTTACCTTTTGATATGACATCATCTATTAACAACTGACAATCGTTGATGATGATGACAGCACCGCCGTTGTACTGAATCATAAACCAAAGAGAATTATTGACGTGCAGCATATGGAGGGGATGGGTTGAAACACATAAGTTGTAATGGCTAAAAGAAGAAAAAACTGCGAACGTGAGATTTTCCCAATCTTTGATGTAATATCAATCAAAAATTAATACTTTTTGAGTTTCGTCAGTAAAAAATTTCGAATTTCGACTTCAGTATTCATAAAAGAAAGGGGTATTTTAGATGCCAAAAAGAAACTTAGAGGACGTATTAAACTCGGAATCTCCTATCCTCGTAGCCATAGATCCACCATTGATAAGCTAAAAAAGATCATACAAACTGACTTTCATTAGGTAGATATTATAGTAAAATTCAATAACGTAACGTGTAAAACGGTAATAACGTATCAGATACGTTATGACACCCCTGGCTAAAAATCCTATTTTTCCTGTGCCACTGTTCGTCGGTGAATAGTAGATTTAATATCGTAAGACTATTTGGATTGCATTCAAAATTATTGCTTACGTTTTTGGCGGTATTTATCAACAGCACATTTTTGTTGCCATGTTTCCTCTTCGTATACTTACTTAATGAACTTGTAGGTACAGTGAATACCGGCAAAATAAAATAATTTCATGGCGACATTTGGCACAGCCGCAAAACGGGCTTTCGTTTGATTTCATTCATAAAATTTGATCACTACGGTAAATACCTATGGCGTGGTATGAAATTGCTATCAATTTTCACTCGAATATCATCGTCGGTAATTTAATATCGTGAACGAGTGTGTAACCAAACATGTATATTTTATTAATTGTTTTCCTCCCGGTTATGTGTAAACAGGTAAACAAGGCTGTGGTTTTCATAGAAACGACTGGAGGTTACAGGGACGTACCGTAGTGACTTGGTTGCAAGGGGGAGGAATTGATATTTTTCCAGCCGTAAAGTATAAATTTTGCTAACAGGAAAAATGTTGAGTCGGACGAAAACAAAGATCATTTTTTTCTTTTTGAAACTGTGCGTACTGAGCTGGTGAGGTGATTCTGAGATTTGAAAACAAAATATTCTTTGTGGAAGCAAAAATAAATGCTTTTACTGGTAGATCGTAACAATTTTTTGGACAAATTTTGAAAAATTGAAGACATGCGCACCTGGGGTTGCTAAACATTGGAAAAAAGAAAAAAACCACGAGGGTATTGGTCCTGAAACCCCAGCCAGGCGTGGTCATTAAATTAGACATTTGAAGTAATTCTTATATCGAAATCAACAAAATGTCACCAAATGTGAGTGAGGATGAAATAAAATATTAATAATTTTTTCGTGATAGTGTAGATTGACGGGATAAAGTAGGCCTACTTTTCCGATTTTTTCAACTGATAAAATTTTCGAAGAATGCGAAGTAGAAGAAAAAAATGTTATTTTTCAGTGTTCTTGACACAAATTCTGAGATAGAAGAAGTGATAACGGATGCTTTCAATTTCTTTAGTTGATGAAATCGTCGAGATCGGCACAAAAAAAAAAAAGGTGATTCTGCTGCTAGTTTCCTGAAATCCGCTTACTAATGAAATTGTGCCTTCGTTAAGATGTCAGGCTGCTGTTTCAATTTTATCAAAATTGATAAATTTCCAAAATTTGTAAAGGGGAAATGAAAAAGTTGCCTCTGTAACTTCGCAAAATGATGAACGTATGAAAATTACCGGCTATTTCATTTAGGGACCCATTTATCGGCCCACAATGGTAATGTTGAATTCACGAAAGAAATATGCTGTTTGCACGAAATATATAAATGACAAGCGCAGTAACAAGTACGAAACAGAAAAAGAAAGAGTTTGAAGAAAAAATTAAACTTTAGAACGCAATATAATTCACTTACACGATAAAATAAAATACGCCCGGAATTTTAATACCTTCTACACACTATGAAAAAAAGAGACACGATATTACTGCGCCCGAAATAAAAAGTTCAAATTCTCGGCCTCCATCATACTTGCCACAAATTTACAATTGCGCACAAATTAATGTCAAAATCAAATTTTGGAGCAATAAAAATCTATGAATCGATTCTCCCCCTCCTCAGGAGCCACAAATTTAGATTAAGAGCCAAACCGATATCAAAAACGAATTCGTTGAGTTCGAAACACCTCGGTGATTTTGATGGGGTCATTCGCATAAATAATAGGTCTAAAAATTCCTAATGTACTGTAATAAAGGGTAATTTTTACACGCCCACTCTTTTTTTGTTCTCTCAACCCGAGCCCTGAAATCCGCCCTTTCGAGCATTACCTCAGAGCTCCCCTCTATGGCGTTTCTAGAGTATTTAAGAAAAAATTCTTAATGACCGTTTTTATAGAAAATTGGATCCCTCTTAAACTCATGGATCTCCTATCTCCACGAGTATGTACGTTATCCGCGATAACGTATAATTTTTGTGTTTAAACAACATAATATACTGTATGCAAGTCATTTCGTGATATCGATTTTAAAACTCGTCATTTAAACTTTTTTTTTCGTGGCTTCACATTTCGTTCAATCACACTTTTTATTTCGTGCTATTTAATACTCCCCTTTCATTTATCATACCAAAAACAGTTTCGTCTGGGTTCGAACATGCATTCATTCTCTACCGAAGAGCGTGATATTTAATTTTAACGTTATTCCAAATGGAAAGGAGGCCCAAAACAGCTCACTCGAATTTCAACCCAAACTCTAATTGATTACCAAAGATTAGAAACTTTGTTCTGAATTTTTAATATTTATTGCCTCTGATCTAACTTGTTCCCCAAAGAAAGAAGAAAAATCACTTCATTGGATTGTTTTAACAGCATTTCTGATTTTTCAAATTCAAAGGGTTACGGACTCCCGCGGACTGGCAAGGGAATTGTGACGAGGGAATACTGGTTGGGGCCTGCGGGCCCCAACCAGTATTTTTCCATTCCTGGAACAAGTCACATTTTGGGTGGGCCCGCAGTCCAAGGGGCCCGGCCGGGGATTCATCCCATCCCCCCCAGCCAGTCCGCGGTTGGTTACGGATGAGGCCGGATACAAAATTGGATGCGATATTTGAAATCAGCGATCTATTTTGACGCTGCGTTTAATTTCTCAAACCCAAACACATTATGCACATTGTTTGAAATCTGGGAACCTCGAATGAGACTGGATTCAAAATCTGATGCAATGTTTGTATTTAATGACTCAAGAAACCCCTATTTTGTTAAATTTCTCGAACCTAAATCAGTTATGTCATTTTTTTCAAATAAAATCGGAAATACGACTTAGAATAATATCCATATTTTTCGAAAAGGTAGTTCCCGGAGCTAGGGGTGCGATGTCTGATGGGGAGCTACTTTACCATGCATGCATCGCCATACGCGCCGCCAAACATTATCCCTATTGTCATACTTCGTTGAATTTTTCAAAATTAAATCTATTATGCCCATTTGACCATTTCACAGTTTTGTACATAGGTGCGTGAGTCATCTTTACGAACGTTGTTGTGAAGCTTGTAATGTAAAACCATAAAATCATTGAGGAAAATCGAGATGTCTGACCCTGGATTACACAAAGTGTCGCAGAATACAAGATGAAATAGAAGAATTTAAAGTGAATGAAACAACTATGAATTCATTCTTTATGTCGATTATTGCATCAAATGTATGATCCAACTCCAAAACTTCAGCTCCCGAAATTCAAATTTTATTCAAGAAGCACAGTACTTCCGTAGATTTTTTCATCTCAGATCATAATAAGTGCAAATAGGGAAGGGGCTGGGAAGACGTTTAGCTCCCCCGTGTCCTTTGGAAGCCTTCTCTCCCAAGGAAACTGAAAAATTACAGGAACAGAAGAATTTTCAGCATTATTTTGATGTTTGTCAGCCCCTTATAAGCCCCCTCCTCCGCCTACCCACTGTAGGTCGACTATATATTTGTGTTGACGGTTTTATGCAGATGATAACTATGAAGTGAGAATTTCAATTTCAATTTATTCTTCTTAAAAGATAGACAAAATATGCAGATTGCAAAAATGACACTGTTAAAATTTTTAGTTGTAAAATTTGGATTTAACAGTTCCAACCCAAGATCGAATAAGAATATTATAACAACATTCAGAATCTACGACTGAAATCCTTAATTTTGATTTGTTGTATCCTCACCCATCTGAAGTTGTACTTTGACTTACTGCAGTGGCGTAGCCAGGGGGGATTAGGGGATGAATCCCCCTTGAGATGAGAATTTTTTATTATGCTGGCGCGTGAAATGAAATTTAAATTCAGATACATAATTGAAGTTGAAAAGCACAACATACTGATACGTCAATGTAAAAACATACAGTTCATATTAGGTGTCCCCCTCCCCTGCCCGCCCAAAATTTTGCTGATCCCTCTCCTTGGAAAAATCCTGACTAGCCACTGACTTACTGTGAGGCGAAAGGAAAATATTTCAGTTTTCGCTGCAATATTGTGTATTGCTACAAGCTTCCGACGTGTTTAAAATGGAAAAATTGAAAAACTATGAAATGAGATTTGGATTTCAAGGAACCAAGGAAGGGTTTACAACGAAAATTTGATTCAATATATATTGTAATCAGTGACCATCAAGAACCTCCATTTCGTTAGCTTAGTTATAAAACCTTCTCCCAATTTTGGCAAAATGAGTTTGTTGATTGAGATAGAAGTGACTGTACCGTTCCTTTAAATTTTTAATTTTTTATGAATGTTTGTTTGTTTATTTTTTTCTTTTCAATTAAAAAATATTTCTATTAAAAAATCGGCAAATTTGTAATTTTTTAAAAATTTTGTCGGCAAATTTTTAGTAAAAAAAAAAATTTGTCGGCAAATTTTTCTTCTCCACCTCCCTAAACTGAAAGTCAAATTTCGTTTCTAAAAATGAAGTACCCTGGACTCCTCTCAGAGACTAATCAGTCTAAAGCCGAAGGTTTCAAGCCTCTGGTAAAATTAGTCACCTGTTTTAATTAAATTTAAATTAAATGTTTTTTTAATAGTTATATAGGAATTAATTTTTTTATTAAAATTTATGAATTCATATGATCAGAATCATTGATTTCCTGTGAGTATCGAACGTTATCTGAAAGGTTGAACGCAAGCTGAAATGTGGAAGACATTTCGAAAATCTGAAAGTCAGTAGCAAACGTTGAATTTCGAATTTCAGTGATTATTCTGTTTTTACTAGATTCTCTGTTTGACCTAGAACCTGCAATTTGAGAAACTTGAACATTTTATTAAAATCTAAAAGTTGAAAGCAAAATACTTATTTTCCGATGTCACAAGCTAAATCCGATAGCGAATGTTCTACTGTTTAATTTACGGGCTCTGGTCCTGGTGAATATATGTAGGAGGGAAATTTAGCGTGGAACAAAAGTCAAAACTCCGTGTGTTTTTTCTATAAGAACGAAAGAGAACTTGTGACACGGGGATTTGCTTAATCCGATCGACGTGAAGCTTTTTTTTTTTTTTTTGAAATCAATTTAGGAGACGAATTGGAGGAAATTCAGAATAAAAGATCACCAAGAGTAAATAACGACCACTAATGTGTAAAGGAAGTTATAAAAACTGGGGGGGGGGGTAAACACCCCTAATAATTTGGCAGCTGACAAATTTTGAAACTGTTCATTTGAGTTTTTTATTTTCTAAGAACGTTTGTTTGGTTGCCTTTTTTTTTCGATTAAAAAATATTTTGATTGAAAAATCGGCAAATTTTCAAATTGAAAAAAAAGTGTATCGGCGAATTTTTAGTTTTCAAAAAATATTTGTCCACCCTCCCCCCCCCCCAACTAAAGTTAAGTTTCGTTTCTGGAAGGTTTTATAACTAAGCTGGCGATTTAGACTTTTTTCTTCGTCGCTTTTTACGTCAGTCGATTTTACCCATCAAGTTATCTTCGAATTGTTAGGCGATGGTGAAGAAATTTAATCTTTTCATAGATTTGAACTCCATTTGTCTTGATTCCCTGTAACCTAGAATATTTAAAAGCAAAAATAATTAGTTTTCCATTACGACGTTTAGGTTTCGGCCCCCTGTCGTAAAATTTGATATGTTCGCACTAAATGACCCAAACAAACCCTGTTTTGGCAATTTGATTTTTCTTGTTGAGTTGATTTTAACTGCTCTCAAAAATAAAATTTCAATTTTGGGCGCGGAAATCTGGATTAGATCAAAAATTTGTTCCAGCCTTCAAAATTAACGAAGAGCTTTTTTGAATTTTGCGCTGGACTCTGTAAAACGAATCAATTTATATTAGTTATCCCAGTATTCCAAACAGGTTCTACATTTGTACTAATCTATGATCCTAGATCCATTGCACAAAACAGTAATCATCACAGCAGAACATCAAGGGAATCAGAATCCTTGAATTCGATATTTTATTTTATTATAAAAACAGCTCTGACAGGATATGTTTAGATTCAGCGAAACAAAACACAAGTGATTTCGATAGATTGTTCGATAGCTTTTTTTATTTATTTGTTTACAAAGATTGTACAGTTAGAGGATCTCCAGCTTCTGTTTGGAACAGAACAGATTCTTCGTTCCTCCGAGAAACACAATTTTGGCGTTTAAAGATCCTGTGCTTGATTCCCTTTTCCATTGCTTATACATTAAAAAAGTATTGGGTATGTTGCAGAATAAGATTAGGCCTATTTCAGATTGTTCGGAAAATTTCGATTGTACCATTTGACTTTGGCTTCGGCCCCCCTCCCCCACCATAATTAGTATTGAATTTTCAACAGAAGATTTAAAAAAGTCATCGAATTCTTGAACTACACCCGACTCATGATTTCCTTCTGGCGAGAGTCACTCCGCCCCTGTGTACTTGCTTGCTACGACTCACACTACTAGAACATCAGTTTCTAAGTAAACTGTCGCAGATTTCTGAACTGGACATGTTTGTGTACATTTCTAATTCTGATCTTGTGATTATTTTTCTCACGCGTATTTTATCTTTTGGCTGTTAAAAAAAATAAAAGTCTACAAAATTTCCGACGCTGGATTTCTATGTGTGTGTGTGTGGGGGGGGGGGGTTCTTTCAAGATCTTGTGTGTGACAATTTTAAATTCATCTTAAAATCCTACATTCTGTGACAGCACGTCACCGAGGTGAACCTTCTCGAATTCACTTCGCACGGCCACTACACTGCGTGCACTTGGAACTGGGCACTGCAGACTGCATCGCCGCTGCATGCTTAGAACAAAAATGCATTCGCACTTGGTCGCGAATCGTATATAGTAGGGGGGCACGTAGCCGCGTACCGCGTAAAAAAAAGATACTCGTTCACGGGACGCCCCTTCGCTGTTTTCGTTACGTTTGTAATCGAGGGAGCCGCGGTCGCTTCCGCTGATTGGTGGGACGCGCTAGACGCCCTCTTACTCATCTTCGTATTCAGCGAGTATCTGCACCCTGCCTCGAACCCCGCGACAACCGCGGCGCCCTAGCTGCCGAAGAGGCAATCGCCGAACCATTACCGCATCTCCCGTACGCCGGTCGACCTATCATTTCATTCAGCGGTTGTTTGATTACACATCACAAGTAATGGTAAGGTACGTTACGGTTACTTTTTTTCTCTTTTAATTTTTTTCGTTCCTTCCTTTTTTCACTCTTTCCTCTCTGCGGTAATTTGTTTCTACCTGTTCTTATCAAACGGTCATTTTCGCGTTCATACTCGGCTCGGCTTTTTCGCGATTGTACTCGAACGCGGCTGTCGCCTCGCATTGTTTCTTGGTGTCGTTATCGAAGTTTTCGTTTTTTACGAGTGCTTTTTGCGAATGTGCGGTTCGACGTCGAGTGAGTGATCTAGAATCTTAGCGACAGTAGAGGTGAGTAACTGAAGTGCATTCCTAACTCGAGTTCGTATTTGAAATCGTGAAAGAAAGCCGGAGAGCACCTGAGTGCTCTCGGTTAATTGTTTACTTGACGCAACGAGTGAGCTGAGTTTGCTCTGAAAACATTCGCCGAAAGCTGAAAAGAAGACAAGAGGCTTGTACTTCTATAAGAGTTATACAGTATTTGAATACCCTAACGGAGTTGGTCATAACTCACGAGTATTACAAAAGGATCAATATTGCATTTATGAATGGAAAGACTTCGAGTTTGTGTACTGAAGATCAATCCTGTTATCAGGTTAGCTATACAACCTACTCAACTTTTGAACATTGGGCGTAGAGCACCACCAAGTACTCAGCATGGGTGATCATGCCCAATTTGTGGATCGAAGAACCCCTCAATCTTTTGAGAGTTATCTGTCAAGGTCCAAATAAAACCTGCGGAATTCAATGTAAGAGTGTTTCAATGTCGGGTCATAGAGTTGAGTCTGATTTCACAGAATTCGAAATTTGAGCTGGTATCGAAAGTGAGCTTCCATTGTACCTCATTCGATTCTTCTTGGTACTATGATAACCACGAAACTCAATTATCGGGCCGTAGAGCTCACCCCATGTGAGAAATTCCTTGCAATTACCAGTCTGCGATCTGACCTCTTTTTATTTTCAATTTCGAGAATGATGAGTTTTTGAATTTCGGGTGATTTGACCTCACCGTGTGACATGGAAATGCTTTACACTTTCGATGAAAATGCACTGTTTCGGATCGAACGGAAACTTTGGAAGACCAGGGTTCTTCAACATTAAAAATATTAGTTTTCTTCGCCATGCAATCTTCAAATTGGTGAGCTGCAAACCTACTTTTTTTCTTAATGCAGCCGAGAAAATAATTTTCAACTTACTCAGTTATGAATGAACACCTGCCATAATGGTGTTTAGAGGGGAGCGAAGGTGTAGGTAGAATGGAATTTTTGAAAGGAAATCGATGGAAAAACTTGAAACAGAGGATGTCTGTGAACAGCATGGTGGAGGTTAGGATGAAATTGCATACAAAAGTTTTTTTATTTATTTTTATGTTGAAAGTTGTACTATTTTTTTTAAATATCTCAATATGTACTGTAAGTCTTGCGGGGGGGGGGGCACCAAGGTATCAATGGCCATCTGGATTCGTCCTTGCGAAGAAGAGTAATATGATATAAAGTTCCTTTAACTGGAACCCAAATTGGGAGTTCTGTTCGTATAGACCAATTTTAGGGGAAGTCACAAAGTTGCACTCGAAGAATCAGTTTGTTTGAAACTAAAAACCTTTCTCGAAAGAGACCCTCATTATTAATATTAGAGAAGCGCCGAAGCGACTTTTTTGTGAGAAGAGAAAATTTAATTTTGCTAACTGTAAATGTCAATAATTCCCATAGAAAATATGACGTTTCAAGGAACATTCTTGAAATCGAGAAAAACGGAAAAACTATTCGACAACACTAAGAAGTTTTCAATTCTCCCAAATTACGATTCGATTATCCCAACTAACAAACATTTTTGAAATCAACAAGTAGGAAAAAAGTCAACACTTTTGAAAATGTGAGGGTCGATTTTATTCAATTTGTCAACTCTGAAATATGTTTAGGGGCTCCCCTTCTCCCCTCAACGATACATGTCTACTATTAATCATATTTCACACAACTTTCTGAGGTCCAAGTCTCTATATAATAGTGATAAATTATAAATCAAGCGAAGAAACTGGCAATGCTTCTCAAATGGACGCTGCTAAGCGAGACAGAACCAAGCGACATTTGTTAACAAAATGAGTTATTAGTATCGTTGGAAAGAGCGTAAAAAGTAGAATTTTTCAAAATTAGGCCCCCGATTCAAAAATGTGTACTCACGTTGAATGAAAAAAGCTTTTAAGTAGACGCTATGTCATATAGTTTCTACGTGGCTCTTGAACTTCGAATCACGTGTTCTCAAAAAACAGATTTTGTCGCTTGATTGTGTCCCGCTTAACGGCGTCCAAATATTCATATGAGCAAAAAAAATGTTCAGATCATAAGCGCTAACAGTCAACCTGTGGGGGGGGGGCTCATGAGGAGCTGACATGTATCAAATAATGCTGAACATTTTTTTGCTCGTATATTTTTCAGTTTTTTAGAAGATTTGGAAGGCGAAGTCGTCGCCTAGCTTCCTATTTGCACCTATAATTTGGAGTCAAAATGAATGCTTCATAGGACGATATTTTTGCTCTATTACTAGAAATAACATGTCTGTTCTAGCACCCTCATATGGCAGTCATGTTTTTGTTTTCTTAAAATTATTTTTCCACTGTCCTCAAAAATATAAAAATCCATTATAATCTCCCAATAGTCAATATTAGATTATTCTTCAGTAAAAAGTATCTTATTTTCCTTTAACGTTTAATTTTGACATGATCCAAATTTTGAGAACTTTCGTGTCATTTCCATTCTTATTTGGAAAACAGTTGATTTTTTTGATTTTTCGGAACGGTGGAAAAATGATGAAACCACGTCTGCCCTATGAGTGTGCTAGAATATGAATATTTAGAATTTCTGTTGGGATTAAAATAACATGAAAAGAGAACTGATTAATAAAAAACGCCTCTAAATTTGGATCATGTCAAGATAAAAAATTAAAGGAAAATGAGGTACATTCGATTGGCTTGTATATTACAGAACAGTGGAGGGAAGGAGTGCGGTGATAACGCTCCTTTCACGGCTCTGTTGTGCAGGATATTTTAATCAAAATGTACCCGGAAAGTTAAAAGTCAACTGAACTAATTTATTTCTTAATTCTGGCATAATTTCACCGTAATTTGCGATATTCGTATATTATTGCAGTGATCAATTTCAAACAACACAAGCATGTGAAACTTCATGGAACAGTTGGATCAGTGCAGCTAAATCATCAACTTTATTTCATTTATTTTATTTTTATTTTAATTGGAGTTTATTTTATTAGTTACATTGTGGGAGGGAAATGATTATTTCCCTCCCTCTGGAGGGAAGACAGCGTAAACTGTATGTAAACACCTGCAGTTCAATACTACTGAAAACGGCTCGTTCTCAAAAGTAAACCGTTAAAACATGATTATCATTCTGAGAGTACATTTGAAATAAAAATAATTAATGTGGAGTGTTGGGAAATGGTTCATTTTTATGATTTTTGAGAATCGTGAAAAATGATTTATAAAAAGTAAGACGTTGCGAATGCGCTAGAACATACTTGTTATCTCTACCATTATCAAAGTTTCTTCTGAGTTTTTTTCATAACGAAGTTTGGGTTACTCTTAATGAAGTCTGAATTAGTCTTGTCAAAGTCTAAGTCTTCGAAGCCCTAAAATTGCACACGTAGGTACCTTTGAGGGATCCAGCGAGTCTTAGTCTGATGATTTGTTACAAACTGAGATTCATTCAAAACTAGATTTTGGGGAAGTGGAAGGGTGTGGCTCAGTTACCTGACTACCTTCTTAGTTTTTTATCTGAAATTCGTTCAGTTTTTGACATCAACTTCTAATTTTTAGCAAGGTCGCTAAAAACAGCTTAGTTGAAATTTTTTCTTAGGTACATTCATTTGACATTTCTTTCACTCTATGCCATTTTTCATTGTATAGGAAAATCTTTCAATAAAATACTTTTGTGTTTCTTTAAATGTTTTTCTATTTCTGTCGGTCCCCATTTTTTGTGATTCCTGTATTTGCTTTTCCTTTTCTATTTCTCTTCCACGTTGTTTTCTTTTTGTTCTTTCCCTCCACTGATTTTTGCCTTTTTCTGCCCTAGTTTTTTTTTTCTTCTAAATTGAACTGCTCTTTTTTTGACATTTTTTGTTCTTCCGTCTTTTTACATTTTTCCATATTTCACTTCCTTTCTCCGTTTCTTATTTTGGCTTCATTGTGTTAATTTCGTCCCCTTTTTTTTCTGTTTCTGCATTCTTAATTTTGCTAATTTTCTTTCTGTTGTTATTTTCTCGCCTTTCTGGTTTCTACGTATTCATTTTCAGACATGCGTATTCCTTCGTTCAGACTCTTTCATTATGGATTTTGCGTAGTAATACCCTATTCTGATTCAGTACAGGTTTAGAAAGCAATATTGGAAGGAGAAATTCAGAATGTGTGAGAATTGACCCTCCCTCCTCGAGTACTTGATCATTTTTAGGTATTCAAGATGGTGGATGAATAAGTAAGTAGATAACCGAGAAATTTATAGAATGTTGAATGATTTGTGCTGTTGAGAATACTCCCCAAATTGTAAAACCAAATTTTTTCAACTCGGGTTCTCACTTGAATTTTAAAATAATTTTTTTCAGCTCTTTCAGACTTGTTTCAGATTCTTTTCACCTCTTTTAAACTTCTCTCAGACGTTAATTCAGTTCCAAACTTCTATTGTGATTCTTTCAAATCGTCGGTCTAGTACAAAAAGGTTTCTCCTGCTTTTTGAGGGATTTTACAAAATTGGAATCACTGGAAAGGAAATTTTGCGATTTGTCGATTGCAATACTTCGTCGGTTGGTACAAAAAGGTTCCTCGTAGAAAAATTGTTGCAGTCGACAGAGCGCCAAATTTCCTTTCCAGTGATACCAATTTTGTAAAATTCCTCAAAAAGCAGGAGGAACCTTTTTGCACTAGACCGACGAAATGTACTAGAGAGTCTCAAGTCCTGTATCAAAGATTCTCAAAACTCTTTAAAATTTTCTCTCTCGAAGACTTGTTCAAGATTACGTCAGGTTAAGATTTGTTAAAACTCGTCTGAACTTGTTGAACCCTTTTAAAACATTTTTAGACGTTATCGAATTTCTTAAGACTCCTTGAATTTGATCAATACTTTTCATGCTCGTATGAAATAAGCCTTGACATTTTTTAAAAACTTCTTAGAAGACTGCCGGGCTTGTCCAAGACTCGCTGAAATACATATGTATGTGATAAACATTCCTTGAGACTCTTTAAGACGTTTGCTGCCTTGTTTCTGACCGTAAGACTTCTCCATTGATTGATCATTTTCAAAACATTTTGGTTTGGATTTTCCCCTGAGTGGACGAATGTACCACTCCCCTCGTAATTTACCCGCGCCTGTTTTCTATTCATAGTTGCTCATTATTTTTCTTAGTTTTCTCGGACTCATTTTCACGCTGAATCTCTGTTTTCATTTTCAACGTTCATGAATTCACATTCTGCATTTTATGAAATTTTTTAATAATTGTTTTCTTCTTTTCTCTTTTTCTCTATTTTTGTTTATTATTTTCTGTCTTATTTTGCCTTTTGCTTACTTATTTTTTGTCTTCTACTTCAACTTCTGCTCTTCTTTCTCTTTTTCTCCTTTTTGTCTTTCACTGTCCTTGTTTGTCTTTTTGTTCTTCCGCTTTCAATCGAAATATGGGTCTGCATGGTCAATAAAAGTATTCATTCACGTAAGTCAGGTTGCGTTTGTTGGCTTCTGCTTCCTCGTGAATTAGCCGTTTAAAATGTTTCCATTGATTTATCCTTAATATTCTGTGGTTAAAATGCTAGGCTAATCCCACAAACATGTTTAGAGACGTCAAGCCCCCTTCAGAGCCAAAGTCTGTGCGATGCCGTTGCTTCCTTGTACGATCAGAGTAGAACAAGCACCCGTGCATGAATATGCGTTTTGTGGCGAAGAAACTCGCGAATGAAAAATTTAACTTTACGGAGCTAAGCAAGCATTTGTATTTCCTTTCCTCTTCATTTACCGCGAACCGCTTTCCACCTTCCCTCTCGTGTCCTTCTAACGATTCCATGTTATCCACATACATCGATGATCTTCTCCTTCATGCAAACTCTTGTCCGGTTTTCATTCCGGATGCGCAGTCAGTTACCCTCTAGTTACCCAGTTACCCGCGGAAGTTACCCATTTGTTACCCTCGAATTACCCTCAAATTGCCCTTGTTCCCCTTAAGTTTCCCTTCTTCTCCTTTAGTTACCCGGGTACCTGGCGGGATACTACGCAATCAGTTTACCATCTAGTTACCCGCGGTGGAAAAGTTACCCATTTGTTACCCTCATACCCTCATTCCCCTATAGTTACCCTTGTTCCCCTTTAGTTATCCGGGTAACTTGTGGGATTTTGCGCATCGGGTTCCTCCACCCTCGCCGCACTGCTGGCATCGGCTGCTAATGTGACCGATGATCGTGTGAGCACTTCACTTACATTTACTTTATTTTTTCGCCTTCGTGCTTTTTTTTCCATATGCGAATATGCTTTTATGACTCGGTTTTTCGACTTCCTCTTCTTCTTTGTGATTACTATTTTTCCCGTGGAGTTTTTTTGTTTTGGAGAGATTAATACTCCTGAATTGTCCGCGACCCTGGCTAAGTCTCGCCTTTTTTGAAGACACAACTTTTGATTAAGAATTATGACCATGTGTTCGCGAAGCTTCGTTGGTAATCTTTTGCTTGCTCCGGCACATTCGCGACCGCGACCTCATCGAGATTTTTCGTTGATAAAAATGCAGTTTTGTTTCATTCTTCTTTCAATCTGTTTCTTTCTTCTTTTTTTTTCTTTCTGGGTACGGCATCGCATAGAGACGCTCTGTACTTATCTGAAAGTGTGGGGGGGGGCATAGGCTAAGAGAGAGAGAGATGAGAGAGATGCCTTAGTTTTTTGAATTTTTCGTTTCGGTCCCAGAACTCTAGAACATTCAGCATGTGATCTGAGTAACCGCCTTCCAATTCCCTGGCACCTCTCTCCACTTAGGTGAGTCTCGGTGAGCTATTCGTGGCTTCTCCCGTGCCCCCCTTTCGGATGCCTGCATTTTTACGCATACGCCAAGGTTCGATTTGAGCACGTACCCGCTGGTAAATGGAAGGTACCAGTGAGACATGTGCGCATCTTTATGGGCGATCATCCGCTTTTGTTCTTTTTTGGCTGGTCGTTCATAAAAAGGACACAGTTTTTACATTTTCAACTCCTGCAATTTTGAAAGCTTCTGTTTCAAATTAGACATCGATTTTCCAGCAAGATTTTTCATTTCATACCGACGGTAAACTGGTTCGCCTTTGCCCGAAGAAATTGGTTGTCTCCGACCATTCTTTTTTACTGCGTTTCTTTCGAAGATCGCCGACGTCTTGAAACTTTGTTATAAGTTACTTCTACATATAAGTCCGCATTGAAACTCGAATAGATCAGATGCCCTAGCTCGATAAAGCACGGTGGGATGCGATCTCACGATGGTGACTGTACCATGTAACCGTAAAGTTCATGCTTGTTCCACAAACCGACAAATTCCGGATGACGATATTATTACCGGAGCCGGAGGTATTCGAGCCTGTTTTCGCTGCGCAATAAAGGACGTCAAGAATTCCTCCGGTTCCAGCAAACGCTATGCGTTTCTGCTTTTTGAAATATCACCGTTCAGTTTGCTCCTATTTGTATGACAGCAGAATGAACCTGTGTTTCACAATCAGTTCAGGAGTATGAGCTATCGAGTGTGCAAAGCGCACATACATTCTTGTAGTTTTCCAATTTCCAAGTTTCGACGTCTCCAGAGCCGGCAATTTGAAATTTCTTCGTGTGGAGCAAGATTGTCTCAAAATGGGTATATAAAAACAAAAAAGTAAGGTTTTGTAATTTTTAAGGCTAAAAAGGGGGAGGGGATTTTTGAAAATAGGTCGGATACCTCATTCACCCACGAGTGCTTGAAAAAATGAATGTTCATTTTGTATGTACTAGTGTAGATATTCTTAAACTAATATTAAAAAGAGGTTCTTAAAATTAATGAAGAAACAAATGCTAAAAGCGTAAGAAGTTTTTCCCCAAACACGTAGCGCTTCGAATTTTATTAGCAGCGTGATTAGCAGAGATCCATTCATTGATTAATAGATTATAATCTATTTCATTCATATAATCCGAATAAATGTTTAAATTTGCAACATATGGTTCAATCTTTCTTGCTGTAACGTAGAGCATTGATATGTTTCAAGTTTTCTTAAGCTTGAAAAGGATCCTTCAACCGTGTGCAGCTTAAGGCAGGTACACGAGGAATTTTTTTTAGTCTTGTAAGAACAGATTTGTCCAATTTTAAACTTGATGAGTTCCGAACACATCATGAAGCCCAAAATTTCGAGAAGCCTGAGTCACGTTTTTCTTGCAACATAGTCACGATCGTCTCAAATTTTATCGAATGATTTGTTAACACAAAGTTGTGATTTTTGAACCCGCTCGATTTTGATTTTTTACAACTATTTGCAAAACTGCTGAACTAGAAAAAGCAAAATTTCAATTTATATAACAAAACTTCGAACCGATTCGGTCTTTTAGGCCGTTTTATTATCACTACACTCTAATTTTGTCCAAGTTTTACCCACATACGCCGATAATGGCTCAAGTCGAAGCTTAAGCTCATTTTCGAGCGGCTTTTAAGTGCTTCAGAAGCCAGTAGTTGCCTTCTCGATTAAGCGCAAAGCAAGTCATAAAGGAAGAGCTAAGTCGCTGCATGATTGATTCTTTAAAAAAAAATTATTTTTTTATCACTTATCAGTGATTCGGATTTTGTCAAGAATGAGCTGGTAGGTTAATTGAAATGCAATTTGGAAATATTGTAGAACAGTAGAATTGCACCGATGATAAAATAATGTGATTTTTGAATTCTACCAATTTCATATTGATTTGACTATAATGTCGAGTAAAATTGCCGACTTACTGAAAAAAATTTAAAAAAAGCCGATAGCGAAGCGCTTAAAAACTAATGATAAGAACAAGAAGCCAAAGCTAAGCTGATGATATATTCTGAGAACCAAAGTTTAAGCGCATCGCGATCGACTTTCTATCCCTGGTTTTAAGCGGTCAATCTAATACGCGTTATTAAAAATCAAACTGCTAATGCAGTGTTACTAACCAAAAAAGCTTAAAAAGTTGGAAATGAGAAAATTTGATAGCTCACCTGGACGCTATTCAGCAAGAGGGAACCAACTAACATTTGTAAACAAAATGAGTTATTAGTATCGTTGGAAAGAGCGTAAAAAGTAGAATTTTTCAAAATTAGGCCCCCGATTCAAAAATGTGTACTCACGTTGAAAAAAGCTCATCAGTAAACGCTGTGTCATATAGTTTCTACATGGCTCTTGAATTTCGAATCATGTGTTCTCAAAAAGCGGATTTTGCTTGTTGGTTCTCTCTTGCTGAATAGCGTCCAACTTGTTTAATTAATAAGTTTTCATTTTGGAATTTTCGGAATTTTCTCGTGTTGAGCAAAACCTTTCTTTTAGAATTCCGCGTGGAGCACGTGCACCAGTGCATATTATATTAAGTTGCCGGCCCTGGACGTCTCGGATCGCTGTGCGGAACCGATTGTATTTTTGAACCAGGTGCGGATCCAGACTACCATTTTGGGGAGGATTTTTTGCTGTTCCCTATCCGCAAATTTCCTCTTCCTCCACAGATTTCCCCTTTTTCGGGGGGAGGGGGATTCTCCATATCCTCTCCTCTGCCCTTGAACACTTGTTCGACTGTGAACCAATGCCAGAACAAGAAAAAATGTGAGTTGACGTCGGGCTAATACACATGTAATTTCCTAATTGTCCCGAATGCAATTCATCAGCAGATTGGAGTAACAGCAGCGGAAATAATCGAACACGTGACTGAGACAATAGTGGCTGGTTCGACGAAAAAAACATTCCAGATCGTAATTTGCGAATAAAAGAATGCAGTCGATGAACTCTCGTTTCCCGTTAAAATTGTCTCGATAATAATTATAATCAGTGGCGAATCCTGGAAGGGGCAGTTCGAATTATCGAAGAGTAGTTGTAATCTTATCAACCCTCTCCTGATTACTTGAGTCATTTTCTCGCCCTCCAGATAGTGATTGAATGAGTAGATATGAGAGAGGTGCTCGGACTTTGAACAATGTGTACTGCTGACGGTTTTCTTATTTATGTTGAAACTGAGAATTTAATTCCTCCCAAAATTTGATGTTAAATGCTTTCAACTCGCTGGATTTTCTCGATTTAGCGGCGATTCCTAGAGAATGTTTAGTGTTCGCCACAATATCCAGTTGCTCCTATTTCTCATGTTCGAAGTGTGACTCGTAATGAGCTATCACATAGATACAAAGGCCTGACGAGTAATTATGCCCTTCTCTCTCCGCCGTCTTTATTTAGCACTTTTCGGGTGTTTCTTGAATTATTTGCTGCAATCACCAGTGCTTATTAAAATAAGCGAACAGCATTCGAATTGCCTCTCAATGGCTAAAATTATCGAAAGTCGGGTGAAAAGAGATTCTAAATTTCAAGGTCAGATCGGAAATCAGCGTAAAAAATTGATCCTGATTACACGGTTTCCTTATTCTGAAGTATTAAATCTGTATTTTGTCGTAGTTAGCCGCGCAAAAGTATTTCTCAAGGTGAAGAGAAGATTTAATCAAAATTTGAAAATAGATTCAGAATCAGCAAAAAAATCTGTTTATTTTTGAAAAGTGTTACATTGGACCATACTAAGTACTTTGAGGCCATTCAGGGTGTCTGCTCAAAATAAAAGACGAAAATTAATTTATTATTCTTCCATAACTTCATTTATATGTATTTTTTTGGGGGGGGGGAGGGGGAAGGAGGTATTAAAGTGTGGATACAAAAGACTCCTTGAAACGATGAAGTAACACTTCAATGCCGATTTAAAACCCTCCCAAACTTACTCGGACTTTGTTACCTCCTTTATAAAACTCACAACAGCGCAAGATTTGTTAAAAACATACGAAACTTCCAAATTCGGTTAAGACCTATAAAAATTCCTACACATTGGTTTAAACAAGCAGATTTTTATGAATCTTTCATAGTTTTATAAAGTGAACTGGGACCGTCCAAGGCTTGTTCAAGACTCTTTATGACTCTCTGCATGACTCTTCCAGAGTTGATCGTGACTTTTTGAGTTTCTTCAAGATTCTTCGCAACATTTTGAGAGTGGCGTAACATCCTCGAAAACTTGTGTGGGACTCAGTAAAACTTTTCTAGACTTGTTTAGAACTCTCAACAATTTTCGAAGACTCATTTACTATTTTCGAGATTCATATTTCTTCAGGATTTTTTTTAACTCTACAAGAATCCGGCATCAGGCTCGTTTGAGCAAGAGTGTTGCAAAGCGAATGGCATTGGAGGAGCCAACGAATTTTCGAATTGACTGTCGTAAAAACAGGCAAAAATGTATTTTTTGCGCATTTGGGCCGGATTTTCCCTACTAGAACAAAAATTTTCCAACTTTTCCTAATTGGCTGGCCGATGATTTAATTAGGGGTCGCTACTACCCTGTGTTTGAAACTTTGTAAGACGATACTATTTATAAAGCGTTTCTAACTTCAATATTTTTTTCTAAGAGACAGTTATCCCAACGTCTCCCCCGTGTTCCCACCTTTGATCATGATGTAAGTTCGTGATTAGGATATCGATGTGCTGTGGTCCAGTTATCTCGGAGTAATGTTCGTTGGTATATTTTCAGTCCAAAGTGGCGGATGACAGTTTGGTAGCGAGGCCTACCGGGGCCTATCGAAGCGCCAGTATACCGAATTCGATAATCACGGACCTCTCATCCCCGGATGCTGTGACGACCCCGCATAAGATACAATCGAATCGGTTGCAGTTGCCGGCTAATCAAATCAATGCCTCAACCACGATGCTGTACAATCACGTTCTACCGTATTACCACCCTTCTTCTAATTATTCTTCCTTATCTTGTTACCCGGTAAGTGATTCTGTTTTTTCTTCTTCGTGTTTGCTGTCGATATTACGTGGTGGTAGACTCGAATCAGAGGGTTCGGGGGATCAGAGTAGTTATTTGAAACTTTTTTCTCACTTCTGAAGTCAGACTCTGGTAGCAGGGGGACTAGGTAAACTTGTGTCGCCCATTTTGAAAGTGGTAAATGGCAGAAGGGAAGAACTGAAAATGAGCCTCACAAATCCCGTATGTTTTTCTAAGACCAATGGATCTTAACTAACCTGGACATCTTAATAGAGTTTGAATAACGGATTTGAAACGTAGTATCTGAATGAGTTGCCTGAGAATTTGATGACTTTTAACTAAAGGCATATTTATGGCTTTGTCGCCTCATGGCTTGAGTACATTTGTGAAACCTGTCCCTTTTCCAGTAAGTAATCGCAAATAAAATTGCTTTTAAAAAATCCCCCCCCCCCCGCAAAAAAAAGTGCTGTACGTGGCTCAAATTGTATTTGTCGTGTGAGAAATCAATTCGTGCCTCTAGCGAATCCCGAGAACAGTCAGATGATTCTCAGTGATGTTCATGGGTCTTACAAGAATCTGAATGAGTCTTAATCATGAAGGGTCCGAAAGGAAATTGTAGAGAGGACGACATCTTTTCACTTAGAAAGCCTCAAGCGTACAAAAAGTTTTTGAGGTATCTTTGCTCATTAATATCGTGAAAACAGGCAAAAACGTCTTTAAAAGTCTTAAAATGTTCAAAATTCGTCAACTAAAAGCTACTGATTTTTCAATTGAATTCAATCGTAAAAAGGTCGGCGAGAAACTCTCTTGGTACGTCCCTGGTTTCAACGCAATCTGAGTGGAATGAAAAATACTTTCACGTGAAATAAGGTATTACAAATTCCGAATAAGTGTTATCTTTTATCTGAGTTGTTTAACCTGTTTCATGTAACCTCTCACCATGTCTGTATGAGTCCTAACCTAATGTAAATGAATCTAAGCGAGTCTTAACCAAGGTTGGGGTATGTTTTGGAAGATGGAAGAGGCTGATGTTTCTTTAACTATTCCTAAAGGCAGACAAATATATTTTTAATGGGTGTGAATTATGAGTTCATAAAAAGTGTATGAAACGTTTTTACAAATTCTAGGGGAGTCTGGATGAGACTTTACGAGTCACTTCAGTGTTTGTGTGTGAATTAGTTGTATCAGAGTCTTAACGAAGCAGCAGCCTGAAGGAAAAGAAATCTTGCTTCCTGGTAGCTCAGTCCACCCCTCCCTCCTCTCGTAAAAGAGATGTTATTAATTTCCCTTGCTAAACTTAACCTTTCCAAAAGCTTAAATTACGACCTCTCTTGAAAGAAGGGAAAGAATTCTGACAAAGTTCCAGTAGGTACTAAAAAAGAGTTTTGTATTAGTCTGAACGAATTTTAACGAAGTCTGAATACTATTGAAGAATTTGATGAGTCCTGCACAGTTTTAAGATTATTCTAATTTTCTTCTAATGCTGGTTGGCGGGAAGACAAAAAACGTGCTTACAGACTAACAATAAGACGGAGACGTGCAAACTGAAGGGGGGGGGGCTGCTCGGGTGAAATAAGTGTCGAAATAAATTACTGAAAACCTAGCACTTTAGTAGTATTACCTAATTGAAAGCAAAAAGAGGAATCAAAAACTACAACGTTTTTAAGATCCCTTTTGCCTGTTTGATTTATTTTAGTTTTGTTTGGGGAAAGGGATCTAATTAAGTACACTATGCTTAGGTCCCTTTCTTGAGATATTTTAAATAATGTGTAAGCACGTTTCCAACATTTTAGGATTAAAGAAATTACTAGTTTCCTGAACTTTCGGAATTTTCTACTTTCTTATAGTGTTTGGAACATTTCTATGGATTTCTGTACGTTTTGGAGATCTTACTGTTATCCCTACATCCGAAAACAGCTCAAAATTTAGAGGAATCCACACATCTGGTAACACTGCTCTTGAGGTTTCTATGACCCATGAGACCTAATCCCAGCGTCGAATCCAAGAAGCAGTCTTGGGAGCGTGCGGGTGCAATTCAGAATACATATGTGGAATTCCACAGTACAGGGTGTCTACCGGTCACAGGGGCATAGCCATAGGAGGGAAAGGGTCTGAACCCCTCTTCGGCATCAGCCGAAAATGTGAAAAAAGTAAAATTTATTCTGGTAATAGTAGGTATTACAACTGTAATGTTGTAAAAGTGAAATGAACCCCCCCCCCCCTTCATACCAAGTCTGGCTACGCCGCTGACCGGTCATACAAGTCATGCAAGTCATGCAGTTGAAGCAATGGTCATACAAGTTATACAACTGCCCCTAATTTCTTATAAATTTGGTTGTTCTTCCTGAACAATTGCAATCTTTCTTAGTAAAATATGGCCGAATTCAAATTTAAACGAAAAATTGTGTTCTTTGCAATAATTCGTTTGTTATTATTTAAGTATCTTCAAAGTTTTTGTTTGCAATTAACATGTTCTGAATTTTTTTTTTCCTTTGTGGGAAATCTGTGCAGACGTGAAAATATTCCGAAAAAAGGTCGTACTAAAGTCATACAAAGGTCATACTTTTGGCAAATTCGTATGTATTTTGTGTAGACACTCTGTAGTGCTTTTTAAAGGGTGCTGTCATATTTTTTCGGCAACTTGGTTTGCTCCCTTCTAGCAAAAACGAAAACCCCACTGTTTCTTTCCCCCTTTCTGGAAAATCCATCGTCAGGCTTCCTATTGCTAAAGTTCGCTTTTCATTCCTCCAAAGATTTGGTCCCCCACTCCCATACAAAAGACTGGTTACGGCCTTGCGACTAGCTGACAATTTTTGGGATATTTGTAACATCCATTACAGACATTGCAGTATAATCCAATTTTTTTTTCTCGAGGAGGAAAGGGTCAGTCTTTAAGATTAGTTAAGACTCTTCAGTCTTTGATGCTTACGTAAGTATCTTCCAGACTTTCCTAAACTTGTGTAAAACTCTTAATCACTTCTCGAAAATTGCCGAAGACTCGCGAAAATGGTACGAAATTCGTTGTTTACGATTCATTCTAACTCTTTCAGACTTGATTATGTCTCTTCAAGACGTGATGGGAACTACTCTTTGGAACCTTCGCCCATTTCTTCAGGACTCGTATGAAAATGCTCCTTTTAGAACTAGGATTCATTAATACTCATTAAGTACTCTTCGAGACTTTATTAATATTCCTAATTTTTCTAGACCAGCTTAAGATTTTTTACGACTCTGTCAGACTTCATTACCCCTTCAAGACTTGATACTTACGAAGAGTCTTCTATACTGATTTAAGATTCGTAGATGCTTTGTAGGACTTTTCCAAATATTTGCAAGATTTGCTGAAGACCTGCTAAGGATTCGATCACATTCTTCTAGACTTGATCACGACTCTCTGAGACTTATTTAAGACTTCTTCGGCGTTTTTGAAAACTCGATACGACTCTTCAAAATTTGTTTACTCCTTCATAACTCGAAACTCGGGTATGCTTGGTCATTTTTGAAGCATTTTAATTTGAGTTTTTCACTCAGTGAGGGACAATTGCCTTTCATTGCCACCCTCGTGTATGCGCAATTGCCTCATTCTCTTCTTTAGTTCAAGTGCAATATTTGCAATTATATCATCGCGATTTTCTGTCTAATCTGACACTTCGATCATAGTTTTAAGACAGGTTATAGGTGTAGAGAAGAGAGGAGTAAATCATCAGATTAGTGATTACGTGTTTCAGATAGTCATGTCTGAAAACATGGCGTGTTAGCGTGATGTGCACATGTCGATTCACTCGCAAAGGTAATTTGCATCAGTTCACTACCGAAGTTATTCTATCACATCTCAATTGAAGTAATGACCACATCTATGAGAAGCTGATATGGCGATCTTTTGATCCTTAGTTACCGCACCTCAGTCTTGTTAACTGAATCCCTCTTCTCATCGAGTGAACCCATCCGACAAACTACAATCGACATCGTCGTATATGAAAAGCGGTGTCGGTACCCCAACTTAGAGACTGAAGAGCCATATCGGCGCCCGTGACCAATATGGCTTTCTGGACGCCGAATCTCAATCTGTTCACTAGACTATGGATAATTTGATTCGCATTCGCCCAATCCGAGTCTCTGATTCGGACTAGATAAGGTCTGTTCGCTTTTCGCGCGGATGAGAATGAGAAGGTCGTTGATGCTTTTTTTCCTCTTTCGAAAAAACGACCGCCGCGATGTGTTTGTTTAAGCGTAGCAGATGTGGATGTACGTGCGTGGCCGAGTGCGAGATCAACCCTCTACGCTGTCGCCGCTTCCCATTCGACCGTACTCGAAATTGGCTGCGTCCCCTAATGCCTAGCAGCGTCCCTTCGTCGGCCGCAACATCTAAATTGCCTCGGTCATAAGTAAAGATAAACTGAAGCACCAAAAATTTAATGTATGTTTGCGGAACGGCTGAGTGCAAATAGAAACACCGCGCCTTATTGTGGTTTTTGGTAGGGGAATCGTAGTGAACGGTACAGGGTACCTCGAAAGGATTGAGATTCTGCGAACATTGATCCACGATCGAGATCTATTATGCAACCCTGACAGAGCCGGAAATGGAATCGCTTTCTACATCTATTTTACGTTTAGATTCGAATATGCGCAGTCTACGTGCCCCTATTGGTTTGTTATTGTAAATAATCAAATGAAGGTTATGAGGCTTCGTATGTAAGCTGTTCGATTTTCATTCATCATCGGTTTCTAAAATTACGACACGCTGCAGCCTGCCGAAAGTATACAACGTTTTCAAGTGTTTCGGAAAACACTGATGGTGGCTAATCGTTTCAAGCCTTACAGTTACGGAAAACACGAGTTTTAAATACGGTTTCGAAAATTAATACAGTTGCGGCGTCTCGAGGCGCGTACGTGCGTCCGCCGTTGACATCGTCCTCATCCTCGTCATTGTTGCTGTCACTTCCCCCTTACGAAGTGAATATATATATATATACCTGAATAGAACTTTCGCTTTCAACTCTAACCCTCAACTTGAGGAAGTCCAATAAATGCACGCACCTTGTGGCCGCCGCCAGTGTTAGGGAGTACTGACGGTCTGTTTTACTGGAAAATAAATCCACGTGGTGTATTAATTGCGCCAGAAAACAAATGAAAGAAACAATTTCAAAGTTGACAGTAGCAGAGTGAAAATGAGGATTATAGAGCAAGTCCTCCCGTATAGTTTCGTCGTGCGTCGTCACAATTGATGCTGAAATTCCTGGTTCTCGTGCAGATTCTGAGTATGCAATTCGTGTTCTATATTCGATCAAAACCTCATCTCTCGAAGTGAAGTCCGTGTACCTACTGCAATACGGAAGATATAGATAGCTGGATTAGTGAAAAAGCGAATATCTGTCCCCTGCCCCGAGGGTACCATAATCCAGAGTTCCCTTTCTTTATCGAGTGAACCCGGAATCTCTCGTTTGCGGCTGAACTGAATGTACTTTCGTGTACATTAGTTTGAGTATGAAATATATAACACGGTGGAAGGTATTGACAAACCCAGCAGTGGCATAGTCGAGGAGATGTCGAGGGATTTCGACTCCCTCCTCTTTACGACTTCGTCAAGTAGTGGTTTTTTCTAATTTTAGCACTCCCTCTACCGCCCCTTCCTCTTTGGTTAAGACCTGACCCTCCTCGAACACTAGGCTGGCTGCTCCACTAGAATCTAGTATGATTCTAATATTAGTTAGAAACATGATAATGGACTCGTCCTTTCTGAAAATCAGCGCTGAAGAATCCTCTGTATTCATTTCATCAGAATACGACCTTTGCTGGTTCAAAAATCTGTAAAAATGCTCGAAAACTGGACGTCTTATGATGCAAAGTACTGAGAGAATAGGAATTTATTTGTACGTTATTTCACGCTACCGAATTCTACATGGTCGGAAAATGAAAAAAGTCATTAAATCTCGAATTTCCAACCAGGATAGAACTTACTGTGCTCTTATCTGGAAAAACTTGTCCACGCCGTGCCGGCTGACTCGGTAGCTGTACAGAGAAAGTACATTGCTAGGGCAAGTTTTTATATGCGATAAAAATTACGAACTATGCGCATAAAAATGCCGTACAAACTTAAAGAAAAGATGCAAAAAAAAATTCATATAAATTCCAAAAGTTGAATAGGCAAAAATATTTTTTTCAAAACAAAGCAACATGGATGCCAAAACGCAGTATTTTGTCAACTACATCGAATGAAACACACGCCTGACTCAAAAAATGAAGAACCTTAATGAAACTTTAAAAAATACAGTGCTAGTTAGAGATAACAGTGCTAGAGCACTATGAGCACTAGCGTCCATAAATCAAAGCCGCTTCAAGCTTGCAGCGTGCAGCATGTATTTCAGTCGGAATGCAGTAAAAATAATATAAATGACCAAATATGCATACCTACGCGCCAGAATGTACGATTTCATGCAAAAAGATGCATATTTTCTTAAAATGCTGAAATATGTGCAACCAAGTTGGGCTCATTTTACTTGGAATTTTATGAATTGTAAAGATAATATGGATATGCGCAGGAATAAACAATAGGAAAAATACGCAAACGCATAAAACAACTTGCCCTTACATTGCACATTGCAATTACCATTTCCAAGAACCGACTGCATTACCCTAATTAATTTTACATCGTACTTTACCGCCCTAGATAAGATAAAACGGTTTGGAATATGTTAATTCGCTAGGCGATCAGCTAATCGGATGTGTAGTAAAGCTGCCGAGGGCGTTGATAAGGGAGGGAGTCTTGGAATCTGGACCCCCTTAGCAAACAAAACAACCATTGGCGCCCATAAGAATAGAATTTTAAGAAGTGAACGCGGGGGAAAGATGTACGGGGGGGGGACACCGCAAAAAAAATCTTCTATGTTCCCTCCCTCTCCTAAAACGGAGCTATCAATGCCCTTATAGCTGCCTACGAATTTGTGGTGTAATAAATGATGACGAGAGTAAAAAGTGAATGCCCCACGCGACCCCTTTATACCACAATCTGCAGACCCATCGAGATGTTTCAGTTTCCCCATTCATAAGAAATCCTCGTTTTATCTGTGTTCTAAAAGTGCGTATATCCGTATAATGATGGGAAACTGGCTGCAGGATTGGTGAATGGCGTGTGAAGTATCGATAAAGTAACGGTAACTTTCGTAACACGGCATAACTTACGTAAAGTACCAGTAAATTACGCGTAACTTCAGTAACGTATAATGGTAATTTATGTAAATAATGCGTATACCAGGTAATGTATCCCTCATTTGCTGGTACAAAGAGTAGTAAGTCCGAGTATTTTCCATTATTCGAATCGATACAGTCTATTAGCTTTAAAATAATAGCTAAAATGAGAAAAAAATGGAAAAATAGCTAAAAATTAAATAAGAATGAATGATGAGACTGTACTGTCAGGTATTGTCAGAAGGCGTGTAATAACAAGGGAATATTTGACCCCTGCCCTATGTACCACAATCGGAGCTTCATCGAGAGGATTTATAATTGGTAAAATGTACGTGAAAAGTGTTTATTTCCGAATAAATTGTAGGTTTTATGTTTAGTAAATCTTTCGAGGAGTAGAGTGACTGGATAATTTACTAAATGATTCGAGGTAGTCCCGTTGAAAAAGTATCTAAAATGAGAAACCTGCAGAAAAAATAGCAAAAAAGGTGAATTTTAATGAATGATGAGACTACTGTCAGGTGTAAGTCAGAGGCTGTGGAATAACCAGGGTACTGAAGAAAGGAATGTCCGTCCCCTATCCCCTATGTAACACTATCTAGAGCCCCCATTCGATAAGTTTTGAAATGAGGGAAAACGGCAAAAAGGGCGTGTGTGTTGATTTCTGATTGGCAGCAGATTCCAAGTTCCAAGGCGGCAAGGTTCGCCTCACATGATTTTTTTATGTTTTCTTCAATCTCGAGAAGAAGTCATAAATCATAAAATATGACAATTCGAATGAACTTGAGAATTTAAATGAAGATCAAATTTATTTCAAAAAAATCTATGGAATTGGTCTGGTTGAATACGTTGCTGATGTGCATTTTTAGAATTTGTAATTTTTCTCTACAAGGTGAACTTTTTTTGGTACGTTTTTGGGAGAGATCATCTGATTTTTTAAATTACCACTCTTTGGAAGAGTGACATTATATTATATATCTTCTAAAAATTGTGGCTAGACGCCTCTACGTTTGTGAATGATTTATTTATATTCACGTTCTGTTCACAAGTTTTCTGTATTAAAATAATATAATAATATGCATTTTGGTTACAAAACGCGAATAGAATAACGGAATAGTTCCCCCCCCCCATTCCACTTTACGGTTACAAAAATGAAGGTTCAGTGTAGCCAATCTTGAAATGGAATATCAATCGTTAATTTTCTCGACCAATTTACGCAATATCCTTACTTAAAAAGCTTTCCGGGAAGGGAGTGGTATAGCTTTTTGGCTGGGAGGCCCTTCGTATGCCAGTGCGACAATCTCCGGGAAACCGGTTCGATTCCTTAAAAAGCTGGGTCACTTCCGCACGATGTGATTGTGATTTCACTCAAAGCTAGGTCAGTTTCGTTTGTTACTAGTTTGAATCCCCATAAACTCGGTTCGATTCTTCACAACTTTACTTCGATTGTACACCATGTTGGTTCGATTGTACGCCATGTTGGTCAAAATCTGCGCAACGTTAGGGACAGTAGCGACCGTCTGTTTTATCCGGGGGAGGGAACAAACATTTTTTTCATCTACGTGATCTTTTCTTTCTCTTTTTTTTTCAGAAATAAAGCTTTTTGGGTAAAAGAAAAATCAATTTTTCGAAATAACAATTGGAAATTCTTTTGATCGCTGATTGTTTTTCGTATGGGTGGAGAAGGGGTAGTGGAGTTGCTATTACTCATAATCGCCACCAATTCACGCAATGCTGGTTCGATTCTAAATAGAGCGACTTCGACTCCGCCTGATGCGTTAGGTTAGTTCTACGTGATTCTATACAATGGTGCGTCAATTATAGCATAGCTGATCTGATTCTGGATAAGAAGCTACCGTGAGCGAATTTTGTAAGAAGAAGAAGGAGGAGGAGGAGATAATGGTACCAGAACACTCTCCTAATGATCGAAATCATGGACATTTCCGGATGCCAGTTGGCAAACAGAAAGAAAGCTCCATTTTCAGAATTTTTTGATTTGCCGGTATGATTTTCCGCCCCTAATACTGTATCAGATTGATTTCATTTTTCTTGAAGCTTGCTCAGTTCAGCAGGTGCAAAACCAAAGCAGATTTTTTGATCAATATATAGCTACAATACTTATAATTTGTATCATCAAAGAACATTATTAAGTGTGGGATGAAGAACCAACATAATGATAAAATTTGGACGCTGTAATACATAATCGTGAATCTTTGGTATACGTGTAGAATATACAGTGGAACATTTGTCATTAGTGACCCTTTTAATCAATGGAAGGTGCTATCATTTAGGATCGATTTCCTCATGGCTAGTTAGGTCACAGTCCGCCACTATTCGCGGGCACCTCTTATGAGGAACACATGCCCCCGTCCAAAATACTAAAAACAGCGTTCTCTTCATTTTTAGCCAAAATACAACTTTTTAAAAGCCCACCCCCTCCATTCAGGAACTAGTGTACGTTGAGATATGTTGAGCTACACTCTCCCACCTACAGAGTGTAGGTCGTTCTTTTCGTCTAATTCGAACTTTGTTTCGGTATCCGTGTTTTGGAAGTCGAATCCACTCAGACTGGTTACGTAGGATGTTTTTTGGGATACCCTTTCGTTTTCTTATCCGTGAGTTGGTGCATTCTGTAGGATTTTCTATTAAGGTTCGCTATTAATTTTCTAGTAGTCCGCTGTAGTTGTCGCATTCTCTCTTGTGTCTTCGATCATTCCTAATCACTTCCTAGAGTCCTTTCTTTCTCTCTCTCTCTCTCTCTCTCTCTCTCTCTCTCATCTGACGAGGGTTCTTTACCCTCCGCCTAAAATTTACACTATGACAGGGCAGGATCTTTTAGATCTTCCGATCGAACCGACGTCGTCGAAAAACTATCATCACTATCATCGGCATCTTCTCTCTCGTTTCTTTTTTCCATCTATCGGGTACTTCAGCAGCCTAATAAATGGCCGATCTTCGCCCTGCTTTCATTACATCAGTTCGTTCAAGCGTTAAATAAGATTATCGTAGTAAGATTCCAACACCTGTGAATGTTTTTTTTTTTTTTTTTTTACCTAGTGCACGCTTCCACGAGTACTTACACGCGTTTTTTGAAACGTCAGTTCTACTAAAAAGCGAATAGTGGAAATCAGAGTTTTGAGAATATTAAAATAGCGCGGTTAATTCAACAAGGTCGATGAGGGAAAAACGAACTTGTGGTTGGGTTTGATGAGTTTATTTTTGAGTCATTTGGAATGAATAAGTCGTGCTAGTTTAAATGCACCCGATTAGTCGTTTGATGGAAATTAACGAGGGGCAGCTGGGACTTGAAGATGGGAAGCGCTATAAATTATGGAACTAATAACGTAGGATAAACTAATTCAACAGCGATACACTTTGGGAAGCCCTTCGGGGCATTGCGTGTGCTCCGGGTAGCGAGTACACCTTCATATTATGTGACACTAAAAGGACCAAAATGTGTATGAGATAAAGATCTTTTAATACGGTTCGTTTAATTCATCTTTTTCTATAATCAAATCCTGCGAGCCGTCTGCTCTTTTTTTTATGCGTAAGTGGAGAAAAATAGTATTCATAGAAAGATTATTTATACGTAAAATACGAATTCGAAATCCCTTTGTTCGGAAAAGAAATAACGTCTTTATTAGGTTCGAGTTCTATATTTACATAATTTTCTGCATTGATGGAAAGATGAAAAAAGCTGACGTGGAAGTAGCCTGTTAGGATGACCTTTTCATAGAAAATAGCCAAATGAATTTGCATTGGGGATTGACACCGATGAAAATTTCCACCTTTACCATCCGTTTTACAGCGCCACAGAATGAATCAATAGAAGTTCATGCATATAGAATCTCCTAAGACTCATATATTACATACATTAAACAATCAACAAATAAGCGAAAAAAGCTTTTCAGTTTCATTTTTGCGCGCTTCAATTTTTAGAAAATGAAATCTTACATGGAACTAACCTTCAGCTCAAGGAAGCTATGCTGCTCAGTTTCCCCATCTCCACAATGCTCCTGCTACTAAGAAAGTAGAAGAAAGCAACCCAAATCCGCAGGGCCGAATTAACCATGTCTGACCTATTTTGAGGGACCCCTGCCAGAATCGTACGATCTGTTTTTTCACGTAAGAGTTCCTAGCAACATAATCCGAATTTTTGGGAGAAGGGGCTATTAAAATCTTTGAGAATTTTTTGATAGATCTCCGAGAACGTTTTCTGATCCGGCCTTTCGCCTTAAATCCACCATTACAAACTAGCCGCGTGTGAAAACTCGTCCTGTCTTAGGGAGAAGAAGAAAAGATCTTCCTCATTTCTGACTTGGTAAATTTATATTGAAGGAAATCTACTGACGGTATTCTGGGCGGAAACTGATAACAGTCTGTCTGTCTATTTGTGTACTTGATATCACTTTATTTTTCTTTATTCCATACAAGTGTTATGTTCGTCAAAGGAAGTATGAAAGGAAGGACAGCCTCCGACACCCACATCCACGAGGATAGACGAAATTTTGGAATTAAAAGCTACTGTTGAGAATCCCAAGACCAATGCTCCACAGACGCAAATAGCCGACCTGGAGTGGGAGGAAGCTCATTAAGGGGATGATATATGTACCAAAATAATGCTGAAAATTCTTTCATTCGTATAACTTTTCAGTTTCTGAGGGGCTTTCAAAAGTATTGGGGGGCTAAGCCTCTCCGCCTATTTGCGCCTCTATAAGTTTAGTTTTCAGTGCTTACAGGACTGTATTTAGGGAGCCCGTGGGTTCCGGTTCCCAGCCTTCTCCATCAGAAAGTCCCTACCAATGTCAAGAGAAATAGTTGTTGTCAAATTAGATAGAAGAAACAAAAATCCTGCTGATCAGTCGTCTGAATTCAGGAAAAATACCGAATGAGTGTAGACATCAAGAACCCCCTCTTTTAGAAAAATCTCTGAGGATGATTTCTTGGGTTCCCTTTATGGAGGGGAGGGGGGAATCTCTGGGCGTCTGTCTATCTTAATTACACGTACTTCCGCTGAGAAAACTTCGCCGAAAGCCAGATCGTGGATCTGAGGGCCAACCAATATCTCGCGTGAGATTTTACCTCTCAATCTGCCTCGCTCTTCCGTTTTTTTCTTCTTTTTCCAGTAATCAAAAATCTGACCTTCGCCTCGGCTATCCCTTCTTCTACAGGAAAAATGAATTCAGGATCCAGTATCTGAAAACCGAAAAGAAATCCTATAATCGGTATAATTAGAAGCCACTAACCCAAATTTGTATACGTTAGCCTCTGTGGATTCTTTGTAATGGAGGTGCAGTTAAAAAGAGAAAATACTTGTAAGTGGTTCAGTGAATTCGAAAACAGTAGAATTAACTTGTCATTAGAGACCTGACTCCTCGGCCCTAAAAAACTGATACTTCGGCACTGAAAGTAATACTTTCGGCAAAAACGCTGAAATGTCCCACACATTAAAAGAAAAATCGAAAAATTAGTGGAAAAATGTTCCTTTTATTTATTTTAGGCATCCAAAAACTTAGCATTATGGTACACTATGACGTGACTTTCTAAATTTTGCCAGTACACATTGACGCAAACACCTGAAAAAAGCGCGACCTTTATACAAACATTTCTACTTTTCAAGTTTTTGCTTCCCATTTGGTTTGAAATGGTATTGTCGGTTCTTTTCGGTGTTTTTGACGGTTTGCGGCATTTTCGGCATTTTGCGGGAAAATGAAAATTTTTCTCCGACCCCTCCCCCTGCCCCTCCGCGCTCTAAAACGTACTCGTACATCATCAGCACTTCTCTATCATCAAGCAAAATGAAGTTATAAAATGCCGACGAATCTGGTCTCTACTTATCATATAACCTTTATAATCGGTTAAAATTGAGTGAAGGACATCATATCATCAGTAGACCCCCAACAGCCCTATTTTAAAGCCCAATGGATCTACTACACGACATTTTTCTTGCAAAAAACTTCCTCTCCCTTTCGCACTATTTTAAAATCTTTGTTTTTCAAAAAGATAGACTGCCAAGTTTTTCCTTTCAAAATTCGCCTCTTTTTCTTGTGGGAGCAAAAATCAGCGGGAAAAATGAAATATTATGTGAGTATATAAATAAGTGCCACCAGAATCTGCTTGCACCCTCGGTGTCTTGAAGAGTTAAAAGTCGGCGTGAGATTTTCTGCGACTATAGAGTACACGGATTGCTATTCAAAAGCCAAAAACGTGGTTTGTATTTCTGATTTCGGAGTATTGGTATCAAGTTTACATAAGAGCCAATACTAATTTTTGGAATACTGGTATTTACGCGAAGAGTTTTTCTTTGCTTTCGATATCCTATTCCAGCTTCAAACTGATAAGACTATTATCTGCCTGTGTACACTGTCGTCAGAGATGAGGAGTTTCTAAGATATACGTACACATGCTCTCTTTAGTTTCCCTGAGAGACTCCCTCAGCATAAACATAGACTGCGATGTTCTGAATAGCTCTCCCACGTCCCTTGGCATTTGCCTTCATAATTTTTTAATGCCTAAAACATGCGGGGGAAATGTTCGTTATTTTGCCCAGAACAGGCATCATACGGGGAGGTATGGCTGTTCATGGTCTGTGGCACCGGCGTTCAGCTAGTCAAAGAAATGGCCACAGAAATGTTGATTCGTGTCGGTGAGGGATTTAGACCGCGAAGCAGCTTTGAAGTAAAGTTTTCTGGTTAATTCTTCAATTTGATGGAGATTTGAGATTTTCTTTCCCATATGTTCGGCTCTAAAAATCTCTTCGTACTCAGTGACATAGCTTCGACCCTCTTGCAGTATACAATCAGTCAACTTAATAACGATAATTTACTCGCAGTTTTTGATATTTTGTACAACAGTCACATGTTCGAATCCTGGCTGTTTTCAAAGCTCTTGGTAAAATGTAAAGCACCTTGTTCCAGGTTCACGTACATCCATATTACTTCTAGGTTTCAATCTGATATCCATTGCCGGCTTATATTAGAAAAAAGGCTGATGGTTCCCTCACTTCCAGTCTGACCGGCGTCCTCGATAATCATTCGCTAAACTGATCATTGTGAATCCGCTCATCGATCTCTATCAGTTCGAGTTCACAACAAATACGCGCACGGTTGACCGGCGCTGAAATTTTAGTTATCATCGACCTGAGCTAAAGAGTGAGGGGGAGGGAAAAGGTTCTTTGAGCGGCATCCACTCGTGAAATACTCGTTTTCTCGGGGAGTCGCTGATTTTGCGAAGGTGCTAGATACAGACGAGTATAATGGGCTTATAAAAATGAGCAAATTTTCGATTCTGTACTCGGCTGTAGATGGATATCATTGACAACAGATTGGCGCTTCGCGTTGGCTTGAGAATACTCGAGTGTGCTCTCTCGATGGGAACCCGCAACCCCGCAGGTCAAGAGCAATTGAGAAACTAAATAAGAGGTTAATTCGGAAAAGTAATAGTGTAATTATTCGGCGATGTCGGCAAGCCGTAGAAGAAATGAAAAGAAAATCGTATAAATATTTCGTCTTTTTACATACACGAATCAAAAACTCCCTTTGTGCGCCGGTTTAATATAATAAAGAAAAAAAAAAAAGAAGAAAAAAGTCTGTTGATGAAACGCGTTTCTCTCGAAAATGTTAAAGGTAATTTCGACCCCATTTCGCGCAGATGTTTGCTTTAATATTACCGGTAAACTACCACCTCAAATGTCAAGTGCTCATTCAAAGATGTTTTGTAAGGGAGTGAAGAGTCTTGAATCTTTAATATACTTCGTTTTATTTTTCTTCCTTTTTCTCTCTCGCTTTCTTTGTTCGCCGCCCAGATAAAAATTCTTTTTATGAAGAGATTTTTGGAAATCACCGAATGCGTTTTTCTGTATGTATCCCGACAGATAGGATCGGAAAAGAATTTTTAATCGCGTGGAAACAGGATAGACGGATAGACGATTGAAGTGTAGTCAGGTAGCCTCTTAACTTGGCCAATTTTAAACGTATTAATTTTAGAGGACTGGATGTAGGTTTAATCTTTTACACATCGTGATTTCATCGTATTCAAGGCCCATACGTAATAACAAGTGTGGGCGAATTTATATTCTCAGACTATATGTGCCGATTGAAGTTATGCTTTTGGGTTAGCCCCCCCCCCCTCCGAGTCCAATTACACGCGTGCATCGAGTATAAATACCGTTGTTTTCAGGCACGGGCACACAAGGAGGGCAATGGAGCCGATTGTCTGATTGTCTCTCCCAGAGCGAAAATCTTATATTAAAGATACCACCAGTAGAGCTTACAAGAGTCTTGAAGAGTTCAAAGAATCGTTCCGGTCTCACAGAATTGCAGATAAGTCTGTAAAAATCTTAAAGAGTATCAAAAAATCTTACATACAAGAATTGAAAAGTCTTAGTCTTCTATGAATCGAATCTTAACGAGTTTTAAACAAGTCTCGAGGAATTGAGTCTTACAGAGTCTTATTCAAGTCTTCAGCAGATTTAGACATGAGTGTATTGGGGGTTGGCACGCTTTGCATCGTAACCAACCGACACAATATTCCAAAAAAGAGTAAACGTTTTCGTGTGTGCGATAAATCACCTCAAACACGGTTTACCGCTCATGTGAACAGTCTTTGACAGCCTAAAAAAGTCGCGAGTATTATAACGAACCTTCAGTAGGTTTAAAAAGAGCGTTAAGAAGTCTTAAAGGAGTTTAAAAAAGTGTTATAAACAAATTGAGGAGAATCTTTAAAAGTCTTGGTCAAGTATCGACGAGTTTTAACGAGGCTTACAATTCCCGAAGTCTGAAGTCAGTGTGGAAGAGATTTAAAAGAGTTCGATGTTTTATCGTGTTTTGAAGAGCATTGATCAAGTATAGAAGAGACGTGATGAGTTATAAAAGAGTTTTCAAAAGAGAGTCTAAAAACTACTTGAACGATCACTAAAGAGTCTTCGTGAGTCTCATCCTCATTTTTCGAGAGAAAAAAATATTATAATGATTACGAATATATGGTGATATACTTTTAAAACTCCATTTTATGCGTTTTTTCTCCCTTCTTCTTCGATTTTCTTTATATTGAATTTCATTTCATCAATTTCAGCTGTTCTATATTTTCAAAATAAAATTCAAACAGTTGCGAATACGCAGGGGAGACAATGGTGTAATTATTCTTCCCAGAGAGAAAAATTGAGACTGCAAAAGTTTCAGAACTGATCAAGTTTTATCGAGTCCCAGATACTTATACAGTTTTACGAAATCTTAAACAAGTATGAAAGTTTTCAGTTTTGAAGAGTCGTAGCGAATTTTAAACTAATAAGTTTGTACTAGTCTTAGACGAGCTGAGAAAAATTTTGAAACATTTTTAATGAGTTTCAAAAAATTGTGATCAAGTGTTTTAAAGAATGTTTTAACAAGGCTAGAAAAGTAAAGTTTTTCAAACGAGTCTTGAACAATCGTAGGGAATTATAAAAAAGTGTGAAAGGACCCTAAACTGTATTTATTTGTCTCAAACAAGTATGGAGGATTCTTTCTCGGTTTTCAGAAAGCCTTGGAGAGGCCTAAAAATTTTGGAAAAGTCATAAAAAATCTGAAACGTGCCTTGAATAGTCAATGAATCATAAAAGAAGAGCTTCACAGAGTGTTGAACAAATTTGAAATAGTCTTGAATGAGCATTGGTGTGTCTTAGTGCGTTTTCAAGAACCTTGGCATCTTACGCCAGCTTTAAGAAACTGTACAGATTCTAAAATGCCGTGGTCATGTTTCAGAAAATCAATTGAAAGTTTTAAATAGTCGTAAACAAATTTTGAACATTTTTAGCGAGTTTTAAACTATTCTCAAAGAGTTTTGAAAATTCTTGCATGAACATTGGAGATTGGAGAATCTTCAGAGAACTGCTCTCCTTCCAGGACAAAATTTGATGCTGGTATTTTGATGAAAGATAACTTCTTCACAAAATGTCGCCCAACTGAGAATCTGTAATTGGAAAATTTTGACAACACATCAGCCGAAAATCATTCTGAACTGCAAGTGTTTCTTCCTTTTATCTGCTCACTCAGTTATAATCGTGAGTGCAAAACACTGATCCAAGTACTCAGGAAAGAGAGAGAGGGGACCAAAACTATCAAATTCTCACACATTCTGAATTGCCCTTTCCAAGATTAGTTTCTAGCGCTACTGATGACATTTAAAAAAAATTGCCATAAATAGCCATCAAATTGGGTACAGTTTTCCGCTATCAATGTAAATGGCTGGGTTATTCTATTTTAACGTACAAACATGTCCGCGAATGTAAAAGTAATAGTTTTTGAGTAATATTGGTCATAAACTTTCGAAGGCGGTTTATCAAAACAAGGTTTTCCGATTTGGACCCCTTCCGATACTGTTCATTTAATTCATTTCAGTGGCGTAGTCAGGATTTTGCCAAGGAGGGGATCAGCAGAATTTTGGGTGGGCGGGGGGGGGCACCAAATATAAACTGTATGTTTTTACATTGACGTATCAGTATGTTGTGCTTTTCAACTTCAATTATGTATCTAAATTTAAATTTCATTTCGCGCATTTACTGTGATGCTGCCAGCATAATAAAAAATTCTCATCTCAAGGGGGGATTCATCCCCCTAATCCCCCCTGGCTATGCCACTGATTCATTTTCTATAAAAATAAAAGTTTCAACGCCTCTTATCAAATTAGCTGACTATTGTAAGCTCTTCCTGAGTATGTTATGTATCTAGTTACATGCCACTTTGTTGAAACTGGCTCTTTCTGGCGGTTTCTACAGTTGTAACGGGGAAGGGACAAAATGCTGCTGCTTCTCCTGTGCCTGAGCTATCGTATATTCAATCATATCGTGGCTTCCTCCGGCCCCAGCAGCATTAATTCAGGTGCGGATCCAGACGATCATTTTGGGGAGGGAAATGGCAAAAGAAGAAAGCGTTCGCGCGCGAAAATTTTTTGCTGCCTCCTTTCTCATAGATTTCCTCCTTCCCCCCAGATTTTCCTTTTTTGCTGGGGGGGGGGGATTGCTCGAATTCTCTCGCGTGTTTTAAAAAGATATTCACGAGTATTCGAGTTCCTGCTCGATTTCATACAGTTGACGAGTGATATTTCAAAACGATTCGAGTCCTTCCAAAACCAGAATTTTCACAACTTTGTTAGTCAATTACTGGGGTATGGTATTGTATACTCAAATGTTATGAAGATTCATTGTAGCCGATACTAAAATGACTGCGTGAAATATCCTGTTGTTTCGAAATTTTATTTTGTCATTATTATTTATTGGAAAGGAAGGGGGGAGGGAGGTGCTAAAGCCGCCTTGGAATATTTTCGTTAATTCTCCACGAGTTTTTTTTTCTTTCGAATACGCACTGCTCTTAATTATTCTTTATGGCAATTTTAGAGTCTTTTCGAGTTTTACAAACTGATTTTCTGAAGTCTTCACAGATATTCAAGAGTGTTTTCGACTCATCGTTTGCCTTCCAGATTGAATCTTCCGAGTCTTCTCGAAAAGTCCACATGAGTGTTTTTGTAAGTCATCTCGAGTTTTCTGAATTAATCTCTTGGAATCATGGCCATCCATCAACTAGAACTTTCGTAAACCCTGAGAAATTCAAGTATGAAGAGAGAAATCAGCGAGTGAAAATTTTTTGAATTTTTATCGTCATATTCGTTGAAAAATTTATCTAAGAGCACTTGTTCATGCAGGGCTCCGAGTGAAGGGTAGTGAAGACTCGGTGAACGCTTTGTTCGGGCCTTGGGACTACCTCAAGACTCATTCAGACTTCGTGAGACATTTCGAAGATTGGTTCAGACTTTTTTACCACTAGTTGTGACTATTTTCAGACTCATTACTACGGTTTCAAGACTCATTCAAACTGTGCTAGGACTCTTTTAACTTGTAAGACTATCGTGTCGGCCAGTATACAAAGCTCCCTAAAGTAACGAAGTAACGAAATCCAAAAAATTGTAAAAAGAATATAATCGTCATTTCGAATGCAGTTTTCATTGAAACTGTGTCATCAAAAGAAATTTTCTGATCGAATGCTACCTCCGTGATTTTGAAAACCCGGTATCTGCGTACGCAACCCTCGGAAGCAAATAATACTGAATTTAACGCCCCCGATTAATCTCGCTGCTGTATAACAAATACATTCCAAGCCAAACTGCTTCATAAAGTACTGTCATCGTTCGTTGAAAACGTTTATGATTTTGGACGACGACGAGCACGATGCTGGAATTCACTTTGAAGTCGCATAATTACATGCAACTGTCTGCCCTCTGCCTAGTTGCTCGTGAATATGAGAGAGGGAAAAAGCGCGCCGACAATATTAGTTTTTTATATTATAGTATATTATAAAACTTAGCCGATGCCATGTTAATATTTAAATTCCTCGTCTACGAATGGATGAATAAAATAAAACCGGTACTCGTTTTTATTACGAGATGATAGCATGTTAAAGATATCGAAAAAAGTCTAACTCGACATTCGGGCTGCAGTTTACTGCTGTTGTTTCGGCTGCGTTTTTGCGCATGCTGGACGAATACCTACCTACGTGTACCAAAGTTGATGGTTATCAAATTATTAACGAAAGAGTTGAACTGAATACGAATTGATTTAAATTTACGTAGGACACTTCCAAAACTATTTCAAGACTTTTTAGACTTCGTCTGTGACTACTTTCTTGGACACTTTCAATTCAAGTATGTGCCTAAAGACGGTTTGAAATCTCATTAAGACTTGCTGAAGAGTAGTTCGGTTTTTTCAAGTTTCTTGAAAATGCTCCCGATTTCTTGTGAAGATCTTAAACTCTCGATCACCAGGAAGAGATAGGCGAAAATAGAAGGCTGGACAAATCCACTCGGGTCAGCCTGGCAGTACGTATCTTAGATACGTGGAGAAAACAAAAAGAGAGAAATAAAAGGTCACCAAAAATCTTGACGCTTCCAGAAAAAAAATGGTGAAAACAAATCCGCCAAAAGAATTTTCCACCGTACTCTAAATCGACATTTTTACCTATACTGCCAACGATGCGTTAAAATTCATCGATACTTGTTCGAGGATTTTCAAGTCCTTTTAAGACTTGTTCAAAGCCCGCTAAGACAGTTAGGTACTGGTGTTTAAAACTTCTTCAGACCTTTTCAAATTTGTTGAAGGCTCATTAAGACTCAGGAACGTGATAAAAATCACGTTAAAAAGTGAAAATACACATTAAAATTGATAACCAACAGTGGCAGATTCAGTAAGCAATCCTGGAGGGGGCAATTCAGGAAATGTAAGAATAGTTTTTGCCCCTCCCACTCTCTCCCGAGTGCTTGGATCATTTTTTCGTCTCACGATGACGATTGAGTGAGTCGATAAAATGGAGGAATCTAGGTACTTTTAGAGTTTGAATAATTTGTATTCTGCTGTTGTGTTATTGATATTCAATATGAAATACCTTCAAAAATGCTTCGTCGAATGTTTTCAATTCGCTAATTTTCAATTGGGTGACATTTTCTGGAGTATTTTTAACGTTAATCACAATTTTACTAGCATCCAGTTTTACCCAAGAAGAGAGAGAAAAGGCAGTCCTTAAGATTAGGTATTACTCGTCAGTGTTCAATACTCAATAGAGTGGAACAAGAAATAATTTTTTCGGGAAAAGTTGTAGGTGCCCCTCTTCAAGTAGTTCCACTTGGAGGATACCTAGCATGGTAATAGTTTTTTTAAAATTGATCAACATAATTTAGCTTGTCATTAGGGCTTAAGAGTTTTGGCAAATAGTACCTACACCAGTATGTGAAAATTTGTCATCAAATTTTGACTCATTATAAGTAGATGCATTTGACTTGAATTCGAGGGTTTGATTTAGGATCTTGTGCCATTCTCATCAAGTTATTTCGTATTGGAAATCAGGTTAAAAAATTTTAATGTTATTAGCGAATTTTTCTTGAATATTGCGCCCATGAACTGAGAAATCGAGTCTACCAACATCAACGAAAACAAACCTGCTATGTGCATTCCCCCAATCACAAAAAATGGAGTTTTGACTGTTTCAGGCATTTTAACACTCCCTGCATCAGTGAGTCAAATCAATTTTGTCATTTAATACTCCCTGATGTCCCAGTCTGTCCATGAAAACCTCTTTTTTGTGCTAAGTCTTTTTTGTACATAGTAGGTTTGTTCCTATTGAAGAAGATACAACGGAGAGATCAATTATAAATCAGTTGAATAGTAATGAATTAAAATTTGACTTCAAATTCTGTACCAGTTGTCCAAACTATAACCCTTCAAGGCTGCCTAAAAATTGATCAAATGCAAAAAAATTTTTAATCACTTCATTTTCTCGTCAATGAAACCTTTCGAGGGAAAAGGCTCGATCTTTGGCAAAACAGTGTTTTCTCGTTCTCTACTTTAGTGTTCGTATAAGAATTTGTTACGCTCTTTCGGACTTATTTAAAACTCGTTTAAGATTTTTCCAAACTTATGGAAGACTCACTCAAATCGTTCAAACTCGTTTACGAACATCTGTGATCATTTCAGATTTTTGACTGCTGCTCTCCAACCCATGATTACATTTTAGAAATTTGAAAACTTTCTATGACTTATATATAAGGCTTAAAGACTGTTTGAAATGAAATAAGACTCATCAATACTCGTGTACAACTTTTCCAGGCTTGTTCAAGACCCTATGAGGCTCTGATTTATGATTCATAGCAACTATTCAAGACCAGCTTAAGACTTTTTATGACTCTTTAAGACGTTATCAAAATCCAGCCAGATTCCTCCATGCTTGTTTGAAACAAGTACACAGTCTTTAAGGTTCCTTTATATTCTTATACTGTTCAAGACTCATTTAAGACCCTTCATGACTTTTTTATGCTTTCTGAACACTGTCTAGAACTGTTCTAGACTTGATCAAAAATTTTTAAGACTCCTTGAAAAATGTTGTAAGATGTTTCAAAACTCGTCTAAGGCTCGTGGAAACTGTTTAATGATTCTGTGAGTCTTTCAGATTTGTTTGAAATTCCCACCGGTTTTTCAGCTGAGGATTTCTGATTCTGAGGCTCTAGCAGGTACGCTTATTTTGCATTTGATGAGAATTTATCACTCCTGAAACGTTTTCAATTTCAATTTTTCTGGCTATTTCTTTCCATTGTTTCCTCCACGTGTCTGCATCTTGTACCAATAAGAGGAAAAGCGGAGAAGCTCCCGATGATACTTTATCAACTGGCCAAGTTGCAGAACTATGATTGCATGTTACCTTGATCTAATTTTTTGGAATTCAATAACACTTATTAGTGCGTACGTTTTCGAGGTTTCTTACGAACGTCTACTTTTGATGCATAATTTTGATTCAAAAGGTGAAACTCGTTAACATTTGTAATATGGAAACCTATCGATTGTTCTCAATATTGATTTATCGGTTCTTCCCGAAATCTTTTAGACTGGTGGAAACATCACTCGTTAACTAAATACTAACCGTAAATCTCAGAATCTAGCAATTCGGAATCGAAAATACCAGCGCTTGACAAGCATATAAACGTATGAAGGTTCACTTCTACTTCCAACGAACACGTACATATTTCGTTCCCAAGCCTTTTTCGCCGACTTGGAAACAATACACGCATAATTCCACCGAATAGCCAAAAAATTCGGAAATCAAAGGGTTACCGGCATTATTCGAGCCGTTTTAAATACGTTTTAAAAAATAGCAAAAATGTGAAAAACCAACAAAAGTGTTATTATTTTATTTTCAAAAGGTATAACATTACACTACGCTAGGATTAATATTATAAAACAGACGTAATGAACAACAGTTTTGGGTGACATTATTTTCTCGCGTTCTGTGAAAAAAGTGGAATTGGAAAAAAGAACCGATATCGGCTTACATGAGCGAACAACAAAAAAACTCGATCGATCTGTAACGTCGGAAAACATAAAAGACCCCGCGTGTACCTTTTCAACCTTTTATTGTAATTTTTCCTTTTTCGTGTAAAAGCGTCGAAAGAATTCCGTGCGAATTTTCTGTACCGAAAATCGCGAAAGGGTTAAACCACCTGAAGGTGTTCCGAGTGTTTCGGTTGCTCACCTCCTAAATGGGGCCAGTTGAGAAAAAAATCGCCAATGTCGGCCAGGGTACCGAGTATTACCCTAGATATTTCAATTACAGTGGTGATTTATTCGCAAAGATTCAAAGAACCTTTACATTCAGTTTAGCAAAAAATGTACAAACATTTTCTTTAGAGGTGAAGTTGATCGGGTGTGCTGCTCCCGAGAGTCTAAATACCCCGACTGCATGGGTTACTCAGGAAATTCGCTCGTGTATTCCTGCATGCGATATGGTAGTTATTCAAAATATTTTGTTGCCAAAGAATTTTATTTGTATGTTGGGTATTGAAGAAGTGTTCAAGTGTTATAAGAATCTAATGACAGAATAGGTTAAAGAATGGATAGAAATATATTGTGTAGCATCATCTGATTTTCACAACGCTTGGATCATTCTCTCACGACGGTGTCCAGTTATGGGCTACATTTTACCTATCCTTTGAATTAATCGTATTGAGTAAATAATACCAAAGTACATAAATAGTACTGATACATCAGATGAATAATATTCTTCAGAAAATTTTAGACGGAAAAACAAACTTGCGATAATAAAGAATATGAGAAATTAATTCCTTAACCCCCATCCCTCTCCTAATAGTTCGATTCATTTCAGCTTAAAATTAGAAGGCCACTACAACTCGATACACATGACCGACCTTTTGAGTAGAGCCCCCCCCCCCAAGATGAGGGAATTTCCTAAGGTGATACCGATTGGGGAGGCGGTGGACTTGGTGGCCTGAGGGTTTAGAAAATGCAATATAAGTTCCACTATCATAGGACAGTATCGGGCCTGAATAATTTAAACAATTAATAAAACAGTACTGATAAATCGAGAAAAAAAGTTAAGTAAAAACAAAAAAGGAATAAATTAGCTCCTACGGGAATTTGAATCACCAACCTTGGACACAGATAATTATCACCGAAACCACGAAGCCTCCACGTCTTCTGTATAATACAGCCAATATTTGCTATACACATAGTAGTGCATCTGGTAAATTAAAAACAAATTGATTTTGTAAGATAATTGTGCACCCCCTTTCCCAGCGTGACCTAAATTGATGGAGAATGGATGTTGCATGACCTTAAATAGTAGAAAGGAACATATTTGCGCAGAAAATTGCCGTCCATATTGTAATTCTATTGAACAAAAACACTGAATGGGCCTCATGAACCCGTAAATGTCAAATATCGCATCAACCGTTTATTCTATGAAAAAATGTTATTACCAAATTTGTAGGTCTCAAAAAAAAAAAAAAAAAAAGTAATATTAGGTACTCTTTGTCGTCAAATGTTCGGCGGTACTTACAGTTCGCGAGATAGAATTTTTAAAAGAAAATCGACTACGTATTTTGAGTACCCCGGCTCCTAACCCACTTGACCGAGTGGATTTGCCTGTAAGAATTCGGCTTTCGTTTCATTTTTGTGAACAATATCAAAATTTCAGCTTCTTAATTCAGTTACAGTTCTCGCTATCACCGGACATAGCTCGGATTAAACCAAAAATTGAATGAATAAATAAATAAATAAAAATCGCGACCACTGTATAAGGCTACCCATCGTTTGTCTAAAAATTGAGGCTCAAATAGCAAGGCCTCTACATTATTTTTGTGTTTCACTCTCAATGTCCCCGCGGAATGAGTTTTCGAGCTTTTGGGCCCTTTGTGCGACACTTCATTGCTGATAACGTCCTCCCTCGTTTGTTTCCCAAAATGTTCTCGACTTTTGTTCACAGCTCATTAGATCAGTGTTCAGGCTCTCCGTAATCCGTTACTCCTGTAACTCGGTCCGAGGCTGTTGGATATGAAAATTACTGCGGACCCCAGACGAAGGTCCCGGGTTGAATATACTCTCTGGGACTGGTGATCGAACTGCATCAACAAAAAGCATTCCTGCATTTCTGTCAACAACAGTACACCCCTGCACCCCGTCTTCAATACGGTTACTGCGTCGAATTTATCATTGAAACTTCAAAGTTCATAATTCACCCGCGATCTGGAGCATCTCAATCATAGTGCGTGTATAAAAAATTAAAGACGCTGCGTACAAACAGGTTTGTGTACCAGGCACATACAATTAAATCGGTAGGAGGTCTTTTTTTTTCGTCCTACCGAACCCATGAGGGTACGAATAGTTAGGGGCGATTTTTGAACCAACAAGAGGGCGTATTGTGTACAGTGCTATAATGTGTCCTGTGTATTGTACTTAATACATAATAGATAAAAATAGTATAAAAAAACGGTCTTCCTATTTTATTCGGTCAATGAAAGAGCCGTCGTCGCTCTTTTGTTTGTCGTTAGAGCGAGCACGATTTTCTCGATAATCGTTAATCCAATTTTTTCGTATTTTGTTACAGCTTAAATTTTATTAATCGTATTTATCGTTTGGTACTCTTTGTGGAATGCGTCGAGGTGTACGTTCGGTGCAGCGCGGCTGCGCAGGGCGTAATAAATGTTTTAATGAACTGGATTTTTGTCCGGAGATTGGAGCGCGATAAAAAGTTAGATAGGTGTGCTGCTATAAGAGCGAAAATGAACGAGGAAATAATTACCTTGACAGGGTGACCAAAAATTCTGCTTGCCTCGAGTTTCTTTCATAGATACAACCAGGGAGGCAGTGGGATATAGCCCCCTTCCCTTCCAAAGCCTTGAGCATGGAATTTTAATGTCCATGTTGGAGTGTGAGTGAAGTTGGTAAATTCTATATTTAGGGTGTGCCAATGAAGATGGCATAGCAGCCAAAACCGCTCTGAGCCACAGAAGGAAGAAACTGTGAATTGGCACACCCTAAATATAGAATGGAATCTTAAGCGGAAAATATACTAGTCAAGTATTTTACTGTTTCGTGTAAAATTTCATCCCATACCTTTTCTCTGGTTCAGCCCCTTCCAGGGGTAATTCCTGGTTGCACCTATGGGTGCTTTCGTACTGATGCGAGTAATTCAATTAGCTTCAGCATTTGGATTACTTGCTGAAGGAACCGAGAACAATAATGCACAACGCCGCTTGGTCAAACGAAAATAAATTCGACCACCCTAATGAATACACCGTGACCTTTGGCAAAGCTAGGTTTTCTCAATGAGTACAAGTAGGGAGATTCGTGTACCATACCCCATTAGATGGAAAAAACGTATTTCTTATATTTTTAAGATTTATGGGAATGGATCACCAGGCGTGAGGAGGAGCGGGCATCTCTCCAGTAAACTGTAGCGTAGATTTAATGGATGAAAACTCTCCTTGTAGTGTAGTGTTTACAACAGGGACGTACCGACAGGGGGATGGGGGAGAGCTTCCCATCTGTAGGAACTTTTTACTCAGCAGTTGGGAAAATTTACCATTTCAGTCGGACGAAGTTTGAAAATTTCGGTAGAGTTGGGAAAATCCAACAAGTCAAAAGGTTTTTTTTTTTGCTTTGATACTTGGGAATTTTGAGTTGAATCAGTTGGGACTTTAACACTCCCTCCCCCCAGGAAAACTCTTCCTTACGTCCCTGGTTTACTAAATAGTCTAGCTTCCGCTTTTCCCACTTCCAGTAGAAAAATTGGGCTAAGAACGAAGATGAAGGATCAGAGACTTAAGATCTCTCTAGGTTTCTTCCATTAGTCAATGAATTTGAAAAGACTGGATAGTCTGTTAACAGGACTTCGTATTTCTCTCAGCTTCCTTCGTTTTTTGACCTAGTAAACTAGACGTTGAATGTCATTTTGTGGGTGTATGTGTGGGGGGGGGTCAAAAACTTACATAATGGATGGCCAAGGGGTTCAGAAATCTTTTCTTTTGTGGTGGTATGAGGGGGAAAGGGAGATTAGTAAATTTAAGATCGCATGTTGAAAACTTTATTTTCACACAAGAGATGAATATTATTTTATAATAAACAGAGCTAAAAAACAGTGAGCGAAATTCTGGTATCGACATGTAGTAATCAGCAAAAACAGACCCGTAAACATTAGTCAGTTTTACTTTTTTACATTTTCGCTGTGCTATATTTTAATTTTATAAATTTTCCCCTGACTTCTCTGTAATTACAAAGTATTTTAGTGGAAGAAAGACCGAAGTAAAATGATTTTACCTTCATTTTCATAAAATAGTCCTGTAATACCGGCAATTTCTAAAATAAAAAACGTGTCTGCCACAGAGACACGTAGTGTAACATTTTATGTGCTTTCGTGCCCTGATAGAAAAAATTTCCATTGAAACTTCTATTAAGAACACGACTGCAGACTGTAGTCGCGCAGGGCGCAGCAAGTGTTAACCACTGAATTCATGACAGGAGAGCATATTTGGGGGGGGGGAGCATTATGTTTTTCGTTCAAGTATACCCATGGCTAGAAGAAAATGGAAATGTCAACCACTGAACTGAATTGTCACCAAGAAGAGCTAAAGAACCGTGAGCTGAATTGAGCTGGAAATGAGAAAAGAACCCCGACGTGTCTGAGGTAATGCTCAAAAGAGCGCTGGCTTCGTGTCGGGGGGGGGGGCGTCGAGGAGGGCGTTACGGTTTTCGCTCAAGTATACCCCTGGCTGGTAGAAATAAATTTCCATAGAAATGTATAAACACAATTTTCGATCAAGTTTACTCACTAGTATGACGTTATAGTAGCAGGAGCGTTACGGGAGGCCGTTACGGGGGGAGCTTTACGGTTTTCGCTTAAGTATATCCAGTATAGCATAAGCGTCGATTTATGGAAAACATTGGGGGGGGGCAGAATCAGTCGGAGCGTGGTTTTTTCTTTGATTATTTTATTGAGAGGCATCTGATATTTCGGTATTATCGATTTTATACTTATTAGTTTTCTCTTCTTTCTCTTTTTTGTTAAATTTAAACATTGACGGTAAAATTTGTTGTACTTTTTCCATTTTTGAGTTGAAAATATTGCCCCCCCCCCACAAAAAAAAGTGCCAAGTTGGCGCCTATGTCCAGTAGTAAAAGCATATAAAATTCTAAAAAGTTGTGCTAGAGAAAAAAGACTAATACGAGTAGATTATCTGAAAAGTAATTCTTCCACCAATACACGATTTTTTATCATTGGCTGATTTGTTACCGTGGTAATCATCGTGCTATCCAAATTGAAAGTATGACTGTGTCCATACTTCAGTGTCCTGGAAAAGGGACCTCATAACTGGCTTTAGGTCGCTTCCTCGTGACCTCTCAAATGGTGTATAGTCACCATTTCCAATTTAAATAGCTGATTCTTTTTTTACGGCTAGCTACTGGAAAGCGCTAATGTGCCTCAAACATAACTGATAACACGTGCAACAACGGAAGAATAGTGATAAACGAGTAAATATGACAACAGTTTTTAAGGGGCGAAACAGTACTTTTGCCCCTTGGGTTCGTGTACAGGGGGATAGTCGCGCCTACAGCCTCTCCATTGTCGCCGCCTGTACCAGTAAGAAGATAAAAGGTATTGCTCACAATTTATTGGTCAAATTTGAATTAGTCTATTGTTGAGCAATTCAGAATGATAAAATCGCACGTGAGGTACCGTAGTTCACCTTTTTAAATTATGGACTTTGTACTCGTAATTGAATTGGTGTTCAAAATTCGTTTGTGATTTGCTACGACCTTTCTGTGGCTTGATTATGGCTCTTCGAAACATCGTATAAAATTCTTACAAGATTCCGTGAAATTAACTGAGACCTTTCAGTGCTCATTTAAAACTCTTCCAGTCTTATTGAAAACTTTTTAAGGCTCTACTTTAAAACTTACTCTTTGTTCTAGACTTGTGTACAGACTCTCCGTGCCTTTTCAAGACTAGGCCAGGATACAATTTTGATAGTGAACAAGTGGTACTTTATCAAGAATTAACTCGAACCTTATTAACACCTCGCAGCAAAATGAATTCATAAGTAGATGCTCCTTGAAACTTTTTCATATTTTTTGAGATTCACGAAGATCGTCTAAGACTCTTTATGACTCTTCTGGATGTGCTAAAAACTCATCCAGATTTGATCAGAACTCTTCAAAATTTGATTATGATTTCTTGAGTTTCTTTCAGATTCTTTGGAACTTGTCAAAACTCGTTTTAGGTACTCTAGAAGTCGTTCAAGATTCTGTAAGACTTTTCTAGACTTCTTTAAAATCAGCTATGACTCTTGAAGACTCATCATGACTTTCAAGACTCTTTCAAAATTGTTCATGATTCTTTGAAACTTTAGAAAATACTCTAACACAGGCTCATTTGAAACTGAAAAATGTTGTCATCGCGAAGCTTAATATCTGATTTTAATAATTTTTTTGCGAGGAGCAGCTTCCCCCATTGCCTCCCCCCTAAATCACAAATACCTGATTCCTATTGAAACTCGGAATCGAAGTAGCTTTTTTTCACTCGCGAGGGGGCTAAGGCCCCACCCGGCCACCAGTCCGGAACTTTCTCTGGTGGCTCCATGTATTGTACTATGTACATTGAAATAAAAATTGACCGTGTCCTCTCCACTGCCTTAAATACCTTGAGTAGGTTTACCGCGGGGCAGGAAGGACAGCTCACATTTTAAACTACATATTGTTTATGAAATATTTACAGCCTTAAAGCTACATGCAACTATTCTGTCTGTCTGTTGTCCAGTCAGTCAGCCGTTATCTCTGTCTGCTTTTGATTTGTTTATTGTCTCCTTCGATTTCACAACACTTCCCTATCGGCTTTCATCTTCCTTCCCCGCCCGCCACTTCAGCAACACACCCATGACGGGAGGTTCGCTCCAAGTAAAGGAGGCCGCTTCCATGGTCAAACGGTTACCACAAGATTTCAGCCTCAAAATCTTTATCGCTTCCTCAAAGTGGGTCGAGCAGATGAGTCGGGTATCAGGTTCCAGGGTCTCCTACCAGTGACGCTCCTCAGAACGGGAGGGGACGCTCACAGGTGCCGAGGTGTCACTGGGCTTCTCCTTTCTCCGTCATCCTTTCTCTCCCGCTACTGTCATTATTCTTCTGCTGCCGCAGCTTTGGTGGGATGCCGATGGTGGGCTCGCCCTCTTCCGGACCCTTCGATTGGCGGCTACGGGATCTTCCTGATTCCCACCAGTCAGTATTGGTGTGGATCGAAGTAGCTGACATCGGCAATATACAATAGGCTTATTTTTGATAATGGGCTCCCATTAGAAATATGCATTGTAAACTCAGTGTTGATCGAGGATAGCCGTTGCTTGAAACAAATTCTCTACATCACAGATCAGTGGTGTTGCCAACCTATTGTTTGAGGGGGGGTCTAGTTTTGACCAATGAGGAGGGGGTGTTTGAAGGAGTGCTAAAATTAGAAAAACCATTAGTTGAAGAAATTGCAAAAGAGGAGGTATCCAGACTTCCTCGAGCCCCCTGGCTACGCCGTTGTCACAGATATAGGAAATTAAAATGACCGTCAAAACAAAATGACTGCTGACCTGTTCGTAAAACGAGATTGATCTTTGGTACCCCGTGTAAAAGGATACGAGAAATCGTTGCTGAAACCTCGAATTACTTGCAGATGTTTGTTAGTGTGAGTGCCTGTGTATAAAGTGCTTGTAGCTACATCAGCGCTCTCTACATTTCATTCCACGTTCCAGTCAGCATTTAACGGATCAAGATAAATCTTGGAAGGGGCTACTCAGAATGTGTGATAATTGAATAGCATTAATCTCATCGTCCTTCCCTGATTATCTGGAAACGTTTTGTCTTTTGTGCCCTAGCATGGAAAATAAGTGAGTAGATAAGCGAGAAATACTTAAAAAATTTCTCGTTGCTGGCTATTTATATCTTGAGAATGAAAATACTATCCGAAATGGGTGTGAAACAAAACTTCGTGATCTTTGACTCCCAACTCCAGTTTTTGGACAGTGAGATAATTCCATAATTTTTCCCTCCGGACGCGTGAGCAGTAGGTACTTAAGATTGCTAAGACACTTATGTACTTCATTTGTCCTTTATGAAGTTTTTAGACTCGGACTTATTTAAGAGCGGGAAAATTGATCAAAACTTGTTTGCGACTCCTTCTACCGTATTTTCTCGAATTTAAGATGCACCCGAATTCGAGTTTTCTAATCTGGGATGCGTCTTAGATTCGATGATCTGAGGCTTTTCAAGACGCGATCAAACATTTCATAACGTTTCCACGTTTCTTTAAACGACTTGGCAAAACTTTCTGACACACTTCAAAGCTCATGAAGATTCTCCAGGATTCTTAGGAATGGATTAAAATTTTTTCCACCATCGCGGTATACGTACCGCCGAGTCGAACAAGGAAAAAATACGAAAATAAGTGTAATTGGAAGCAAAACGCGCGAAAATTTTTCGGTTGTTTTTTTCCTAAATTGAAATTTTCCGTCCTTTGAGGCGTACACTGTAGTTTAGTCTGCCTAATGATAAATCCAGCACTCCTTCCAGACTTGTATGGAACTTTGTAAGACTCCTGCAGGACTTGTAGACTTTCTAAGGCTAGCTTAAGACTCTTTATGATTTTTTCAGATTCTATTAAAACTCTTTTCGACTTGGTTAAGATTTTTGAAGGTTTTCACTTCTGTTTAAGACACTATATGAGATACGTTTGAAACTCTTCACGACCTTCCCCAAGTTGTTGAATACCCGCGGAGTTCAGGACTCGTTCAGACCTTTTATGGCACTCTCAGACGTAAGAAGAACTTCCCAAGGCTCGTCTTTCGGTTCTTAAAAAATTTTTCCGTAACTTGTAAGACTGCATTCTTCCATGCTACTGGCTTGTTTGATTCTGTAAGACTAGTTATCTCGAAGCATTTTTAATTAAAATTTTTCCTCGCCGGAGGAGCAGCTACCCCGATGGTCCTGGCCATGTACCTGCGCCTGCTATTGGCCAATTGGCCTCCTTCATACGCAGAATCGTATATTCTTCCTCGGTCGACTATTTTCATCGCTAGGTGCACCCACTTGGTAACCATCAACGAGACATTTTTTATCTGCCAGCTCGTTCGGAAGCGAGTACGGTGCAAATTTACGACGGCGAGTCGATGTATCCGAGAGAGAATCGTTAAAAATGCGAGAAAGGGGTGTAATCGGATAACCAACGAGTGTTGCCGGTTAGCAGTTTCCCTTTATTAATTCGTTAACGCGGGCGTTTTCCCAAAAGCCGAACGAAATTATCGAAAATAATGAAAAACACGTCGTCGCACGCTACGGATTTTTTTTTTTCAATCGTGAAAATAATTTCTACTCCACCTCGAGGGTTGTAAAGGGTGGATTGTAGATCGAACACGCCGGAGAGGTCGTCGGCTGTATGACGAATGTGAAATATAGACCGTAATTTGGGTATCTGATAAATCAACGCGGAAGTGACACTTACCCTCGATGAGAGGGTAATCTCGTTAGCAACGAGTGCTGCTGCTTTTTATCCCATCGACGACGCGTATAAATATCCGGCTCGACGACAGCCCGCATACTCTATTGCGGGGGCTGCGGCACTATTACTGGTCTTATATTTAGGGGCCAATTTCGCGTCGCGAAACTACCAACTTCGCTGGAAATTTTGCCGTAAATTGGGCCCAATATTTCTATCGAGTTGAAAATGTAATTCTCCGTAACCAGTAGGTCAGGTGACGGAGTGCAGGATATTTGGCGTGAAGTGTACAAAATAACGAAGCACGAAAGGATTTATTGTTCTTGCACGTAAAAATTTAGGCAAACTTGAATTTCGAACAGCTTCAAAAAGTATAGGTAATGAAAAAAGACAGAGGAAACAAACAAAAAGACGTGTTCTTGGAGATTTGAACGCTTGATTTTCCCTGGGGTCGGTTACTGTAACCACTAGTTCACAATGTTCAAAGTGTATTACGGCTGAAATTCGCTACTCGCATAACACCACTGCATTTGGTGAGCTGAAAGCCCAAAATGAGTAAATTTTTGTAAAATGGTAGCGACCCCTTCCCTTCGTGAGAGCTAAATTAATGAGGAATGGGCACTGTACGACCTAGACAGTTGAAGGTACTAGAATAAAATAATTATTTCCAAATTTGTAGAGTTTGCGGGGTAGCAGGGTGTCTACTGGCCTGAAAAGTCATAATTTCAAAAAATTGCGTCATGAAAGTCATGATATTTCAACCAAAACTCGAAAAAAAGTCATGATATATCGTCGTGTCATAGTTCGCAATATTTCCATTACCAAAAAACAAAAAATCAGTTTTATTCATTTAATGAGAAAAAAATACTGAGTGAATATTTATCATGAAAGTTCAGCACGCTCTGTATTGATAGGGGGTTGGTATTATGTATTTTATAATTTCTTCCAAAAATATTTTTTAAAGTTGTTTGTTTCAAGCTTATTATTACTTATATTCTTCAGAAATTTATTGATAAAATAAGTGATTACTGATTTTTCCAAATCAATCCATAATAATGTTAGCCTTTCATTTTTCCTGTCAGTTATTAGATGCGGAACACATTCATCACTAGTTTTATAAACAAATGGAATATTGCCTGTTTTTCTGCATGCTTATATAAATTCCGAAGATTGCGTGTTCAAACCACCCACAAAGAGGGGCAAAACTATGGGCATTTTTCAACTCGCTTAAGAATGTCTCAGTTGTATTAAAATCCATATTATTGTAATGTCGTTAAAGGAAAAATGTTGAAGCATGTAACAAGTATAATTCTGGTGATTCTTTTTAAAAAAATCCAAGCTTTGTGCTTTGCCATGAAAGTTGAAAAGTAGGGTACACTTGTACTCTCAAAATATTCTCTTTATTTCAGGTATTCCCCTATTGGAAAATCAGGTGCAAAATGAAAGTTCCACAATACAGGTTTTGGTTTACCTGAAAATTAATCAAAAGGGGGTGATAGGGTGGGGAGGTCATAAGGTGGAGCCCCCGGTGAAACGCGAAGCGTCGATTTTGCTCCTCCTTTCCACTTCCTTTTTATATCCCCCACGATAGTTATGAAAAAATGTCATGAAAAGTCATGATATTTTGTTTCCCAAATCTAGTAAACACCTTGAGTAGCCACTTTCCGGAAAATCGGGAAAAGTAAGGAATTTGCTTAAATTTTAATCAAAATCAGGGAAATTTTTGGGAATAATGAGAATTAAAGGTACACACTAGTTTTCAAAAATAAATGTCAGCGTAAAACGTAATGACTTATTTCTTTTACATAATATTCTCAAAGCTGTGTACAATATAAGTTGAAAAAAATGTCAGGGATAATTTGGAAAATTTGTCCGGAAAGCCGGGAAGAGTCAGGAAAATTTATTCTATAAAAACAGTGGTTACCTGAGCCTAAGAATGTAATATGAATGATCAAAACTTTACATTTGACGAGATAGATTTTTTTTAAAGTAAACTGATTTCACTCACATTGATTATTCTTGGCTCGCCCAAAATGAACTGATCAGTTTCACCGTGTCACACTCAAATATCATTGTGGTTGTGAAAATTCACCGTAAAAATTTCTGTTCTCTTGGTCAATTTTAGCTGACTATAACGTTAAATAGCCCCATTTCCTTTCCAAAACACCTCAAAAATTGTAAGTTATGCACTTCAAAAGTGATAGTCAAATTTTATTATTATAATTCTATAACTTATGTAGCACATTCAATATCAAAGATGAGTAGTAGAGTGAAACGGAAACAAATTACAATTTGAAAGTCAGATAAGGTTCTAAAGTGGAATTTGGCCTAACGCGCGTGAAATTCCAAATGGAGCTTTACATGTAATCAACATGGTAGTTTGATTATTATCCAATTATGTTCAACTAAATGTGTTAATATGATCGAAATTCACTTTACATCCATCGGGGGAGGGATCGCTAAATTCGTTTCTGATGTCATTTCGACTGCAGCCTCTCCCCTAATGTTGTCATAGGGGCCTGTGACCTGCTAAAATTGATAAAATACCATAGAACAGCTTAAATTAAATTACATTGTCCGGTTTATTTTTGAGCCGTTTATTTCATTTTCGATGTTGTTTCTTGCGTAACATCTTCCTCTGTAGCACCAAAGAGTATCTTAACCAAAATATTAGGATGGAAAAGCGGCAAAAAAAACTTTGAATTTCGTACATTTACACACGTTTAAGTCGAAACCCCCTGTGAAGCTACGAGGGAAGGGTGATGTTGGAACATCAAAAGTAAAATGAATGGTCAAGAAAAAAATAAACATAATTTTATACTATCAAATAGAGCAGGTTACAACCCCTTATGGCAACATTAGGTTGGAGGTTACAGTCAGTATGGCATCAAAAACGAATTTAGCGCTCCTTTCCCACAAGTAATAAATAGTTCATTTATAAATATTTAGATAAGAATAACTGTATCATAATAGAACTGCCATGTTAATTACATATAAAAAACTCCATTTGAAACTTCACTCACGTTGGGCTGAGGAAAAATTTTGATATTTTTAAACGCGAAAATTTGCACTTTTCGTTTTTATATCCAAATTCAATTTTTTAGCCTATCAGACTTCCGAATAATTTTGTTTCTGCCGTTTTCGTTCGTCATCGATAAACAATTGGACGCTGTTGAGCGAGACAGAATCAAGCGACATTCGTTGACAAAATGAGTTATTAGTATCGTTGGAAATAGTGTAAAAAGTAGAATTTTTCTAAATTGGGCTCTCGATTCAAAATTGTGTACTCATGTTGAAAAAAGCTTATTAGTAAATGCTATAATATAGTTTTCACATGACTCTTGAACTTCGAATCAAGTATTCTCAAAAAACAGATTTTGTCGCTTGGTTCCGTCCCGCTTAACAGCGTCCAATTCAGTTCGTAAACTATGTTCTAACTACAGACCTTATTCGAAAAAAATTTCTGAATTAAAATCAGTCTGTTCAAGTGAATGTCTATGACTTGCGTATGACGTGAGAGTAATTAAAATTCTGTACTGGGAACAGTTTGCGGAAGTTGAAATAGAAAAGCAGACCTCGGATGAGATGGAAATTGGACGAGGTGTACGAGAGTGATGCATTCCCTCTGGACACCGATGCGAATACTTGAAAGGGTAGTTTTTGGGACAAGGAGTGTGGTTTCTGGAGAGCCAATTTGGTATGCATGCATCGCTATACGCTCCACCAATGGACGACAGGGATGCATGTTTATTTAATACGTACACAGACGCGATTTTTAAAGAAGTGCATTGTCGGATCTGCTGGGGGGTTCGGGTTTACGCCTCCCCACCGAGCTTTTTTCATATTTATAAAATTGAAGAACTTGAAATGCCCCCCTTACTGACACTGGCGAATCTACGAGGGGAGTGAGGTGATTCCGAGTCCCTCCCGAACATTTTTTTAGAATTTTGAACCGGCCACTATGAAAAGAATTGAAACATGAAATGAAAAACTTCTTTCTTGACAAAATCCTGAATCCGCCACTGGAGAAGCGCTTTATGAGGCGGCACTCAGTACAAAAGTCAATGGCCCGAGGATATCAGTAATATTAGATATGCCGACGATGCTGTACTGATTGCGTTTTCTTCTAGTGATCTTTAGGATATCATTAACCGAATTGATAGCTGCGGTCAGAAATATCTGAAGTAGAACGCAATGGAAACCAAGTCTGGTCGGTAGCAGGGACAGTCAGATTGCTGCACACTCAGTTCTAAGAATCAAAAACTAGAACAAGCTGAAGAATTCAAGTACCTTGGCTGTGATACTCTTCGTAGTCTCGATCCAGAAACAAAAGTTATAGTCTTAGATGTGGGTATGCTCGTATCAGTTCTGAGAAAATGAAATGGTTATTAATCAATAGTTTATTGAACGTCAAGATCAGAAAAAGACTGATGAGATCTTGTGTTTGATCCGTTATGCTGTTTGCTTTAGAGCCCACAACATAATATTATACTGTCAAAGATTTCAATTATCTTGAGGCCCATGAAATGTAAATTTACCGAAGGATGTTGAAATCGCATGGACCGCACGTATGAAGAATAGCGACGTTTTGAAACTAACCAGTGCAGAGCGAATGATCCTTGATATAATCTGAACTAGAAAAATAAGTATTTCGGTCACGTCATTGGGGTTGAAAGGTCCGGATTGTTGCGGTTTCTCATTCAGGAAAAAGTCGAGGGAAAAAGAGGGATTGGCCGGAAGAGGCTGTCATGGATAAAGAACATCTAAGAGTGGACCAGCATATCGACTGTGGGACCACTAGTTTGTGCTGTCGAAAGTCGAAGCATATAGCTTGAGGTGATCACGTGCAGCATCTTAAAGAAGGAGAATCAGTCTCGCAATGAAAATTTGCAACTTTTAAATTTTGAAGACATATACCAGCTGGAATACTCGGTATGTATGAATTGGCGAAATCCTCAATCATTTGGGAATAATTTGGGGTCTGATTTTTTTTCCATCTTAAAGGGTTTTGAGTGCCCCCCCAACCCAAAAAAATAAGTTTGGGTTTAAATTTTAAAATTTTATTTTTCGTCGAACTTTTGACTTCACAAGTTTGGACAAAAAGGGAGAAAAAGGTTTGCAGGTCTAAAATGTTAGTGGGTGAAAAGTTGATTAAGTTTGAACAACGTTTTCCTCCTGCCCATAGGGCTGTGGGGTGAGGGGTACATCTTCATATCTGCCAGATTCATATAGTATTAAAGTTTACGAAGGCGAAGATACTTTTTCATTGGAACTGTCTGTAACTGAAAAACGCAATTCCACCACATCTTCCGTTGGTGTGAGCTAGACAGAAACAAAAATGTAAGCCTTGCGGTCAATAGGGTACTTGTAGGCTAATGACCAGTGGAAATTTCGAAATCTTCCAAAAAAAGTCGAATAAAGTTCATGGGTTTAGCATTTGAACTCATTATCAAATCGTCGCTGTCTTTCTCACTATCAAGAAAATAAAAAACTGAAGGTTTTAAGATGATGATCGACAAGCCTCTGTTTCCGTCTGTCTATCCATCAAACACTTGGTCCCACCCGCGGGAAAATCTTCCCTCGGAGTCCAGGTCCAAGATCCAGGACCCGGAATTTGGTGATTTTAGTAATCTTAAGAATTATGGGGATCCATTTCACGTGGCACCTTTTTTCTAGCACCGTAGTATTTTGGAACTCGAATTTCCGTCCAAGAAGGTCACTCCTCGCTGTCGAAAATTCGCGAACCCCCTCCCCACAATGTCGGATGAGTACAGCTGAGCTATACACAACTCCGGGATGTATTCTGAAAACGTATCAACACGTTCGGATTCGTTAGCCGCAATACGCGCGGCAAAGCCGAAAAAGATGAATTGATAAAGATGAGGGCAGAAAAAGCACTACCCTTTCTTTTCCTTTATTTTGAACTTGGCGAGAGCTGTTAAGCAACGCGTTCGCTGCCGCCATCGCTGACGTCGCCGCTATTGTGTTGCCGTCGTAGTTGCTGCTCTTGCTCTCGGGTAAGCCATTATTTCTTCTGATATTTGATATCCATAGTTACTTTATACAACTACGCCTAATGGGAGTTTCCTCCCTCGTTTCTTCATCCGCCGATCGATTTTACCGCCAAAACTTATAAACTTTCCATTTATCTATTTTTTGTGTTTACCTTAGCGGCGATGAAACTTGTTGGGGGTGACTTTCTCCTCGATCAGCGATCGTTTGCAGGGGCGCGCCTTCTCGAACTAATTAAATTGACGAAATAATTATCGAAATTAACAATCCATTAAGTTGTTGTTTGCGTCCTGGTTGACAGGATCTGATTAAGTTGGAACGGAATGGCTTTCACTTTCTTATTTTTACAGAAAATTAGTGGCACTGATGGGTTCTGAATTGTCAATGTAGGGCACAGGTGCCAAATATGACCACTTTGAAGATTAATACGCCCTGAAAACCAGTAATAGAAGTCAATACCTAGAGATCAGTGTTATCATGTTCTTACTTTTCCACGAACGCAGTATTCCCTCTTCTGTAGGATTATTACTCTGTCTTCGTTTAACAGTCACCACAATAAAACCTCTCCATACAGGGCCGGTTTTAAGTACTTTGCCGCCTTATTTTTTTACATCCCCTCGCCCGCCTCCCACAAAACTGAGGTAACGATTTTTAGGCCACAAATTTTGCCGCCCCAAAATTTTGCCACTCTGGGCTGCAGCCCAGTCAGCCCATATGGTAAAACCGGCACTATCTCCATTTCCTCATTCAGGGCATCAAATCTAGGGTTTTCAAATAAAATTGGTTGTTTATGCAATAGCGAAGCCATATTGTTCCATTACCGAGGGTAAAACTCGATTTGGGAAAATCGGGTAGAATTGTGGATGCATGAGAAGAGATAGCTGGGGATACACATGTTACTTGACACCAGTCTGACTTAAGGTATCTCAAAGTCCGCTCAGAGGACCCTACATCCCAAAAATCAAATCAAATCAAAACGAAAATGAACTGAAAGAGGGAGCATATTTCTAAATTTCTTGCTCTTTTGGCTACAAAGAGGAGCAAGAGCAGGTGGGAAAATAATAAATTACGAAACCACAACACGAATTACATGACCGTTAACTGAAGAATACATATAAAATGTAGTACGCAATACCTTAGGTAGACTGTTAAGTCTCTGTGAAAGAAGAAAACGTTATCTTTGAATCCGAAGATTTGAAATGAAGTCAAAATAAAATTCTCTGTGGAGAAGTAGTGCATCTCGAAGAACTGTATAAAATTTCGATGTGCAACAACGATCCACCCTGCAGCTCCTCGATGTAAACTATGATGTGGTGGGACGTATGGCGATGCACGCATGCCAAAGTAGCCCCTATGACACCGCACCCCCGGCCCCGGAAACTACCCTTTCGATTATCGCATCAGTGGCCGGAGGGACGCTTTGGGGCCAGGCCCGAGGCTTCATTTCGTCGTGCCGCTTCCGGTGCGCGTGTCCTGCAAGGGCCACCATGGGGTTCCCTACTGACCGAGGTCCGCGCTCCCAGAGCACTATTCTGGAATTCAGGTCCCCCACAGCCAGACGCGCTTCCTCTTCACTCACCCTTCACTTTCTCGTCTTGGTCCGTGTCTGATAATGACGGGGGAGCCCTACCGGGAGTCCGCAGCGCAGCTGCAGCAGCTGTTCTAGAATGGCACAGAGTTGTCTTGTTCGGTGGTGTGGGCTGACCTTGGTTCGTCGGGCCTCTGCCTCGACCACTCCGTTTGCATCTTCCTCTTCATGATGACTGGGACAGCGACCGACACCTGGTTCCAACTGCTCCGACTTTTCGTCATCTCCGGATTCAGTGTGTCCAGCGCGAGACGGCTAATTACGCCGTCGTCTTCGTCGCTTTCGCTGTTGTGGCCGTCCTGCGCCTTTCCTGCTCTCAGGCCTCACACTCGAACCGGGTGTGCCAAGGTGTGTTCTCTGCCCCTCGATCACAGTGCGTGCACACGGGGCTCGGCTCTATCGCCATCCGGTGTAGGTATACATGTGCCGAAGCACCCGTAGCCGCTCAGGACTTCCTCGATGTAAACTAGTTGCACTCAAAGCTGAAAACAAAATCACACGGTAGCATTTCCAAAAATTTTACGCTAAAATTATTATTTTGTAATATTACGCATATTTAGACTGTATGGTTGTAGTTCCAAGATACTCTGCTCAGTTTTCTCACACTCCGAGATCACAATCCTCCCCTAACTATGAATCAACTTCGCAATAAATTGCCAAGTTTGACGATTAACTCATTATCCAGTTAAAGTGGGATACGGTGGACTTCCCGAAATCCAGTTTCCAGCCGTATCGTCACCTGTAACTGTAAATAAACAAACATCAAATTATATGAATAAGGGCGGTGATATTTTGATATCAACCGTACCCCAAACCTTAGTTCCATTAGCCCTCTGGAAAAAATCTTTATTAAATTTCCTGCGATTACCCCGACGAAAATAAGTTCGCTGGGGAATTTGAATGTTGCCTATTTTAGTAATTATATGCCCTGAAAATGAAAAAAGAGCCAAAAGGAAAAGGGTTCATAAAAAAAAACACTGGACAATTTAAATTTACAAAATTACGTGCATGCGATGAAAGAAAAAAAAAAAAAACCTTAAAAATTTATAAACAAGAAAATATTAAGAATTACTGATATTATTGACTTATAAAACTGGATGATGACGACTGGATAGACTATTGAACTTGAACAGCTGGGGATGGTGACTCTGGAATTTCTGATTCTAGAACTAATGCTGGAAATGATGACCCCGGACTGAAAATCAAAAACTGAAAACTCCTTGACTGCTGAAAAATCTTAAGGACTAAGTTGAAAAAAGCTTATCAGTAAATGCTACGTCCGTAAGCCGGCATTATTCGTTGGCTTTTAATGTTACGTTTTCTCCAAAAACAGATTTTGTCGCTTGAGTCCTTTTTGCTTAGCAGCGTCCATATCTCAGTGTGGTACATACACATGAAGATGAATAGGTATCGCACGTTGAATCGAGAATTCGATAGCTGTTGACATCTTCCGCTGATGTGAAAACAGAGAACGATTCCCACAGGCTCGAACTGACATGTCCGCGGGGTCATCATCTCCAAGCCAAATTATACACCAGTTTTCGAGTCCTGCCTAAACTCGTTAAAGGGGAAAAAATACAAAAATGTATTATCGTGACCGAAAATACATTGCAAACATAATGTTACTCTTCTAAGTCCTATTCTAGCTAGGAAAACCGGGCTAACCGTGAAATGAAGGGTTAAAAATTAAAACTCGTATTTGCCATTTTACTTCAAGAGCGCAAATCGGCAAAATACTGTACACGGGTCAGGAATATCTTTGCCGCGCCTGTGAATCTGCGATATGTATAAATACTCTACGTTCACAGGCGCAGCTAAGATATTCCTGCACCCATGTACAATATTTTGCCTATTTGCGCTCTTGAAGTAAAATAGCAAATTGAGTTTTGATTCTTTACTCTTCAAATATTGCTACACTTCTGCTATCAATTATGGCCATGGCATTGCATTATAACTTTTATAGGTGTAATTATATAGGGTGTTCCGAATAAGTATTGAATCTTTAAGGGGCTGTAGCAGCACGTAAGTTCGGAAGTGTAATATAGGTTGCATATCGATGATAATAGGGCGTATGGCGATGCACGCACGCCAAATTGGCCCCGGAACACCGCACCCCCTATCCCGGAAATGCCCCGAATGGTCCTGCGTCAGGGTAGGGGGTCGCTTCGAGGTAGCTCCTGCTACCCCATTTCTCCTTTTGCCTCTTCATGGCGGCGAATCTGCGGCGTCTTATTATTCTTTTTCTTCGCTATCGAGTTGCGCCGGATCGTCTTCTTCGTCGGTTGTTGGCAGCAGCGAGATCATCGTCGTCGTTGTCGATGTTGTTAGGATGGCGAGTGCCGGCATAGGGTGCTGTATTCGCTGCCTTTGTCTCTGCCACTCCAGTTCCATCGTGCGGCCCAACGTCTTCTTGACAAGGGCAGCTGCTTGATCCCATCCCGCTCTACTGTTCAGCGTTGTCGGGACTAGGTTTCCCGGTGTAAGCGGCTCAACGCCCGCGTTTTGAAAGGCGGCCACCGCTTCTTCCTTCTCTTGGTCGAATGCCGGGCACTCGAACAGGGTGTCCCGGGCATCATCATCTCGCTCTCCTGCAGCGCAGTAGAAACACCGCGAGCTCTCTGCTATGCCCATCTGGTGCAGGTACTTGTTGAAGACTCCATAGCCGCTCATCACCTGCGTGAGGTAGAAGTTTAGCTGGCCACGGCGTCTGCCCAACCACGCGTTGAGATCACGTACTAGCAGACGGCTCCACTTCCCTTTGGTACTGCGGGAGAGCCGCTCTTCCCACATGCGGAACGTGGTTTGCCTATTATCCCGCTTGACCCGTAGCACCTCACTACTCTTCGGTGGCATCTTCCGCGTCGTGCTGTATACCCTCTTCCGCTCGTCCGCTAGTAACTCCACTGGATACCTGCTAGCACGCGAACTGCCTCTGTGGAGACAGTGCGATAGGCACTGACACACCTCAGTGCAGCCTTCCGTTGGACCCTTACCAGATCGGTTCTTCTGTACTCCCTGGCACCGATGACGTCTGACCAGATTGGAGCCCCATATAGGAGAACCGCCATGGTGACGTTCGCCAGCAGCTTACGTTTCTTCTCTGTCGGCCCTCCTAGGTTCGACATGATTCGGCTTAGTCCGGCTACGACTCTCTCCGCTTTCTGCGCTGTCCTCTTCGCGTGTTCTCTAAACGACAGGTTCCCGTCAAACCACAGCCCGAGGTACTTCAGGGCTGTACAGGGCGCAATCTCCGCTCCGTTTAGGCGAAAGGAAGGGAGGTTGTACCGTCGACGGCGTGTAAGCAACACCGCTTCTGTCTTCTCGGCTGCTAGGCGCAACCCTGTCGACTCGATCCAACGGGTCATTGCCTCCAGTCCCGCGTTCACCTTGCTTTCAAGCGTGGCTACGTCCTTTTTGACTGCGACCACCAGGATGTCATCGGCGTAGCAGATGATGTTCATCCCTCGTGGGACCTCTGCTCGCAATATAGGTTGCATATGCACGTCGTGTACGGGGCTGGAAGTAGAAATTTTCACTTCGCGTGATGACTTTGAAATCGATCATTTTGACTTCTGAAACAGGTACGAGTAGGTGCATAGGAACGAGTAGAGAGTCGGTGATCATACTTGAATCGTAGTTTTTTCATTATTTTTGAGAAATGTTTGTTAGCCTGTGGTCCAATTATGAGTCAACGCGCCAGTGATGTTAGGTTACATTTTGTTGGTTTTTGACGCGCTTCCAATCACTTCTGGTCAATATGAAAACAGTGTTGTCGCTGGTCTGGGAAGACTATTGATGCGAGCAGGCAGTCAGGATGTGCAAAAACACCCAACACCGTTTATCGGTCCAATGCTCCACCAGCGTGTTCTTTGTGCCTCTATGGGATGTAGAATCTCACTTATTCGCGTTGATCGCAAGATTATTTTTGAGCGGACCTAGGAGGACCGCCAGCGCCGCAGAGCCGGCCGGCACTCGACCGCGAACGCCGCCGATAATAAAGTAGAAAGGCTCGCGTGATTCCCAATCGTACGTTTCAATCACTGCCCGGCACCGTTTTTACAAATCACCTAGTACGCGACGCTCAACTTCTTGTTTATTATCTTGTTTATTATATTAACAAATTTGTCAGTAGAAGGAGAAAGAAAGAAAAAAGAGTAAAATAAAGCGGTAGAACGATCGTCTATCAGTTAGTGGTCCTGTTTTTATTACGATATGCCCTCTCGCCCTCGGACCCCCGTTTTTTACATTCTATCGGTTCGATAATACTGAGACCCCCTATCGGGACGATGTTCACTTTCTTAGAATAATGATAGAACTGAAACTGCTCGCGTGTGACCGTTTTCTTAGTCGACACTTAAACTGATTACAAAGATAAGAAGACTGAGTTAAGAGGCGACGTTTAATATTTAACGCGATCTGCGTTTATTGGTTGGATGTCAAATGAGGTAAAACGTACTAGCTAGTTTTTTTTTTCTTTCTTTCCGTTTTGGTGTTTGGTGCCTCGGTACCACACACATAGGCGCGCAGCCATGCAGCCTGGCATATCGCTCCATCTTAACGCGTTCTCCTCTCGTTGCCGCATAAATCCAGCCAGTCTTAACACGAATAAATAAATTACAATGACAAATTGGTTTTAAAATGGAAACTCGACGCGCCGGCTATTTTAGCGAATAAAAAAGCGTGATGCCGTTTATGAACGAGATTTGTAGAAATTCGTCCAAATTGGAACGTGCGCCACGAATTAGCGATCCCCAGCGGCGACTACCCTGATGAGGGTCTCGTAGGCTCGCACAGGTACCGGTAGAGCTCAAAGGAGATTCGCCATCCCTCTGGAAATATATATATGTAAAAGCCCGCGGAAATTCCATGTTATTCGTTCGCTGAGGACTTTCAGGTCGAGATTAGTGTAGATAAACTTTATAAATTAACCAAAATTTTTGGGTTCGTTATCAAATGTGATGTTGAGTGTACAAGCTGTCTAGTGCCGAGTAATCGTGTTATGTGAAGTAAAATGTTCTCATTGACATCTAGAAGCAGTGGAGAGTGCAGCTCCTAAAGCCAGCTAATACAGTAGAGTTGTGGTCTAATATTTCAAGGTTGCGCATAATTGTGATTGAACATATTTCCCCTCCCCTGAAAAGGGGGCGCGAGGGACTTCCAACTTTGAAATTCCAAATGACACGGTATGGAACACACTATGTCAGGTTTTTGAGTCGATGATTTTGAATATCCCATTAGGTTTTCAATCAGGCCCCATTTTGGGCCCCAAAATTTGTAAAAAATACGGACGATATTAACTTGGTTTCAAAAGTCAAGTAACATTCGAAATACCTTTTTGTGAGTTCTTACAACGAATATTACGTCACATTTTCATCAAACCCCAATCTGGACCCCAAAATTCGAGGATGAACGTGTTGCAATAATTTGGTTTCAAAATTTGAGGCGTGAAGTGCCGTAGATAGTAATTGTATGATTTCGAAAGTCGAGCAATCAAAATAGGACTTTAGGTCGTTGATTCCGAATGTCGTATCAGATCTTTGATCAAGTCCGAGTTGGCCCCAGAACATGAAGAAATGGGGATAGTGGACTTTTGGTTTCAAAAGTTGATCCAAGCGACCTAACGTTTCAGTTGAACTTCAATATAGCCCCAAAATTTGAAAAACAAAAGGCTATCTCGACTTGGCTTCAAAAATCGAGCAACAATTTGTGTTGTAGCAATAATTTTGTAGGTCACGAGGGTGTCTACCGGTCCCGGAAGTTCCAGAAAAGTCCCGGAGGCGAGAAGTAGGTCTTGGAACCCTTGGAAAAGTCTCGGAATTCACTTAACTATTGCCTAAAGTCGCGGAATTTTTCACAAATTTTGAACACAATTTTTTCCCAAAGCTTGGACTGTTTCCCGATACATGGAGATTGCTTTGTACATAGTCCAGATCGATAACAATGAGAGATGTCACCGCAACCAACGTGAATTTCTCAAGTATTTGAAACAAACATTTTTCAAAAGTCAACTTCATTGAATTCGAACGGATTTTTTGCAAACTTCTGACAATGAGAACGAATTTTTTACGAACTTTAAACATTGAACGATGCAAGCAAATTTTGTGCAAACGTGCTCATCTCTGATAACGACAATGTGTGCCCTCACGTGAGTAAGAATAAGGTGGCACTGCAGTTGAAATTTTGATAATGAATTGATCGATCAATCAATCAGTGACTGAGAAAATACGAGGGGTGTTCAATGAAAACTCGGACGATCTTTATAAACACTTATAAATCCGATTCGGTTTCCCGTTCAATATATTCCCCTCCAAGTGAGATACATTTGGCCCACCTTTGTTAGAACCCCCCCCCCCTTCCACATCCTCTTAAAAATCGCCTCCACAGATCCTAAAAGTTCCTAAAGCCCGACTCTGTGACTCGAATTAGCGTTCTTTCAGGTCCTTTTTCGTAGTGGGATATAGGTAGAAGTCGCACGGGGTCAGGTACGGCGAGTAGGGGCGGCGGGTCACCTGTATGTTCAAATGAAATTAAAGTTCTTTACTGAATTATTGCTTCGAATTATTGAAATTCAAAGTGCGTTCGTATATTTAAAGGGTGATAGAACTGTACAGTAGAAGAATACAGGTAACACTGTTGTGTATATTGCGCAAAACGTGGTATTTTCTTGCACACAAATTTTTCCCGGAAGTGTCTTACAAAGTTCCACAAAAGTCCCGGAATTCCAAAACTGAATTCTGATAGACACCCGGGTCACTGATTCGAATATCGGATCAGGTTTTTGATCCAATCCGAATGAAGTCCTCAAAATTTTGTGCAAAATTAAGGTGGTTTAAAAAGTTGAGCAATCTATCGGAATAGTACTTTTTCTTGGTCATTTTCCGAATATAACATCAGATTTACGATTAGATCCCTTTAGGACTCCATAATTTGAAAAAGAAAATAGTGGGCTAATTTGATTTGGTTTAAAAGTTGAACAAAGTATCAGAATTATGATTTTTTGATTGCTGATTTGAAATATCACATCAGATTCGACCGAGCCCCAGTTGGGGTCCCAATATGTGGAAAAACAGGCTTCATTGATTTGGTCTTAAAAATTGAACCGCAAACTATCGTAGGAACGATTTTATATGACCCGCTGATTGTGAATATTGCAGAAGATTTCTACTTGAACCCTACGGTACGCCGCAAAATATTTGCAAAATGAAAGCGCTCTGGAATACAGAAGAAGAAAAAATGAATTGGTACACCCTACTCATGGAATATTACTAAGTTCACTCATACTCAGAAATGGACACTAAAATTGACTTGGTTTCAAAAATTGAGCAACTATCGAAATAGAGCTTTTTTCGGTAGCTGAATCAGAATATCTCACAGCTTTTCGATCGAACCTGACTTTGCAGAAGTTGACAGAACTAACAACTGACATGAAAATCGTCATTTAGAAAAGGAAAGGAAAGATAAGAAATTTGTTTTTCTCAAGCTGAAAAAAAATTCTTTCTCTTGAGGAATGAGGTGAACTTTCTTTCTATAAAAAAATAGAACAAAAGCATTACTTTTTCTGAAGGTCATAGAATGAAAAGAAAAACGTCTAAATTAGTGTTTCTATGAAACGGAAAGAGTAATTGTTACGTTTCCTCATGTAGATAATAAGACGAACTGAAAAACTCGTTTCATCTAAGTATCTAAGGAAAATTTATTTCCTCTACGTTTCTTGATTTTTGTGTAACAAAAAGAAAACCATTTCTTTCCTTAAGAAATAGAAGAAAATTGTAACTTTTCCTTTGGTAAGAAAAGAAACATTATTCCTTCTCTTTATTCAATGAGAACTTCGCTTTTCTTTGAAAACGAAACGTACTTTCTTTCGCATAAAAAACGTACCTTTCCTTTTGTCAATAAAAACTTATTTTCTTATCTGTGATATTTCTGAGTAGAACTTGGTTCCTTTCACTGAGGAAGAAGAAGAACGAGCTAAAAATTGTCTCGTCTTATTGTATAGGTGATATTTTTATGAAGAACGGATGAAAAATTTTATTTTACCTTCTTGTTCCTTTCTCCAAAACAGAAGAAGAACTTGATTATTTTTTTTGAAGCAGGAAAAACTGTCTCCTTTTCAGAAACGAGAAGAAAATTGTTCCTTTTTTCTTCCTTTTTTTTGTAGGAGAAAAATTGTTCTAAAGTTTCGTGGTAAATGAGAACTTTGTTGACCTTTTCGAAAGAGGAGATTTTAATGTTGCAATTTGGAATCTCTAGTCCCAAAAACTGTCTATTATCATAGTTTACGCAGCTGAAATGACCCTCAAATTTTCGAACCCAAATTGAAATTTGATCGAAAATTTAATGCGATATTTGAAATCAGCGGCCAAAAAATTCTTATTTTAATTAAAAATTTGTTATTTTTCATGAAGAGAATTCTCTTTTCCCCTAGGGAGAGGAATTTTATGATTTTTCCCTTTTTCTTAAGAAAAGGAAAAAAAGTTATTTTCTTTCCGTAAATGAGAATTTTTTAAAAACTCGATAACAGAACAAATGCCTGATGTTTTCTGAGGGCGTATTGAAGGGAAATATCTGAGGAGAAAACCAATTCTTTTTATTGGGTAGTCCCGCATTTTGGACGTGGATTGAGCGAAAAAATGTTCGAAGTAAACTTTTATCAAAAGGTTTGTTAGGATGCCTTATGACAGTGTATGAAGACTCTTGAAGATTGTGACAAGACTCAGACTTCTTGAGACTTCGTTAAGACTTGTTAATTATTTTGTGACTTTTAAACTCCTCCATTTCTGCTGACTTGCCTGCAGGCAGACTTCAAAAATATTGTAAAATGGCTAAGTTTTGTCGCGAAAAATGGATCCCGAGTGCTGAAATTGTGGCCTGATCGAAAACAGGATGAAACATTTGTTATTAGCAAACCAGTCAAATCCCTGTTTCGATAATAATTTATTTGACTTCTGAAGCCTATTTCATTTTGCTGAACTCAAGCCGTCCTTTAAATTACTGTGCGAATGGGAGGGGGATTGATATTTCTCTGAACATACATAACTTTTCAACAATGAGCGCGAAATAGCCTTGAATCGTTGGTGTAAAAATTATCATTTTTCATTCTAAATTCTAAAATTTAGTTGTAAATGAAGCTGATCAAAAATCTGATAGAAGTTTCAAAATTATAGTTATGGGCCCTCTAATTCGGTACCTCTAGTTTAATCTTTCAAACCAAATCAATCGGGGCAAGGTCAAAAATCTGATGCCATGTTAGAAATCTGTGATCCGACGAGCTTTTATTTCGACACTTGCCTCGACATCTTCCAGTTTGAATTCCTGTGATTCCTCTGTGGATGGAAAATTTTTAAAAGCGAAGAGAAAATTTTAATCAAAAAGAAAGTACAATGAACACAATTTGGAACAATATCGATGCGATGGCCAAAAAGAACGCCGGGTGGGTTGCCTAATTGAAATCTAATACATTTGAGGAATAAATTCGTTACATTTCGAAGCTGTTACTTCAATATCCAGTCAGTCTGCGAGATTGTGACCAAAAGGCAAGAATTATGATGTTATGATATTTGTGATCTTTCTGATATCAAGATGAAGACTTTCCTTGATTTAAGTAATTTAAATAACTCGAAATTGCCATCTTAGTATTTTCTAACGTTCCTAATAATCAGGTCCAGTTTGTGATCTTCGATGTCACGGTTGGAATGATATTTTTAAATCAATCTTATAGAGTGTTAGCTTAGGATTTTTTGATTTCGAGATCAAGTAATCTTATAGACTCTTTCAGGAACGGGATTTAGGATTTTGAGGCCCCGGGCCCAAAATTAGCGGGTTCCATTTCTTCAAACTTTGGGTCAATAGCCCTGCATGTCATCCTATGAGAAAGTGATTCAGTCACCCAGGGGCGTGCATTCCAGGCAAGCAAGGTAAGCACCGCGTACCTTGAAAGTTCCCAAGAAAATAAGTTTTTGTACATAATATCAACTTCAACTTTTAACAAATGAAAGATAATGAAACATTGGGCAAGACAGCGACTTTATTGACGCTTATGACGCTTACGCTCAAGTATACAATAAATTCACGGGGTGTTTGCCAATCCTCATACATGTATATTTGTAAAGGCCAGCGAGGTATGCGTCGGATCTAACGCTTATTTTCCATACTGCACATAACATTGCATGACTTACGCCCCCCCCCCGTGTTAATTACCAACACAGAAACACACTAGCATGTTCAACGCTACGAAACCTGTGAGTTTGGTTGCGTTCTGGAAGCGCGTTGAGTTAGGCTTGGCTCGGCTTGGCTACACGCGAACGTCGAAGTTGACCGTGAAGTGTAATCTGTTCTTCTACTAGTCAACGCGTTATGTTTAAATACTCCGTTTTTTTTTGTTTTTTTGTTTTTTTTTTTGCCCACAAAATGCGTATTTGAGATCTTATTGAAAACCCGTTTTCGCGACTTACTCTTAATGATCAATTAGGAATTATTAATGGTGGGAAGCCTAAACCAGAATTACCATTTTTAAAAACTGAGCAAAAGAGAAGTGATTTGAGTTTTACTAGACATTGCCACTTATTATAATATATGAAAACATGTTGTGGTTAACCAGTCGTGAAGGTGGTGGAAAACTGTTTTGTTAGCCATGTCTATTCAGGGACGTACCGATAGAAGGGGACAACTTCCTCTCCTCCTGTAAGAATTTTTCACTCAGCAGTTGGGAAAATTTACAATTTCAATCAGGCGGAGTTGGGAAAATTCAACAAGTCAGAAGGTTTTTTTATTTTTGCTTTGATACTTGGTAATTTTGAGTTGAGTCAGTTGGGATGTTCACAATTCCAGGAAAAACTCTTCGGTGGTACATCCCTATGTCTATTATTCATCACAGAAAAGATTAAATGCAAATGGAATGACCCTAGACAGGGATACGACAATTTGAATAATTTCATCAATGCCGTTTTGTATAGTAGCATGTTTCATACTTTTATTCTGACTTTCACTTCACTTCTACGCTTATCGCTTACCCCCTAGGAAGAATCATCGCACGCCACTGCAGTCACCCCTTCATTTTCAGGCTGACCAGACAGACTTTTTTCAGGAGTATTGTACCTACTCTTTTAGAACGATGAAAAAAGAGTACTCGCTCTCTTCTCCTCTTAAACTTCACTTTATACTCTTTTGATTGTATCATAGAAAAATGGTACTAACCAAAGACACATTTTTCCTAATTGTTGAAAATATTTTGAAAATTTGACTGATTCACTTTCCATTGTCAATTACTTATACCCGGCGTGAGATGCGTTTATGCAGAGCAACTCTTTGTTAGCTGAAAACCAAAATGTACATGTTGCCGATTGGCAACATTGATATAACGGGAAATGCCTCAATAGAAGAGTTATTTATGAGAAGGGTCTCAAAACGAAATGAGAGATTCACGAGTGAGAAAAGTAGGCGTTAATATTAAAAAAATAAACTGAACAATTTGAACAGTTCTAATTCGGATGCAAGAAAATTGCTAATGGCCTTTTTTATGGAAAATTTATTGTACAATCTATTGAAAATTAGAAAAAAATGGCTTATGAGGGCAAGTTTCTCATGAAAATTTTCTGATATAATTTCTACTAAATTTGATTTTATAAACACTCTGTGGAACCGCTTCCGACCATTTCTTTTCTGTGCTTACCACAGCTGCCCTCTACTATTACCTACTCTGGTACCATGTTTCTGTCTATCTTCAGTCGTGAGAAGAAAAAAAATGTCAAAGACAGAAAACTATTCAAAATTTGACCATAACTCAGCCCCTTCAAAAGTAAGCGTATGCAAACATATCTACATATTGTCGGGGCAGGTTGCCTACTTACCAGGTGGAGGGCGGTCATTGCAAAAGAGACAGCCTGTATTGCCGAAGTGGGTAATGGGTATAGTCATTTTATAAAATGACTTGCCTTTTGTCAATCATTTTATAAGTTGACGCTTTTCACGCTGCATGTCCGACTATTAACATGATGCCTCGGCATTTCATTGAATGACGGATTTCACAATTTGCCGCTAACATATACCTACATCTTGTTCTTTAGTTATTGTGTATTTAAAATTGCACGAAGTGATAATAGTTTTCAGTTTTGTCTTTTGTTCATCATCATACTGAAAACATAATATCATTTCATATGATATTTGGTTCACCTACTCTGCTTTAATAAATAATACTGATGATGATGAACAAATCGTACGTTCAGAGGTTTGCAGATACGCAGCTTAAGGGCTGCAGAAGGCGCGCGCAGCGCACTAATGTTTCGCACGGCAACGCGAGAAAATTTTTTTGACCTCTTTTTTCTTGACCCCCATATATCTATACCACGGCGCTATAATCCTCTGCATTTTGGTATACATAGTACTTTTTTTTCTCTTTTTTTCTAAAAAAATCTGGTTAGCCTGCATTATTTCAATGTGGGCGAATGGATAATTTGTTTGATGCTCTCATCAAGTGATATTCAGAGACAGACTTCTACGGTTTCTTTTACGCTCCGTGTGTTTATCGAATAGCGAATCTGAACAATCAACCTGTTGGCCCTTCTTAAGGGTATCCCGCAACCTACAAGCCGATACTTATGATTCGGTATTGTTTTAACCCGCGTACTCTCAGCGCAGAAGGAAAAAAAAACAAAAAAATCTTTAATACGACCTTGTTAAAATGTTGGAGCTTCAACTGTCATTCGGGCGGTTTTATTTATTAGGTTGCATCTGTTCAGAGCGGGGCTCGAGTACAAGATATAAGACTTTTACACGTGTTCTTTTTAATTCCTAGACAAACATTCTTTTCAACTAGCTACAAAAAAAAAAAAAAAAAAAAAAAAAAAACCGCGACCAGTTATGCGTGAAGTAGACTGCCGAGTGATTTATCTATTCCGAAACTTCAAGAGTGACACTGCCGGACCAGTTTACCGTTGATAATTTTTGAAACCGTAATTTCGGACTTATTTTGCGGCAGTTTGATTTGTGGGTGGTGTCGACTGAAGAGCGTGCAACTATCACTAATGAACATTCACACTTTTTTCGGCAGAGAAAATTTAAAATGCCGGCGACTGCATCTAGCCTCTGTACTTTATCATCCTTATAGTTCTCTGGGCGACGTATAAATTTTGAGACAGGAATTTCAAGGGTTCTGATACGATCTACCATCATGTTAATTTGTTTATAAATTACGCCGGAGTAAAATTTATTGATACGAATTTTAATTGAATTTTTTATTCTTTTTCAGACGAAAAGATTGAAAGTGAATCCGCAAGTGGCAGCGAGACCACGGTAAAATTTATTTTATTTACTACGAAGGAAATATCGTAGTCCGGCTTGCCGTTTACATTTAATAAGCTTGTAAATGATGAAAAACTGTATAATGCGTTTTGGAAACTGATACTGTTACAATGTTAACAGAATTACGAACGGTTTTTCAGCAACTAGTCGAGAATGCTCTGAAATGCACAGCATAGAAGAAAAGATTGATAGTCTTTAGTAACAAGGTGTGCCCCGAGATTCATTTTGAAGGCCGCGAAATTCGATTTCTCGAGCTTATTGCGTAGATGACAAACCTGACTAATAATTTTATTTAGTTCAGGCAAATAGGTAAAGGAAACTGAGAAAGAAAATTCGTGACGAGTCGCAGTTTGACGTAAATTATTTCAATGGATCCCGGGGAGTCTCAGAAGAAAACAATTCAAAATCTCCGTGTTTGTAATATTTTGTGGTAATGGTAAAGTAAGAAGGGAATTAAGTCCCCTCCACCGTAAAAGTCAATTGTTTTTTACAAAAACCATGCTTCATTCTATTCATAAAGAACCCATTTGGTCGAAATGGATTTGTGACCAGCCTCACACTGGATAAAATTTGAACTTCAAAAAAGTGAGATTTAGGAAAATGACTTAAAAGAAAGATCAATAGGGGTATGAGCTCTTTATGTTTTAAATTTATAATGTCATGTCTTGAAAACGGGAACAGATATTTCAGATGTTCACTTCTTGAAATTACGTTGAAATTCAAAAATTTTTAGATATGGTTCCGGAATAATTAAAAATTGGCTATATTTCGAACGAGCAATGGGCTCTTTATAGGTATCCGTGGAATGGCACATATTAGAAACTGTCAAATTTAAGAAAAAAATGTCTCAAACAAATATTGTTCCCGTCAAATTTTACACAAGATGTTTTAATTTTATCGTAACTACCCCAGAACTTAGAAATGGGGGTTTCGAAATATCTCTTAGTATTACACATTACCAAAGGCCTTATGGGTGAAAACGTGAATTTTTGTCATTTTCCAAGATCACCAAATTTTATGCCCAGTTGGGGTGCAATTTGTCATCGGACATGCTTTCCACATTTGTACTTACCCACATCCTTGGATTTTTCCTAGCCCCCCCCCTCGCTCTTTAAACCCACATGAATAACATGATATCTTTCATTTTATTTCTGATGACTTTAATAGAGACATTTTTGAAATTTGCTTAAGTATGAAATAGAAATTAGACGTATCGATTACGAGGTTTTTCAGGATACTAAATTCATTTTTCGTATCTTTATCCCTCTAGCGCTAAATTTGGGCTCTCTTGGGGAAGCGAGGGTTGAAAATTGCTTTAACTGCCGTGTAGGTATCGTTTCTCTGGTTGGGGAGAGTCGTGGCATTAATTTCGATGTTGATTTACTGGTACTACGAAAATTGAGCCACCGTAGGGACGGCCCGATACGCAAAATCCCGCCAGTTACCCGGGTAACTAAAGGGGAACCGAGGGTAACTGACGAGTTTTTGGATAATCTGAAGGTAACTCGAGGGTTGCAAAAGGGTAACTGTTCCGCGAGTAGCTGGATAACTAGAGGGTAACTGATTGCGCATCGGGGGAAACGGATTAGAAGAAAATCGAAAAATTCCATATTGCCGACTTTTTTTTAATTTTAAAGGTTATGTTGTTCAGCTACCATAAAAATTGAGGTACCTTTGGACAGGAGGGACAGAGAAAATGCATGTATGTGTTCGAGATGGGTATCATTCCTTGTGAAACTCGCTTCTTTCTGATATCTACTTGCTTCCTGCCCTCTCGGGTAATAAACTTGGCCAGAGGTAATTGATATTCATTGGTAATTTATACCCTCTTCGTCCCGCGCCCTCTAACTGTGTAACCTCAGTTTTCATGGTAGCTGAAAAGCCGTATCAAAACTGAATTTCACGCCTTCGAAATGCTAAGAAACAATTCTTAGGCCACGGAAACCATGAGAAAGTCCTGTTTTTTCAGAAGAGATCACGGACGTCGTGGAGAAGTAATTTTTTTTTGTAAAATATTCTGCTGTCATGTATAGGTCATGTTTTTTCCAACTGAAGTCATTGTTTTTTGATTGGTTAAAAGCTGAAATTCGGATCATAAGCCTACTGACTTCAGAATTTCGCTTTTAACTGTGATAAAAATGTTCTATGTGTATAAAAAGTTTTCAACTGGGGTGAAATTCTTTTTATAAATATAAAAAATTAATTATTATAAATAAACAGTAAGGTAGAAAAGTAGGTAATTTCAAAAGACAGCCATTGAAGGTACATATTATTTGCACCCCCTCCCCTTATCAACTCGAACAAATCAGGCCCTGTATAGTATTTGTTTATGGGAGAGATTTCTCAATAAAAACGAGCAAATTTGTTGATATTTCAAAGAATTTGCATCAAAAAGTGTATTTTTGGCAGTTAAAAGATGGCAGACTTCTCCCCAACTTGTAAAAGTTAGAAACTGAGTCGCGGAAGTCATGTTTTTTTCCATTTTCCGATTCAGGTAGACATCCTGGTATCTGACTTTCAAACTTTTTCTTATCTCCTCATCTGCCACCCACTTTGTGATCTCAATTTTCATGATGTTCGGAAAGTATAATGTTCAAACCGAATTCAACGACCGCAGAAATCCAAGAAACGATACTTATCTCAATCCTACAAATGTTTTCCTGCTTTACCCCCCGCCCTGGATTCACTGGCCTTGTGTTTGAAATCGAATTCCACTACTCTGAGAACCGAGGTGGTTAAGTTACGAAGCAACTGAAAACATCTCATACCACAAAATCAGCGCTACATCGATTTTTTTCCCTGAAATTCAGATTACCCGTACCTACAAACAATGTACGCCGGACCCGCACATGTTCTCAAAAAAATTTTGATTTCTGCTTTTCTAATCCTATTTGCCGAAACTAATTTATCGGCTTATCGACTTTTACCGATGCCTGATATATCAGTATGCAAGGAGTTGAAACTGTCAACCTATTTTTTTCTTTCTTCTTTTTTCGTCGTAAATGATTTGATTTACTCTTCTGTTGTACTTTGCAAGATCAGAGACTGTAGTATCGACGTCAAGCGCTAATAAATTAGAAGATTTGCCGAATAACGTCGCGCGAACAACCACAACAACCGTTTCGACAATTGTATCTGATACAATTGATGTCACAGCTAGTCAAGCAGATTCGAGCAGAGCGGATTCAACTCCGCCACCTGATTCGAAACCGGTCGAATTATCACCCGATATACCAGGTGCGTTGATTTAGTTTTTATTTGCAACTCTTGAAGAATGTAAACCAACGCTATACTTAATTGAGACTAAAAGCTCATTGAGCATAGTATAGGTACATTAACATGTCTAGGTATATAATGGTGTGGTGGGACGTATGGCGATGCACGCATGCCAAAGTGGCCCCTAAGACACCGCACCCCCAGCACCAGAAACTACCCTTTCGGGCATCGCATCAGTGCCGAGGGGGGATATCTAGGTATATAGAGTAATTACTAATATTTCCAGCGTTAAAAAAATTGCATCAAGCAGCTTAGGAAATACCCACAAATAAGATTTTATTGAAGGTCCGTACCAACGCATTTGGTTTCAGCCACAAGATTGATCGCTTTTGAAAGTAATCACATACCTATGTGTGACCATAGGCTTATTCAGCTGTTTTATGAATTTTCATCTCGGTTTGAGAACACCAACCATTTTTTATACCTTTTTTCATAGTCGTGCTATAGATGTAATATTACCTTGAGAAGTATTCCTGTGATGATTGATGAACGACCACTAGTTCGCAGTAAAAGTGAAATATGCTTATGAGAGCATTTTCCTGCCCACGTTGCTCTCACTCCAATTTTTTCAGACTTCTTTCATGTGAATTTCAATTTTGTCAACTCAGGCAAACCAATTCATGCAGCCGAGTGCAATTGAACAGTTCAGCAATTAAAATTATCCCGATAGTCCGTACGTGTTAATGAAAATTACGTTTCATGTCTCGAAGACTCGGAGAATCTTCATCGTCTGTAGATATAATACTTTGGCCGTTTGTCCGTACTGCAAAAATTAACGTGTAACTTGCTTTCCAAGTTGCTTACTCAGCTTGTTAAAATTGTCACCAGTAGCATTGTTCTATATCTTTATGCTCTGTTTAGATTCCTTGAGTAACAATACCGGCGACAGGGTAGACCATGGACGTAAGTCCGAACCGAATATCAAAGATCCAGCATCACCTATTTATCTGGATAGTAATAACACGCCTTCTGAAACTACGGCCGAATCTTGGTCTCCGAATGTTCATTCTGAGTGTATGTACAGTTGATTTATATGTGTACAGCTAAGTTAAATAGCTACTCAGCCGCTTTGAGAAAACTGTCAAACCCTTACCGGTTCAAAATGTGTTCCCATTTTCAGGTGTACAATGTGCAATATAGGTACCTACTCTATTTCCACTAGCGGTTTTAACCTTCACGAACAAGTGCTCATTTTTAAAATCTACACAGATTGCCAACTGCCTGCATGATTATTTACATCACCCCCCCCCCCATTTCAAGATGTACAAGTAGCTGGAGTAGTACCCATTTTGTAAACTCAATATAGTAAAGAGAAATAAATGAGCTGCGCCTTTGATTTCTCTAGTGCTTAAACGGGAGCCTATCGGTGTGAACAATCCACTGTACAGTCCTCCGGCAAGTACAACCGCTAGTACCGAAAATTACCGTGATCAGTATCAGTATTATTCTCAACAATATTATGCCAAGTAAGCGTATTTACAAAGTTAACCTTCCTAACCTAATAATCTCAACGGAGCACTAAACACGAATTCTTTGTATGTTCCAGCATGCAGCATGCATACATCAATACCGAAAGTACCTCCGGTTCTAATTATATCAATCCTTGTAATTTGTATAACCCTCAAATGTACTCGTCAAGCTCATTGTATCCGCCATCGGGTAGGTATAACCAACTATGTTGTTAGTTTTTCTCCCTCAAATGTTTCTTAAACCCTAAACCGAGTGCTATTGCAAATATCGCGATCTTGAGCGACACACTTCGTTATTCGATATAGGTACCGACGGTTATATAAGCCGAGTTTGTTGCAGACGATAGCCGAGAGCAAAACGGGAAAATGTTACCAAATGTTAGCAGTAATAGTTGTAATGAGAGCAGCAGTGCAACTGAGCTAGTTCCAATTAATGGTAGTTCGAATGCCACTAGCAATAATAGTAACTATTATGCCGTGTATAGCGGCTCCACTCATCTACCTAATAGTTCAAATTCAGTCGGCGTTGGCGTGTCTTCGTGTTATTCATCGTACCCGTCAAATTATAGTTCCCAACAGCTGTATTCATCACAGGTAATGAAACTTTTTTTTAAAGCAATCATCGAGTTTGTTGGGATCTATGAACCCCTTTCAAATTTGTGATATGAATATGAAGTGAAGAGAGAATGCTTCATACTACTCGTTATTTTTCGAATCATTTAATTGAGATTGAGACTTACTGTGAGTAGTGCTAATGCTGCGCGGACTATTATTGTTCCATTTGATATGAAGACGCCAATTGGGTCAGATAATATCGATCCGCTGTGCAACGAACTCCGTTGGTGCTAATAAAGGGTACTAGGGGACTTAATCCCCTAAATCCACTAAAACCCCCTAAAAAAACTGGAAAATTATGCAAGCCAAAGAATTTTTAGTCTTATTTTGATACTTGTTAGTTAGTTTCTGCAGCCCCCTCTCCCCCCTTTTCAAACTCCATGTTAGTTATTTACATTTATGACAAACCACTTGTTCTTATGGAAAATGGTTTATTTTCAAAACATTAACGAGGCAAAAACCTTATTATTTATAGTTTAAGTACTGTAAATCTTCTTTTGTGTTGATTACAGCTTTAAACAGGGTATCTAATTAATATTTAGGATTGTAAATATTACTTCTTGTAACACAACAACAGAAGTTATATCCGGAAACGAACTTGTTCCGGTTTTTCATTCTGGTCCATTACATTATCACAATCCCAACTGGACGCTGTTAAGGCCCTTCTACATAGGATATGCGATTGCCTGTACAACATGTAACAAATTCAAAATGATTTGAAGTTCAAGTTGGACGCTGTTAAGCTAAGGCTGTATAGCTAAAGAATAAGTATACTTGTACTAAGCAGCCATGTTGGGGAACATCGCGCTTGTCGATGTCGCATTGACTACACGGTACGCTGCATAGTAAAATTCGGCATCCACGGGCACGATGTGCCCCAACATGACGGCCCAGTATATACCTACGCTTTAGCGATACAGCCTTGGATGAGCGTAACAGAACCAACCGACATTATTTGTTGACAAAATGAATTGTTAGTATCATTGGAAAGAGCGTAAAAAGTTGAATTTTTCCAAATTGGGCCCCCGATTCAAAAATAATGTGTTCTCACGTTGAAAAAAACTTATCAGTTACCAGTAAATGCTACCTCATATAGTTTCTACATGTAAGGTTCTATAGTTTCTCACGGGTATAATGGACCGCCATTTTGATTCTCAATTAGCCCAAACATCCTCGTTGATCACCCCATAGGCGCAAATAGGCGGGGGCTTGGGGGGGGCTTAGCCCCCTCAAACTCTGAAAGATTACCAAAGAAAATGATGCAGAGAGTGGTGTTGCTTCATAATAAGGGGGCTTAAGCCCCTCCCTCCAGAGTTCTGAGCTCTATTTGCGCTTCTGGATCACCAATTTGCGAACAAGTGCGAGCGCGTTCGAGAATTCTCGGACTAACTTGGGAATCATTCAAATGGCAGTCCAGTATACCTGTGTGAAAACTATAGCACCCCACTAAAGTCTGGTCCAGTTAAGAAACATAATTGTTTCACGGCGCTGATAACGTTTTCTCGAACTCGTCTTTCCCCCCTAACTCTAAAATACCCATATATCGATGTGTATTGTAGGTAGCCAGTTATGTTTCTTAACTGGACCAGACTTTACATGGCTCTTGAATTTTGAATCACGTGTTCTCAAAAAACAGATTTTGTTGGTTGGTTCTGAGTGGATTTACATTCAAGTTGTCAACATGTCGCAAACAAACTTTTGAATGCTAAAAGTGTATCCGCGACATGCCGCCGACTCGAATGTAAATCCACCTGTTTAACAGCGTCCCTAGTCATAGGTTTCTTACGACAACGCGTCCTCATTGGTTACAGCTAATCACGTGACGATTCATGTTGCCCACGTGTCGCTATTGCACTTATTATGTAGAAGGGTCAAGGGTCCTTGAACAAAAAGCTTCCAAGGGACAGATTCTGTTTTTTTGAGAAAACATAACATTACGAGCCAATACGTAATGCCAGTTTTACAGGAAGCATTTGAGGAGTTATCTGTCAAAAGGGTGCTTGATATAATATGGGAAATCCCATATGTCAAGCGCCCTTTTGACAGATAACTTCTCATTTACTGATAAGTTTCTTCCAGCGTGGGTACACATTTTTGAATCAGGGGCTCAATTTTGAAAAAAATTCTACTTTTTACACTCTTTCCAAAATACTAATCACTCATTGTGTCTGTGTGAACAAAAATGTCGCTTTGAAGCTTTTTGTCAGGGATGAGAAGCTTATTGAGAAAACTTCTCTTCCGGCTTCTGGCTTCCATAATTTTAAAAAGCTTCCAGCTTCTGACTTCTTTCAATTTTGTAATTTAATCTTCGGCTTTGACTTTGTTATTTCAAAATTCAGCTTCGACTTCTAGCTCCGAAATTTCACTTTATTTCACTCTCTAGCATATTTAAGTCCCACCTCTTCCAAAATAATAAGAAGCACAAAACAAGTTTAATAGTTTAAATGAAATAATCTATTTAGACTTTGAAGCAACGAGTTTAGAGCTCTTTTCTTAAACAGTGACTGACAAGTTAGGCCAATGCTGACTCTGAGCTGGAACTGGAAGCAAAGAAGCGATAACAAAATACTTCTCTTCCAGCTTCTGGCTTCCAACTGGAATTGGCTTCCGGCTGCCGGCTTCTTGATTTGAGTCAGGATACATAAAAACTTCCGGCTTCTGCTTCCAGCTTCTTTCACATCCCTGCTTTTTGTTTTAGCGTTCAACTACTAGCACTCCACGTAGTGCATTAGTAAGCCAAATGTAAACGTCATTTTTTCGTATCACCTATCACCTATCATCCAGTTATATGTATACAGTCAATGCACTTCCAAAAAGAACAACAAATAAAGAATTGTAAATCAAAAAGGACGTTATTCTACCCAATTTCTGATATCTAAGGTACATTTTAGTTTAGGAAATTCAGTTCTAGTCCGTCGTTGATAAGCGAAGAGAGATAACAATCAATTCAGTTTTTCTGGTGTAAAAATTCGTTTATTGCAAATATTACTTTTTCGATTCAGACTATTAAGTATTTGAAAAGTTTATTCAAATTCACATGATTTAGCTCTTCGCAAATACTCTGTGTGGTTTACTTGTTGTTTTTCCCACTGAAGAAGTGTCAAGAAGTGCAGAATTGGTTGATGCTGGTTGTTCTTTTACTCCCTTGTCAATCCTAATTTTCCATTGTAAACTGATGTAAACACGACTTCTTATTTTATTCATGGCGACCATGTAACACCCTTCAGGGTGTAACGATGTTTCCGTACTTGCTGAGTCATTTCACGGATTAAAAATGTCTCATTTCCCGTATTGAAAATGTCCGCGGACGCTATTCAAGAACATGATGTTCATTACGTTACTATTCGTCCGAATACCCAAATAATATGCCGGGAGATCGTGATAACGCTGATGAGGTAGAAGAAGCGGTTACAGATTCGGGAGATGGAAACTATAAACGTAGTTTGAAGACGAGTGATGATGCACTTACCGATGACGGAGGGAATAGTGAGACCGAGAGGCATAGCAAGAACGAAGCCAAAAGAGTCAAAATTGGAAAAGACGTATGTGAGGTGAAATTTTCTCTGCCTAATCGGCGCTATTATACAAATTTTAAACTTGACTGTTTTGTTTCAGGAATACGGCAGTTATCCGAGCTCGTACACTGGCCAACAAGCTGCTGCGGTCGCTAGCTACTACGCGGCCGCAGCGGTTGCCGCGTCCCAGAACTACTCGCCGTACCTGAGCTCGAATCCTCCCCTTTACCAATCAGCATCTACGCCGCTTTCAGGTACTATTTAAAAATAATAAATTCTACAATGCTGGTCGGATTTAAAAACAATTTTAATTTTAATTTTGTTCTGCAGACAGTTCTGCCACTTCTGAACCAGTTTCTCCGGGTAAAGCCGAGCAAGCGAACCGGAAGTCAAGTTCTGAAGGTGAGATATCGACTATCGAAAATTCGAGCGCGGAAATATGAATGAAGTTTACGAAATGCATTCTGTTACAGGTCGTAGCCGAGGGAAAGGACGTAAATCGTCAACATCTTCAGCGTCAGTTACCAGTGATCCTAGTTCTCCTTCAGCATCATTACACAGTACTTTCGGCTCTACGAATGAAATAAATCTGGAACGAATATTCATATGGGATTTGGATGAAACGATCATAATTTTTCATTCGCTGTTAACGGGAGTGTTCGCGAATCGATATTCCAAAGTTAGTTTGATTTAGATTCCGTGTTGCTGCTGATTCCTGAAATTTTGAAAATTCAAATGCTACTGCTTGATTACTCTAAAATGTTTAGGATAATTCAGCCGCTGGTCAGATGGGACTCCGAATGGAGGAACTCATATTCAACCTCGCTGATACGCACCTGTTTTTCAACGAAATTGAGGTGAGTGTTATCGTATCTGAGCGACGGAGTTCAATCGTGAATTCTTGTAGCTAATCGGTGTTTGATTCTTATAGGATTGCGATCAAGTGCACATCGACGATCTATCATCGGACGACAACGGTCAAGATTTGTCGAACTACGATTTCACCACAGATGGCTTCCAAGCTCTGAATGCTGCCGCGTCAGGCGGAAGTATTTGCTTGCCGACCGGCGTTAAAGGCGGTGTTGACTGGATGCGAAAACTCTCATTCCGGTATCGAAAGATACGAGAAACGTACAACAACTATAAAAATAACGTCGGAGGTTAGTCTAATTACGAAAGCATTGCCGAGCTGCATGCGTTACTGTTTATTCTCGAGCCATGCCAGATTTTGGATTTGGGAAACATATTTCCAAGGAACAATCGTCTCCTCTCGAAGAAGATCTTTCTATTTTGTCTATCATTTTTGTACCGAATTTTCCAAATCCCGTCTTTGTTGAGCATCCCGCTTATTTGCACCTTTTTGCTCCATGTGTAAATTCAGGCTTCTTAAAGCTTGTTCAAACTTGCCTGAGATTCTTCAAGATTTAACGAAGACTTGGTAATATTCTTTGAGACGCGTTCAAGGTTCTTTTAGAAGTACTTGAGAATCAAAGGTTACGTATAAAGATTCGCTAAGATTCGATAGGACTCTTCAAGACACTTCGAGACTTGTATAAGATTCTCGATAATTCCATCAAGACTCTCTATGATTGTTTAAGATACAATTAAGACTCTTTTAGACTTACTTTATGATTCTTCAAAGCTTCATGAAGATATTTTAGGACTTTTTGAAACTTATTACGCTGGCTAAAATTGATTAAAAGCTCTTTAGACTTCTTTTAGACTTGCTGAGATTCTTCGAGACTTATTTAAACCCGCTAAGACTTGCAGGCTTGATTAAGACTTTTGAACTTGTTGAAAATTCATTTGAACTCCACAAGATTTGTTTGATATTCCTACTTGTTTCGACCGTACACGGTTCCTGTTAAACTCTTAAGAAACTTCGAAGCCTATTAAAAGCTGATGAGACTCTTCTACATAGACTGTTTAGACTCTTCAAGAGTTATCTAAAACTCTTGACGATTTTTCTAGATTAATATTAGAGTTGTTCAGAGTTCGGACTCTTCAAGACTCGTTTAGTATTTTCCGGACTAGATTAAATTTTTTTCGAACTCAGTCGCCTCTTTCAAGCTTATCCAGTTTGCTTGGAGAATATTTCAGGATTTTATTGAAAAAATTCTTCCAGTCTTGTTTGAAAGTCTAAAGGATTCTTCCAGGTTGGTCCAAGATTTCTAGCATCCTTCCCGACATAATTTGGTATCTTCAGGCCTATTTTAAACTTGTTTGTACCTCTTTGAGACTTTTCAAAGATACTTTAGGATACGCGGCCGATTCAAGTGAAATATACCCAGAACCAAATCGTTGAGAAGTACTTATTTCCGGAAAAACACTTCGAAACCTTTCATTCTTTCCTGTCTTTTTATTCTTCGTGCATTTATTTTTTCCCTTATTCCTCGTTTTTTCGCACGCCCTCGTATAGCTCAGCGCCGAGGGACATTTTCCCCTTTTAACTCCATCTAACATTACCAGTAGGGATGGCGTAGCATCGAAGTACCTTTAAATAAAATGGAAAAGTTTTACAAATACATCAACATTCCCTAATCTTTTCGTTGTGACAGGTTTACTGGGATCCGAAAGACGCGAAGAATGGTTGCAATTGCGAGCTGAGATTGAAACACTGACTGAGAGTTGGCTTGCTCTAGCTGTTAAGTGCCTAATGCTGATTAATTCGAAGTACGTATCCGATGACTTGGTCCAAACTGGCGACAAATAACGATTGGTTATGTGTCGCATAACGATTGGTTTCTTCGGTTATTGTTGAAAAGTATTCCCACAATCTTGATCGGTTACAGATCGGGTTACATCAACATTCTGGTAACGACCACGCAGCTGATTCCAGCACTTGCCAAGGTTCTGCTGTTCGGTTTGGGCGGAATTTTCGATATCGAGAATATTTACTCAGCAACCAAAATAGGTGAGTTGTAGATTGATACAAAGCTACGCATGTGCAAGGAAGTTTTTGCGGGTATTAATGTGTACCCCGCTAAAAATACGAATTTCTGAATATTTTTCCTTTCCAGGCAAAGAAAGCTGTTTCGAACGAATAGTTTCCAGGTTTGGACGAAAGTGCACGTATGTTGTTATAGGAGATGGACAGGATGAAGAAACAGCTGCCAGACAGGTAATTGAATCTCACAAGAACTAATGAAATCGAAAATTGTGTTCAACGTTTATTCGCTGAACAGTGGGTTTATTCAGCACTTGAATTAAAAATGCGAAACATTAGTAATAATCTTGTGAATTTAGATGTCGGCTGTCCAAAAGTGGGCATGGTCGTGTGATAGATCAAAAAGATCATTAAGATCAGTAGAAAATCATTAGATTCGCTATTCTGTCTTCTGATTTCTAAAGTGATCAAAGATGAAAAGATTACAAAAATCAGGTAGCATCGTGTTGTAAAGTTTAAAAAGATTACTAAATACTAATCATTTTTTGGATTTAAGAACTTTTTTTTAAATAATATTTTGATGTGGATCTGTAATCTTTTTCAAATTATTAAATGATCTGCAAATTATGATCTTCGATCATTGAATTCATGATCGTGCTCATCCCCGCTGTTGCACGAGAATTTGAAGATTATTCGCATTTTTATATAACACTCATTTTTGTACAGATGCCCCGATTTTATGAATTTGCTCAGAATAATTTTTGTATGAAATATCTTCCAATTTTAGATGAATTTCCCCTTCTGGCGTATATCCAGTCATAGCGACTTAGCCGCGTTGTACAACGCCTTGGATATGGGATTTTTATGAACCATTCCGCTTACATTTCATGTACGATTCCTCTTCTTTCTTGATACCAATGTACAGTATATTACTTGTACACAAATATTGTAATTAATGCATTTAATTTACTATGTTTACATTTTTCTTTATTTTTGTGAAAAGCTCGCGCTGTTTACAAAAAGAAAAAAAAAGCAACGACAGAAGTGTGATTTTTATTGTAGTTTATTTTCTACAAAGGAATTCTTGTATAATCAAAATTAATTATAATTTGTAAATCTACAGCATGTAATTTAGTAAATTTGTGCATATCGATTTTAAATACATATTGATAAAAATATACGAAGATTCACTCAATTGATGAGGAAAATCACGAAGAAAGGATCTGAATATAGATCATACCTGCACAGTAATGCAAAATTGAAAAAGAAAAAAAAACAGATCGAATACGATATCAATCTGATATACACGTAATCCATCTGATAACTGTTCTACATCCATCCAGCCTTGGATCTGCTTTGAGAAGAGAGACGAAAAGATCATGTGCATACCTCAATGAGGGGGAGGAGGGACAATAAAATAATAGTGAAAAAAAAGTTATGATAAATTAATGGGATCGACAATGGTATTGTTTCATAATTGAATTCAGAGAAATGTACCGCGTCCTTATAATTTAATAATTGTAAATAATTGGGGGATAAACATTAAACACTCGCGCGTGTATTTTTTTAATATTACGACCTTATTCCAAGGAGTACTGAGTTTCTTATCATGTTCAGATAATTATTATTATGCTTATATTTTCAAATTTTTTGAGTGATTTTATATAGAATTTTATGACGAGTCATTCGCTTGTGCGAAGAAGAAAAAACTTGAAATTTTCTAAACTTTTACTTACAGAAGGTTCTACGATTTGATGAAATATGATTGTAAATCGAAAATATAATTTTACACTTGAAGGTGCAGTATCTTTTGCCGCTAATTTGAAAATATGATCGTTTATGAATTCTGAGAAGCTACCCGCAGCCGCAGCGCTGAAATGCGCGAAAATACAATTTCAGCCTGTATTAGGTACAAAAATATTACTTGAGTTTATTTTTATTTATCACAAAATACATTACTTACTTTTTTTTTTTCTTAGGTAAAACTGGATGTTTTTTTGCTAATGAAAAATGCTCGCAATAAGTGCCTTGTTTTAGCCACCTCATATTTCAGATGGGGCTCTTTCCGTAGAATAGTGCATTCAGTATTATTACGTAGGTATAATATGGTAGCGCGTGTAGGTACCTAGTGTAGAAGGACCGAATGCTTCTCGATCAGTCAACTTTTTCTGCTCGCTGCTTGTTCCTGGGTACGAATCCAGTTGGATTGAAGGTTTTTTCATTTTCTGATGTATTAATTTATCAAACAACTCTTTATCTTCTTCATCCAATATCATTTGGTAATACACAAAATACTTCTTATACCTAAGGTCGAAAACTATGATAATTACAGATTTTGATGTATCACCTTGAGTCAGGAAGAACGTAGAGTCTATGGCATTTTCATTCTCTGTAGCTGGCGCCGTGATACGACAAGGAAACAGGTCTAACTCTTCGTTAGGTGGAACCTCAGTGAATACGACCGGCATTTTCTCGCATGTTAGTTCTTGATCATGCGACGAATCCGTTATAGATTCCAGTTTTACGCGAGTCCTGGGATTTAACTCGTTGAAGGCTCGTATACATAATTCTGTTTTTACGGCGTTGGTTGCCTCACATACCAGCGAATTTGATTTACCTATTCCAGCAAATAAAAAAGTACATAAGTTTATAAAATCATCAATATATTATCAAGTTGAAAAACTGTTAAAAATCAGAATTCAAATTTCCTATGTGTTTCATGATAGGGAAATAAGAGTTCGTCTAATTCGCTCTCTTGATAATGGATTAATGGTGGACCACATATGTAACGTGGTCTCCATTATAGTCCTACCCCTGAATAACTCCAATTGTGGGTCCTTTTTACCGAAACTTTTCGTAAAATTTACGATCATATCATTGTGCAAACAAAAGCAGATAATTTATGATGGATAAATTAATATTCACTCACGTTCATTCCACACAAGAATATGTTCTTATTATTTTATTGACTATTTTTCTTTTTTCAATTCGTTTTTGGTAGACACGTAGGTATGATTTTTTTCGATCTCAGTAATATTTAGGAAAATGTATGGAACATGATGTTCCTCAATAAACAACAAATATAAGGCAATTTAAAGCAAAAGATTCATGTACCTACTTTAGTTGATTGTTCTAAAATATGTATGTGGGTAGTTACTTGGGAGTTCATGAAGCTTTGACTCGATTCGCTGAATATTGCTGTATAGCAAGCCTTGAACAGTATCGCCAAGCTTGGACAACGAAAAAATCACTGCCAAGACGAAGTACTTGAAAATACTTTCGAAATTCATGACTGCGTTTTTCTACTTTTTCTACAAGTAGGAACACGTTCTGAAACCACACAGAACTGTATTGTTTTCTAGTCTGCACTTGCGTTCACCCCTGATAGTTCTGTATTCTCCAGACAGCGCATTTTTTTCCTTGTATTAGGTACCATCATTCAGTGGCACATTAATCACGTATTTGCTTGAATGCTCGGATATTTAGGTCAGCTTCCTAAATATTACGATATTGAAACAGTGTTCTTCTATAGTAAATATCTAAATGTAGCAACCTATTTTTATAATTCCGAAAACCTTATGCACATATAAGTTGTGGATTTGAACCAAAAAAGAAAATAATTACAGATGTACAAAATCAATACCTATATACACTTGCTGCAATACATATTTTTAATCCTTCACGATGTACCTACCTATTCATACACCTGAATACCTGAATCAATCTAAAACAATCTATTAAGAAAAAATCCGAATTATATTTGGATAGTACTACTCTACATTTTCAAGACTACGAAAATCATCGTGATTTTCAACTACTTTACTTTTCCTGCTTTTTCAGTTTTCTAATAATCAGGTAAGTTGTCCAGATACCTACCGACTACTGGAATACCTGCTCAAACAGGCGTGTAACTTGGACTTCTCATTGACAGACTTCCATAGTATCAGTAGCGTAACTACTATTTCTTCTGAGGGGGGGGGGGGGTTGAATTCATAGAATAAAAAGTAGATATATTTTCACGGTGTTCAATTTTCTTTAAATGAACAAAAAAAAGAAACAAACTTATAAGATATAAAAAATTCGAGGGGGGCCGTTCCTAAACACCCTACCCCCTTCCCCGTATACGCCACTGCATTGTATTCATGAATTTCGACCGCTCACTGCTCATACTCGTTAGTTAAATGAGGGCTTCAGGGATAAGCTTCAGTGGGCAAGTTCTTTGGCTGGCTCGCAACTCTGCTAGTGTTTTCCAAGTTACCCGGTGTTTCCAAGTTATCGCATTTCTCATGTGGTGCCTATTAGCGATTTTTCGGCGATATCTCAACATACTGCAGGGCCTCGCGCACATTTTCACAACTTTCAAGCTGAAAAGTTCACAGTATTTTAAGAATCGTGGCCGAATAAATATAGGCACAAGGAATTAGTCGTTTTCATTGTAAGGAAAACAAAAATAAAAAGTAGGTCTCTGTCGTATAAACTCGACGTGAGTCATATATAATCATATTTTTGAAATTGAGAAAACCAAGTTTAAAAAGAAAATAACATTAAAACGTATCCTAAGTACTTCCTGCTCATCATTAATAATAATAAATAATACACTCTAAGCGATATAAAAGTCTGTACATGTTATGTCTGCGTAAATATGCAAACTTTGTTTCTTAACTGCGCCAAACATTTAGTTTTTTTGCTACTACTAATCATTATCTATGATCTTTTTTGGCGCATAAAATAGCATTATGTTTGTAAAACTACACTTTATCGTCTGAAATCACTGCCTAATTTCTTTTCTTCTTCTTAAATAGGTAACCTAATTCCTAATTCAAATCTCAGTTCTTAATTCTTAACTCCCAAATAAGGGAAAATGGGTTTTATTAGAATGAAAATGAATATGTAATGCATTAACTTTTCTATTCTTTCAATGAAAATTTCATTGTTCATTTCAATTTAACCGTGGGAAATTACGAATGCGATATCTACCTAAATAAAACAGAAAGAGCTTGGTTATTTCTATTGAAATTTCATGTACCTGCGAGGTCCTTTCTAATCTCTGAAAGTTTATCAGAAGGGTGATTTTCCAAAACGCACTATCTGCGAAAACAATAATGTTGAGAAACATGAAAAAACTGCTCGTGACTTTTTCATCGCTAACGCCTGAATACTTCAAGTATGCAATTTCACCCTCGTTAGCGATGAAAAAGTCACGGTTCTCCACATCAGCAGTTTTCTCATGTTTCACAACATTTTTGTTAAACAGATAGTGCGTTTTGGAAAATCACCCTTCTGCAACAAACATTTTGTCCAACCAACAGTTCTATATTTTCACGTTGTTCATTCTTTTTTGTCCCTGCAGTTCACAAGTCTGTGCTTCCATTAGATATTAATCTCTTCCAAATCATGTTTTATTGAGTATAGTGAATCCTATATGTCCGAATATTCAAGAAACTTGTCAGCGTTACGACGGTGTATGGTCGAAGCGATTAGATGCTCAAATGCTGAAATAAAGGCATACTTGCCCTTGTAATAGACGGCCTAGGTATGTTAAACGTAACCTAGTATCTTTAATTTATAATTTTTGTAAGTGCTTTATTATCAAAAAGTCGATTTTTCTATCGCTATATAAATCGAACTTCGTGACTATTTTCTCCACTGTAATGAAAAAATGCATTCGTGTAATTCGCCTACTGTAGATACTCGTCCACCAAACCTACTATGTTGTAAAATAATTACCTAATTTTAAAATATCAAATCACATAGTTCGTATTCAGCCCCGGCCCATTTTCTTATCTTTCTAATATAACCAAAGTAAACCTCAATTGAAATAGACAGATAGGTAGATGGATATAGGCAGCTCTAAGAGAAGGGTCGCAGATTTCTTTAGAAAACCTAAATGGTTTGGAGTTTTACCGACAAAAATGGAAATATTTTCCATAATTTATTCTTTTTAATGAAGTTTTATTGTACGTAGTGCGCTACACAGACAGCAAGTAATATGTATTTTTGCTCCTACTCAAAAAATAATTTTCAAATGTTAAAAAAAAACAGCTTTATTTGTATTAATTATTGATTTAATTGAACTTGGCCGAATGGTTTATATTTTGGTATTCTGAATACATTTTTCTGTGCGGCAATATGCAATAATAACAGATTATATGATTCTAAAATGTATGTGGTGTTCTGTATAGGTATCCCATGTGAGGTGCTTAGTTAGGTCATTTTAGGTTGAAAATAATACGTCACTTAAATTTCTGTTCAAATCAAATGATTTCCTCTTTCTCACACAAACAGAGGTATTAGGACCTGAACGATCACGATTATTCAACGATTAATCTACAATCCGGTAAATAAAATCTGAAATAATTACGACGATCAATTAATTATGAGTAAGTTCCGTGTATCTTGTAAAAAATATCGTAAAGCAGTCAGTGGTAATGTATATTGCAATGATGAATTATTTTGACCCCTTCCCCCCATCTAATTACGACTTTTCTGGGATATACGAAAATGTTATTGTACACTTTCCTTAAAGAAAATTGAGGCTTTTTGCTGCTTCCTCCCTTCCTCTGTAGCTCGGTTGTACCCCCTGTACGCCGTGTTTTACACTATGCTGTGTTGCCGGAACGGCATAGAGTGAAACAAAACTGGAATTAAGGAGACTTTTAGGAGGTCATAGGAGAAATGTAAAGGATTACCTTGCCAGTTTATTAATGATTTTTGCTCTAATTTCTGCAACTATAAATACGCTATATGCATTTATTTGTTTGATGAATATTTTTAAAAACTAATTTATAACTATAAATAGTGAGTTAAACAGAGGCGGATTTAGACGACAGAAAAAATGGCACACAAATAAAAATGAAAAATTGTGACACAGATATTCGACGAAAAAATCTTATAAACATATATCCGTGTTTACTTATTCTGTTTTTCAGAAATACTGCTCCAGAAACACTTTTACATCGCAGAGATTGCGAACTGACGTTAAAAATGGATGCGTCAGATTTATTCAGCTGTTTCATGAATATTATGTTGGCAAAGTAAGAAATGAAACGAACAAAGGGTGGATCACAATGAAGGAAACTGTTGGTTTTGATTTTGAGAAGAACACGCCATAAATTTTTATGCACAACGAACTTAGTTGTATGAAATTAGAGGAACTGGATGAAGAAATCTAAAATTTGATGAACGTGGGCTGTTTTCATCGAGAAGTTCTTTCTGATACATAGGTATATCATAATTTATTTGAGAAATGAATCGGAAAATTTCTCCATTAATAATTTAGCACTGTAGACTGTAGTGTAGTGCTTTTCCACTTCTTCTGATAGTTTTTTCATCGGAGAGATTGGTACAGTTCGTTGACGTTTCGTAGAAGGAGCCTTCATGTAAGAGTAGTTTTGTGGCCTTTATGGGTCGGTACCAGGGATGGTGACCGAAACCAAAACCAAAACCAAAAACCAATTCCAAAATAGTTTTATATTGGTTTCTAACAAAACCAGAACCAATCTATATCCCGATAAATCGATCAGTGCAAAACTGCGCTGCAACGCCGTTTCGCCGTTATCAATTTTCGTTCCGAGCTTCCGAGTTGAAATTAAGTCGAACATTTGATATTGTCAATGAATTTTTTGAGAACAAAACAAAAAACCAAAACTGTAAAATTATATATATATTTTTTGAGAACAATACCGTAAACCAATATGCACTTCCAAATTATTCTTTAAACAAAACCAAAACCAAAAACCAAATTACTTTTTTAAACTGGGAGCAATATCTGTATAAAACTTATATTGCTCAAAACCAAAAATTCAAAGTTATTCGGTTACCATCCCTGGTCGGTACAGTATTTTTTCAGAGCAATAAGTTAAAGAAGAAAGAACCTATAAAGCCCAAGTACGCGCACACGCTATATTGGAGCACATCGTGCCCGCGAATGCCGAATCCGACTATGCAGAGCATACCGCGTAGCCAATCCGGTATCAACGGGCACGGGGCACGGTGTGCTCACGCAGGAACGTTAACGCTCCATCCAGACAGAGTTGGAGCTTAGAGCGTTGGAGCCAGCCACGAGCTATCGCGTTTTGAAGTGGAGTGAGTTCCCGCGAATTATAAGAAGATTCACACTTTTGTTACAAGAAATACAACACACACGAGTTCTACCATTTTTATTGTCCGTATGTACAGTTAGCAGCATAGCAGTATCACAGTATGTACAGAGGGCGCACTCTCGCGGTCGCGACACTCCCGGGCGGCGGGAAAAAAGAGAAAAAAAACTAATAAAAAAAAAGAGAAAAGACAAATAGAAAATTAACAATAATAACGTAAAAAATAAAAAAAAAAAAGAAATTTTCAGTCTATTGTCTTAGAAGTCGACATCCATCGATTTCGATGACTTCAGTGTCCGTCCCATCTTATCCTCGGCAGTGGCAGAAGGGCGACTGCCCTTCAGGGAATCGACCTGGACCGAAGCGGAGGCTGGACTGCCTGGAGCCAAAGACGCAGGGGTACATCAATCTGAGATGGCGGAGGTAAGTCTTCAGATAGCTCGAGTGGATATAATACGGCGAGTGGTCTAATGATTACTTGTCTGTTACAGTTCGAAGAGTGGCTGAGCGGACTTGGCCATCGGCGCTCCGGTGTAGCTCGAGGATCCGGCCTAGTTTCCAATTTGCCCGTTTGATGTTCGGCTCGGCAATCACGACGACATCGTCGACATTCGGAGACTGCGAGAAGATTGAAGCGAAAAACGCCCGGATATTCGACGTTCACGTAAGTAAGAAAGATATGCAGTACGCCACGTTGACCAGAATTTGTTTACCAGTTCGTTGCTTTGTTTCCAGGCGTGAACGAGATGAGAAGCGGTGACCGTTCCGCCAGCGTGAAGAGGACAAGCCTGTTCGTCGAGGGTGAATTTAGACCTCAAGAAGTCGTTAGGCGTCAATGGAACGTCCTGGCAGTCTGAGGAGACATAGGTGAGTGGTCGTTCATTTAGAGTTGCCGTAATCTCAGCGAGCGCGGTGCGAAGCGTTCCATCTGTCAATGGTGCCCCGTGAAAAGTTCGCCGCAGTGAATCCTTGACCAGAGCGATCAGCCGCTCGTAAACGCCAGCCATCCATGAGGCCTTCTCCGGTACATATTTCCAGGTGAAGTTATGGATATACGAATTTTCCAGATTTTGGCGCAGCAGTTTAAATTGGGCAGCGTTGTCGGAGACTACAAAGTGCGGTTGAGTTCTGCGGGCGGCCACGTTGCGGAACGCTAGTGCGATCTCTTGTGCGGACAGATTATGTAGCAGCTCAAGATCGATAGCGCGGATTACGAGGTCTACGACGATCAACACAAATCTTTTCTGTCTGTTTACCCACAGATGTCCGAAAGTGTCCACGCCAATGTTTGAGAATGGGATCACAGTTCGCTCGAGACGGAAGACCGGTAAGTCGGAAACAGCTGGCTGCTTATATGGACGCGCGGTATACCGTTGACATTTAACACATTTTTTGATTGTGTGATAGGTTGCGGCACGACCACGGAGAAGCCAAAACGTCCGGCGGAGAGCTGCCAAGGTGAAGGAGGTACCGGAGTGGAAGTTCCTTTCATGGTGGAACTGGATGATGAGCCGTGTCAGGAACGAAACCTTCACATCAGGTAAGAGCAATGGTCGTTTTTCATAGTCAGATAACGGCGCATGTACGAAGCGTCCCGTACAGCGGATCAGGCCGTCATTATCCAGTTCGAGACGTAGTTCGCGTATGAGTCGATGTTTCTTAATCGGTTGTGTGTTTGTTTTCAGGACCTCAAGGACGTCAGAGAGGTGATTCTGTTGTTCAGCTTTCACCCAGAGTTGCTGAGCGATAAAGCGATCGGAAAGTTCAGGTCGGAAGATATTCCGTCGACAAAGTAGTTCAAAACTGCGAAGGAACTTTACAATTAGTGAAGTTACACGCATCAAAGTGTCGTAGGACCCACGGCAACGAGTTGATACGTCGAAAGGAGAATATAATTCTTCATTAATTATAAGGGCTGCACGTTCTGTTTCGTGCGTTTCAGGTTCCTCACGATCAACCTGCGGATCAACATCGGGCGTATTGGGCCAGTTACCAGCGTGTTCGAGGAATGGTGGTCCGTACCACCATGTTGGCGACAGCGAGAAAAATTCAACACCGCGACTCGGAGCGTCAGCTGGGTTTAGATGCGTCGGAACATACCGTATTTCGAGGTTAGTAATTGTACGTATTTCTTCGACACGGCGTTGAATGAACGTTGGCAGTATCTTTGATGACTTGATCCAGTGAATTACGCATTTGGAATCGGACCAGAGAACCTTGCGTTCGTAGACTAATCGAATTTCCTTTTCGATAAATTTCAAGGTTCGCGCACCAAGTAAAGCGGCGAAAAGTTCCAGGCGAGGAATCGTAAGAGAAGAATTTTTCGGAGCGACCCGAGCCTTTGCAAATAGAAGATGGGTTTTGACATCTGTTGATTGCACGCGGAGGTAAATAGCGCAGGCATACGCACGAGCTGATGCGTCAACGAAGCAGTGTAGCTGATATATTTGATTCGTTTTCAGATCCGTTTGGAAGCGAGGAAGGAGGTGATTGGAAGCTGAATCAAGATCACGCTGAATTTCGTTCCACAAATCACAGAACGTAGTCGGCACCGGATCGTTCCAGTCGAGGTTGGCATTCCGTATATCCTGCATCAAGATTTTGGCTCTGATCGAAATCGGAGAGTACCACCCACATGGGTCGTAAAAGGAGGACGAAACGCTTAAGATCGTCCGAAGAGTAGTAGTAGATTCTTTCGTAATATTCTGCATTGATAACGTATCATCATATTGATTCCAGATTATGCCGAGAACGGATATGTTAATAGCTTTATTCACGTGATGTTGCGGGAAAAAGTCCCGGACGAGAGCGGAGCTGGATGCCCAAGATCTGAGGTTCATTGAGCATTTGAGAAACGTTGATACTCCAGTTGTATACAGATTCTTTGCGGCATCTGTATCGGATACGCCGGTAATCAGGTTATCGACATAAATATCACGACTGGAAAAATAGTCGTTTGGATTATGTTGCAGGTGATGGTGAATCACGGCGTTGGAGAGGAACGGGCTTGCTACAATACCGAAGGCAACACGCGTGAAGCGGAGTATTCGAAGATTTCGTCCAGACGCAGGTTCATTGTTGTTGTGCACCCAAAGGAAGCGTACGAAATCGCGATCATCAGGATGGATTGAAAGTTGATGAAAACATTTCTCGAGGTCGCTAACCACTGCAATTCGATTTAATCTGAATCGGAGAATCATCGTGGTAATTTCAGTAAGAAGATTTTTTCCTTTATAGATAACGTCATTAATGCTGTTCATATTCTTTGCAGGTTTAGCACTACCATCATATACAATCCGAAGCGGAGTTGATTTTTCGGGCGTGTACACAGGATGATGTGGAACGTAGTAGGCGTTATTGGACAGGTGATGCGTGGTGGGAACTTCTTCGACGATACCGGAAGCGAGTTGTTGCGTAATGATTTCGTCGTAAGCCTGGAACATGTTCGTCTTGAGCTTATGTAATTGACTGCGCAGTCGTCCGACGGCAAGTCCAAAGTTGTTCGAGATGGGTGGCGGAAAGGATCGCCAAGGCCAACGAATCTGATATCGATCGTGGACAAAAGTGAGGTTCTTATAGAATTGTTCTAATGCATGTTCTTCTTCCTGCAGTTGCGTGAGCGGAAGGTCAGAGATGCCAATCGAATCTAGAGCAGATAGGCGATTCAACGCAGATGTAGGTGTGATAGCCAGAAGAGTCACGCGATCTTTTGTGCTCTCATGAGGGATTTGGCGTCCTGTAAGTATCCAACCGAACTCCGTATTGACCAGATGGAGTCCAGGCTGAATAGTTACTCTAGTTTCAGGTTTAATGATGTCGAAAACGTAATCGTTTCCGAGAACGATATCTATGGGAAGATCAGTTCCCGGGTTCACAAAGTTGGTGGCCGAATATGCCGGATAACGAGAGTGGAATTCGTCGTAATCGAAGATACGAATGTTCTGCGGCATCGTTGGCGCAGTATCGGCCTGAATCACGAGATTGAAGTCTTCATTGTTGGTGATTTCAAAGAGCGTTTCGGCTGTAGGCATGGATAGACGTTGGCCGCCAAAAACACTGATCTTGGCCGTGTGGAATTTCGAGAGGTTAAGACTCAGAAGCCGTGCAGCTCTCTCCGAGATGTAGGTATCGTTGCTGCCCATATCCAACAGCATGCGCAGCACCACAGGTAGACGCGACGTCCGGTTGATGCCGGTTACCACGACGGTATTATGGGCGCCGCGAGCGCGTGCGGCGAAGTTAATGGAACGATCAACAGTATTCTTCTTCGGTCAAACTGTTCCGGGCATAGTGCCGAATTGTGCTTGTTTCGTTCTTTGCAGAAACGGCAGGACAGCGATCGATTACAGATATTTGTTTCGTGGTTTGTGGCGAAACAACGAGTGCAGCGACCTCTTAGGAACGGCATCCGTTGTGCTAGCGTCGAAACCTTCGTGCAGGTGGCTGAGTAGTGCTTCTCGGAGCAAAAGATACAGGTCGGTAATTTAGTATTAGCATCTTTATGCTCACCTTTCGTATGTTGATCATTTGTCCTTTTTAATTCGTGTTCCGGCGGAGGAGAGGCGGCGACCAGAGCAGAAGTAGCAGCTTGGGGCAGACGAGTGTAGGATGACTTTTCTTTTGCGACACCCGAAGAATATGCAGCGGCTTCTATGCTTTTCCGGGTGTTTATTTTAGTTGCCATTAATTTCTGAAATCGCTTTGTCGAAGGAACTTCATCCTGACAGACACTTTCCACAAGGAAGAGTGGATACTTCGTTAGTATTGTATCACGAAGTGGTGGAATACTGTCGACCATCTGTCCATGCGACTCAAGCGCGCATATTAAACCTTCTAGCGCAAAGTACGTGGACTGTAAGCTGTCCGTAGTTTTGTCAGCTCGAGGTAACGCGTTTATACGATGGTAAAGAGCCGAAATCACTTCCTCCGGTCGGTCATATTGCCCATCAAGACTGGCGAACGCTCTTTCGTAATTTGCATCCACGAGATCTAAATTTCGGATCATAGCGAGAGGTTGTCCTTGTACCTGAGCTTTCAGATGTGCAAGTTTTTCGCTCGGTGTGATCGGAAGGTTATCGTATTTGAGACGAAAGGCCTTCTTAAAGCTGGCGTAAAGCGTAATATCCCCTTCGAACTTGGGAATCACTAAATCTGGTATCTTACGTGAAATCGGTAAGTGCTCACCGCCGTTTTCTCGATGTGTTGGTGCTGAAGGAAGTTCGAGCTTTCCAGCTTTTATGAGGAGACGACGGATTCGCGGAGTTAAGCGTATGGCGGAAGCAAGAGGGGCGAGGGCTTCTGTAAAATCGAAGGGTGATTTGGCGTTGACAGACTTGGGTCGGAAGTTTTCGAGTTGAGCAGCATCGGTTTGCATCTGCTCAAACTCGTCAGCGAGACCCTCAGCGTCCAAAGTGGATGCGTCCAGAAGCTGTTGGACAGCAGCTAAACTCCGGGTTAGATGAGCCAGCCAGAGGTCAAACTCCTGTTTGATGATATTCGCAGACATTGCGGTTGCGGCTTGCGGGTAGGAAGCGGTTACAACTGTATATCACCGACGCGAGACGAAAGTTTAGAGAGAAAGCGAAGCGGGATGGAACGAAAGTTCTGCTACCATATCGCGTTTGAAGTGGAGTAGAGTTCCCGCGAATTATAAGAAGATTCACACTTTTGTTACAAGAAATACAACACACACGAGTTCTACCATTTTTATTGTCCGTATGTACAGTTAGCAGCATAGCAGTATCACAGTATGTACAGAGGGCGCACTCTCGCGGTCGCGACACGAGCCACCCCAGCCACCAGCTTTCGTCATCCTCGTGTCGTGACGTCACAGGGAATTGGTCTCCTTAATCCTTATCAGTAACGTTATTTCCGTTATCGTTCCTGTCTTCGTTCATTAATTTCGTTTCTTCTGGGAAGTGTGTCAGACGAGATTAATTTTCAACATGGATCAAAAGGTTTGCACAATGTTTAATTACTCAATTCATCTTCATTGAAGTGTGTGAGCTTTTCGTGCGGTTTCGTCATTGTTTTTCTACCCGAATGCAACATGAGCGCCGTAAAAAGTAATGGAAAGGAAGATCTCAAAGACAATATCATCTTATTTAAAGTCAGCAGTCCAGTGGAAAACAAACCGGAATTGGGTGATTTTGTAAGTACTGTTGTAACGATAGAATACATCTTTAATTTCTGACTCTGGTTTGATATCAGTCGAGTATTACCTCGTACATGGGAAGTGGTGGTCCTGTAGTTGCCAGTTACCTTAATACTGCATGCTCGAAGCCAGTTACCGTGCGGATACGAACAGCGGCTAGTTTCCCGTTGTAATCAGAATTATTTTCCAGTGTAAAGTAGTTCTAGTTTTTCTTCTTAATGTTGATATCCTCCACAATCCATAGTATAATCTTGAAAATTATAAATCAGTCAGTAGGCAGTGATTCAATAAGCTATCAACAATAAGACTGCGCCGCCAACGGTTGGATAACAAATTGGATAATACATAATATGTGAATCTTCATTTTTTATTTATGTGAACTGAAAAATTATTTGTTGAAGGAATGTTATCACTGCCAGAAGAAATTCAAACGTAAACCCCATTTAAAGAGGCATCTGCATTCTGTTCATCCATTCAACGTTCTCAAGAAAGAATACGCCCAAGAAAATGTTCGTCCTTTTATAGGTTATGTAAGTGTTCAGTTCCATGAATGAATTTCATTTTAAGCTTCGCTCCACCAGTTTCGTAGCCCGTTTTTATTTCTTCCATCTAATTTACAGGAGTGTCATCACTGCGAAAAGAATTACTCGAGAAGGGACAATTTGACGGCACATCTCAGACGAAAACATATGGAAACGAAACCTAGTACTTATTATGTAAATATATTATTAGTCGAAGAATATGTTTGAATGTTTCAGAAATAACATTTTTACGTATGTTATTTGATCTTTAATTTTAGGAATGCCCTCATTGTGGTGTAATATGTGTACGGAAATCTTCACTGAGCCGGCATTTCGTGACGAATCATTCTGCCGATGCTAAGGACACTGATAATAAGAATTCTCGGGTATGTCACCTGTGTATGATTCACCATTCTCATGTTAATTTTACTTTCTAACCGATTTTGAGTTGTATTGATTACAAATATTGCGTGTAAAATAACCCCTCCGGGTATATTAACCCGTGTCTAAAAGGGGGTTGACGTGCAGCATAAGTTTCTTCAAAAGGAAATACGTAGTTTAGAATGTTATGACTTCATTGGCAGACATTTGAAAAAAGAAAAAATGAAAAAAATATTGAAAAGTAATCATGGAATGTTGAAAGAATGAACTGAGCGAATAGAACGGAATATGAACAGTTTTTCCTGTAAACGGAACGAGAATGGTCTTTCTGTTTATGACAAACCCTGCCATTTTAATGAAATTCTTGTGCTTTTACAAAGTGTAATAAAGAGAACGAATGAATGAACGGAACAGGAATGCATCAAATCAAAGGTGAACGGTTCGGAACGTTACAGAAAGTAAAAATAGTTTTAAAAACATTTTTCCAAGTAGAGAATGCAGAAGGTTTTCAAAATAAGACTTTTGAGGAGGGATGCATTGATAATTCTATCCAAAAACCACTAAAAATACATATAAGTATATTTTATGTGATCATTCCTACGATTTTCGGACTGTGAATCCATTTTTGAAGTTGTTTTGGACACTGGCTTGAGGGTTCACAAAAAGTCGAAATCTGAAAATAAGTATTGTTAGCTTTTAATAATATATCGATACCAGGATTTTTTGAGTCGCTAAGTTCATTTCCAAGATTGTTTTTGCCTTACCATCTGCCTGTTAGACCTGCAGGAGCTGAAACTGAAAGTCCCATAAGTAAATTATGTTAAAATTGCTGAAAATAGTGGATGTGGTATCCCGATTATAAATAATGTGGAAAGATACGTTTCGAATGTGATTTATGGAAGGCGATAGTTATGTTTGGAGTGATGGAAGAAATATCTCCACATCTGGGATGTGCGTACCCTGTCGGACAACAAAGATTTGTTACGTCATCGATTAGTCCTGTCTTATAAATAAAAATTTAGAACTTTAACATTTTTATTTGTTGCAGAACATCGCTATCAAATGTATACTCTGCGGTTCATCATTTCCCCAAAAACTACAAGTGCTGCTCCACTACGAAGAACTGCATAAGGTGAAAATAGAATCCGAGAGTTTGCGGTTCGCCTCGAAGAAAGAATTCCTCGAATGGAAGAAAAGCATAGAAACCACAATGACCTGTCACTTTATGAAACGTAACTTCCACAGCTACAAAGACCACTCGCTCACCACGTTCGCCTGTCACCGTTCCGGCATGTACGAATCGAAAGCCAACAAACGCCGAGCCAAGCTAATTGGCAGCAAGAAGATGAACGGCCTATGTCCGGCCGAGATCAAACTGCATACGACCAAAAAGGGCACCCACAACGTGGTGTTTGTGAAGACGCACGTCGGCCACGCAATTGGCACAGAGGAAGAAACGTCACATATTTTCTACATCAGTAAGAAGGACCGCTGTCGAATCGCGTCCAGAATTTCGGCCGGCATACCCGTGTACGGCACGCTGGACACCGAGACGTCCGAAACCGATCGCTCTTACACTACCGAAATCCATTTATTGAACGACAAAGATCTGCATAACATCTTGTCGAAAAACTCCAAATCTAACATCGCTCGAGTGATGTTCGAGGACGTCAAAGCCGAAGAATTCGTTCAGCGAAACACGTCGTCAATTTTGTATTTCAAATCTGAAGGAGTAACGGATCTCGCCAGCCCGCAGTTGGACAAAAACGATGGCGTGCTCGTTTTCATGAACGCCAAACAAGAAGAGATGTTGAAGAAATTCGGCGGCGACGTCATCGCCCTGGATACCACTCACGCGCCCGACAAGGAGAACTTTATTTTGCAAACCTTGTTAGTGGTCGACGAGTACCGCGAAAGTTACCCGGTCGCGTTCGTTGTTAGTAATCGCAACGACGAGCCGTTGATCGAATTGTTTCTGTCATGCGTCAGAGACAAGGTGGGCCCGTTGCAGCCGAACCTGTTGATGACCGACATGGCCGAAAACGATTACAACAGCTGGATCAAAATCATGGGCAGGCCGCGTCAGCGCGTGTTCTGCTCGTGGCATGTGCACGAACAATGGCACCAGGACCTGACGATGGTCGTCGACAAGCATAAGCTGGCAAATGCGAAGCTGAAACTGTACGACCTGTCAGCCGAAACGAACAAGGCCTTGTTCGAGAAGAAGCTGCTGCACTTCCTGAACGACGAAGACGCCGACATGGCACCCTTTCTATCCCACTTTCGGGCTAACTACGCGCGCAACACCGAAGACTGGGCATACTGCCACCGGACGGGTGAACGAGCGAGCACCAACATGTACGTGAAGTCGTTCAAAAAGTACTCCAAGTATCGGTACGGCGGTACCGCTCCAGTTACGAGAAGTCTCTCGGCCGGGTTGCAAACCATAGAGAAACACCTGATACGCAAAGAGGTTGAACAGAAGAGACGAGAAAGTCGGAGCAAGTTGGCGGCCAAGCTGAGCACGCTGAGGCAACGCCATGACGCCCTCGAAGTCAACAAAGTTGGCGATAATCTGAACGCGTATATCGAGAGAACCGACGTGCCGAACGAGTGGCACGTCGGCTCGTTCGTGACGCCGAACGACGGCATCATAGAAATGTATTTGGTCTCGCAGATCATGCAGACCAAGTGCAGCAAGTGCCCGCTGCTGTGCGAGAAATGCGACGCGTGCTTTCATCAGTTCCAGTGCTCCTGCGATGACTGGTCGGTTATGTTGAATATGTGCAAGCACATACATGCGTTGGGATTGTTTTTGAGGTACGATTTCAAGTCGGACGAGTCGGTCACGGAGTACGTGTCGGCCGAGTCCGTATTGATGGACGAAGAACCGTCTATCGAAATTGTTTCTGGTTCGGAAGACGTGGCCACGTCGAGTACATCGGAAGTTACAGAAGAATCGTTCGAGGGCGAGAAGCGCGAAATAGAAGCGCTTTTCCAAAAGCTGATGCAGGCAGCGACAACTATCGAGAATTTCCGTATGATTCGAGAGGGACTGACGATACTATCTGCGAATATTGTCGAGTATACGGAGTATCCCAGTGTTTAAAGTTGAAGGTTGTATCCCTATGGACGAGCAATAGATTATTTATTTAAATTTGTACATATTATAATAGAGTAATATTTATTAAATTGATCTCCGATATAGATATTTTTATTCGGTAGTTTTAAAATAACTGTTTTCAAAATCTTCAATTTCCTGGGGCGAACTAATAAAATGCAAAAATCTTTGGATTGGGGGCCGCTACAGCGAAACGGGTTGACACTTTCGAAAGTGAAGATCATTTCGCTCTCAAAATTTCAAACCGTTTTCCTCTAGCTATCCCCAGTCCCGAGATTTTCGCGATTTATTAGTTCCCCCCAGAGAAATTAGCGATTTCGAAAACGCCGATTCGTGTAGGTTGGGTTGCATATTCGACGTACTGAAGGCGTGAATAGAATATTTGAAAAAGTGGAGACGCCAGAAAGACGTTTTCGAAATCTTCAATTTCCTGGGGTGAACTAATAAAATGCAAAAATCTCAGGATTGGGGGCCGCTACAGCGAAACGGGTTGACACTTTCGAAAGAAGAGATCAATTTGCTCTCAAAATTGCAAACAGTTTTCCTCTAGCTATCCCCAGTCCGGAGATTGTCGCCATTTCGAAAACGTCAACTGGTGTATGTTGAGTTGCATATTTGATGTGGTGAAGGCATAACCAGAATATTAGAACATTTGAAATAAATTTGTGACGCCTTCGAAGAATTAAATATGCTATTTCTCATACGCCAATTGACGTTTTCGGATTCGCTTATTTCTCTGGGGCGAACTAATAAAATGCAAAAATTTTTGGATTGGAGGCAGCTACAGCGAAACGGGTTACACTTTCAAAAGAGGAGATCAATTTGCTCTCAAAATTGCAAACAGTTTTCCTCTAGCTATCCCCAGTCCGGAGATTGTCGCCATATTGAAAACGTCATCTGGTGTATGTTGAGTTGCATATGCGATATGCTGAAGGCATAACCAGAATATTAGAACATTTGAAATAAATTTGTGACGCCTTCGAAGAATTAAATATGCTATTTCCCATACGCCAATTGACGTTTTCGGATTCGCTCATTTCCCTGGGGCGAACTAATAAAATGCAAAAATCTTTGGATTGGAGGCAGCCACAGCGAAACGGGTTGACACTTTCGAAAGAGGAGATCAATTTGCTCTCAAAATTTAAAACCGTTTTCCTCTAGCTATCCCCAGTCCGGCGATTTTCACGTTTTATTAGTTCCCCCCAGAGAAATTCGCCGTTTCGGAAACGGCATTTGGTGTATGTTGAGTTGCATATTCAACGTGCTGAAGGCATTACCAGAATTTTATAAAATCTGAAATACAATTGTGACGCCTTCGAAGGATAACATATGCTATTTCTCATACGCCAATTGACGTTTTCGAAGTCGCTAATTTCTCTGGGGCGAACTAATAAAATGCAAAAATCTTTGGATTGGAGGCAGCCACAGCGAAACGGGTTGACACTTTCGAAAGAGGAGATCATTTGGCTTTCAAAAGTTCAAACCGTTTTCCTCTAGCCATCCCCAGTCCGGAGATTTTCACCGTTTTGAAAAAGCAATCGGTGTATGTTGAGTTGCATATTCGACGTGCTGAAGGCATTTTCAGTATATCCGCTGACGTTTTCGAAATCGCTAATTCCTCTGGGGCGAACTCAAAAAATGCAAAAATCTTTGGATTGGCGGCACCTACTGCGAAACGGGTTGACACTTTGGAAACAGGAGATCAATTTGATCTCAAAATTTCAAACCGTTTTCCTCTAGCTATCCCCAGTCCGGAGATTTTCACGTTTTATTAGTTCCCCCCAGAGAAATTCGCGATTTCGGAAACGGCAATTGGTGTATGTTGAGTTGCATATTCAACGTGCTGAAGGCATTACCAGAATTTTATCAAATTTGAAATACAATTGGGGCGCCTTCGAAGAATAAAATATGCTATTTCTCATACGCCAATTGACGTTTTCGAAGTCGCTAATTTCTCTGGGGCGAACTAATAAAATGCAAAAATCTTTGGATTGGAGGCAGCCACAGCGAAACGGGTTGACACTTTCGAAAGAGGAGATCATTTGGCTTTCAAAATTTCAAACCGTTTTCCTCTAGCTATCCCCAGTCCGGAGATTTTCACCGTTTTGAAAAAGCAATCGGTGTATGTTGAGTTGCATATTCGACGTGCTGAAGGCATTTTCAGTATATTCGCTGACGTTTTCGAAATCGCTAATTCCTCTGGGGGGAACTCAAAAAATGCAAGAATCTTTGGATTGGCGGCACCTACTGCGAAACGGGTTGACACTTTGGAAACAGGAGATCAATTTGATCTCAAAGTTTCAAACCGTTTTCCTCTAGCTATCCCCAGTCCGGAGATTTTCACGTTTTATTAGTTCCCCCCAGAGAAATTCGCCGTTTCGAAAAAGTCAATTGGTGTATGTTGAGTTGTATATTCGACGTGCTGAAGGCATTTTCAGTATATTCGCTGACGTTTTTGAAATGGCTAATTTCTTTGGGGCGAACTAATAAAATGCAAAAATCTTTGGATTGGCGGCACCTACTGCGAAACGGGTTGACACTTTGGAAACAGGAGATCATTCGGCTTTCAAAATTTCAAACCGTTTTCCTCTAGCTATCCCCAGTCCGCAGATTTTCGAGTTTTATTAGTTCCCCCCAGAGAAATTCGCGATTTCGGAAACGGCAATTGGTGTATGTTGAGTTGCATATTCAACGTGCTGAAGGCATTACCAGAATTTTATCAAATTTGAAATACAATTGGGGCGCCTTCGAAGAATAAAATATGCTATTTCTCATACTCCAATTGACGTTTTCGAAATCGCTAATTCCTCTGGGGCGAACTCAAAAAATGCAAAAATCTTTGGATTGGCGGCACCTACTGCGAAACGGGTTGACACTTTGGAAACAGGAGATCAATTTGATCTCAAAATTTCAAACCGTTTTCCTCTAGCTATCCCCAGTCCGGAGATTTTCACGTTTTATTAGTTCCCCCCAGAGAAATTCGCGATTTCGGAAACAGCAATTGGTGTATGTTGAGTTGCATATTCAACGTGCTGAAGGCATTACCAGAATTTTATCAAATTTGAAATACAATTGGGGCGCCTTCGAAGAATAAAATATGCTATTTCTCATACGCCAATTGACGTTTTCGAAGTCGCTAATTTCTCTGGGGCGAACTAATAAAATGCAAAAATCTTTGGATTGGAGGCAGCCACAGCGAAACGGGTTGACACTTTCGAAAGAGGAGATCATTTGGCTTTCCAAATTTCAAACCGTTTTCCTCTAGCTATCCCCAGTCCGGAGATTTTCACCGTTTTGAAAAAGCAATCGGTGTATGTTGAGTTGCATATTCGACGTGCTGAAGGCATTTTCAGTATATTCGCTGACGTTTTCGAAATCGCTAATTCCTCTGGGGGGAACTCAAAAAATGCAAAAATCTTTGGATTGGCGGCACCTACTGCGAACCGGGTTGACACTTTGGAAACAGGAGATCAATTTGATCTCAAAGTTTCAAACCGTTTTCCTCTAGCTATCCCCAGTCCGGAGATTTTCACCGTTTTGAAAAAGCAATCGGTGTATGTTGAGTTGCATATTCGACGTGCTGAAGGCATTTTCAGTATATTCGCTGACGTTTTCGAAATCGCTAATTCCTCTGGGGGGAACTCAAAAAATGCAAAAATCTTTGGATTGGCGGCACCTACTGCGAACCGGGTTGACACTTTGGAAACAGGAGATCAATTTGATCTCAAAGTTTCAAACCGTTTTCCTCTAGCTATCCCCAGTCCGGAGATTTTCACCGTTTTGAAAAAGCAATCGGTGTATGTTGAGTTGCATATTCGACGTGCTGAAGGCATTTTCAGTATATTCGCTGACGTTTTCGAAATCGCTAATTCCTCTGGGGGGAACTCAAAAAATGCAAAAATCTTTGGATTGGCGGCACCTACTGCGAAACGGGTTGACACTTTGGAAACAGGAGATCAATTTGATCTCAAAGTTTCAAACCGTTTTCCTCTAGCTATCCCCAGTCCGGAGATTTTCACGTTTTATTAGTTCCCCCCAGAGAAATTCGCCGTTTCGAAAAAGTCAATTGGTGTATGTTGAGTTGCATATTCGACGTGCTGAAGGCATTTTCAGTATATTCGCTGACGTTTTCGAAATGGCTAATTTCTTTGGGGCGAACTAATAAAATGCAAAAATCTTTGGATTGGCGGCACCTACTGCGAAACGGGTTGACACTTTGGAAACAGGAGATCATTCGGCTTTCAAAATTTCAAACCGTTTTCCTCTAGCTATCCCCAGTCCGCAGATTTTCGAGTTTTATTAGTTCCCCCCAGAGAAATTCGCGATTTCGGAAACGGCAATTGGTGTATGTTGAGTTGCATATTCAACGTGCTGAAGGCATTACCAGAATTTTATAAAATCTGAAATACAATTGTGACGCCTTCGAAGGATAACATATGCTATTTCTCATACGCCAATTGACGTTTTCGAAGTCGCTAATTTCTCTGGGGCGAACTAATAAAATGCAAAAATCTTTGGATTGGAGGCAGCCACAGCGAAACGGGTTGACACTTTCGGAAGAGGAGATCATTTGGCTTTCAAAAGTTCAAACCGTTTTCCTCTAGCCATCCCCAGTCCGGAGATTTTCACCGTTTTGAAAAAGCAATCGGTGTATGTTGAGTTGCATATTCGACGTGCTGAAGGCATTTTCAGTTTTTTTGCTGACGTTTTCGAAATGGCTAATTTCTTTGGGGCGAACTAATAAAATGCAAAAATCTTTGGATTGGAGGCAGCCACAGCGAAACGGGTTGACACTTTCGAAAGAGGAGATCATTCGGCTTTCAAAATTTCAAACCGTTTTCCTCTAGCTATCCCCAGTTCGGAGATTTTCACCGTTTTGAAAAAGCAATTGGTGTATGTTGAGTTGCATATTCGACGTGCTGAAGGCATTTTCAGTATATCCGCTGACGTTTTCGAAATCGCTAATTCCTCTGGGGCGAACTCAAAAAATGCAAAAATCTTTGGATTGGCGGCACCTACTGCGAAACGGGTCGACACTTTGGAAACAGGAGATCAATTTGATCTCAAAATTTCAAACCGTTTTCCTCTAGCTATCCCCAGTCCGGAGATTTTCACGTTTTATTAGTTCCCCCCAGAGAAATTCGCGATTTCGGAAACAGCAATTGGTGTATGTTGAGTTGCATATTCAACGTGCTGAAGGCATTACCAGAATTTTATCAAATTTGAAATACAATTGGGGCGCCTTCGAAGAATAAAATATGCTATTTCTCATACTCCAATTGACGTTTTCGAAATCGCTAATTCCTCTGGGGCGAACTCAAAAAATGCAAAAATCTTTGGATTGGCGGCACCTACTGCGAAACGGGTTGACACTTTGGAAACAGGAGATCAATTTGATCTCAAAATTTCAAACCGTTTTCCTCTAGCTATCCCCAGTCCGGAGATTTTCACGTTTTATTAGTTCCCCCCAGAGAAATTCGCGATTTCGGAAACAGCAATTGGTGTATGTTGAGTTGCATATTCAACGTGCTGAAGGCATTACCAGAATTTTATCAAATTTGAAATACAATTGGGACGCCTTCGAAGAATAAAATATGCTATTTCTCATACGCCAATTGACGTTTTCGAAGTCGCTAATTTCTCTGGGGCGAACTAATAAAATGCAAAAATCTTTGGATTGGAGGCAGCCACAGCGAAACGGGTTGACACTTTCGAAAGAGGAGATCAATTGGCTTTCAAAATTTCAAACCGTTTTCCTCTAGCTATCCCCAGTCCGGAGATTTTCACCGTTTTGAAAAAGCAATCGGTGTATGTTGAGTTGCATATTCGACGTGCTGAAGGCATTTTCAGTATATTCGCTGACGTTTTCGAAATCGCTAATTCCTCTGGGGGAACTCAAAAAATGCAAAATTCTTTGGATTGGCGGCACCTACTGCGAAACGGGTTGACACTTTGGAAACAGGAGATCAATTTGATCTCAAAGTTTCAAACCGTTTTCCTCTAGCTATCCCCAGTCCGGAGATTTTCACGTTTTATTAGTCCCCCCAGAGAAATTCGCCGTTTCGAAAAAGTCAATTGGTGTATGTTGAGTTGCATATTCGACGTGCTGAAGGCATTTTCAGTATATTCGCTGACGTTTTTGAAATGGCTAATTTCTTTGGGGCGAACTAATAAAATGCAAAAATCTTTGGATTGGCGGCACCTACTGCGAAACGGGTTGACACTTTGGAAACAGGAGATCATTCGGCTTTCAAAATTTCAAACCGTTTTCCTCTAGCTATCCCCAGTCCGCAGATTTTCGAGTTTTATTAGTTCCCCCCAGCGAAATTCGCGATTTCGGAAACGGCAATTGGTGTATGTTGAGTTGCATATTCAACGTGCTGAAGGCATTACCAGAATTTTATCAAATTTGAAATACAATTGGGGCGCCTTCGAAGAATAAAATATGCTATTTCTCATACTCCAATTGACGTTTTCGAAATCGCTAATTCCTCTGGGGCGAACTCAAAAAATGCAAAAATCTTTGGATTGGCGGCACCTACTGCGAAACGGGTTGACACTTTGGAAACAGGAGATCAATTTGATCTCAAAATTTCAAACCGTTTTCCTCTAGCTATCCCCAGTCCGGAGATTTTCACGTTTTATTAGTTCCCCCCAGAGAAATTCGCGATTTCGGAAACAGCAATTGGTGTATGTTGAGTTGCATATTCAACGTGCTGAAGGCATTACCAGAATTTTATCAAATTTGAAATACAATTGGGGCGCCTTCGAAGAATAAAATATGCTATTTCTCATACGCCAATTGACGTTTTCGAAGTCGCTAATTTCTCTGGGGCGAACTAATAAAATGCAAAAATCTTTGGATTGGAGGCAGCCACAGCGAAACGGGTTGACACTTTCGAAAGAGGAGATCAATTGGCTTTCAAAATTTCAAACCGTTTTCCTCTAGCTATCCCCAGTCCGGAGATTTTCACCGTTTTGAAAAAGCAATCGGTGTATGTTGAGTTGCATATTCGACGTGCTGAAGGCATTTTCAGTATATTCGCTGACGTTTTCGAAATCGCTAATTCCTCTGGGGGGAACTCAAAAAATGCAAAAATCTTTGGATTGGCGGCACCTACTGCGAACCGGGTTGACACTTTGGAAACAGGAGATCAATTTGATCTCAAAGTTTCAAACCGTTTTCCTCTAGCTATCCCCAGTCCGGAGATTTTCACCGTTTTGAAAAAGCAATCGGTGTATGTAGCGTCCGTAGTGTGTGCATTCGCGACTGAATAAAATGGTCAAAAAAAACACGAGAGAAAAGTGGACTGTACTCGAAAAACAAACATGCAGAATAATACGCCCGACGCTACAAAGTGCAAGAAAAACCATAACGGTTCAAACCGGCACGGCACGTTTACGCACGGAGGACAGATAACGCATGTACATTCTCCCGGCCGCTGACCAGTGGTCAGAGGGTAGAAAGATTAGACTAAACATCTTATAAATGATAATGCCGTAAGATAAGACTAAACATCTTATAATGATAGATTAACAATTAGTGCAACCAGTGACTAATCGTGTTTATCTACTGGTAAATAAATCAAGTGAATTGTCGGGACGGTCTTCAACTGCCCATTGACACGGATCTGGACAGTACGGATGACGCCATTCTTGTCAGGAAAGCATCGTTCAATGCGAGCAAGCGGCCATTCCATTGGTAGGACATTCAATTGTCGGTGTAACACAACCTGGCCTTCGGTGAAATTAGGCTGTGGGTCAAGCCACTTAGAGCGGCAGCGAAGTTGATTTACATAATCAACGGACCATAGCTTCCAAAATTCAGTCAAACGGCGACAGTTGGCACGATATTGGGCCGATAGCGGTATTGACACAGTCGACTCGGATGGTTCAGGTATAACTGACAGATTGCGGCCAATGAGGAAGTGACCTGGTGTCAAAACTTCATTGTCGGTCTCGGAGGTCCTCGAATAGACCAGGGGACGAGAGTTGAGTAGCCCTTCAATCTGGGTCAATAGGACTCGGAGTTCGTTGTACGTGAGCGTCTGCCCATTTGTGACAATAGGCAAGAAACGTTTAGCGCTCTTGACAGCAGACTCCCATATTCCACCTCGGTGCGGAGTATACGGTGGGTTGAATTTCCATTGAATGGAATTAGTAAGCGCATAGTCGGATATCAGTTTGTCTCCAAAGTTCAAGTAGCGATCGGCACCCTTGAAGTTAGTCCCATTATCGGAATGTATTGTTGTTGGTAGACCACGGCGGGCAACAAAACATTTCAGAGCATGCAAAAACTCTTCAGTTGATAATGAAGGTGCTAACTCAATATGAACAGCGCGCGTGGCGAAGCAGATAAACACAGCAGCGTAAGCTTTGGCATACTTTGTGGTGCGGTGATAGTTACATTTAACGGTAAATGGGCCCGCGTAATCGACGCCGATGATTGCAAATGGAGGCCTTGGATTCACTCGATCAAGGGGCAAGTCAGCCATAAGCTGGGGCCTTGCCTTAGAGAGGTGACGGCGACATGGTACGCAGCGACTCAACACAGCTTTGATCACACCGGTGATACCTCCAATGAACACATATTGGACAGATAGATAGGCATAAAGGAACATTCGAGTAGCATGGAAGTATCGTTCGTGGATATGGCGGACAAATATGGTTGTAAAGTGACAGCGAGACGGCAGAATTATCGGATTTCTGCGGTCATAGGAAACACCAGCATTTTGGATACGGGTTCGAGAACGAATGAGCCCGCATTCATCAAGAAAAGGCGCGTGACGACGTAAGCGACTGCGTTTGCAGATCCTACGGTTTGACCTCAACCGTTGGTATTCATCAGCAAACATTGTATGCTGGGTAACTCGGATCAAGTGTTGCTCAGCAAAGATTAGATCAACCAATGCAACTTGGGTTGGCTGCTTCAATGTTGCCTTAGATCGCCAGCGGCGACATATTGCCTTGACAGTAGCGTACAAGCGGACTAGCTTGAGGTACGATGAACATGACTCAATTATCACGCTATCCCCGGTGTTATCAGCTACGACAAGGGCAACGGCTTTTGGTTTGGAGAGATAGGTTTTACAACGGTCATCTATCTCGAAGACAGACTTAGGGATTTCATCCTGGATGATGAACTCAGGACCAAAATACCATAACGATAATGTAGACAATTGATCGGTAGTCAGACCACGGGTAGCAAGATCAGCTGGGTTCAGTTTACCGCTGATGTGACCCCAATGATCACTTGGAAATTTTGAAATGATTTTCGCGATACGATTGCGGACAAAAATCTTCCAATCACTGGGTGGTCGAGCCAACCAAGATAGGACAATGGATGAGTCGGAATACAGGTGAACATGGTGGTCCTCCACGATGATTGTATTGCGCACACGGTTGACTAAATCGGACAGCAACACAGCAGCTTGCAGTTCCAACTGCGGCACAGTTAAGGACTTGACAGGAGCTACTCGTGTCTTAGAACACAAGAGCGTAGATCTACGGGTACCAGATTCGCTAGTAACAGCGTAAACAACAGCGCAATAAGCTTGCTCAGAAGCATCACTAAACCCAATGATACGGTCTTTAGTGTCGTTGCCTACAAAACGAGGGTAGGTTAGGCGCTTAACATCAATTAGGTCAGCGATGTACAAACGGAAAGCGTCAGCTATTTGGTCTGGCAAGGGATCATCCCACTTGACACCAAGCTTCCATAATTGCTGGAACAGTATCTTACCTCGGATGACAATGGGTGAGGCAAAACCCAGCGGGTCAAACAGTTTGGATACCGTCGATAATACCAAACGTTTTGTAACGATGTTGGTGTTCATACCAAAATCAGTCTTCAGCTGGAACACGTCGAGAGATGGGACCCACGAGAGGCCCAATATTGATAGCGAGTCATTGCCACCAAAACTCTTAGACAGCTTGGTTTCAATCAGCTCAGGATCAATAGAGTCTAATACATCACGTGAATTAGACTGGTACTTTCTTAACTGGAATCCCGCACCGGCTAAAACTCCATGGACAATCTTACGGATTCGAATAACCTCAGAATCAGAATCGGCTCCAAAAAACCAATCATCCATGTAGAAACACTTGCGAATGATCTCAGCGACCATTGTGTCAGTTGGTTCGTATTCTTCAGCTAGTTTGTCCAAGCACTTGGTGGCTTGGTAAGATGCTGGACCGGTGCCGTATGTAACAGTATTTAATTCGTAGACTAGGTTCTTCCATAGAATGGATTGGTACATACGGTCTGATTTGTGGACTAGGATGCATCGGTACATCTTGGCAACATCACCAGATACAGCGTACTTATAACAACGGAAACGAAGTAAATGATCAAATAGTTCAGGCTGCAGTACTGGACCAACCATAAGTATGTCGTTCAGTGACAACCCTGAGCGCGTTTCAGACGACGCGTTGAAGACAACACGCAGTTGGGTGGTTGTGCTAGAGGGCTTCAGAACAGCATGGTGCGGAATGAAGTGTCGCTTAGTGACATCGGCATTTGGAATGGCAGTCATATGGCCTAAATTAATGTATTCTTGCATGAACTCATCGTACTTGATGGCAATTGGGTTGGATAGGCGGCGTTCAATACGCTTGTAGTATGATAGCGTTTGATCGTAGTTATTCACAATGCAGGATGGATCCCGGTTGAATGGCAATCGGACGACGAATTTACCGCTGGAGTTGCGGGTAAATGTTTGTTCAAAATGCTTCTCGCATTGGATGGCTTCAGACGAAATATCAGGACTACTAGGTATTGACTCAACTTCCCAGAAACGCTGTAGACGTTGATCAATATTATCAAGAGTCAAACCGCAATACAAAGGGCTTGACTCGGAGTGAGGCAGCTTAAGGTTAGGAACTCCTGATGACGACAGAGTCCAACCTAATGTTGTGTCTCTCAGACAGAGAGATCCGATGTTCACAACATTACCACGAACACAACGGTTGTAGGCTTCAATGCCAAGTAATGCATCAACCTCAGATATTGATACAGTCGATGCGTAGTAGGCAGGGTCAGCAAGTTGATACTTACTCAGGCCTGTGCACAGCGAACCTAACTGTAAATTACGGACTGAATATGGTAGTTTTGTGTTAATCACATTGAATGAGGTCTCAAAGTGGAATGGCTTGGTTTGAGACTCGAGAGATAAGTGCACCATTAGCTTACTCACAGACTGAGTACCATTAACACCCGACACTTTCTGCGCAAATTCACATCGCGATGTTGGAATCTGTAGGCGGGATACGAAGGATTTAGTGATGAGGTTCAGCTGAGAGCAGCTATCCAGTAGGACACGCATCTCTCCGCTTGTCTTGCCAGAGACAAATTTCACCACAGCAGTTGGTAACAAAACGGTCGGGTTACGAATTGACAGCATCGAGGCATTAGGGGTGACAACTGATACAGTAACAACCTTCACATCTGGAGCATTGGCAGCAGCAGAGTTATCAGTTGACTTCTCCTCATCGAAATGGAGAAGAGTATGATGCGCGAGTTTGCACTTAGTGCATCTTGGTTGTTTTGGGCACTCACTGGTTTTGTGACTCGTGTTGAAGCAATTACGACAGACAGGTTTGGATTTCAGCGAACCATATCGTTCACGAGGAGTTTTGGTTCTGAAATCGTCGCAATCGATCAGCAGATGTGACTGGGCACATATCGGACATTTCGGTTTACCAGACTTGTCAGAACATCCGGATGCAACCAACGAAGTACTGCGTTTTGACGGGGTATTCACACGAATAGACGAACTAGTTTTTGGATTGGCAAAGGGGCTTGCGTTTCCATCCGTTTTTCGTTTGCTAATTGAAGAAATATTCTCCAAGAATTGACGTAAGAGATCCCATGAGGGAAATACGGTGTTGGTCGTTAGCGTTTTCTCAAACTCGTTGAAAGTCGGCTCATCAAGGCGCTCGGATACAATGTAGCTCACTAGGGAGCTCCAATTCTTTGTCCTCTCACCACAGGCTTCGAGGCCTTTAAGGGCTTTGTCAACAGTTGAGAGCAATATTGGTACCTCCTTTGCGTTCTTGATACGGTTGACCGAAAAGAGAGTATCAAAATGCACACGAATAATCGATTTCATGTCCTTGTACTCGTTGACCATAAGGCTTACTGCCTGATCATAACCAGAGTCAGTTAAAGGCAAGTTTTTGATCCTATCAAAGGGCTCACCAGTACAGGACTTTTTGAGGTAGGCTAGCTTCTTGACTTTTGGGATGTTGGCTTCATTGTGCACCAAATTTTCGAAAAGTGCCCAAAAATCCAGAAAGTTCTCAATCTTACCATCAAATACTGGTAAGTCGATTTTCGGCAATTTTACACCACCGCCATCGGGGAGGGTGGAGTTTAGCGATGCGTTCAACGAATAGCGGTTACGGTTGCCTTCAAATTCGGCAATAAAAGCATTTGCCTTACCTCGAACAGAAACAACAGTAGCTGATATGCTATCTCGATCAGCAATGATGGCATCTTCAGCGCTGGTGTCCTCAGTAATATGGCTGTAACCTTCTCGAATGATTTTCCGAAACTCGTCGTATTCATAGGCGAGTTCATCCAAAGCTGCTCGAACTTCACTAACGTTGGCCAAGGTACACGGTTTACCTACAGCGAGTGTGAGGATGCTGCATGCTTTTGCGATGGAACGTTTCGCCAAACGTGAGCTGCGATCATAGTCGAAAACGGACATCTTGTATCGGAACAGAGATGTACAGACGCGAACACGAACGAGCAATATGTATGTCAGGTAATACACATGCACTCGCGACTGATTGCAGTATGTATGGCTATCGGAAGTACATACATACGCGAAAACGCATACAGTATGATTGACGGCAACACATGTACGCGGAAACGCACAAAGTACACAACACTACTTATGCGGCGAAAAGGTACGAATTATCCGGCCTGGTATGGACCATAATGTAGCGTCCGTAGTGTGTGCATTCGCGACTGAATAAAATGGTCAAAAAAAAAACACGAGAGAAAAGTGGACTGTACTCGAAAAACAAACATGCAGAATAATACGCCCGACGCTACAAAGTGCAAGAAAAACCATAACGGTTCAAACCGGCACGGCACGTTTACGCACGGAGGACAGATAACGCATGTACAGTGTATGTTGAGTTGCATATTCGACGTGCTGAAGGCATTTTCAGTATATTCGCTGACGTTTTCGAAATCGCTAATTCCTCTGGGGGGAACTCAAAAAATGCAAAAATCTTTGGATTGGCGGCACCTACTGCGAAACGGGTTGACACTTTGGAAACAGGAGATCAATTTGATCTCAAAGTTTCAAACCGTTTTCCTCTAGCCATCCCCAGTCCGGAGATTTTCACCGTTTTGAAAAAGCAATCGGTGTATGTTGAGTTGCATATTCGATGTGCTGAAGGCATTTTCAGTATAATCGCTTACGTTTTCGAAATCGCTAATTCCTCTGGGGCGAACTCAAAAAATGCGAAAATCCTTGGATTTGCGGCACCTACTGCGAAACGGGTTGACACTTTGGAAACAGGAGATCAATTTGATCTCAAAGTTTCAAACCGTTTTCCTCTAGCTATCCCCAGTCCGGAGATTTTCACGTTTTATTAGTTCCCCCCAGAGAAATTCGCCGTTTCGAAAAAGTCAATTGGTGTATGTTGAGTTGTATATTCGACGTGCTGAAGGCATTTTCAGTATATTCGCTGACGTTTTTGAAATGGCTAATTTCTTTGGGGCGAACTAATAAAATGCAAAAATCTTTGGATTGGCGGCACCTACTGCGAAACGGGTTGACACTTTGGAAACAGGAGATCATTCGGCTTTCAAAATTTCAAACCGTTTTCCTCTAGCTATCCCCAGTCCGCAGATTTTCGAGTTTTATTAGTTCCCCCCAGAGAAATTCGCGATTTCGGAAACGGCAATTGGTGTATGTTGAGTTGCATATTCAACGTGCTGAAGGCATTACCAGAATTTTATCAAATTTGAAATACAATTGGGGCGCCTTCGAAGAATAAAATATGCTATTTCTCATACGCCAATTGACGTTTTCGGATTCGCTAATTCCTCTGGGGCGAACTCAAAAAATGCAAAAATCTTTGGATTGGCGGCACCTACTGCGAAACGGGTTGACACTTTGGAAACAGGAGATCAATTTGATCTCAAAATTTCAAACCGTTTTCCTCTAGCTATCCCCAGTCCGGAGATTTTCACGTTTTTGAAAACGCATTCGAAGCGGTGTATGTTGAGTTGCATATTCACGTGCTGAAGGCATTTTCAGTATATTCGCTGAGTTTTCAAATGCTAATTTCTTTGGGGCGAACTAATAAAATGCAAAAATCTTTGGATTGGCGGCACCTACTGCGAAACGGGTTGACACTTTGGAAACAGGAGATCAATTTGATCTCAAAATTTCAAACCGTTTTCCTCTAGCTATCCCCAGTCCGCAGATTTTCGAGTTTTATTAGTTCCCCCCAGAGAAATTCGCGATTTCGGAAACAGCAATTGGTGTATGTTGAGTTGCATATTCAACGTGCTGAAGGCATTACAAATTTATCAAATTAATAATTGGCGCTTGAAGATAATATGCATTTCTCATACCAATGACGTTTCGAAGTCGCTAATTTTCTGGGGCGAACTAATAAAATGCAAAAATCTTTGGATTGGGGCACCACGCGAAACGGGTTGACACTTTGAAAAGGGATCATTGTTCAAATTTCAAACCGTTTTCCTCTAGCTATCACCCAGTCCGGAATTTCCGTTTGAAAAAGCAATTGGTGTATGTTGAGTTGCATATTCGACGTGCTGAAGGCATTTTCAGTATATTCGCTGACGTTTTCGAAATGCTAATTCTTGGGGGAACTAAAAATGCAAAAATCTTTGGATTGGCGGCACCTACTGCGAACGGGTTGACACTTGGAAAAGGAGATCATTTGTTCAAATTTCAAACCGTTTTCCTCTAGCTATCCCAGTCCGGATGTTATTATTCACCGTTTGAAAGGCAATGGATGGTGTATTGGTGAAGTATTCGAGTGCTGAAACATTTCTGTATATTTCGCTGACGTTTTCGAATCGCTAATTTCTCTGGGGCGAACTAATAAAATGCAAAATCTTTGGATTGGCGGCACCTACTGCGAACGGGTTGACACTTTGAAACAGGATCATTTGACTCAAATTCAAACGTTTCTCTAGCTATCCCCAGTCCGGAGATTTTCCCGTTTGAAAAAGCATGTGTATGTGAGTGCATATTCGACTGCTGAAGGCATTTTCTGTATATTCGCTGACGTTTTCGAAATCGCTAATTCCTTGGGAACTCAAAAAATGCAAAATCTTTGATTGCGCACTTCGCGAACGGTTCACTTTGGACAAAGGAATCAATTGTTCAATTCAAACCGTTCTCTAGCTATCCAGTCGGAACGATTTTGTTCAGAAATTCCGTTTCGAAACGCAATTCGTGTTTTGAGTTGATATTCACGTGCTGAAGCATTTCGAACGCTGCGTTTTGAATCTATTCCGGTGAGATAAAAATGCAAAAATCTTTGGATTGGGGGACCTACTGCAACAGTTGAACTTTGAACGTGATCGAATCTTGGCATCTAAAAATTCAAAACCGTTTCTGAGCACCCAGTCCGGAATTTTACAAGGTTTATTTAGTTCCAGAGAATTCGCGTTTCGAAACAGTCAATTGTCGTATTTGAATGCAATTCAAGTGCTGAAGCATTACCAGAATTTTGATCAAATTTGAATCAATTGTGGTCATTCGAAGGATAAGCATATGTATTTCTAATAGCTTGACGTTTTCGAATCGCTAATTTCTTGGGGCGAACTAATAAAATGCAAAAATCTTTGGATTGGAGGCAGCCCAGCGAAACGGGTTGACACTTTCGAAAGAGGAGATCATTTGGCTTTCAAAATTTCAAACCGTTTCCTCAGCATCCCCAGTCCGGAGATTTTCAACCGTTTTGAAAAACATATAGGTGTATGTTGAGTTGCATATTCGACGTGATGAAGGCATTTCAGTATAATTCTTTGCGTGACTTATTCGAAATGCATAATTTCTCTGGGGAACTCAATAAAATGCAAAATCTTTGGATTGGAGCACCTCGCGAAACGGGTCTGACACTTTGGAAACAGGAGATCAATTTGATTCAAATTAACGTTTCATTACATACCGATTTTCCGTTCTAGCCCAGAGATTTCCGTTGAAAGCAATGGTGTAGGGTTGAGTTAAGCTAAAATCAGAATTCGTGCAATAGCAATGGTTCGAATATATTCGCTGACGTTTTCGAAATCGCAAATTTTCCTCTGGGGCGAACTCAAATTAATGCAAAAATCTTTGGATTTGCGGCACCTACTGCGAAACGGGTTGACACTTTCGAAAAGGAGATCATTTGGTTTCAAAGTTTCAAACCGTTTTCCTCTAGCTATCCCCAGTTCGGAGATTTTCACCGTTTTGAAAAAGCAATTGGTGTATGTTGAGTTGCATATTCGACGTGCTGAAGGCATTTTCAGTATATTCGCTGACGTTTTCGAAATGCTAATTCTTGGGGGAACTAAAAAATGCAAAAATCTTTGGATTGGCGGCACCTACTGCGAAACGGGTTGACACTTTGGAAACAGGAGATCAATTTGTTCAAAATTTCAAACCGTTTTCCTCTAGCTATCCCCAGTCCGGAGATTTTCACGTTTTATTAGTTCCCCCAGAGAATTCGCGATTTCGGAAACGATGTGTTGAGTGATTCACGTGAAGCATTACAGATTTTATCAAATTGAATACAATTGTGCCCTTCGAGATAAATATGTATTTCTATCGCATGACGTTTTCGAGTCGTAATTCTCTGGGGAACTAAAAATGCAAAAATCTTTGGATTGGAGGCAGCCACAGCGAAACGGGTTGACACTTTCGAAAGAGGAGATCATTTGGCTTTCAAATTTCAAACCGTTTTCCTCTAGCTATCCCCAGTCCGGAGATTTTCACCGTTTTGAAAAAGCAATGGTGTATGTGAGTTGCATATTCGACGTGCTGAAGGCATTTTCGTATATTCGCTGACGTTTTCGAAATGCTAATTCTTGGGGGAACTAAAAAATGCAAAATCTTTGGATTGGCGGCACCTACTGCGAACGGGTTGACACTTTGGAAACAGGAGATCAATTTGATCTCAAAGTTTCAAACGTTTTCCTCTAGCTATCCCAGTCCGAGATTTTCAGTTATTATTCCCCCAAGAAATTCGGTTCGAAAAGCAATTGGTGTATGTTGAGTTGCATATTCACGTGCTGAAGGCATTTTCAGTATATTCGCTGACGTTTTGAAATGCTAATTTCTTGGGGCGAACTAATAAAATGCAAAAATCTTTGGATTGGGCGACCTACTGCGAAACGGGTTGACACTTTGGAAAAGGAGATCATTGCTTCAAAGTTTCAAACCGTTTTCCTCTAGCTATCCCCAGTCCGGAATTCGAGTTTATTAGTTCCCAGAGAATTCGCCGTTTCGAAAAAGTCAATTGGTGTATGTTGAGTTGCATATTCGACGTGCTGAAGGCATTTTCAGTATATTCGCTGACGTTTTCAAATCGCTAATTTCTTGGGGCGAACTAAAAAGTGCAAAAATCTTTGGATTGGCGGCACCTACTGCGAAACGGGTTGACACTTTGGAAACAGGAGATCAATTTGATCTCAAAGTTTCAAACCGTTTTCCTCTAGCTATCCCCAGTCCGGAGATTTTCACGTTTTATTAGTTCCCCCAGAGAAATTCGCCGTTTCGAAAAGTCAATTGGTGTATGTTGAGTTGCATATTCGACGTGCTGAAGGCATTTTCTGTATATTCGCTGACGTTTTCGAAATCGCTAATTCCTTTGGGGCGAACTAATAAAATGCAAAAATCTTTGGATTGGCGGCACCTACTGCGAAACGGGTTGACACTTTGGAAACAGGAGATCAATTTGATCTCAAAGTTTCAAACCGTTTTCCTCTAGCTATCCCCAGTCCGGAGATTTTCACGTTTTATTAGTTCCCCCCAGAGAAATTCGCGATTTCGGAAACGGCAATTGGTGTATGTTGAGTTGCATATTCAACGTGCTGAAGGCATTACCAGAATTTCATCAAATTTGAAATACAATTGTGACGCCTTCGAAGAATGAAATATGCTATTTCTCATACGCCAATTGACGTTTTCGAACTCGCTAATTTCTCTGGGGCGAACTAATAAAATGCAAAAATCTTTGGATTGGAGGCAGCCACAGCGAAACGGGTTGACACTTTCAAAAGAGGAGATCATTTGGCTTTCAAAAGTTCAAACCGTTTTCCTCTAGCTATCCCCAGTTCGGAGATTTTCACAGTTTTGAAAAAGCAATCGGTGTATGTTGAGTTGCATATTCGACGTGCTGAAGGTATTTTCAGTATATTCGCTGATGTTTTCAAAATGGCTAATTTCTTTGGGGCGAACTAATAAAATGCAAAAATCTTTGGATTGGCGGCAGCTGCATCGAAACAGGTTGACACTTTCGAAAGAGGAGATCAATTTCCTTTCAAAATTTCAAACCGTTTTCCTCTAGCTATCCCCAGTCCGCAGATTTTCGAGTTTTATTAGTTCCGCCCAGAGAAATTCGCGATTTCGGAAACAGCAATTGGTGTATGTCGAGTTGCATATTCAACGTGCTGAAGGCATTACCGAAATATTCGCTGTTTTCGAAATCGCTAATTTCTCTGGGGCCAACTAATAAAATGCAAAAATCATTGGATTGGAGGCAGCTACAGCGAAACGGGTTGACACTGTCAAAAGAGGAGATCAATTTGCTCTCAAAATTTCAAACCGTTTTCCTCTAGCTATCCCCAGTCCGGAGACTTTCGCGTTTTATTAGTTCCCCCCAGAGAAATTAGCGATTTCGAAAACGTCGATTCGTGTATGTTTGGCTGCATATCCGCCGTACTGAAGGCATCACCAGCATATTCCAAAATTCGAATTAATACTGCGACGCCTTAAAAGTATCGAACATGCTATTTCACATACGCCAATTGACGTTTTCTAAAGCTTCAAATTTCCTGGGGCGAACTAATGAAATGCCAAAATCTTTGGATTGGGGGCCACTACAGCAAAACGGGTTGACACTTTAGAAAGCGGAGATCATTTCGCTCTCAAAATTTCAATCCGTTTTCCTCTAGCTACCCCTAGTACGGAGATTTTCGCGATTTATTAGTTCCCCCAGAGAAATTAGCGATTTCGAAAACGTCGATTGGTGTAGGTTGGGTTGCATATTCGACTTACTGAAGGCATTTCCAGGATATTCGAAAACTCGAATTAATATTGCGACGCCTTCAAAGTACCGAATATGCCATTTCACATACACCAAATGTCGTTTTCGAAATCTCCAAGTTCCTGTGGCGAACTGATAAAATGCAAAAATCTTTGGATTGGGGGCCGCTACAGCGAAACGGGTTGGCACTTTCGAAAGAGGAGATCATTTCGCTCTCAAAATTTCAAACTGTTTTCCTCTAGCTGTCCCCAGTCCGCAAATTTTCGCGTTTCATTAGTTCCCCCCAGAGAAATTCGCCATTTCGAAAACGTCAATTGGTGTATGTTGATTTGCATATTCGACGGGCTGAAGGCATTACAAGAATATTCGCTAAAATGGAGGCGCCTTCGACAAGTAGAATATGCTATTTGTCATACGCCAATTGACGTTTTCGGATTCGCTAATTTCTCTGGGGCGAACTAATAAAATGCAAAAATCTTTGGATTGGAGGCAGCTACGGCGAAACGGGTTGACACTTTTGAAAGAGGAGATCAATTTGCTCTCAAAATTTCAAACCGTTTTCCTCTAGCTATCTCCAGTCCGGAGATTTTCGCGTTTTATTAGTTCCCCCCAGAGAAATTAGCGATTTCGAAAACGTCAATTGGTGTAGGTTGGGTTGCATATTCGACTTACTGAAGGCATTTCCAGGATATTCAAAAATCCGAAATAATACTGCGACGCCTTCAAAGTATCGAATATGCTACTTCACATACGCCAATTGACGGTTTCGAAATCTTCAATTTCCTGGGGCGAACTAATAAAAGGCGAATAGTCGGTTCGCTCCAGATAAATAGAAGGTACAATGGGTTGGAATTATGTGCGATGTGTGGCATATGCAACGTGTCGAAGTGGCTAACACAAAAAGCTTTTCAATTTTGTGTTTCTGCGCAACGGTGCGTCACTGCCAAATTTGAACTCCACAGTCGGACTCAACATCAGAAACTGAGTAAAAAATAGTCTTTGATTCAAAAGGTTTGATTTTTGTAAATTTTGAAAAGTTCTCCAATCTATACATCATGTTTTTTGCGGTCCGAAAAAATTTTCGGAAATGTTCGGCGTCGGCGCTGGTGCAGATTACTCAGTTTTTCGAGACAAATTTGAATACGTTGTCAAAATTGAGCTACAGTCAATTTTTGACCCATTTTGACCACATTTTCGAGTGTATTTCGGCAATTTTGTCAACTTTTAAAAAATGTACTGACGCCTTAAACTCGTTGGATCTGCAATACAATTTGCACCAATATGCATTTGCGAGATTGCGAATTTCCTGGGGCGAACTGGTAAAAGGCGAAAAACGTTGGATTGGAGACTGCTAGGGGAAAACTGAAAAATACATTTTATTTGAAATTTTCTCCTCTATCCAGAATTTCAAACTGCACTGCTCTAACTGCCTACGTTCCAAAATTATTCGCGAATAGTCGGTTCGCCCCAGAAAAATAGAAGGTACAATGGGTTGGATTATGTGCGATGTGTGGCATATGCAACGTGTCGAAGGGGCTAACACAAAATGTTTTCAATTTTGTGTTTCTCGGCAACGGCGCGTCAGTGCCAAATTTGAACTCCACATTCGGACTCACGTCAGAAACTGAGTAAAAAACAGTCTTTAATTCAAAATTTTGAAAAGTTCTCCAAACTATAATACATCATGTCTTTTGTGGGCCGAAAAAATTTTCGGAGATGTTCGGCGTCGGCGCTGGCGCAGATTACTCAGTTTTTCGAGACAAATTTGAATCCGTTGTCAAAATTGAGCTACAGTCAATTTTTGACTCATTTTGACATTTTCGAGTGCGCCTTCGACACGCTGCATATGCCACACATCGCACATAATTCCAATCCATTGTACCTTCTATTTTTCTGGGGCGAAATGACAATTCGCGAATAATTTTGGAACGGAGGCTGTTAGAGCAGTGCGGTTTGAAATTCTAGATAGAAGAAAGAATTTCAAATGAAACGTATTTTTCAGTTTTCCTCTAGCAGTCTCCAATCCCAAGTATTTCGCCTTTTACCAGTTCGCCCAAGGAAATTTGCAATCTCACAAATGCATTTTGGTGCATGAAGTCATACCTGTGGTTTTGAATATTTGACTGGATTTCGAATCACGGTACTCAAATTGCGATTATTTTCTTATAATTCCAAGTGGTACCAGTCGGCAGACGCGCTAACGATCCTACCCTCTCGCCAATGTTCTAGAGTAGATTATTCAATTAATTACCGATATACGTTATTCTTTCACAACGTAAAATAAAGCTAACTACACGTTATATCAAAATAAATTCATCTAGTTTCCCTTAATTTATCCACATACCGGTCTTCCGAATTACTTCTCTCTCCCTTTTCTTCTTTTTACACATATAAGACTTCAAGACTCCTTGAAACTGAGATGCTTATTTCAGATTTGATCAAGCTTACGTATTTCTCTTCAAGGCTCTTGTTTAATTGAGCCTTTTACGACTCTTCCTGATTTTATTAAGACTCTTACGACAGGGTCATAACTGATAAAACTTCGTCCATGGAGATGCAGCAGTGGCTCTATGGGAAAGAGCGGGATTCTGGGTGCAAGACTTCTTTAAATTCCAACATTTTAGGCCATTTGACGAACTGGAAAAAAATCAACTGAATTACCCCGAAGACGTAGTTCAATATTTCCCCACTCGTCCGTTGAAAATTCATCGGAAACCTCTAGTACTATTCCACACGAATACTGGCGCTTCAAATATTCCCAGAGGAATCACAACTTTCATATTTCTTGTTTTGAATCTCGCAGTACACTTCCGTGTTTACCATTGATACACAAATGGGAAGAAATTCATTTTTCTCTCGCCATTTTCGCACTAGTTAAGAACCCCTTTACCGCTCTTCCCCACAGAGGGCGACTCATGTTGATGCCGGCGCATCCCGGAGTCACATTTCGTTAAAATACGTAACGAAGTTATTAAAAGCTATGTAATCGGTATTCCGTACATAGGCGAGATAAATTCTAACAATTATGTTTAAAAGTTCAATGCAAAAAAACAAAACTTACAGAAGTAACACAGCCGATTTTCAAAGTTGTAGCCGCATCTGTATCGCGAAAAAGAAAAAACATACGCGGCTAAACTAAACACAGAAAGTTCAGTTAAGGTAGCATGTCGCCGACATTTACATAGCAGCTACAAGCGTACCACTAAGATGGAACAAAAACTTTTGAATTCGGAGGCCGAATAGGACTAAAATTTGCATTTAGGAATAAAATTAGAGTAGGCAAAATTTCATTATGAAATATTAAAATTTTTCTATGGTCCAACGCGAGTGACGTTTCAAATGAAATTATACGTGTTATTAGAGTAGTAATTCGAATATCATAAATAGATATTTTCATCTAAACATCCACAAACGAGCGAAATTGGCTTTATTTATATCTTGTGAGGTTTTTTGGGTCGTAGCTCATTTCGCTTAATTATAAATATTTGGATAAACTCAACTATCTGATCACTGAAAACTACTTTGTTAATTACAAGTAAAGCTCCATTTGGAACTTTATTCGCGTTGGGTAATGGAAAAATATGAGGACCGATATTCCAAAACGGCCTCTGTCAATTTCTTTGAAAAATCGTTTTATAGCGCCCCATCTGGTGAGGAATCTATTAATACACATTCTGGCCTAAACAAAATCACGATATCGTGAATCTGACGCATGTAAGAAGCCAAAATAGACTCGCAAAGAGAAGAAAAAAGTTGTTCCAAAACGGCCTCTGACCACATATTTTTATCACAACAGAGGAGTCGACATTATCTTGAGAATTTTATGAATTAGAATCTACTGAAAGACACAGTATGTCTAATTTTGTGCCAAACCAAAACTAATAATTCAAAAATGTTGTTCCAAAACGGCCTCTATCCAGGAGATCCCCCACTTCACGACCGTCAAGCGCGTCTCCTGTACAAGGTACATTCAATATTTCAACGAGATAAATTTCTGTAAGTGTTCTACTAGGCAGCCCGACTATCAACCGTGACATGTAGGTGTAATACAGGGATACACCAAGTTTTTTCTTCTCCGTAAAAAAAAATACAAAACTGGACAGAGGCCGTTTTGGAAAATCACTCCTCATATCAATATTTCTCATACTTCATTTTGATTCCCAAATGCAACTTCTAGGCCCGAGTGAAGGTCTGAATTCAGCTTTTCCTCTTGACCGTTTTCGTTCCAGCCTAGTACCTACTCAACGGCTAATTCGATTAACCGATTTTACTTTTTTTTCATTTTCTTATTTTTCTTCTTGTTTTTCTTCTTATTTTTTACGCACGTTTTCTTCTTGCGAGGGACACCCACAGGTATGCTTCCGTTACTCATGCCTTGTTCGGATTTGAATTCCGAATTCGGCCTCTTTCTCCCTTGCCTCGAACAATCGACAGGATTGAAAAATGCCAGCCAATCGGGACGCGGCTTCTTTTTGTGCATTATGAGTTTCAACTTCTGCAATACGTGCGAACTAATCACTCCATCGGTGGGTGTCCACGAGTATAATAAATTCGAACATGCCGTGAACCGCCATGCGCTCAATTCGCATACTAGAAGAGCGGCCGTCTCTTGCAACCGTCGAGAACCTGTGGAACGGAAATATAAATTATAAGCACATGAAATCGGTACTATCGATGATTTGATGGGTCTGCGGTTTTTTGTACGAATCATTATCGAGTCTTAACCAGTTTTAGTTCAGGCAAATAAGGAAAATTGGAGGAAAAAGAGGTAAGGAGTTCGCTGAAAACTGTTGAGAATGCTGTCCTAACAAACCAAAGTCCCCGCACTATTCCTATCGTTAATTTTTTAGGGAGCCTAACCTTTCGCCCTCTTCTCCTAAAGAACTTTTCTTTTCAAAAATCTGTAGAACAGGGGTTCTCAACGAAAAATTTTCAAGGACCTCTGAAAAAATCGTTATAATTTCAAGGACCCCTTATCTCTCTATATATTAAAAACCAACACTCCTCCCCCTCTCCTGAAAAGAAAAAACTCCAAGGAGCCTGATATCTAAATCCCAGCCTTCGTCTAAGACATAACAAACATAATAAGACATAAAAAGACATATAATGACATAATTACCCATACTGCGGATTGCCTACCTAAAAATCAGAAAAATTGCAGGGGCAGATCAGCTACTTTCAAGGACATAATCTGTTTCAACTTAAAAGATCCCCAAGTTTTAAGACATAACCGACATAATAAGACATAAAAAGACATCTCTCTATCTCTCTATACATTAAAAACCAAAACTCCCCCCCCCCCTGAAAAAAAAACTCCGAGCCTGATATCTAAATCCCGGCCTTCGTCCCTACCACCTCCGGCTACTTTCAAGGACATAAATTTCAAGACATAACACTATCAGAGAGCCTCAGTAAACAGAAAAAGGAACTCTGACAGAACCCTACCTCCGTAGCTTTCCCTTTTTGGGGATCTTTTCTTCCCCGGTTCCCACTCCTCGAATATCACACAAATTGTGGCATCGAGTGTTTTTGTTTCGATACTCTGGACGGACGGTATTTTCACTGAAGTTTTCCGACTAATAAAGTATACAAAAATTCCATCGAGATCGACTACGAGGTACTCGAGGACCCCGAATTCAATTCTGACATCAATTTGCCTCTAAACTGCTGGATTCAGTATTCACATTACTTTCACACCGTTTTCGATAAATGTAGCATCAGGGGAGAGGAGAGGGGTCAAAATTGGAAAGATGAAAAATATAACATACGCATCACATTTAGAGTTCTTGGAGTCACTTAATTCATTTTTGATGCCAGTTTTATTCAGTATCGGAAATTATGGGAGCGGAGACGGGAACTACTATCGAAAATGTTATAGTACACAACATGGGTGCCAAATGTAAGGTACTTGTTTGCTGAAATATTCACGATAATTTTGACCGTAAATTTATAACTGTGGTATTCGGAACGGAGCAGGAGCCGTGGAATTAAAAAAAAAATACATAGCACAGCACACATTGTTTATATGTACCCTCCCTTAAAAAGAGTGATACGAAAATTACGATTTATTCCCGTGAGTCTACATTACCGATCACAAATATATTTTTTATACGTCTTCTTCAGCAAAGAATGGCGATTTTGAGCTTTTTAGAGGCGATACATTTTGAAAAGAAACGGTTGTTATAAAAAAGAAGCTCAACGCGCCTCACACTTATGGATTACTTGTACTATTATGACAACGTTGACACATCCCCAATTCAATACCACTGTTTTCGAGTTGAAGAGCAACTGGAAACGAAAAAAAAAAAAAAAAAAAAATTCAGCAACTCCCAACTTCAACTAACTGATAATGCGCATAACATATTTTTCTTCAATGTTTAGTTCAGGCCTCTCCTCCTCAATGCAACAGTTACAATACACAGATGATCACGAAAATCACGAATACCTATTTTATATTTAATACCCATCTTGTATAGTATGACGTTTTTGATCATGTTCCCCACTCCTATCACCACAGTTTTCAAGTTCGAGTAATCATAAAATATTTTACAACATGTTTAAACCTTGGCCCTCATCTCTGGCACTACAATTTTTAATTCAAGGGCAAATGTAATATTAAGATTGAATTCGAAGTCTTCAAATACCTCACTGTTCCCCAAGATACTGCCTGTCCAAGCGGTTGAAACACAAAAACTCCATTTCACATGTGTCGTGTCTCAGGGTTGACAAAAATTTCAAGTGATGGAAAGCTACGGAAATACAGAATCAAGTGCACGTAAAATGTGGACTCCTCCAATGCTCAAAATCCCATGAACTGAGAAAAAAGCTCTACAAACTTTGATTTAATGGACAAAAATCGTTTACTCGTAATTTGACTTTTTCAATAATTTTACAGCCGTTTTTGTGCGAAAATTTTCTGTTAATTTTTCAATGTCATACGACTTGACCGGAGTGACCGGTGGAATAAACAAACTTTCCACAAGGCCGGTGTTTAATATTTCGAACCCCTTCCTCCCATTTTTGACGTTTCTGGAGTAGATACGGAAAAATTATTAGAGACTACTTTTACTGAGAATCTGGGGTAGAATAATTTTTGGCCGAAAAATCTTCTTTATATCCCCTAATACTCGAGATTTTTGACAAAAAAAGATGCTAAAAGGAGGAAGAGGGTCGAACTTTTCAAAAAAATAGGGCAAAGGAGGTGACGGGGATTTTCAGTATGCTCCTACAACATCACCCTCAACAATTCTATCAAACTTGTTACAAGCCTCTTTTTTCGGTCTACTTAGCCTATTACAAGAAAGTAAGCATCAATTTTATCGAATTGTCAGGGGTGGTCTTGAATGAAGTACTGAGGACAATTCACGTTCCCCAGAACTTCTAGATGCCATCGACAGTTCTTGACAGGCCTTTAAAGAATTATTATACAGGGTGTTACTAAACGTAATAAGATATTTTAATTCAACAACAACCCCCTTCCGCTTATAATTGACTAACGAAACAAGTTTTCTCTCATTTTCCCGCAGATGCAACAGCATAGGCGGCGGGAGGCATCAGGATTCTTGTTTTCGTTTCCAGAAAAGCATTTTTGTCAGTTTTGCCACAATTTCAGAGCATGCTCACTCGCGACTGTTTTCATCTCATTTACGAAAGTTTACCAACACTATTCCGTCAATGTGAATAGGAAATCACATGGACCATTTTTCTCAGGTTACTAACTTACTTTTGTGATTCGATAAAATACTCGATGCCGTCTGCACAATGGCGTCCAAATTATAGAGATGGTTTTGAGTTGTCTCGTACGGGCAGGCTGTCACGATTCTCTCTGAAACACGAAAATGACCCGATTAGACAGTATAACCGATTTCAATACACAGGAAATGTTCGCTTCGCGTCGCATGTTTCTTACGGTATCGTATCAACTGTAAAAGAACATTATACTCAGGATGAACACTTTAGACTTACGTAATGCTTGCAACACATTGAACATTATCGTTTCACAGAAGACTTCGCTTTCCCATTTTCGTAATATTGGCAGCATGTACTTCATAATTACTTGAGTGTACGCCCACGAGAACATTTGTCGTTTGCACAGCAAAACTATAGCATCAACCCAAACTACGAACACAAAACAGTAATCAAAACATGAAACAAAGATACATATACAAGGTTATGACTAGAGCTCGGATTTTTATGATTTGTCATGTTTTCCTATATTGGAGAAGATCGCGCATATCGTGTAGATCTTTGCGGATCTTAACATTCTGAGTAAAATGAGCCCAATTTGATAGTGCATATTTTGCATATTTTAGACGTTTTAAGCGCATATTTCCTCATAATTTGACTTTTTTTTTTTTTTTTTTCATTTTTCAGTCATATTTTGGAAATTTTAGCCAAATTTTTTTTCTTTTTTTCTTTTTTTTTTTTTTTTCACTGAAAATAACAAACCTGAAAAAACCAAGAAATTCTGGAAAAAAATTTTCATACCGATACGTCGAAAGTACTACCATTTAAATCTGAAATTCAATACGAAAGTGACTGACTCCAGAACGCCTTCTGTTTTAAAAAATGACCTTCAAATTAAAAAATCCTGTCAAAAGATACCCATATCGATGTAGTATAAACGTGCATTTTTGCTGGATAAGTGCATATTTTGACGAAAATAAATGCATGTTTTATGCACACAAAAGCGTATGAAAATCCGAACTCTAGTTATGACACACTTTAAAGATTAGGAAAACAAAAGCTGATACAGATAAATAACCTCAGCTATAAATTTCGGAAATGACTTTCGTTTCCTAAAGAATATGTAGGAACAGAGCAAACACTAGATACATGTTTGAAAAGTTAGTTCAGCTTGTTCACTGATAAACTGAGGGAGATATATACATCCATTTTCGCAAAATTTTGAAGAGGATATACGGCAAGAGTGCATTATTTCCATTTGAATCGGTATGCATATAAATCGTTATTGGGATATTTCTGATACGTATGCGAAAGGAAATCAACCGTAGTTCAATGAATGTACATTCCCTTCAATTTTCAACTTAAATTTACCAAAAAAAAATACGAAAGTAAGAATCTTCTCCATACAGAACCACGTGAGGTCGGCTCACTAGCCATGTAAGCTGTGCTGCCATACTTCCTTACTCCATGACTTTCGATTAGAGGCGGTGGCCGGAAATAAAAAGATCTCGTAGCCTGTTACATTACACAAGGCGAGTCTGCTTGACATCCTTCGACACAGAACCTAGTCTTGGAATATTTGTCAGCTCTCCTAGACAGCTCTACTCCGAAATTTTCATTTTACTCCAGTAACAGTATTAATATTACGTGTATTTCAAGATAACTTACAAGGGTCATCCACTTTCTGCATAGCTTCCTTGGCATATTGTTCTGCTGTCTTATTGCCTAATTTAACGCCGTACAGTTGCCCGATCAATTTCTGCACTTCCATAGTTTTGTACAGCATGACGTTGTACGTCATTTTGTGATGTATAAGACAGAACAGGATCATCGGAATCAATAAACTACCTGCAAAATATAAAAATATCGTATTATTTTTTAGAAAAACAGGATACATTGTGAGGGAGATTTTCCACGCATCTGAAGTATACTCGAATATAACACTGTAAACGACAATTCCTTCGAATGCTAACAGTCACGGTACTTCAGCCGACTTCAACGAGAGGTTATTCGAAATAAAATTAGTCACATTACGTACTCTGAGGGATACTATAGCTGAACACCTCTGGCCATTCAGTTAACACCCCATAGGCTATCGGATGAGCTCGGTTTTTCAGGAGATCCAAACTTTCGTAAACCAAATTCAATACATTGTTGATATCTTCTGTGGTTCTATGTATATCCTCGGAGGTTTTACACAATATCGTGTAAAATCTACTCCATAAAAGTGTACACGAGATCTGAAAACAAATTAATTACAGAGAATGTTAAGCCGTCTTAGTGACTAATTAATAGTCGAGAACCTAGAGAGCTTGATCGAAGGATTGCACTACGCGAGGGAGTCTAGCCATTCTGTTTCATCACACCGTACTCCATAAGTTCCACTCATATACGCATCGAGTATTTATTTAAAATCACAGTACTTTGGACTAAAGATAGACTGGGACAGGAATCTCCAAAATCATCCTCTGTGCACGGGCTTGTATCTAATGATTCCACGCTTCAAATTTGCAGCATTTTCAATGCCCGCAACTAGAATAACCAGCAGCCCTCGACATTTGAATAACCTTCAATCTTCTACAACTTACCATACTAAGACCACCACCAGAGTTCTCATCAGCCTTAAAAATTTTCGCGAACATTTCAGACTTCAGGTGGGTTTTCATAGCATCCAGGAACCCTTTGAACACCTTGAATTCAATATCGATACAAAGGGGGACTAATTCGTGAATGATTTTCATGTCCGGCGAAGTTTGGCGCTTAACAGAGTTCGTGATCACTGCTGTCATTGCACTGAAATAAAAAATTATAATTAATATCTACTATACGAACACAAATAAATAAATGATAAGAATTTTGGCCACCGAGACTCAACGCTGGCATTTGTTCGTTCACGCCAGCCTCCTGCTCCCCACTACACGGTTTATTCTCTATTAATCTAACAGTACATTCGTCGACTCGTTTGGCTAGAAATCGAATAGCCACACATTTTAGATTTTTTCAAGGGAGAGGAGGCATCGCGGGTTTCAATTTCTGCCCGCCAATTCATTTATTCGGACGACTGTGATCTAACATTCTGTATGTAGGGTGTGCCAATTCACAATTTCCTTCTTCTGTAGTCCAGACTCCACTGAAGATGGCATAACAGCCGAAAGTACTCCAGACTACAGAAGAAAGAAATTGTGAATTGCACACCCTACATACAGAATTTACCAAGTTCACTCACACTCCAACATGGACACTATGATAACAGTCAATCAGTACACTTTCAACTTATTTGGCTTGCAATCTCGAATTGTCTAAAAGCCTAGATTATTTCATGTAGGGAACGGGGCAGAAAGGTGTTACGGGCTTCAATTTCTGTCTGACAACTCTTCACTATTCGTCCAACTGCGTGTCTGTCTGTCAGTCTAACTGACTGTGAATCTACGGGTCTTGACTGAGTCTTCTGTTTCTTTATCTTCCTCCTTACTTTCATACGTGTATCGTCAATCAGTCCAGCTGTCTGTCTAAATTATAAGGTACGATCAGCCCTTTCTCTCACACAGAAAGCATGAAAAAGTATTACGTACTAGCTGACTGTGGTCCTATTTGATTGGTTAATTGATGAAATTAAATTATTCCAGGCTGTTCTGGAATTCTTCTCTAAGCGGTAACTTTCCAAAGCCTCCTTCACTTTATCGAATTTGATAATCTTTTCGACAGGTGTCACCGATCCCGGTTCTGTAAACAGAGCAATAATTCAAGTTAATCAAATTTTCGCTAGATGAGGTTCTTCGCCCCATTTTTTCAATATCTCCACAACGTTTCTCTAACTGTTCCTCTAATCTACGAGAGAAGGTTCATTTCTCCAGCCCTCACCCTCAGTTCCAAATTTCTTGTTAAAAATAGGCACACTTGCCAGCGCTTTGTTAGCGCACGGGATAATTTCGTCAGCGCTCAAACCCTTCTGCACATATTTTCAAGAAACCGCGGAAAGGGCCAATGAAACTACAGCCCTAATTCTGGGAGCCTATTCTGAACAAAAAATTTGAAATGGCGGAACTCGAAGTTGATCTTAAAAACAACCCGAATGGAGGGAACATTTCAAATTTACTCAACTTCTTCCATAATGCTTACATTTTCAATGTCTCAGACCATTACGTATTACTTCATTCCTATCGTATCGTTTCATTCATTCGGGTTGTTCTCAAGAAAAAATGAACAAGTTGCTGGACGATATCACGGGGGCAAAATAAATAGGCGAAAACAAACTCACTGTCTCTCCGTTTCGAATAAAATGCCATATCCGTAACCCGTTTCAAGCAGGGTACCAAATCATTTTCCTCGTTTTCATTTAGCAATTCTGGCATCTCGAAACGCAAATACTTGATTTTGGACCAAACTTCTTCGAGTGGAGACACCCACGCGACTGCCGGCTCCACGATTTTCAACGGATTTTCAACGTAGAATTTGGGTAAACATGACTTCGAATTTTCAGTTTGATCGTCGATTTTTTGGCTATCGACTTCGGGCAACGTGACATTCTCCTCGCAAGCATTTGTCGCATCAGTCACAGGTAATTCAGGCGGCTGTGAATCGGAACAAGATGTCATTTCGATATCCAATTCATGCTTGGATTCAGTTTCAGTTAACACAATGGCATCTGGCTCTCCAGTCACCGAAATATCAGTAGCCGACAGTTCGTGTTTTACATTTAGAATTTCGGGTATTGCATTCATATCGTCAGTCTTCTTCACGTCTATACTTTCAGTTTTTTTTCGGTTTCCAAAAGAACCTCTGGCGAGGAACAAGAAATTAGGAATCATCTTTTGTCGCAGATTATAGCGGGAAGAGGTCCCCACTCTTTCGCACAAAACTGATACGTTTTTTACGTCGATTTTCTCGATAACAGGACTGGCAGAGGATCTTGAACTGGCCTGTGTATCCTGATCATGATTGTCGCAAGCAGAAGGAAGCACACTGACTGTATTGACTGGTGGATGATCTGCGAAATCGGAAGTAAAGAGAATTAGTAACCGGTTATGATTTGTTTTCACCAGACATTGTTACAAATAAGTACGTAGTGCATGTAAATCGAGAAATAAAAACACGATATAAGTCTTATTTTAGGCGCATTGGGATACTATTGGAATATTTAGCATCAGAAACCAGTACCGAAAATTCAGGTCCAAGTTCAGGATTAAGAATATTCACGAATCTTCGTAATTATTATTTTTATACAAGATCAACTCGATGAATCACAATTGAAATGCTCACACAAAATTGGTTCTATCTAGCGGAATTTGATATGCGTGAGCATAAATTCGCGCAGTAACTGTTCCCAAATTTAGATGTTTTATAGGAGACCAAGTGCAACGTAGCCATTGAAAGAAGATCTTGTTTAAACTGGCAGCGGTGTGTTATTGTGTTCAACTGGACCCCCTCCAAACTAATGATTCAGATTAATTTGTTTCAACAAAAAAAAGTTAGATCCAAGGCTTCTGACGATTTAATTTATTCTATCACAACCGTGCAAGTACACCGCCTATGGTCATAAGATGATAATTTAATTAACTGCCAAAATCAATTAAGACTTTATACATTGACAGCAGTATTTTATCAGGATAGACACCATATCAAATAGGAACCGAGGACTAGAACATATGCTGTAGCATGACGGTGATGGTAAAGACGAATGCTACTGAACCTAATCAAAGCCAACTAAATAGCTAAATATGTAATTTCATACACACTATCTCAGCTGAGTACAAAGGAGTGGAACGCTATAACAATTTCAGTGTGATACTCAAATGATACCGTAATGTTTGTAACTTTACATCAGGAAAGTATAATGAAGGCACCTAGAGATATCAATTTCATCTTTTCATATTAGCCTGATACCATTGTCGTTACTTCCACTAAATAAGCAGATGCCAGATGATACCTTCCTGATACAAATCTTCGGTCATTAATGTATCTGCCATGTCAATATCATACTGATATTATTTCAGATTTCCTACTTTGTGCTAGCTGGGATGAGCTGTTCCAACCAATAAACGAAAAATTCCCAATTTATTCTTTCCCACTAAAATCATGACTTGAATTGGTCTGGCACTCGAAACTGATTGCAGTAAACTATCCAAACTATATTGATATTAGCTGTACGTTTCCACACGTCATCTTAATATGTGATTTATCCAGGCGGGCAATAAGGTCATAAAATTGGTAATACTACTACTTTACTACTTATTTTGCCAACAGCCAAGTAGCAACATGCCGCTTATGATTGGAAGTATACTTTCTATCAAAAACTGACTACAGTTAAGTGATCCATAGTGAGTTAGAGTCATAGTAAGGTATGGCTCCCGTTTTTATGAGTAAATTTCGTGTTATGTTAATATGTGATTCGTGGCTACATCCAAATTTGAATAGTACGATTCGTGAAATTTGATTGGAAGAAACGGTTTGACAAAGATTTGTAATAAATTAAATCTTAACACAGGTCTGTAAAGGTAGGTAGGTATTTATTTACCTGCAGGTAATCTGCGCACTTTCGGTTGGCTGTCGGGTGCAATGCCAACAGATAGTAAAACTTGACTGAAAAAAATCATGGTAATTAAAAGTTATTGAAAGTATCCCACAGGACTTGTTAAGAATAACAATTTCCGTGATTTGAGACTCAAGCAATACAAATGGCAAGTTCGAGAGTGAAGTATGCTGTCTTAGTAAGGTATTTAAGAACAGTATCATAGAAGCTCAGCATCTTGCACAGAAAGGACAACTGTTGTAGCTTGTACGTAACGTTATAACGCAACATAAGGTAATTTTTGTGAAGACATGTTACAAAAGAAGACCGCAAGCGCACTATGTCATGAATTGCAATAACGTGAAATACAATCAAACACTAAACATCATGATATCTCCTCCAAAATGACTGTAACTATGTTATTTTTGACTGAAGCTATGATTATCAAAATTTAACAGATATTAGTTATTACAATTCGTGACAATCAGCACCCGCTTTCATGCCATTACAAACGCGATGTCTCATGAGAGATCTGCGTTACTCTCAAGGACCAACTGTCGAGAAACCGGTAATAAATGCATACTCTAGAGCCCTGTACCAATGACTAAAAACAAGACAAAACTCTCTAGAAACACTCTGTAGAGGGAAACTAATCAATGAGAAATCATACAACAGGGAAGAATTTGAGATTCGCACCGTTTTGAAGCTAGGGATGGTCCAACATGAAAAAGATGATGGATTCAAAATGTCTTCAACTATAGAACATTATTATCATTGACGACAAACAAAATCTACAGGCAAAAGGCAACGACTGGTCAACAAATTTAATATCGGATAGAAAAAAAAAAGATTTTAAAGATTTGAACAGAATTTTTTGTCTACTGGACTTGAATTTGTAGAGCCCGAGACACGAATACACAAAACACTTAGTAGCAACCAATCTAACACCAATGAATTAAGGGGGGGGGGCATACGCGCAAACTGTCGACCCAGGGTGGGGCGGGAGCTGACAAGTATCAAGATTCAGTTTTTTCCTTATTTATAATTTCTGACCTAAAAACAGACGCTTCCCAATTACGGTACGTGATATCTTTTGCCTTTTACTATTACATGTTCGGTAAATCTTGGAACTTCACGACTTGGATATCGTTCATCTGATAAAGTACGTGAAATCTTTCGCCTTTTCCTACGACTCATTTGGTAAATCTTTATAACTTCATGACGACGAAGTTGTCATTCATACGTTACGTATTAATGTATGTACTTCACATAGAAACGATGCTAGATACACAACGTTCCATCGTAAGTTAAAATACATAATTCAGAATGAAACGAAGTTGAGTACTTACATAGATTACTATCCGGGTTATATTTAACGATGGCTGGATTTTCCGTACAGTTTGCAGGAATATCTTCATCAATGACTAGTTTATCTTCTTCTTCAACATCACTTGCATCGTCTGCAGTATCCATAGAAGTGGGGAAGCTTTCACACGCATGTTGACTCAGAGCTGTAAGAGGTAACTTGACATCATCACGTTGACTGTTATAATCTATAGCATCTGAAGAGGCGTGTAATTCACCACGCGAGCATAAGTTCTTGTTAAGAGACTCATCACGTTGGCTGTTATAATCTATAGCATCTGAAGAGCCGTGTAATTCACCACGCGAGTCTAAGTTCTTGTTAACAGACTTATCACCTTGGCTGTTATAATCTATAGCCTTTAAAGAGGCGTGTAATTCACCATGCGAGCTTAAGTTCTTGTTAACAAACTCATCATGTTGGCTGTTATAATCTATAGCATCTGAAGAGGCGTGTAATTCACCATGCGAGATTAAGTTTTTGTTAACAGGCTGGCTCAGGGCTTCAAGTAACACGTTATCACTACTGGCAATGCCGATGGCCGACTGCTCCAAGTCAATTTGTGTTAGTTTCATAGTTTTCAAGTTTGTATCTGTCAGAGTGTTAGTGATAATTTGATTGGCTAGCAACCGGTCTGTGAAATCCACCGACGACTTTGGAGAATGATGCTCGATATATTCGTAGTTTTCGGGAAGTACTTCAGCCAACACTATATACTCAGAATCATCCCCATCAGAACAGCAAGGCTTCACTTTTACTTCAACTTCCGGGCATTCATCTATTTCGTTTGCAAACTCGGCGAACAGTTTGTGGCTTCTCAACGCTTCTCGATGCAAAAAGGTCATCTCATTTATAATTTGACCTATGTTATCCGATGTTTCCTTCTTGGGTGAAAGTTTTAACAAAGAATTTTGACATTTACGATCAGGAGCAGGCAATTTGGATTCTGTTTTTTCATAATTTATGAATGTGAGTTTCGTAACGTTTGACTTCAATTCATTAGCAACATTGACCGGCTCAACAATAGCAATTTTGGTAGGTGTTGATACACAATCTGACGGAGGTAGTTTTCTCTTCTTTCTCACACATGGCGCAGCATTTGGAACTGAAACAGGATTTCCGTTGTCCCCAGGATCTGGCGAAGAATTTAACCAGAAATCTTGATATTTACGATCAGGGGAATAAAATTTAGATTCTGTTTTTTCTTTATTCATAGGTGCGGGTTCACTAACATTTGATGCCAATCCACTGGTAATATTAGCCGGCTCAACAGTAGCAACTTCATTGACTTTTGATACACAATCTGATGGAAATACTTCCCACTCCGATTTCGCACATGATGCAGGATTTGGAACAGAAATAGGACTCCCGATGTATCGAGGCTCTGATTTCACTTTTTTATAGTCATCAGGTTTTGTTCGGACATCACAAGAAACTGATATTCGCGGACCTTCCTTCTCAACGTCCATTTCAGGATACTCATCTTTTTGTTTAGTAAACTCTGCAAACATTTTGGCACTTTTTAACCCCACTCTATGAGGGAAAGTCATCTCATTTAAAATTTCAGAAACATTAGGACATACTTCGTTGAGTGTATTTACCTTGAGTGAAGATCGCAACGAAGAATCTTCTGGTTTATCATTGCCAACTGGAATATGTAACGAATTTAACGGAGAATCTTTCGGATTTTCGTAAGTTCGGCGAATGAGTGATGAATTTAATGTCGTATCCTGACATTTTTGAACCGGAACATTTGACTCGGTCGTGAGTTCTGGATCGGTCACATTGATCGGATCGAAAATAGAAACGCTGAGAGCCTTGGATTCCACACTGATCTGACTTTCACCATATTTTTCTTTTATACACGGTGAAGTATTTTCAATCGTAACAAGACTCTCCTCTTTAGTACATGGCTTACGATTTTTATCATTTGACTTCAGTTCCTTGGCACTAACACGACTATCTTCTTCAGCATCTGACTCGCGATTTCTATCATCTGACTTCAGTTTATTGGCAGGAACAGGATCACCTTCTTCAGTATCTGTCTCGCAACTTCTATTATCTGGTTTCAGTTCCCTGGCAGGAACAGGACTATCTTCTTCAATATCTGACCCGCAATTCCCATCATCTGATTTCAGTTCCCTGGCACTAACACGACTATCTTCTTCAGCATCTGACTCGCGATTTCCATCATCTGACCTCAGTTTATTGGCAGGAACAGGATCATCTTCTTCAGTATCTGTCTCGCAACTTCTATTATCTGGTTTCAGTTCCCTGGTAGGAACAGGACTATCTTCTTCAGTATGTGACTCGCGATTTCTATCTGACTTCAGTTTATTGGCAGGAACAGAACTATCTTCTTCAATATCTGACTCGCGATTTCTATCATTTGACTTCAGTTCATTAGCAGTAACAAGACTATCTTCTTCACTATCTGACTTACGATTCCTATCATCTGATATTAGTTCATTGGCAATATTAACCGGCTCGAAAATAGACACGTTACTGACTTGGGAATCCAAATTAATCGGATTTTCACTGCCTTTCAACTTCAGCTCATGGGCAATGTGAATTGGTTCGAAAATAGAAACGTTCCTGACCTGGGAATTCAAATTGATCGGACTGTCACTGCCTTTCAACTTCAGTTCATCAGCAGTGTAAACTGGTTCGAAAATAGAAAAGCTACTGACTTTGGATTCCAAATTAATCGGACTTCTATTGCCTCCTGCTTTCAGGCAGGGTGAAACATTGGCAACTGAAACAAGACTCTTTTCTTCAGGGTCTGATCTAGGATTTTCATCTTCTGGAATAGGGTTCTCTTTTTTTTCAGGATCTGGTTCGAGATTTTGACCTCCAGATGTTCTTGCATCAATATCATTAGAAACTGGTGAGATTGAATCGTCTTCACTTTGCAGCAAATCGGGTAACTTCTCTTTCGAGTCCGACAAATTAGTTTCAGTTATACTAGGAGAATGATACAGGTTAAAATCCACAGGCTGGCTGAAACTATTACTCGCATTTAAGGATAATAAGTCGGGTAACGTGATTTTTATGGAAATAGGTTCTGTATAGTCGTAGACAGGAAACGATTCTTGTACAGATAAGTCCTTCTCATCATCTTTCAGAATGAGGTTCGATATATCCTGAAGTACTTTCGAAGCTGGAAAAAATTAAATTTCAATTATAATAATGTTAAGATGGTGTACTGCTTCAGAAATACATATAAATTATGGTTGAGTAAGATTACTCAAAAAAAGTTTTGTCAAGTTACCGCCAATATCAGCACCTGAAAATTGATTTTGGGTCACGCTAAGATCACATTTTTCCAATTAATCTCAAGTTACCACAGTGACCACAGACAGTAACACTATACAGCAACTTAAAATTTTTCAAAAAACAATGGCATGAGAATACATGATTCTATATGTATTTTCAACGAGGAATTTAATGCCGATGTTAATTTTTTGATTATAGTTCATTGTTTTTTCCTATCATGTAAATTTTAGTATCATCAAGATGATACTACTGATCGAACAACTATACGGGTTCAGTATTGTTATCTGTATCAGTATTCCTGCATGACAAAAAGGAATAAAACGTGAAAATTTTAATACAATTTCAATTTTGAATATGGAAAACGAGAGGTTCTCGAGAAAAATGGATAACGCCATCGTATTCAGCATTCCAAATACAACTAAAATCATATAATCTTGTTTTTTATGCTGTTGTGTAGTGTAATGATTAAAGTGATTTTTTGAACCACTAATCTATTGGTGAAATACGTCAGGAAAGTTATGACACGTTACCGACATCACTAACTGAAAACTGATTTCCAATCATTATGAAGATCACATTTCGATTCATTTTTCAAAGTTATAGCAAGTCACCCGATGATCTTGAAGAGCGAGATAATGCTTACTACTATGCGAATTCACAGGACAGGAAACATAACTTACACGTTTTTTCTCTCACTTACAAAACCTCAAATAACTTTAAAATTTCCGAAATCCAAATTCGATTGCTAAGGGGCGTAATACACTATCAAACTCATTTGAACAAATATTACCTGGTTTGTTCTGAGCATTTTTAATAAGGCTTTTCAGATTTCTCTCCAGCATTCGGTATTTTATTCGATAAGCTTCTTTCGAAGATGGTTTTTGAGCTTTACTGTCATCTGAAATTGTAAAACTGACCGTCAATACACAGAACACAAATTTAAATGATCATGATTTTATACCCGACATTAGCTTCAAGATACATTTCAATGTAATACCACAGAAAGAACTATAAATTCTTACTTTTAGCTCGCAACGAATCGATCTCCTTTATTTTTTCTTCCACAAAGGCTTTCAGTTCATTAACCTTGAAGTTCAAATTTACATTATCGTTTTCCTTCTCCTTCAATTCGGTCTCTAGTTCGCTTACTCTAATTTGCAGTTTTTTAATCTTCTACGAAATTCAAACACAATTAAAAAGAAAAGACTTGACAACAAAAATACAATTAAATATTCTACTAAAATCTCTAAATCCAATTCAAAACAACTATTTTTCCACCTGATATATGTGTTTGTATTGCAGGATCATTTTTATTCTAGGAAGTAATCTAATCATGTAATAACTTACTTCGTTCAATTCTGTTTTCTCATGGCTGAATTTCATTCTGATCGCCGCGGAAGCAGACTTTTCTTTACAAAATTTGAGGTAAGATTCGAAGGCATCCTTCTTCAGTCGACGAATTTCAGAGCTACAAGCGAAACATTAGAAAATTACTCCACGAACATTACATATTCAATGATACTTCAGTGAAATACTTTATTCCGTAACTTACTTGGTTTCTAAGAGGGCATTTTTTAATCCTAGTATCATGCAGTAGCTGAAATCGTTGACATTTGACGGCATCGTTGACATCGTTTCTGTAAATACGAGTTATTAAAATAGAAACTGACTAGAGACTTGTACCAGTTGATGTCTCAGATACAGGTCAAGCTAACAACCTTATACTGGAAGTTTTCCGGTAGCGCGGATCCAAATAAATTATAAGAGGTGCAAATCGCAACATAAAAATACATCAGCTTACAACCGAATTCAATTACTCGAGTCGTCTGTTACACAGAAAACCAGGTGACAAGAAAAGCCGCTTACCAAAATGAGAAGACACTTGCATCAAGAAAATGAGAGCATAATTAAGGAAAGTACCGATCGACTCAAGCGGTGTGTATACTCATTGCTACTTCGTTGACTTTAAATACATTTTGGAAAAGACAGAACGTAAAATGTGCATACGAGATACGAGATATTTCGTCTTAATTTCACTATTTTACTTCACTTCCTCAAAAAAATTGTATAACAAACACGATATATAACAAGAACCGAACCAAGGTATGAGCCGAGCGTATGAGCTTTTCTTTTTGCTGGATTTGGGGCTCGGTCATTATCTAGAATGCCATTGAAGTATTCAGGGAAAAGAGGCCTAAACTATACTGAGTTTAAAACCTTTTTAGGGCGCACTCAAATCAATTTCACAGTGTTACCATTACAAAAACCACTCATATTCAAATTCAAATATGTTACATGTTACCAATGTTACCACACCACTACCTTCAGACGAAAAAAATATACAATTTTCGGCTTATCACAGAATTATCAATCTAATCCACAAAATTTCTTCAAATACGTAAGATTTTCGTATTGTAGACTTACTACCTGATGTTATTTATATTAACTAAATTTTATTGCTACCGTGTGTTCTAATTAATTTCTTAGCAAAAATAATTCGTTAAATCAGATCAAATTCGCCTAGTTTCGTCATTCGTTGTATTCCTGTTTCATCGCAGCACCTCTACACGAATCCAACATGAGTGATATGAAAGGTGATGTGAAAGAAGACGGCAAAGAAAATCTCGCTGTGAGTAATGTTAACAATTACCCGAAAAACATACAGGAATTGACTGATTATGTAAGTGCAGTGTCTGAAGCTACTTTGCTCTTGCACGAACCAAGCTATGTACAACCCGTCATTGTGCCATCCTGATATTCATTATTTTTGCATTTCAGATTCAGTTGCTCTTAACCCAGATACAAGAGAAATTCCAGACCATGTCAGATCAGATTTTAACGAGAAATATCCTTTAATATTACTTAGTTGTAAAGTTATCCTGTAGAACTGTAGATGGTTGAATGCCGAAAATCGAATGTCCTTTCTAATTCGCTTTTTTATGGTTTGCGTATGTAGTCTGCTGGAGTATTCAAATGAATTAGTATCCAACGGAAGGGGTTTTGAGAGTACTTTTGGGTTGGCTTATTTACTGGTAATCTTCTAAATTGGTTTGTATGTCCATGTTTAATGTACATCTGTACACTGGTAATCAATACTAAATCGAACTGTTCCGGTTGCACGAGTTTTCATCGATAGAAACTGGATCAGTTGAATTTATAGTAATCTAACTTGTGTTATTAGAGTACCATCGCTTTAACTTTTGTGTTTTGTAGTATGAGAGCATTAATATGCGATTTGCATGTGTATGATTCATTATCACGGTTTCCTTTGGTAATGGGTTCTTATAAACCACGTCGTTACCTGGTTACCATTGTAGTGGACTAAATTATGCTTCAGTAAGAATATATTTCGGCAAAGAACTTGCTTTTTTTCTAATTTTGAAAGTGAGTGATACCGTGCTTGTACCATTTTCTTTAACTCATCCTTACTAGATGACATGGGCAATCGCATCGACGACCTTGAAAAAAATATCGCCGATCTCATGACCCAAGCCGGAGTCGAAGTTCCTGATAAGTGAAATTGAATTAATTGTCCGCTACGAGCGCATTCGTATTCTCCATGAATTATTCACAGAGACTGCATTTATTTCACCGATGATATCTATTCCAGTCGCTCGGCCGTTAATCCGGACCATGTATTTTAATTTTTGTAATTTTGTATACAGCATACTTGAATTCGGTACACCTAGTGCGAATTAACTATTCTCAAATTCACTTCTAGCTGTTACTAAAGTGTACGTTTTATTTGCGCTTTGTTCATTTCACGAAGTTCTTCTATCGCCTTTGTGTACCACAGTTAAAGAGTGTAGGTATTTATGTTCGTTTGTATTTAATCAAATATAGTGAGTGTTGTTTATCCAAATTCTCGTGTATTTAAAGAAAACAATTACTCGGTCGCACACATATCATATTGATGATCACACGATACGAAAAATCAATTGTGTACATCGATTTCAACACAGCAGCATACCTACGTTCAGTCTAAAACAAGCTGCGGCAGAAAGATAACGTAACCAACTTTCAAGACTGTTTGAATGTTATTTCAGAATTATACTTGAAAAATGGATAACGTACAAAAAAGGAAAATCATTAGTAAAAAACATGAGCAATTATTAGATATCTTTACGTCATTCACGTGTTCTACTTGCGTTCAGACATCTTTTGAACCAGATAACAGCATTTATGAGTCTATCCATTTCCACAGGAACTGAGCATAGTGAATGATTGTCGTTGTAGTATAATATTCTGTAAGAGTTGCACAATGATATTTTTATATTATAAGCTGTGTTATTTCGTAATTTGAAAATGCTTTGCCAGGTGACAGCCTTCGATGGATACATCAAAACTTCAAATGTTCATCTAGTCTACCTCGAAAAATTGGAGGAGCAATTTCGATTTTTTGCGAATATGAAAACAATGCTGCATATTCGCATTAATTTACAGAAGCAAAATTGGTTTCAAGACTTCACCGCCTATTTTGAAAACTGGAATAGCAGCTGTAGTACGGCTAACAGACGCGAAACCTCAGACGAATCCTGAACGAAAACTTGTCAAATTGCTTAAAGAATTAGACTCATCCATCAGGGCTCAGCAAATTGGTTTGTCAACAATTGTGAAGTACACAAAAGTTGTTGAAAATGGTTTCTAGCTGTAAAACTCACTTTGTAGGCACTTTATATTCCCTCAGCATATTGCCGTAAGAGAGGCCTTGATAAGGTGACACTCTCAGGTCTTTCTTGCCAAGTAACAATAACGTAGGCGTTTTAACGTTCCGCACATTTTTCACCGGCGACACATCCCTCATCTTCTTCCATAACTCGGAGTTTTCCATAACGGTAGCTATCCCATCGTATGGGAATCCACATTCAACAACAGCCCTGAAGCAATGCCAGATACAATTATTTAGTCCAAAGCTATCAAGCATACCATAATTTTCAAATGGAAATCAGTTTTACCAGTCAGGGATGTCCGTAGTAAACACCATTGCCGGAATATTAGTAACCGGATTCATAGCCACCGTCGCCTTGAAGGCATCCTGTGAATAAAAACACTACAGTAATGCCACCGATTCTACGATCGGTAATATTTATAGGAATAAATAAGAGAATACCGGATACTGCGAGCTCAAGTGGGTCACTAAAAATCCACCGTGAGATCCACCATATAAAACCACGTTATCTCCATCTAACCATGGAAATTTTTCCAGAGCATTTTTCAGGGTTGCAAAGCAATCGTCCACATCTAGCGCTCCGATATGGCCCAACAAAGCATTCACATAGTTCTGACCACAGCCAAGAGATCCTCGGTAATGAACGATAAGGATACCAAAACCTGAAATCGGAAGCGATTTATTATTCATGCCGCAGCATGTTTCATTTCGTGATCAGGGCGTACCGAAAAAAATTGCTGGAGGAGGGGGGGGGGCAGAACCAATCCATAAATTTTTGAGGTTATATAACTAATTTCAGTGGTAAGTAGGCAAACAACTTTCCCTACCAAGGGCCACTCATTTTCCAACTGAAGCCAATCGTTAAACTTTCGAAGGAGAAGGCTCCCTCCATTTCTTCTTCATCAGTACGTTCATATTAATAACTCAAACGGGTTAATGAACTGAAATACCAGCGCAAGTGAAGAAGTGGAAGGCTGGATTGAAAGCACTCGGGGTGATAGCATGAGGACCACCGTGAGGATACACTAACACCGGAACTGATCGATGTTCGTCTCTTTCTGGACCGTAATACGTGGCAAAGCAACGGTCTGCAAAATATGAGGTAATTATTTAATTTTCAGATACTACAACATTAATCTCTGCTGTAACCAGTGCTTCTAGTTCAAACTTGCTCACCTTTTCTCGTCTTCACATCATACACTGGGAACTGAGAAATGATATTTGTGTCATTTAAATGAGTCGGCTTTGATAAGCTATTCCAACATGGCTCCACTAAGTCACTTGCGTACAACACTGAAGGCACGTGCAATGAAGCCAGACCATGAGGCTGCTTGAATGACGATTTATCACCAATAACGAAGTCGTCTTCGGATACGTCTAGAATTGACGTGCTCTCGTTTTCGTCAGCTGAACCGATATCCCAAATGCTTCCATCATCTGTAAAATAAAATCACAGTGACTTTCGAATTCTCAAGAGATCTCTATTAAAAAAGTTTAGTTTTTCACATCAATTTGAACTAACTGATATCAACGATGTAAGAATTGATCCTGTATTTTTGAACGGTACTGAAGAGCACGTATCTGCTGTCTGCAGTCCAACATCTACGAGGAAACACGGCGGTGAAAATCCCATAGAATTCTTTTCCGTTCTTGGTAACAGTAACTTTATCGATGATGTCAACTACAGTGGTAACCTAGAAGAAATCAACCGTCTCAAGTCAAAAGCCCTGTCTTACAAACATGGCAAATTATAGCGACAATATCGGTTGCTGATTATAAGTATTGCAATCGGAAGATACAGCGGTTCATGAATCGGTACCCTCTGTTCTTCGCTGAACGTGATGCAGCATTGACAAAGGTAAATTAGAATATTTACGTCTTGTTTGAAATGTCTTCTTCCTCAATATATGAAATAAATTATATAGACCGAATATTCCCGAATTCCGTTGAAAAACAAAACAGTTTCCTTCGAACTTTATCCCTGATTGTGATTAAAACTGATATTCATGCAGCACAAATCTGGCCTCCACCGCCGCCTCCCTCATTGATTATGAAGTTCGATGTGCGGCCAACCTACCGACCGAAAATGTACCAAGACAAATCCGTTATTCTAGGACCTAACCAGATACAGGCACAGCCGGCCATAATGAGCAACAGCTAGCAATCTAGCTAGCTCGTAGCTATCCCACCACCAGCCAGATAGGTGGGCATATAGACAAACACGCAAGTAAGCCAGTGGTAAGCAGTCGGATAGACAGACAGAGACAATAAGGAAGACAGGTACAGAGAGGGAAAGATGGAGAGGAAGGCAGATGAACCAATAGCTAATCGAAAGAAGGGAGGGGCAGTCTAGAAAAAAAATCCTGAAGTTAAAACCCGGGGACCAAAGTCAGCTCTTCAACAATGAGCGCTGAATACATATACCTTCAAGCTTGGAAACCGAAAGTCAGTAATACGTTCAATTCCGTTTGAAAAGGAAGAACTTTTATCAAATTCCAAGAACACTAAACTTTCCTATTTTGAAAACCCCTTTTTGTTGCACGCCGATCTGACCATCCTGTTGAAAAATATGTTTAGTAAATATATTCATACTCTACATGAAATTCGATAAACGTTCCATGCTGATGTAAGCAAATAATAATCTCACCCTCTTCGAGCTCCAAACGCACTTCACTAAAGCTTTTGCCGCAGCATGGGGCCCGCCTCTTGGATGTTGCAACCAAATCAGATACTTTCCATCGGGACTAAACCGTGGGGACATAACTGACATTTCTTTGTCACTTAGTATACCTATAATGTCAACACGATCATTAGTTATACTTACATTTTATTTTATTCATTTTCAAAATTCGTAATCTGAAAACGCACTGTGTTTCCCGTCAAGGGTCAAATAGAAAATGCAGCACGGTCTATTTGTGCAGAAAACAATGCCCAGTCTTTTAGGGTCGTGATAGAAACCAACTCCGACAACGCCTTCACCACTTGGGTCCCAGATCACGTTTCCAGGACAGATGTATTCGGGAAGACCATCTAGAATACTGATACTCTTCTTCGGTATATCACAAACCGCTATCACAGATTGGCGTTTCGGAGACATTTGCTCACCCCAGTCATCTTCGTAAACGTACTGCTCTCCCTAAAATTAAAAATTTTTCTAGAATTAAAATCAAAAGACGACATCATTTGGTCTACATTAGTGTACTGAGATAATTACCACTAGTGGTTCTTTCTTATCGGTAGATGAGTCATCTGGTTTGGCCTTTTGTTGATAGAATGGAGCTGTTTTCGGAGGATTCTTCTCGGCAATGTAAACGACTTTGTCTTCCTGCTCGGTCCAGTTGAGAGTGCCGAACATTTCTGTAAGCGAAACGAGTTAGTAATTTTATAAACGTAGTGTATACAGTTTCAGCGTACGAGAATTAGTTATCGTTATATCCTGCACATCGGCTTCTCTGGTCTCTACGTCTTCTGCTCTCGCTTACATACTTGGTCGATTAATGCACCGATATTTTGTCATAGAAAATGACTCGCATCATCGGTACTGGCTAATCTCGTTCACAAATAGAACTCATCAACAGAGTAGATGATGTAAAAGGAACAGCTAAATTCATTACCATCAGTGTAAACAGGACCGTGGTACTCCAAAGAAGCTAAATCGAACACCATGAGCGATTTCTCCTGATTCCAAATTTCCAAATAGTACTTCATGTTACTCTTCTGCCCATCTGGAGAGGTAGTGTGTATCACAGCTTTTAGCTTTTCCGATTTGGACATCGCATTCAATGACCTGGAAATACGATAGGACATAAGAGTTCGCAGAGTAGTTGAGTAGATATAACGAATCTAATAATAAAACCTACCAATTGGATATGTCAACAGTATTGATCTCTACACATGATTTCAAAGATATATCTGAGAGCATCGTTCTCAAGATTCTAAACGAAGAACCCCGTTCTAGGTTACGTTGACTCCATTCAGATAAGATGATGTTTGATGACTCCGTTGGATGTTTCAGAACGACTGCAGACACAATTCTGACAGCTGACTGATAGATACTTTTGTATAATTCGACAACATGATCCACCTAGAATATGTATTATATTTCTGAGAATCGTTATAAAATGAACGAGTTTTATACTACAAACATTCGCTCAATGGAACTTCAGGAAATTATGATGGCGAATACTGTAATCGTAGAAACAGAAAATACAAACCTCGGCTTTCTTTAATTCTGGCAGATCATTTGAAAAGTCCATTATGAAATCAATTAAGGTACTTCACAAAGCAATTCGAAACATAGACAAGTAATTAACTAATTATATTCTCTAACACGGATCTTATCTGACCTATGTACCCACAATATAAATGAAAATTCAACCATAACAATTTTTGAAGGTCCTAGGAAAGGTACTTGCTGGAAACACTGTTTAAGGTCCTTTTCCCCGATGCTTATAGGTTTCCCGGATTACGCCCGGGTGTAAACCGGGTGGAACGGCTTAAGGAGGGTGTATTCAGCAATGAGCCCGGTCACTATTCCGAAATACCCTTGGTAAGCCCGGGTAAAAAGGGGAGAAAGAGGGCTTATTCCAGGTAGTCGTCACTGATTGATACATAGAAGGATGGTGTATAAGTGTAAACCAGGCGCAAAGTGGGCTGAAAAAGGGTGGTTTGTCCGCAGGTATTTTAAAAAGGGTGTTTCATGAAGCATCGGGTCCCAAGACATTTTCAAGGTTGTATAATATAATTAGTTTTGGTATCTGTTCAACGCAGAATTACTCGGAATTATTTGATCTAGTAATTTAATGAGTATGATTACATGAGCCAATTATAATTAGACGAGGACATGGTTCCTCTATATTATTGAAACAATATTTTTCGAGGCCTACGTTTCGAGATTCGAGGCACATGTAACTCGGCGCTGACGATGAAGTAACAGCGGTTGTTTGCAGATGAATTGCTAAATGCGAAATACAGAAATAAATACACTAGGTACTATAGGTACTAACCAGAGTGACATGTAAAATGACTTTGACCACTAATATGTTGAAAATCTGATACTATTGTTCGCTCGTATGAGGTAAATGAAAAAGTTCAAATTACTTTTCAGTCATATATTAATCATTTACTTGAAACTTTCACTGAAAAATTATAGTTACATGTGACTATAGTGGACCAAACTATGATCAGTCACTTTCTCATCACCTCAATAACGAATGTGGCAATTAGGAAGCTACGTGGTAACTAGCGTCAATGAAGTCGAAACATTACTCATTACTGCTTTGCCTTCCGCTCATCAGTAATCACTATTTTCAGCTTGCTGTTTGACTTCGACAAGCTTCTTTTAACTTTGCCGATAAAATTCAGGGACTCGGGGAAAATATGGAACAGAAGTAGAGTTAAGATTTCATATAAAAATTAGGTACTAAGACACAGCTCTCAAGAATATTTTTTCCGGTTGAAAACCCACGAACGAAGCGGAGGGAGCATTTTTCTTTGCGATATTGTATCTTTCAATATTAGATATAAATGAAGGGTTAACCTTCTTAACCGTCGCTCATAACGATACTATATTTTAATAATTACTAAATTTAAAAAATAAAAATACACTAATAGAAAAAGATCTACTCGAGTACGACAATGTTGACAATAAGTGAAAATTCTTGTATTGTTTATGACTACATAATATACAGAAGTTGCATCGATTATACATGGTATAACTACCTACATATTATATTGTTAGAATTCAAGAACTCTGCTTGCGTTTCAGACATCTTTTAAACCAGATTATGGCGTTAATAAGGCTATCCAACTCCACAGAAACTGAATTTAATGAATGATTATCATCGTATAATAACACTCTGGAAAAAGAAATTGAAATAATATTATTGATGTAGGTAAGATAGGTAATCAGAAAAATCCCATTTCACGAGGCCCAGAAGCAAATTTATTTATCATAGGTATAAGTAGGTAGGCATGTTGTGTTTCAACTAAGTATAACTGGTAATTCGTGTTTTTATTATTTCAAGTACGATAATTTATTTTTCTAAAAATCAGTCCCTTTTTCATAAGAGTAATAAGTAAAAGCGAAAACTAACTTCGAAATCACTTTCAGTTCTTTCAACATGTGATAATAAGATAGTCCTTGAAATGTTGGTACCCTCAAGTCCTTTTTCCCCAACATCAGCAAGGTAGGGGTTGTTACATTCTTTATGTTTTTCACTGGCGAAACATCTGCCATTTTATTCCACAGCTCCAGGTTCTGCATAACGTTAGCTAATCCGTCATATTGAAATCCGCACTCAACAACATTACTGAAACCATTTCGGTGGTGAAATTCATTCACTACTGAACTTTTCAGGCAGTAAGAGATTTCAATACTGATAGAAAAAAACAATCTCACTGTTCAGGTATGTCAGTGGAGTATATCTTGGCTGGAATATTTGTAACTGGATTTCTAGTCACCGCCGCTTTGAAGGCGTCCTAGAAAAATCGACACCTGGTACATTAGTATTGACATCACCACGAACAGTGAATTTGAAAAAAAAATTCAAGTTACCGGAAACTGTGAAGTTAGATGCGTTATTATAAAACCTCCATGGGATCCACCGAACAAGACTACCTTATTTCCGTCCAACCATGAAAACTTTTTCAATGCATTCTGAAGGGCCGCGTAACAGTCGGAGACATCAAGCGAGCCAATGTGGCCCAACAAGGCATTCACATGGTCCTGACCACAGCCGAGGGAGCCTCGGTAGTGTACAATCACTACACCAAAACCTAAAGAATACAAAATATTATTCTCGCTAGCTACAGTAATTGTTCAGTGACAGGATGAAATATTTCAGTTAGATATATAAGACAAGGCTTGATGGACATATCAACCTGCGCAGGTGAAGAACTGCAGGGCTGGATTGAACACGCTGGGAACGCTGGAATGAGGGCCACCATGAATGAACAGAATCACTGGAGTCGACTGAATTTGGTCGTTCTGGGGACCATAATACGTCGCAAAGCAACGCTCTGAAAATTACACGATACATAGTTTCAACTATGAAGAGGTATTGTTAAATTGCCTCACTCGTGCGAAAACCGTCAATGTTTACTATTATATTTCTTCACCTTCTTTCGTCTTCAAGTCGTACACAGTGAATCTAGAGATGATGTTTTTGTCGGTAATGACTGCTGGTTTTGATAAAAAGTTCCAGTGGGGCTCTGCCGAGTTGCCACCTATACCTAGCTTACCAATCACTGACGGAGCATACACCGAGGTCAGAACATTAGGTTGTTTTAACGAGGTCTTGTTACAAATGATGTAATCATTTTCGGACACGTCCAATACAGATGTGCTCTCATCTTCATCGAGGGAGCCAATATCCCAGATGCTTCCATCATCTTTAACCACACAGGTTTCAAGTCAGATCAAGTGAATACTGTATACACTTAAGGGTAGTGTTTCAACACTTACTGATATCGACACTGTACGAGTTTATTCTATATTTTTGAACGGTGCTGAAGAGAATATATCTGCTGTCTGAGGTCCAACATCGATGGGGAAGTACAGACGTAAAAATTCCGTAGAACTCTTTCCCGTTCTTTGTTATGATAAATTTGTTGACTGTACCAAATACAGTAGTGACCTGAGAAAAAATTATGAATTTAGTAACACATAATAGTTCAGTAAAATGGCGCTACCGGGAATTTGCAGTGTCATCGCTCCAACTTTTCACGCGTTCGCTATTCGCACCATGACTTTTAACAGACATCTACATTAAATTCGCTATAATGTATTGACCCAGCCCACCAAGGAAGTTCTCGGTAATATGGCCAATCCACTCCGATTGAAACCAGAAAAAGTGTTAATTTCGTATTGATTTGTATGTACATATGAGGTTAGAGGACGTAAGAACTATTGTAGGCATCAATTTCAAGGAAAAATAACCTGGAAGTTCATTCAATGGTTAATTCAAATAAGAAAAGAAATGATAAGGAAAAAAGGATTTTGTAAGACCATCTAGCTACTGAGGAGGTCGGAAAAACTGAAAATATGTAAAAGCTGAGCAATATACTGAATCACGCATAAGCATTTACTTTCTTCGTGTTCCAATCGCATTTCACTAATGCTTTCACAGTTTCATGGGGCCCTTCTCTTCGACACTGCAGCCAAATCAGGTACTTGCCATTAGGACTAAATCGTGGCGACATAACTGACATTTCTTCATCACTTAATACACCTGCAGTGACAACACAAATTGAGATACAAGTAATTCATTCATCCAAAACAGTTTCTAATTAGTCAACGTACTATATTTTCCACTGAGAGTTAGATAGAAAATGCAGCTTGGTATGTTGGTGCAAAAAATAATGCCCGATCTTCTCGGTTTGTGATAGTATCCTACACCGACAATGCCTTCGCCACTAGGATCCCATATAACATTTCCGGGGCAGATATTATCGGGAAGACCATCTAAAATGCCAATTCTTTTCGTAGATATATCGCAAACCGCTATCACAGATTGGCGTTTTGGAGATAGTTGCTCGCCCCAATCTGCTTCGTACTCGTACTGTTTTCCCTAGAATAAGAAGAACCATAATTTGGTTTAAGTTTTTCATTGTACATAGAAATATCTGCCTATCCACAGTAGGTATAATACTCTGAGATAACTCCAGTGAAGATGCCGCAGTTTTTTTAATTCGCGCTAATACACTGCTTAATGATGTTTCAGACGATTTCCAGCATACACACATTGTACTATCAATATCGGAAACTGCATTTAAAATACACTGAGCGCTTCTGGGCTCAGCATCTAGTATTCTAGTGGCAGGGCTTGTCACTATATGATAATTTATGCTCACTAACACACTAGATAGAGCGAAGACGCACACAATGAATAAAATACATGTAGTACCGAACCATGCCAGCAGGATTTTCGTAATACCGGAGTTTCCAATATTGGTAGTCCAATGTAATTGGTATTCTGTCGAGGGAAGATTAGAGTACATCCCTGAGTATAATTTTCTTTCTGAGTCAAAAACGTGGTACAAATTTTGAGGGAACTAGAAACGAGATTTCAGCCATCTTCTCAAAACTTTTCGAGTAGATGCCGCACTATGTCTGAGAAGCTGTTTCATATGAAAGATAATATTGTAAATGTTGGGCATTGAAATCTGAAAACAAATTTATATTTAGCTGTATAGCATGAAGAATAAATTATTTAAATTACGTGAAACCATAAACGGTTACTGGGCTGCGCATTGGGTGCATTTTTCCAACACGAAAGAAACTTCCAGTTGCTTTTTCTTAAAAGAGAGAATTTTGTGTAAGTATGGAAGAGTAAATAACGAATCTTAGTCACAAGTAGAACAAAATTTAGTATCTTTATAATAATAGCGACTAAAATGATATTGTCGCGTATTTCAGTTCGGCTGCTGCATGCGGCATCTTTTCAGATCAGTAGTTGAAGATGCCGCACTTCCGAAAATAACCTCCAAAATAAGTCAGATATATAACAACCCCAACTAAGTACCTATAAAATAACATTTTCATTTTTCGTTCGTCTAACACCGATCGAATTCCATTAATTTGTAACAATCTCACACACTTTTTATCAGAGTTGAAAAATCGTCACGTGTTTCTGTCCTGTAGATCAACAGATGACTAGTGATAAAATTCTACACAATCATATAGTATAGACTTGAAAATATGTATATAGATAGCTATATCTCAACATACGGAGTCTGTTAATACGGTACATTCCACGAAATTAGTGCAGCAAATTACAGAAAGGAGTGCAGCATCTTCTAGGATGATATATCTTCATCAGAATCATCTTATAATATTATTATACATCACGATACCCTAATACGCAATAATGTACGGAAATAGGAAAAGGGAACCGTCTTCTCCAAATAGTTACAGCGGTCGACAATCGACAAATTAGGTAAAAAATTATCCTCCAATCAGAACGAGTTCACTTTTTTTTTGCACTTGTTTTCTTCTAAAAGTTAGGTCAGTCGGCAAAGTTAACATTCTTGAATGTGAAATACGAACACTAAAAATCAAAATAGGTACCACTAGTGATTCTTTCATGTCGCTAGACGAGTCCGTTTTAGCTTTTTGTTGGTAAAATGGAGCAGTTTTTGGAGGATTCTTCTCGGCTATGTAAGCAACTTTATCTTCTTGTTCAGTCCAGCTGAGAGAACCAAACGTTGCTGCAAACAAATTAGTCATTTCAAATACCGCAACGTAATACTCAACAGGCCTTTCCATGTAGGTATATAAATCTGCACCTACAATACATATACTGCATCTAATAATCATTACCATCAGTATAAACTATTCCATGAAGTTCCAGATCAGCTAAATTGAACGTCATTAGTGATTTTTCTTCACTCCAAATTTCCAGATAGTATTTGGTGTTGTTTTTCTGTCCTTCTGTAGAAATAGTATGTACCACAGCTTTTAGCTTTTCTGATTTGGACATCGAGTGTAATCCCCTGGAAATACAAACTAACTTATAACAAGAGCTTAGTAAAGCACCCTCCTCTTGAGTAATATGTATACCAGTATAGGCACATGAACAATTTTTAGTGGTCACTAGCCGAACCATACCAATGAGATACATCGATTGCGCTGATTTCTATGCATGATTTTAAGGATGCATCTGATACTGCACTCCTCAGGATTTTAATCCAGGATCCTCTTTCTAAGTTACGTTGGCGCCATTCTGATTGGATGATAATTAACGACCTTGTTGAACGATTGCTAATCCTGGCATGTACAAGGCTAACAGTTGGTTGAAAAACATTTTTGTATAGGTCGACAATATGATCTACCTGGAATATAACTTCAAATACATTAGCTTTCAACATTATGCGAATGTTCTGAAACATTCAGTCTAAATTCATGAACAATTAAGTTAAGCATAACCACTACCTGTAAACAAATGGTGTCAACTGGGGTATCTTGGAACAGCTTAACTTGGAAGGCATTGACTAGCCCAAAACGTACGAAAATTCTGACTACTCATTATAAGTGAAAAGAGTTTTAGGAATTAACATGAAGGGACAAGTAACACATATAGCTCGCAGGTACGGTTGCCCGTCTGTGCCGCAGGATACCCCATTTGACGGTGCCTAATATTAAAAATAATACCATCTATTCATTATTTTAACTTCAAAAATTTAAGAACTGAATGATTAAAATATCTGAGTACCTAATATACTGCAATAATCGTTAAATATAATACGTATTGTTGAAATATAAAATACAAACTTCGGCTTTTTTCAATTCCGGGAGATCATTGCAGGTGCCATCCATTGTAATGATAATTAAGTATGGAACACTGCAATCTATAGATACGTCTGTACTCAGAAGTAGATTACAAGAAATAATAATACGCATTCAGATTCTACTAGCGACTGTAGAAGCTGTAGGTCGTAAATTAATAACACATAATGATACCTAGGTGATACGATGCGCACACTGAGGCAACTTTCTAGTCGTAGTTAGGTACTTACTTGTTGCCTCGGGTTCATTATTATTACAGTGGCACTACGTGAGTTTTGCGTTTAAAGGTAGACATGGAACATCTCTCTGGGTTAACACGTTTGACAACTTGAATGGAACACGATAACTTGAAGCACACTGGATGAATGTGCGCGAGCATTTTCCTTTCATTTACCGTGGGAATTAAAGAAAAGTTATTGAGGTCACAATGATACCGGTTTGCGGTTTTAGTATCATACGTTCACGTTTTCACGATTATATTCCGTAGTTCCTTTATAAATTGGTTGCTCGTGTGTATATCCTGTATGTATACTTCTCACTTCATGTGTATTTTATCAAACATTGCAGAAGCGCAAATAGGGCTCAGAACTGGAGGGAGGCTTAAGCCCCCTTATTATGAAACAACACCACTCCCTGCATCATTTTCTTTGGTAATCTTCCTAAGTTTAGGGGGCTAAGCCCCCCCCCCAAGCCCCACTTATTTGCGCCTATGAACCATTGTTATCTGGAAGATAAAAGTTTCTATATTTATAGTGTTCATTATGATATGTGCATGCTGTTATCACATCACGGTCAGGTTCTCAGTCTTTTTCATTGATAATTATTCATTTAATTGTTACTAGGACGGCCTTTATTTTTTGAATATTAAAACTTGAGCAGTCTCACACCAGATACGATTTTTCAAAGCGAAACGTTTCCTTCCTACTCCCTTCCTTCTCACCAGATTCAGTCAAAAATAACTACATCCGGTATAACTCCATTAAAAGAAATAATGATAGAAAAATTTCTAATGATAATGCATGATCTTTATTAGCAATATCAAATTTCAATATACGAGAGAATTTTTAAAGATAAACTTAGTTCTTCGTAAATGGAAGACGAATTAAAAAACAAAACAAAAAACATGACATTACAATTAGTTTTAGAATCAGCTTAACGTGTTGAGAAAACTATCGTCTAGAATATGTATTGATTTACGAGTTGGCGGGGGCGGACACCACATCAGAGCGCAAATTGCATTCGGCCGTCCTTCTCGGTTACACATGCATAAATTGCAGTCTACCCACACTAGCATCCCTGGTGCACAGTTTCCTATGATGTAAGAAAATTTAAATTTGGTATCCCACGATACTGCATGACACTAAATTGGTAGATACGATGATAGCCATGCAGTTAGTACATATACGTAATTATATAGTTCGAAATATTTCAATTAATTTGGATAAATAGAATGAAAAAATACTATAAGATACCTTTAACGTGCGTTATTGGAATTTTACAAATGCAGCATTCAACAATCAAGAAAAGGATGCACAGCAGTAATTTGACTGTCATCATATCCTTGACCTCCACCTAAATAAAAATGTGTATCGAACACGATTATATCACTATATGTATTCCAAAATGCGATAATTTCGAAAACTAAACCCTAAAATTAGGTGATTATTTTTTCTTCAATTATAGCCGGGTGAAATTTTACAAAACTTGAAAGAAAATTTCTCGTCAAAAAGGGGTTCATCATCTGTGGTCACTACAACGGCGAATTCAGGGATTCAGGAAGAAATCCTGGATGGGGTATTCCAGAGTGTGTCAGACTTTGATAGTCTTCATTCTTCTCCCCTTTCGGTATTTGGATCATTTACGCGCTTATGATGGTAATTGAATAAGTACTCGTAAGTAAAATGGAGAAATACTTGGAAATTCGAATAGTTGGTTTTGCAGACGGTCTCCTCATTGGTGACGAAAATAAAAATATCTATAGGTACAAATAGGGTACTGGGGGGGGGCATAGCTCCCAAATTTCCTAAAATCCTCCTCCCCACCCCATCAAAAATTAAAGAATTATACGAGCGAAAGAATTTTCAGCGTTATTTTGATACTTGTCACCCCCCCCCCTCCCACTGCCAAGAGCCCTACACTTCAGGTCGGCTATTTGCGCTTAAGAAATATCCTCCAAAACGAACTATCAAATGTTTTCAACCCAGTGGATTCTCAAATGGTCATTTTCTTAAAACTTTTTAAACCTTTTCATCATTATATCATTCAATTTCTTCTCCCTGCGAGCGAGAGACAGTCCTTCCGGCCAGCTCAGACTCTTCAGTGCTCTTTTAAAAAGAATCTTCTTGACTCTCCCAGACTTTTTAAGACTTTCAAATGTTTTCAAACTTGTATAAGAAGCAGAGCTATAGTGTCATGAAGCGGAAGGGCGCACAAGGGTTGGTAAATTCAGCAGCTCCTTGGCAAAGCTGATTTATTTTTTGCTGTTGGGGAAAAACTGTCTGTAATTTGAAATTTGTCGCAAGTTGATAAATTTAGCAGCTGTAGTATAAACATTGAGAATGTTGCAACTTTTCCTTTGCTCGCCGATCTTAAAATTTAAGTTTTTAGTCAACAAAAACACTGACATTTTTCAAGATTAGGTAAATTTTGCAACTGAAGTGGATAAAATTCAGAGCAATAAGTCCATGCTCTTTCTACTTTTTAGATAATTTTAAAATTTTAGGTTTCGGTAAGACCCTGTCCCTATATCTTGAATTTTTCCAAGAGTTGATAAATCTAGCAGCTGTAGTTGGCAGAATTCATTTTTTCCCCTCGACTATCTTGAAATTTTAATTTTTAATAGGAAAACTTTTAACTGTCACCCCCTCCTCATTTTTGAAAAAGAGAAAAGTCGCTTCGCTGCAGCCCTAAAATAAGACTATTTAAGCCTTTACTTTTTATGATTCCTATATACCTGTTTGAGACCCTGTAAGGCTCTTGTTCAGGACCCAAATGCTGTTCAAAACTCATTAACTACTTTTTATGACTCATGTCAAATTCATTAAGGTTCTTCATGACTTGATCTAGATCAATACTTCAATGATCTTTCACTTGAAAACTGACTTCAGATTCTTCAAGGCTCTTATAAACTTGTTTGAGACTGACTAAGCCCATACGCGACTCGTTGCAGTCGTTTTACGATTCATCAGACTTTCTTACAGCTCTACAGCTCTTTAAAACTCTTCCAGACTTTATTAGGACTTTTCTATACAGCAGAAGCTCGATTATCCGTCCTAATTGGGGCTGAAGGCTCGGCGGATGACGAAAAGGGTGGATAATCCGAATTGAATATAAGTTTAATCATAAAAGTTTAAACATGAAAAAATGTATTATGTATGCATTAAATTACAATATGATGCATGTGTATACATGCAGGCATATCCTGTGCACTGCACGTGCAATCTATAAACTCTCTTACTCAGTACTTGCCGATGAAAAGATCACAGGCACACCACCGCTTATGCATGTTTCTTGTATATATTGACTACAAGGATTGCATCTGTAGATAGGTACGTACGGTCAATATTACTGAACAAAGGTGTACATAATTATTATATTTATAAATTTTTAACAAAATTCGGATTATCCGCCCTTCCTTGGGTGGATAATCCGGGAGGGCCAGGCGGATAAATTCAAGGCGGATAATCGAGCTTCTACTGAGTTTTTAGGACTCACTTAAAACTCGTTGAGGCTGTTCAAGATTCGCTTAAGACACTTAAAACTTGTTCAAGATTTTCTGAAACGCTTCTAAATGTGTTTAGGACACTTTTGGGACTTTTAAGACTCTTCCAAACTTGTTTCAGGTTACGTTTACACCAGTGGGCCTTTCCTCATATCATCTATTTTTGAAGCATTCTAACTAACGTCACATTTTTTTCTGTGAGCGGGGCATAGCCCCCGTCGTGTGTCCTCTGTATCCGCGCTTATTTCGCTGAACGTTAGGAAAATAAATCAACTACCCCTATATGCTTGTGTTTGTTTACAGCGATCGGTCAGTTCTCTGGTACATACTCAAAAATAAACAAAGTTATTACAACTCATTTTTGAAACAAAATTGGGTATAATTTCGTACACACTCGATAATAAGCTAAGTTATTACACCTAATTTCAAGAGGGGAAGGCAAAAATTTACCCGTTGCCCCCTAGATTTTAAAAAATGAATTATTTTATCAAAATTATGGTACTTTACGCTCAGAAAATTATTGGTTTTGCCTTTTTCTTCTTGAAAAATTTCTGATGGCGTCCATTCCTATCTAATATTCGTACATCTCGATGCACAAAATCCCGCCAGTTACCCGAGTAACTAAAGGGGAACTAACGGGTTTCTGGGTAATCTTAGGGTAACCGAGGGTTGCAAATTGTTAACTTTTCCACGGGTAACTGGAGGGTAACTGATTGCGCATCGGAATACTACAGTTTAAATGTACATCACACTGCTAAGATTTGCGTCTAGGCAGAGAGGGTAGTTAAATTATTACTATTATTATTATTATTATTATTATTAGTAGTAGTAGTAGTAGTTGTAGTGCAAAAAAAGTGTGTAGATGTATCACACTTTTTGTACTACTTCTCTTCTCTTTTCACTCTAATATAACGGTTTTTTCAACATGCTCAATGAATTTAATAACAGAATCAAGGTGTAAAGATTTATTACTCAATCAATCTTGTAGTAGAATCAAAGAATATAAATCGCTTGTTGATAAAATGGAAGAAATGTTTGAAACAGAAAGAAATGAACACAATGAGCTAAGAAAAAAACATAATGAAGAATTAAAACCTGAAAAAATATCCCTTCCTGGTTTTTCATTATCTCTTACAACTAAAAAAAATAAGTTCTTAACAAATAAAGAATGTAATGATATTGCAAATGAACTTGAAATTGAAAACAGAAGCTTGAAGAACGATTTAAAAGAATAAGTGTACCTAAAGATTATAAAAACAAATAGACAGAGTGTAACTCGAAAAAGCTGAAGAAGGGGAAAAAATATAATTATGAAAAATGGAAAAAAATAAGATCCTCAGATCAATAAAAATGTTTTTTAAATAAATGGGTTTCAGTATTGAATTACAATTTGAAAAGTCTTCTGAACTAGGATATCATTTGGAACAACCTATTCACCTAGATACAGATAAAGACTGGCAAATATGTCTAACTAGTTTTGTTGTTTATAACTCAATAAATAATGTAACAGAGAAAAATAATGAACTCATACTCATAGATGATAATGGTATTCATGATCGAGTCACCATACCCCCCTGGTACATATGAAGTAGCAGAGATTGCTGAGCAACTTAGAATGCATCCAAAATGTCAAGAAGCTAAGTTCACTGTAATAATACAGGAGAAAGTCGCAAAATTAAAGTACTATGTAAACATATATATTAAAAAAATAGATTTCACCTCAAGAAAGTCACTAGGACGTGTTCTGGGATTTAGCAATAAACGAATTATAGAAAAAAATGTGACTGGTCATTCAGATTCAATAGTTGATATTTTTCCAGTAAATGCAATTCGACTTAGGTGTAATCTTATTGAATCAAATTATGAAAATGGAAAATCAAGAGGAAATATTGTCTATTCTCCTTCCCTCTAAAAATACTCATACTGGGGAAAAATTGTACAAATACCTACCCAACATCGATATTATCCAGTAAATACATATGAAATTAGAGAAATTTTTATTCAAATTGTTGATCAAGATAATCGTTCCATAGACGTTGAAGGAGAGACAATTACCGTGGAACTTCATATTAAATCTTTTTAATTTTTTTTCTTTATAAATATACAACAGTATAAGCTGATTTATATCTGCAACATGGAACTAAATATTATTGAGAGTGAAGATTATATTGATTACAAGCCTCCAATCTCTGTTGACATAAATCAACTTGGAGGCACAATCCCAATACCTCTATATAATGAAGATATTAAGACTTGCCCTCATAGAAGCTTTTTAATTATTAATGGAAAATTAACGCTTCAAAAAAATAGTGATGGTACAGTTTTAAGCTCTATTGATACAAAAAAAGTAAATTTTGTTAATAATGGAATTTTACAGTTGTATAGTAGAATCAGTTATTACATTGCAGGAAATGAAATTGATTCCATAGATAACCCAGGAATTGCAACAGCGATGAAAAAGGATTGGTTTCATTAAATGATGATATAGCCTACAGTCATCATCGAATTCGCTGCCAATGGCTCCAGGACCTTCCAGTATCGGCTAAGCATTACGTTTCATTTGTTCATTTTTATGTCAGATTTCGTACCTTAGTCCGATAATTTTCGATTATTATGAGTGTTTGTGTTGTAAGCCTAGCTCCCCTCATTTTGGATTTTGTATTTCGTATCATGTTTTCGAATCAAGTGGGCTAAATTAAGTTTCCTCAAGGAACATCTTTCCTAGAAGGTATTAACCCAAAATTTATTGAATTTTCGTTTTAGTAGGGTGAGCAGCTTAGTAACTTGGGTAATGCATCTTCTACATGTGATAGAAACGTGCTGTAGGCGATTCACATTCATCTCAAATTAGAATTTTGGGACAAGTTACTGTGCTATGTTATTTTTCAGTTTGTTCCTGCACTTCTTCATCTGTCGTCGAGTTGCCGGAAGATTTTTAACAGTGGCGCCAATTCGCAGATCTAGATCCATCAACTCGAGATACAGACCATACGCTCGGTACCGTTCCAGTTTATCCAGCATTGGGTACACGTGGTGTGGTGGGACGTATGGCGATGCACGCATGCCAAAGTGGCCCCTGAGACACCGCACTCCCGGCACCGGAAACTACCCTTTCGGGCATCGCATCAGTACCGAGGGGAACGCTTTGAGGCCGGGCCCAAGCCCCTATTTCTCCTGGCCGGAACGGTGCGCGCGTCCTGCCAGGGCCACCACGGGGTTCCCTACTGACCGAAGTCCGGACTCCCAGAGCGCTCGCCTGGAAATTTCAGGTCCCCCGAAGCCGGACCTCTTCACTCACTCATCGCGTGAGACTCGTCTGATTGTGGCTCCAGCCCTTGCACTGCGGGCGAACTCTGCTCCAGCCCTGGTGCTATGGGCGAGCTTCGCTGGATGGTATCCGCCGCCGCCGCAGCAGCAGCAAGTTCAGCTTCTCCTCCTTGCGTCCTCTGTCTCGACCACTCAGCCTCCATCTTCCGTCGCAGGATGGCCGAAACGGAACCCGACACCCGGTTCCAACCGCTTCGGCCCCTCAACAGCTCCGGGACCAAGATGTCCGGCGCAAGACGGTCGATCACGCCCTCTCCGGGATCGATCGTGACCGCCCCGCGCCTCTCCTCCTCCCAGGCGTCGCACTCGAATAGCGTATGCCACGGCGTGTCCTCCTCTCTGCTTGCACAATGGGTGCACTCGGCGCTTGCTGCCAAACCCATCCGTTGCAGGTACGAGCCGAAACAACCGTGCCCGCTCACGACCTGGGTCAGGTGGAAGTTCAGGCTCCCGTGCTTCCTACCTGTCCACAGGTCGAGCTCACCGATCAGCTCCCGGGTCCACTCGCCTTTCGAAGACTGGGCGAGTCTCTCCTTCCATTGCTGAAGCGTGGACAGCTGTATGCCACGCTTCGCCCGGCGTGCCTCCTGCCGCGACCTCGCCTTCTACACCCGGTACGACTGCGCCAACTCGTCGACCTTCAGCTCGATGGGTGTAAGGCGCGCCAGCACGCCTACCGCCTCCGACTGACGCACCTCAACGCGACTCTCCGCTGCACCTTCTCTAGCTCCACTCTCCGGTACGGGATCTGCACGGCGTCCGCGAATACCGGTGCTCCGTACATCAGGACCGACAGCACGACGTTCGCGTACAGCCTCCGCTTCTGCTCCCTCGGGCCACCCAGGTTCGCCATCAGACGCGACAGCTACCCGACGACCCGGTCTGCCTTCGCCGCCGCACTCCGGAAGTGCTCGCGGAACGACAGCTTCCCGTCGAACCACAGCCCCAGGTACTTCAGCGCTGGATATGGCGCGATCCTCTCGCTTTTCAGCACGAACGTTGGTTGGTCGTACTTGCGGTGCGTCGTGAACAGAACTGCCTTCGTCTTCTGCACCGCCAAGCACAAGCCCGCCGACTCGATCCATCCGGTCAGAAACTCCAACGCCCGGGGTTGACTTTGGTCGCGACGTAACTCCAGTTTGAGTTCTTTTTGGTATTTTAGCTGAAATGCTAGGTAAAGTACCTTATTTTCGGTTTTTCGACCCGTGGTAGTGCGATTTCACTAGTGCTAGCCTTAAGAGATTCGTGCTTACCAGGGTGCCGGCGCCCTTTCAACCCGCGTGTATGATCTAGAAAGGGCGCGGAATAGAAATTCCGTTTACTTTTGGTCTTGGGTTTCTCAAAATTTTCGAATCAAAAAGTATTCCATTTTATTTTTTTTATCCCCCCCCTTGTTTTAATTCAAAATTGTGTGAATAGCCCACACGTAAATCACGTAAAGGCTCAGTATCCTGGTTACTGCACGTTCAGGGTGGGTGATTCAAAATTTTAGGGTCCTATGAGACAAAATCAGATCGAGACGCAGGAGTCGTCACCGAATCTGTAACCATCGAAGGAGATCGTTCCGAGAGCTCTGAGGCTCCTCGAGCTCTTTAGTCAAGATTTGTAGTCCGAATCTCTAAATTTGAATATGTCCTCGGGAGAAGGCGACTCCCTGTGGATTAGTTTTTTGATTTCACATTTCCTAGTCGAATATCTTTTGGCCGATTTCATTTGCCAGCCATTGTTGCTGAGTTTGTTTATTTATTCTAAATTTTAGGGGAGAGAGGACCCTATTTCCACATCGTTATCACTCAATGCAGTCTGATTGTAATATTTATTTATTTATTATTGATTTCGAGCCCATATCTGAGGGCATCTATATTTTGATCGCGTACGAACAGACGTATCGCGAAGTAAGGGCCACTGGCCCCATGTTTATTTTATGAAGCCGTCGAGTACTCCAATATGCCGCATTATATTTTTTATCATTTTTCATTATTATTATTTTCATCAGAGCCGGATTACGGTCATGAGCGCCCCTGGGCACTCGCTTAGAAGCAGCCCCCCCCTCGAGCCGTTGCTAAAATAATTACTTGCCCTTGCCTTCCGTTTTGATTTCTTTCTGAAGTTTCGCTTGTATTGGTTTTGAACTTGAGAGTTGCGAGTTGCGAATAAATTTTTGTATAATTATTATAGTCGAAAACTTTTCCGCTCCTCAAAAATGTTCCGCTCATGGCACGGGCCCTGAGGGCCCGTGCATTAATCCGGGCCTGATTTTCATCATAATTTATTTTCGATTCTATTAATTTTCAATACACGAATTCTTGTGCCGTGTGACATGACTCTAATAATTTCAGTGAGGTGAATTTGGAATCATTTTTTCTTTTTAGTTTATTTTATGAAAAATGCATGGACGCACCACCATGCAAAGTATTTGATTTATGGTACGTGGCATCCCTGGACTATTTTCAAAATTATTTTTCCATTTGGTGGACCTCTTTTCATTCAGGGACATGAAGAGTGGGTTCCCAAGTATTTACGTCCATTCTGATGGCTCAGGTCTTTCGGCATTACTTCGTTAACTAAGTACACCAGGGACAGGGGTCATCATGAACTCGCCCTGACTCCCGTGGGGCTTGGGGTAGTCTGTGGTTAAACACCTATGAGTATGGTGATAGTAGGCTGAACGTTCGTAATTACGAGTTATAGCACCCTCAGTCGGTAATTTGCTATCGGCAAATTTCCTACAGGTGAGATCCCTGGGAGAAGCTCGTTTTCTTCTTGGGCTCTTATTCCGAAATTTGGGCGGGACATCTAGCTTTCGGGAAATCTTGCTACACGTAGAGAAATAACGGTCCGATCGGACCACTTTTACGAAGAGCGCGAGAAAATTTTTGTTTTCAACATTATTTTTCCAGAGAACGACATAGCGTCATGTGAGATTACTGCTTCGATCGACTGCTAGAAAATGTGTGTCCTACGTAGTATCTTGATTTTATTAAAATATCAGTCTGAATTTGATATTGAGTCATAAACATTAGAAAAAAAATCAATTCGTGACTTCTCGCTAAAACTGAAGAAAAGCTGTTTCGAAAGCAAACCAACGGTTTCATAGTTTCCATAAGTTTCGGAATTGCACTTCTGAAACCTAGGGAGAAAACGTCATGTGGAATAACATAATAGCTGTGAACGACCATTCAACTCAACGAATAATTATTCTTGTAAGAAGTTAGCAACCAGTTGACGAATTGTTGTTCAATATTATTATTCTTTATTTTTTCACTCAACACATTTATGTAGCGGAAGGTGACTGCCATTTTCACTCATGTACTCAATGAACTTACCTGCTTATTATTCTGTTGTACGCTACGTTGTTGTTTTTTTTTTCGTTTAGAGTTCAACTGCATAGTCCTCGTGTGAATGAGTAAAAAATCATTTTAGTCGGAAGCTCTTATGGATCATGATTTTTAATTAAGGAAAAGGTTAATACAGACGAAATTTAGTGTAGGCCTATATTCAATAATACACGTTGAGATACTGTTTTCGTTAAAAAAAAATAAAATAAAATATCAGTCTTAATCACACTAAATTGATGAAAAATTCATGAAATTTACACGTCGACCAATCATGAAATTTGGAGGAAGAACACACATCGACGGATCATGAGAGAAAAAAAATCTAGTCTATTTTGACTGGTTATGATGAAAAAATGACTCGTCAACTGGTCATGAAAAAACATCTACACTCTATTTTGACTGGTTTTGATGGAGAAAAAATGATGAAAATTACTCGTCGACTTGTGAGCTTGGAAAAATTACGCATTTATTACCGAAATTATAAACGTTGAAGTTCATTGAGCTTGTTGAGAAAAAATGTGAGCTTGGAAAAATTACGCATTTATTACCGTATCCAGTTTGTTGGATTTATAAGCGTATTTATTTTGTTCTTGTTCTGATTTAATTGTTGAAATAGTCATTGAGCACCCATTGAAGCTCGGTGAACATACCGAAAAAAGATGAGTCTGGATTTACGGACTTGAAACCGTAAAACTGTGATGCTGGAATTTCAGTTGAGTAGTGGTAAACTAAATATGATCCAGGTTTTTCGGTTGAATAGTAGTATATTAAATGTGATCAGAATTTTTACGAGCAGCTACGTCACACCTACGGTGCTCCGCAGCTGCTAAGTGCTGATTATTGATTCTTGAACCGATTTTGAGTTCGTTGAAGTTTGTTGAGCATGTTAAAAATTGGTTCTTGAATCGATTTTGAGTTTGTTGAAGTTCATTGAGCATGTTAAAAAAAGTTATATTAGAGTGAAAAGAGAGGAGAAGTAGTACAAAAAGTGTGATACATCCACACGTTTTTTTTTCTTTGAAAAAAAAAAATGTGTGCTTGTATCACACTTTTTTGTACTACTACTACTACTACTATATTATTGTTATTATTTTATTATTATTATTGTTGTTTACATGAGGGAAGACGTTTCGGATGGGCTCAAATTGGATTACGTAAAATATACGGACAACCCTCAAAAGAGTGAACCCGAGAATATTATTTGATAAGCAAGTATCGGGTAGGAAACCATCAAGTGCTAGCCATCAGTGCACTCAAGATGGAAGACTTTTAGTAGCATTTGTACTAAGTAACTTTTAGAACTGCACCATTGCATATTGTATTCAATTACCACTCTCGGTCGACCTGTGATGTGGAAACTTATACACAGCTTATTATAAAAGTCGTTTTTCAATATTCTGTTATGAGTTCTTCCCCCAATAATAACTTTTTTTTTGTTTTTAAATTTTAGGCTACTGAAGGCAGATGCTAAGAAATACCAGAAAAATATTGGAAAACTTCACCTGTGCTCTTAAATATAGGAACTTTTGGAAGCTTAGAATGAAAATGAAATCTTACCTGCTTCAACACCCATATACGTATGAAACTACATCACATATACAATGATGCAACTCAGACACCACAATAAAAATATTTCCTTTAAGAAACCAAAGAATAAAGACTCGTTAAAACTGAAGGCTACTGGGGACGGTAATTTTTTTCTCCTTATTTTCGATAACCGTCTGGTCTCGTTTATAGTTCGTCATTAACATGACCGAATCGAACCAAACCGTAATGTGAAAAACTGTATAGAAGACGAAGACGAATTCCACACATATTTACTAAAATGCCAATTCAATGAAAAATGCTCTCTGGTCACATTTCTTTTCATGAACTGGCGTTGTTTTGTTTTCTACCATAGTGTACATTTCTCAATTAATTGACAGCTTCAATTAATATCACGTATTCAGTGGTCGGTAAATTGGTGTAATATGCAAATTTTTACTCCTGGTGATCATCAAGATTCACTTCATCACCGTTCGCTATCTTTACGATGACTGATGAAAATCTCGGAAGGCCAACCATGCGACCATATTTATAACATATTATGTACATCAGTTTTATAGTTGTGAAAGTTTTCGGTACTTTTAAGGAATAATACATATATCTATAGTGACGGATCAATACATCGGGTTGTAACAGAAAAGTTACCTATAATACATAGGTACTTTATTCGGCTTGAAGAATATTTAAGTCGGAACTTCCACGTCATTTTAAATGCAATTTTAATAAACATTCGCCCATATTCGATTGGCTTGTGCACGAGCCAACAGCCCTCGCCACCCAACGGTCACTTTTTATTCGTAGAAAACGATGAAAATGCATCGTCCATCGTCATCGTCGAAAACACAGAAAACCGGAAATGAAACATATTTTGTTCGTAATTTGTATCCTAGCGCCGTCGTTGTCCGTTAATATTCGACGAGCTTTTCAGATAAGAAAAAAATGTCGAGAATTATAAATACCGTCGTTACAAATTACAAAAATGAATTTTGTGCCAGAATGGCATAAATCCAAACTTTATTCGAAATAGTCAAACGAAACGTCGAAAGGGAGGAGGACGTTATCGTCCAGTTCTCAGCGAGAAACAAACATTTCCGAGTTTGATAGAATTTCTTTTCCGTAAATAACAGATACAGCAATTTTCGTTCGCGCGTTTGACAGCTTCGTGAAAAAGTGAAATTTGACTCGTGCTCGAAGACAGCAATAACAGGTTAGTATGATTATAATTTTACCTGCAACTCGGGGGTCTGTCAAACTGAATGGCAAAATGGCACGTTTTTACGTTGCAAGCCTCGTAGTGCCCAAAAATGTAAAAAGATACTTGGATGTGCGAAGGCGCAAACAAGAACTAGAGTACCTGTATGACAGCCACAGAACATAAGCACGGGGCTCAAATGACCTTAATGAAGTGCTAGACCCAATGATGGTCGATATTCAAGATCAGTATCTATAAAAATCGATCTGCACATTAAGTCGATCGCAGGGACAGGTAACCACAGAGTTTCTGAACCGTCATTACTGACTCTGTGATCATGATGAAAATCAAGTCAGTAAGTCCCCAAGAGAAACGATCTCCGATCACCTCTCGAAGATCAATCACTCCACCATCAACATAACAACTGAAAACTGAAATCTGATTTCGGATCAACGAATATATCATCTTGTTCATTATTACCTACTTAGTATGATCTCGGCGATGTTTTCGTCCAACATTATGCCCGTCTGTGATCATTAAGTACTCAAATCGGTCCATTACGATCTGTGAAAAGCGCTAGGTACATCATTCGAAATAAAAAAAACAGTCACCTGAAAAGGAATATGGAATACTCTGGATTACTGATGATCAAACAGTTCAAAAATAGCGAATTTGTGATCTGAATACAAGTTCTGCCCCCTTGTGTTCAAACTAGTCTGCAGAGGTGAAAACATATCGAGAACTGCGGGAAATTAACTACCCAGTCAGCACGAAGAAGGCAACTGTAAGACAATGTCAGCATGTGCGTCGTCTATCTTTCCTTCGGAAGGGAGAGGGAAGTTGATTTAAGGAAAGGTGAAACCTTTTTTTTTATGCGAAGAAAGTACAAAGCAAGTCTTTTTAAGTAAAATGGTACATTTTTTGAAAATTTAGGGGAGCAGACACTCCATCAGCCCCCTAGCGGAGGGGTCTGGTTGGCTGAGTGGATAGCGCGCTGGTCTCGGGTTCCGAAGGTCCCCCCGGGTTCAAGCCCACGCGGCAACTCGCTACATTTCGACTTAGGCCGGTTTTTCGGCCAGATGAGAAGAGGGCAAAGACAGCCCTAACAGCCTCGACGTCTCTAAGGTAAAGCTCGAAAGGGCGGATTTCAGGGCTCGGGTTGAGAGCAAAATGGAAAAAGAGACTAGTGACAAACAGCTCCCTAGAGGCAGTGGCGTCAGAACGAGAGAAGGGATACAGGGGTAGATTACTACATCGTTTGTACCCTCATCCCTCCATCCATTTCATGAGCTTTTTCTGGCATATCATCTCAAATTTGTAACATTTCGGACAAGGAATTTTTTTCCCCTCCATTTTTCTTCTGCTTTTCACAACTCAAATTTGTGCCTGCTCTTCCCTGACCCATCATGATAAGCCTTCCAACATCGTTGTCTAACGACATCCATTAATTCCAGCATGTATGATTGTGTCAAACAAATATCGTGCGGATATTTGGATGTTATCACGAAGAAAGTGTAACGGGCCATGAAATCTGACTGACATAGTTGAGTTTTTTCGTTCTTTAGCATACTCTATCGTGTAATTAACGCGGCACTTAGGATATTTATCTCATAATAGCGTCCATCTGGGGAAGATACTACAATTATTTATTCAACGATATCAGGCTGATATTGATACTTCTTTGGAAGTTAGCTTAATACCATTGTCATATCTCCATGGGATATCTAAGTAATACATACCCAACACATCCTGACATAAATTCCCGAAAACTAAGGCAAGTTGGCAAGTATCAACCCTACTGACAATTATTGAGAATAAATCTGGAATATTTTCCAGAATGCCCAACATGTGTCCATATAGCCGGATAATGAACAAATTATGGATAGGCCCAGTTTATTGTCCCACTTGGTTACACAGTCGCATCCTAATCGATGCGGTTGAATAGCCTTGTCTATCACATGTTTTAGATCGACAAATGCAGATCCCATGTAGGATTCATACAGGACAAATGAGAGGTAAATGAAGACCAAACGTGACATACATGAAAGACAAATGATTACCAGTCAATAAACAGAAAGGGTCACTTCAGATGCATTCCTGTACAACACTGTAATTACAGCAGTTCATTGCACTAATCAGTTTTACACACATTTGCAACAATCTTCATGTGCGAGTAGTGAAATGTACTCGTATGTTACAATATTCGAATTCTGTCTTTGATCTTCCAAATGTCTGTTATATATTATCTTGAGTTTGCCGAAAAAGATTCGTCTTCTTTCCATCTATATCTACCTATATTGTATATAACTCTGTGTGTGTGTGTGTATATATGTCTGTCCTTCATGCATTACTACACTTTTCATCCGATCGCCATAAAACTTTGGGAAGTTGTTCAGTATATTCCCGCGAAGGTTTCTGGGGGGGGGGGGGGGGGGGGGTATGCTCCCCCATTATGCTCCTGTTACTATAACGTTATACTACTGAGTATACTTGAGCGAAAATCGTGCCTCAATGGTTGACATTTTCATGGGAATTTCTATTAACAACACGGCTGCAAACTGCAGGTGTCTCCTACAGAGACACGTATTGTTTTATATGCTTTCATACCCTAATAAAAAAAAAAAATTCAATGGAAATTTCTGTTAATATCACGGTTGCAGACTGTAGTCGCACAGAGCGCAGCAAAGATCAAGATCAATGAGTACATGGCTGGAAGAAAAATAAATTTCCATGGAAATGTCAACCACTGAACTGCATTGTCACCATGAAGAGTTAAATCATACGGACTGGCTGGTCGGAGGACATGAAAACTTATATGGCTGCAGACTGCGGTCGCGCAGCAACGACACGGCTGCAGACTGTAGTCACGCAAGGTGCAGCAAATGTCAACCACTGAATTCGTGTCGGGGGAGCGTTACGGTTTTCGCTCAAATACACCCAGAGATGGGCGTTGTTCACTATTTGATGAACTTGCTCTTGCTCATGTTCTTTTCCATTTTTAGTGAACTAGTTCTTGCTCTTGTTCACTTGGTCTTCCAACTGATCTAGTTCATTGTTTGTTCATTAAAAAGAACCTTTGCTCTTGGTCTTGCTCCTTTAAAAATAGGGTTTTTGTACCAATAAATTGCGAGCAAAAATGTTTTTTGGGTAATAGCCTACAACTGAAAACTAGGCTGTTGCATGAACAATTTTTTTAATCCCCATATTAAAATCTATGAGATTGTTGATAAAATTTAAACATAAAAATTCAGTAATGTTATAATTTGTAATTGTAACTCTGAAACAATTATGAAAGTTGAAACTAAAGTCTGGAAAGTGGAAATATACAAGAAAAAGCCAGAAAAAAAAAGAAAATTACGAACAAATAGATAAACAAAGAATGAACAAGTTGATCAGGTCCAAAAATCGTGAACTAGTTCTTGTTCTTTTTTTGGGGAGATGAACTAGTTCAGAACTAAGTTCACCAAATTGTGAACAAGAGCAAGTGAACAACTTGTTTTTTAAGAGTAACGTCCATCTCTGAGTACACCCACGACTAGAAGAAAATGAAAATATCAACCACTGAACTGAATTGTCACCATGAAGATTTCAAGAACTGCGAGCTGAACTGAGTTGGAAATGGGAAGCGAGAAGAAGAACTGTACGGCCGCGTTTAGTTAGAACGTCCTATGTGACATTTTTAAAGTTTTGAGAAAATGCAATTTTAAACTGGCAAAACCTGGTCAGAAGGTAGGATAGGACAAAATTGTTAGTCAAATTTCTACGGTTCTACCACAGGTAGGAGGACATTCTACTTAAGCTGAGGAGATGAAGAAATTGTTCAGGAAACATATTATGCAAAAAAATTAAAAAATGTGAAAATGTCAGATAGGACGTTCTAACTAAGCGCGGCAGTGTAGGCGCACAGGGCGCAGCAAAGATAAAGATCAATGAGCACATGGCTGGAGTTACGGCATAGGTGGCAAGTTTTCAATTTCTAGTGTGGTGCTCGAACCTTTGGGGCCCTCACCAACCACCCCCCAAATTTAGCTGTGTTAGTAGTAGTGCGTCGACAGCACTCCGTAGTTTCTTCTTTTATTTTTTATTTTTAAATAAAACAATAATTTTGTGCTCTGTTCTCTGGAATAGTCCCGTATGGTGCTCGAGCACGAGAGCACCTGAGAACTTGCCACCAATCAGGTACTGTTTTCGCTCAAGTATACCCATGGTTGGAAGAAGAATAAATTTCCATGAAAATGTCAACCACTGAATTCGTGTCGGGGAGCGTGTCGTTTATAACTCACGTTATTTCTGAACTATAGGTGCTTCAATTCTAGACAGGAGACTTAAATATATGGCATTCTTTGATATTGAAAAAGCTTTTGACAATGTTAAATGGGATAAAATGTTTGATATTCGAAACAGGATAGGAATAGAGAAGAAAGTCAAGTTATTTTAAACTTATATAACAGATAGAGAGCTACATTAAGAATAGAAGGAGAGAAAGGGGAGGCAAATATGAAAAATGGTGTAAGGCAGGGGTGCTCCTTATCTCCAGTATTATATAATTTGCGCATAGAGTGGGCTATAAGAGAAATGAAAGAAAAATTTGAAGCAGGTGTAAGGGTGTAACTATACATGGAGAGCGAGTAAAGATGTAAGGATGCTCAGGTTTGCAGGTAATATTGTCTTATTAACTGAAAGAAGTACTGATTTGGAAAATATTTTAAGTGGAACAGAGGAGATTTTGAGTTAGAATATTGCAGGAAAATATAGAAAAAAATAAAACTAAAGAGATGGTAGGTAATTGATATGAACATGATGGCTTAAAATAAAAATGGTCAGGGAAAAATTGAGGATGTAAGCAAATTTTGCTGTATCAGGAGTAAAATAACAAAAGGTGGAAGGTGTAAAAGGGATATTAATAGTAGAACAGCACAAGCTGCATTAGAATTTTATCGAGAAAGTAATTTATTCAAATCAAAAACAAATCTGGAAATCAAAAAATTATTTTTGAAAACTTATGTTTAGAGTGTAGCGTTGTATGGATGTGAAACTTGGACCATAGGAAAATCAGAGATGAGAAAGATCGAAGCTTTTGAGATATGGTGCTATAGGCGGATACTCAGCATCAAATGGAGGGATAAGGTAAGAAATGAGGAAGTACTTGACAGAGTGGGAGGTAAAATAGATATTTGGAATTATCTGAAGAGAAGGAGATAAACTAATAGGGCATAATTTGAGACACCCAGGAATAATATCACTGCTGCTAGAAGGAAGAGTGGAAGGAAAGAATTGGGTAGCGGTCGGCAAAAATTCCAGTATGTTCAACAGATAATCAAGGATGTCAAATGTGTTATTACGAAATGAAAGAACTTCCACAAAATAGGGAGAAATGGAGAGCTGCATCAAACCGGTCCTAAGACTGATAACCTCATTAGCCTGTCCAACATAGGCCTGCCATCTTCTGGTAGTATACAATTTATGCGGTAACCAACAAACCCTACATGACTGTCCACCTTATATCGATACAGAATTTTTGAGGACAAATTAAGGACACAAATTGAAAGACAATTTAAAGACGCGGTTCTACAGTGACGACGTCATTAATAAATTAATTTCTTGTGGGTCAAACATCCGTTTACATTATGACATCTGTGATAAATCCAGGATAAGCCTTTTAAATATCTTCTCACTTGTAACATGTCCTTCGTCTTTAATTTTTGTCAGTACGGTATCATACCTTCTACTGCCACAGTGTCCTTTTTTGTGCCAACTGGGTACCAGCGAAAGAGGGGTCTGGTCAACCGTCAACATTAAGATTGATTTTCCTTCAGTAAAGGAGGAAGGAATAATTGACGATAGACCAAAGTGGCGCGTCCAAGTGTCAATTTTCAACCTATGTGCCAAATCCGTATAATAAAGGAATATGGTATGCATAAAGGTACATTCGGCACGTATGACAGAACTATTCAGGAATTTCTACGCTTAGGTATGGCAGAATAGGAAACAGACTCTTAATATTCGATACAAAATAAAAGAGACTCATTTCGTTGAATACCGCATTAAGTAGTCCAATATATACCCATCACAAAAACACAATTTTGCGATACAAAGTGCTTTGTTTAACAGTAAGTGTCGATGCGTTCGGTTAATTAAGAAATAAGATAACTAATTAATGTTTCAGAATGAATGACGCTGATAGATACAGTTATGAGTATTCAAGGTTACGAAGACTGACCAGCCAGTATGATATACGATCTCACTCGGTATGTGAATAAGTTAAAATAGAGTTGTGTAATTCGTCAGGCGTTCCCTCGTGCAAATTCGAGAAATCCGGGAACTTGTATACTTAAATCTCACGAGATTTTTGTCCTTTATTCCTTCAAAACATCACCTGGATTGCAAAAACGCCATCATTTTGATAATTTGCAAAATGCTTTATTCGTTGTTTTTTTTTCAGAAATTTTTAACTGAAAATGATTAACTCATTGTTAGATACCCAGAGGCTCACAAAAGCCTCTAGAGTTTTTTGATTCGTATACTAGTCACTCACTGCTGTCAAAATGAGAGCACAATTGAAGAGGTTAGTATCAAAACTGACGCTTGCTATTTTATTCCAAGGGCGCAAATAGGCAAAATATTGAACACGGGTGCGGGAATCTCTTTCTGCGCCAGTGAACTCCGAGTATGTAATACTCACAGTACATTCCTGCGCCCATGTACAATATTTTGCCTATTTGCACCCTTGGAGCAAATGGCAAATGTCGGTTTTGATTCGAAACTTTTTAATTAGACCTTCGTGTCAACTGTTCAATTATATCGGTATCTATAGAATTATAGACGCTACTGATTTTTTCGATAAAAGCTCTGACAAACCGTACCAAATGAGGATTGACGGGGCTCCGAATGCAATAACCCCTTCCAGAGTGATAAATTTTAGGCAATTTAAAACGCATTAAAAATGGTTGAACTGGGGAAAGTCTCGCAAAGTCTGAAAGCAAACTCTAAACATTTTGGACAATCATGAAGAATGTTAAATAAGTTAGGAACAGTTAAACGTTCCAAACGCGCCTCAAATACGTCTGGAAGCGTTTACAGAGTCTCAAACAAGTCTTTAAAAGTAGGACATATTTTAAGAATTTTTTGAAGTTGCCCAAGCACTGAAGTTGGAATATTTCCAATGTTGTTAAATTTTTTTGTCCTAAAAAATACAACCAAATTTAAAAGTAAAACAAGAAACTGCCCAACAAATTTCTGGTGCTGCCTGAACTGGGTAGTACTGCCCATTAAAGTTGACTATGTTCAAGAGTCTTAGTGAATCTCGAAAAGTCTTAATGAGTTTCAAATAAGTTCTAAATTTCGTCCTAAAGAAGTCTGGAAGAGTTTTAACGAGCTATAAGCAAGTCTGAAAGAATTATAGAATGACTTAAACCAGTACTGGATAGTCTTAGCGAGTCTCACATAATTTTAGATGGGTTTCGAAGAGTCTGAAATCAGTCTTTAGGTGTCTTCAGCCAGTAGGAAAAAGTATCTTAACGTATTGATATAAATCAAGTCCTGAAAAACCTCGATAAAGTTTAGAAGAGTTAAGAGTTTTGTAAACAAGTTTTAACAGCCATCTGGTCTTGAACAAGAGCGAGTCAAACAAGTCCAACAAATTTTAGCTAGTGTTAATAAGTTTTAGAGTACTATAAGAATCTTTGAGAATCTTAAACAGGAATGGAAACTTTTAAAAGTCTTAACCACCTCTTGCAGAGCTGTTTGTAAACAAGTCTCAACAGTCTAACGGAATCTTATTCCAGGCCCGGAGCGAATCGATTCTTTTAGGGTAAAGTAAGGGAGGGGCGGTGGGACGAAAATTATAATTTTTCCAAATAGAAACTCAAATTTCAAAATAATTAAACGTTTTCAATTCTCCCCACTACAGCTGTTGAATTTACAAACTCTTGGAAACATTTAAAAAGAGGGGGGGGGGGGGTCCGACTCGAAACTAGAATTCAAAAATCACTAAGTGAAAACAAAATTCTAATTTTTCCACGTTCAGCTGCTAAATTTATCAACTCTTAAAACAATAACACATTAAAGGGAGTTTTAGAAACAAGCATTTTAAGGTCGCCAAGCAAAAAAAAAAAAGGAACATTTTCAGTTTTACCCACTGCAGCAGTTGAATACACCAGTTCTTGGGAAAATGTTTGAATATGGAGAAGCGGCGATTGCAATTAAAACTAAAATTTTTTAATTTTTAAGCAAAAAAAAATTGCATTGTTTTTGATTTAGCTGACTTCAAGTGGTACTTACCAACACGCTCTTGAAAAATTCCGAATTATAGCAAATTTTTTAATCGAAGAGAAAATAAAATGTTGCAACTTTTCAAATTTACTTACTGCTGCAGCTATCAGTACGCACATTCTTAGAAAAATTTCAAATCATGGATCGGAGAAGGACGTTTCTGACAAAAAACTAGAATTATAAGAAATCATTGAGTAAAGGAAATAAAAAAAAAGGACTTGCAATATTTTCAATCTTAACAACTTTAGCAGCAAAATTTACCAACTCTTGACAAACAATCAAGTATAGCGAGTTTTTTCGACAAAAAAAAATCAAAAAAATCAAGGACGCCGTGCGAAAAGAATTCAATTTTGACAACTGCAGTGCTGCTAAATTCACCAACTCTTGGAAAAATTTCAAAATAAGGGGGTCCTCCATGTTCCTCCCAAAACGGCTGCGGCTCCAACTCTTGAAAGCCTGGAAACGTCTAAGAGTCTTAAATATTTTTTTATTTTTTTATTTTGCAGCCCATTTTTACATCTTAAAATATTAGCTTAAAATAAAATTTTCTAGCTTAATGCGCCCATTGACGGGCATAGGCCTCCCCCACTCTTTTCCATCGGCCCCTTTCCCTGGCGTCTCTTCCCCAGGCGACCCCGGCATGTTGCCTGATTTCATCAGCCCATCGGGTAGTAGGTCTCCCTACATTTCTTTGTGTTCCCCTGGGTACCCATTCCAAAATTTTTCTTTCCCACCTGTCTGCCCCCCCTCTTGCAACATGACCCGCGTAATCAAATTTCAGTTTTTTCATGACAAATCTACAGTCCTTGACTTTTCATGTATCCCTTACCCGTCTATTGGTTAGTCTGTCTTTTCTTTTTACTCCGATTATAGCCCTCTCCATTGCAATCTGGGTCCTAGCTAGCTTCAGAGTTTGGCCTTGTGTGGCGGCCCATGTCTGTGCGCCGTACATTAGCACCGGTAGTGTGCATGACTCCCATATTTTCTTTTTCATTGCCAAAGGCATTTCACTTTTGTAGATATTTTTTAGGGACCAGAAACCTCCAGCCTGGCGGGTGACAGCCCTTCAGGCAACAAAACTCTCAGATGCAAACATAATGGAAGCAAGGGTAAGTCAAAATTGAATTTAAATGTTTTTACAATTAATACCCAAGGGTTGGCCAGTAGTGACCGTCTTCTCGAATTTGAACAGAAATTAGAAAAATTAAACTTTGATATTATGGGACTCTCGGAAACAAGAAAACTTGGGGAAAAATTAATAAAAAAGGAAAGCGGTCACTATTTCTTTTACTCCGGTCATACTAAAGGCTTCAGAGGAACGGGCTTTTATATTAACAGAAAGTGGGTAGACAAAATCGCGGAAATCAAGGGAATTACTGAAAGATTGGAAAATCAACATAGGGAAAAACATTAAACTTTTGATCATGCAAGTATATGCACCTACACTGAAGGCAAACACAAAAGAAAACGTAAAATTTTACGATCAACTGCAAAAAACTTATGACGAAGAAAAAGAATACTATAATATAATAATGGGCGATTTTAATGCCAAGTTAGGAAGCCAACTTGACCCAGACTGCTTTAACAGTATTGGTAGATTCTGCTCGGGAGAAAGTTTGAACAAAAATGGTGACAGCATGTTGAACTTTACCGAAAATAATTAATTGAAAATTGCTAATACATTTTTTGAAAAAAGAAAAAACAAAAAGTGGACATGGCTGGCACCAGATGGGACTACAAGGAACGAAATTGATTACTTTATAGTAAACGATTTGAGAATAGTGTCTGATGTGGCTAGATGTGATCAATTTGAATTTCCTTCGGACCACAGACTTTTGAGAATGAAAATTGAAATAGAAAAAATAATAAAAATTGTGGTCTTAAATATACGTCTGGATAATTGGAAAATTACTATGGCGTTGAAGAGTCTCACTTTCCCTGAGAACGAAGAAAATAAAATAAGGATGATATTTATAACGATGAAGGTTAAAAAGTTCTAAGAAACTGTCCAGTAGAGAGTTCACTGGATTGAAAAACCATTTGATAGCACATCTCAGAAGGTGTTTTTATTTTCGCTATTAATAAAACACTACCTGCAAAACAAATTGTTCGAAACTTCAAAAATTTTCTCTGGTTTCGTACTTATCTACTCATTTAATTGCCTTCAGGAGGACATGAAATGATGTAAATGAAGGGTAAAGAATCAAAACTCACAATATTGTCATTTTACTTCAAGGGCGCAAATAAGCAAAATACTGTACACGAGTGCATGAGTATCTTTGCTGCCCTGTGACCGTGGAATATGTCATACATATCGCATATTCACAGGCGCAGCAAAGATATTACTGCACCCGTGTACAGTATTTTGCCTATTTGCGCCCTTGAAGTAAAATGGCAAATGTGAGTTTTGATTCTTTACCCTTCAATTACCCTCTGGGATGGTGGGTAAGACTGTTCAAATCTCACACCTCTGAGTGCCCGGCTCAGGATTGCTTCCTGGATCCGCCATTGAATAGCAAGTATAGATTGGGACATAAATTATAAACTCTATCCTATGGGCCCAACTTCCTATTTTCATTACCACTTCCCCGTGCCTCCTTTTTCATCTCTCTCTCTCTTCCAGCTAGTCCAAAATTTTCAGATGCGCCTGCTCACCGGGAAATATCCCGGGAACTTGAATGGCCAATCCGCTCCTGCAACACGATGTCAAAAAATATCTTTCGCTCTGGTACTCTAACTAATATGTCGTCTAAAATCAGTGGCGCAACCGAGGGGGTGCATGGGGGCTAATGCACCCCTAAAATTCTCAACAACAAAAAATAGATACCATAACTTACAAGTTGACGAGTTGACAAATGAAATAAATTTGATATGGAAACAGAAATGTTTAATTTTATGTTGTTTGTGTCTCCACGTATCGCGTAGTCTTAGCACTGTCCGGTTTTCAAGGACAGGTGATGCAATATGTCTCCCACTTACTCGACGCGTGCTTGTCAATCTGTCGCCGGTCAGACAAGTTTTTTCTTCCTATGTTTCTTCTAGTTCGACTGGTTATTTTTGTTCGATTTTTTAATTTTTGAGATAAGAATGGTTTTCGTTGGATTTTTTTTTTTAGTTATTTCGAGACGGAACGAAAAAGAAAAGGTACTTTATAGGTTGAGTTTTGTACTAATCCCCCCCCCCCCCCCAGAAAATGGGTAGGTACTAAGTCAACTCGAAATTCTAGCACCCGGTAAAGAAAATTTCTGGTTGCGCCACTGTCTAAAATAGGGTCTCTTATACTTTTGAAGAGTATTTTCATGATCCCAATAATTGTTCCTTCAATAGGCACCAATGATTATATTCTAAGCGTGTAATTTTCTTTTTGTTTCAGTCCAGTTATGGCCTGACGGAAGATCAGGTTGCAGGTATATTATATTTGTAAAAGTAAAATAGCGTTACCGAATATGTGAGCCTGGATGACAACCCCCTCCGCCTCGTGTGTTCACAAATTTTTTAAAACATCGCATTCAACATGCTCTTTGGTTAGTATATGAACGCAACTTTATGTTGCCGATGGTTTTGGATGATAATAGTCCTCCATCATCCAGAATGTTGAGAACATGAAGCTGTGTTCGCATCAACATGACTGGGCAACATACTGAATGCGGTGTTCCCAAAAACAAAGAAAAATGTAAAAAACACCAAGAGGGTTTCATCATCCAGTGTCAAACAGTATTACCAGAAACATGAAATCAATATTTTTCAGTAAATCACCTAAATCTTTAATGTTTGCGAGGGTAGCGACATGTTATAACATTGTTAATATAGAAACATTCCATGGGTTCATCAGCCAGCTCACCACTATGAAATGTCTTTTATAGTTGTTATGGAACAGTAATAGTCGATCGACTTTATTGGCACATAAGAATCGCTAGGAAGACTAACTTTCGTATTTTTCACTGCCGCAGAAATAAAAGAAGCGTTCCTTTTGTTTGATAAAGACGAAGATGGACGAATAACAGTGGCCGAACTGGGAATCGTGATGCGATCGCTGGGACAGAAACCAACAGGTCTTCGTTTTTGGTATAATTAGGTTGAAATGCCGATAAGACAAAGCACCTAGCAAAGTTCAAAACGAAACAGGTGCTTGTGCAATGCGTATATTTAGATTCCATTAACGCTTGTTTTCCTCTGCAAAAGACTTTTATATAATGCTCTAATGCTCATCGGGAACATACAAGCTGTACTGTTTGCATCCCCTATCTTCTTTCGCAAATTCTGTCAATGTTTCTAGATTTGTCGTGTTCCGACTTTTATAACTCACCGATGTAGTGACTTAGAGACAGATGTGAATGTTGTTGAAGTACTTTACTCCTATCATGATACCTAACAACAAAAGTGTACCATGTGATGCAGAAAGTGAGCTGCAAGGCATGGTGAATGAAGTTGACCAGGATGGCAATGGCACAATTGAATTCAAAGAATTTCTTGAAATGATGTCAAAGAAGCTGAAAAGCACTGCCAAGGACCACGAATTACACGAAGCTTTCAGGTAAATCCATTCAACTTGTGAATCTAAATCCAATCAGTCCATCCAATATGATCAGAAAAGTCCAGAAGATATCTCCAATTTACCATGATTCAAGATTTGCAATGCTAGATGAATCAACAAAACGACACAATGATAGCCAATTGTACATACAGTGAAAACACGGTACAGCACTAGGTATCTACTTTCGTACTGCCTATTCAGTACTTAGTTGGGCGTATCTATATGCATCTCTTCAAAATAGAAACAAGATATGCAGAATCCGAAAGGGAACAAATTGCAAATCAATGGAATAACTGAACTAGCTTCAAAGTTCAAAATAGTAACTGGCATTTCGAGTCCTTTTTTAATCTATACAATCTAAACACATTCCACTTCACATAATTATAACACTAGAAAAAGCTTATGAAGGTTCTTCTTGCAGAGTATTTGACAAGAACAGTGATGGGTTCATAACAGCTGATGAATTAAAACACGTGATGACGAATCTTGGAGAGAAATTATCGGATGAAGAGATTGCAGATATGATAACAGAAGCCGATTTGGACGGCGATGGAAAAGTTAGCTACCCAGGTAAATTACTCTTCATAGATAACTGACCCAACGAGATTTAAGGTATAATATTTCACCGCAGTGCAGATGTGCCAAACGTGACCAGTGATTTATTCCATAGAATCCCTACAAACGACACGTGTTCATAACAGTAGTTCAACGTGTAACTCAACTTGTCGAGAATTTTACTTAAAAAGTTTGACTTTGTTTAACCTAACTAATTTACACTCTTAACAGCATTAATTTTTCATTTCAGAGTTTATCGCTATAATCAAGCCCAGCAAGTAAGATGCACGAGTACAATAGATTCACATACAATGAAAAGACAGAGCTATCGCCTAGCTTGAGTTGATCTCGGTGACTGAATATTCCTTCCTACCCTTACTATCTAACCTGTGATTATAAATATTAAATCTGATGTATCAAAGTACACCATGCATGACACCTATGTACCTATATCAACTGTACATGCATACAAAACATATAATAAATTATACCTACAAAATTATAAAAGTTGAAGAAAGGCAGAATTCATACGACCAAAGTTCAAAATGAAGCACCTTTTTGGATAAAGTTAATACACCGCAAATATTTCTCAGTTTTCAACATAGAAGACGCGTATGCTAAGAGCTGTGATTCAGGAGAACTTATCAAACAATAAGGATGATATTTCGGTGGACTTATAAACAGGTCAGTTACAAGAAACAATTTACACGTTTTAAAATAAACTAATATTGCTCGCCAAGGCACATCGAATTATGCATTTGAAAAAGTATAAAGTACAGGCCCGTAGCCAACCATCAGCGGTAGGGGATGCTGACTGTCTACCAGAGGGGGGGGGGGCTTGAGAATATACATAGTATACAATGTGAAGATTTTTACGAGGCATTGGTGCAGCCAGGGGGACGAAGGGGCTAATGCCTCCAAGTCCCTAGAAACTGAATGTTAAATATGCAAAAATGAGCAAGTTTTCGCCTTTAAAACACGTTTTTTCGAAAAATTTTCGTTTGAGCAGTAATTTTACCTGCATTTTTATAAAATAGTCCTCTAATATCAGCGATTTAAAAAAATCCTCAATTTTCGATATTTTGTCCCTTGAAAATCTCACTTTGCCCCCCCCCCCCGCCTTGGGAAAATCCTGGCTACACCACTGAATCATGGGTAGAACAGTTGAACTGTTCATTCGAATCATTCGATGAAACTGGAGGTTCTTTGTCCAGGCTCGAATTTGAAGAAGTTGGAGTCGGATCATTTTTGGGATTTTACCCCAAATTTTCTCAGCTACTTATCCAATATGTTTAAAATAATAAACCAAACATTCTGGAAGAAAATTAGCAATTACAGTGTTACAATAAGAACATTGAATTTGGCCTCAAAATTCATAATCAAAACTTATACCAACAACCCATTGAAAAAAAAAAAAATTGAATATATCGCGTGAAAAAAGATTAACACTTTTACAAGGATCAAAGTTTCGAACTTTCGGAAGTAAAAAATTCTATTTCTGTGGACTTATCAAGTTATCAGTTCTAAAACAGCCATTCAGGCATTTAGCTAGCGATATTTAATGTAAACTGGATCGCGAGCCTACCACTGTGTTTGTGAATTTATAAAGAACGACAAACACACGATTCGTCCATCTTTTAAAGCAAAATCAGTGTTGCCAAGTTTATAAACATTAAAAATGAAGGGAAAGAAAAGTCTTGAACAAAACTAGCAAGAAAAATATAAGGCATTCGTTATTTTTATTCACGAAATATTGCCAGGGGGGCTCCGGCTGGCACCCCTCTGTCTACGGGCCTGATTAAGTCAAAAGATAAGTTCAGAAAATGAAATTCAAATTTTTTGTTTTATTGAAACAGACGAAGTTCAGACTTAACCTCTCTACGAAGGTGGTCCACCATTTTACGATTTTTGAAATGTTCTGCGTCCGGAGGCTAAACATATTCTTTTTGATTTAAGAACCCATCTGCCAAAATGTTTTTAAAAATGAACCATTTTGAGAGGTTCCGCCCGGGGGAGAGGGTCAAGTTTAACACAGGGTTCTCAGTAATGAAATCTATGATTTTGCTTCTTGAAGTTTTTTATGAAAAAATTAATTTGCACGTGAAAATTGTTCTCATTAGTGTAAAAATGGACTAACCATCACGAATTTTGAGAAAAAATCAGTTCAAATAATGGCTTCTGTTTGGTTAGGGGTAAAAAGTACATTTTTTGTACTTGGAACAATAAAAGACCAAAGAAACCGGGAAAAGCATGAAAAACATTGACTACTCGGATTTCAGAAAAGTCAAATCCGTTTATAAAAGCTTTTTGGTCGTCTGCGAATCATTATTGGTAAGGGCTACAGTTAAAAAATCACCTCAAAAAACAAATTTAGTGAGTAAAAATTCCATTTTCTAGGTAATTGACGGTATTAGTTATAATTTTTAAGTTCTGCCCTCTCTATGACGTCTTCAAAGAGGGGGTTTGGATCATAAAATTTCGTAAATGGATTTAAAATCCGAGTAGACAATCGTTTTCATGTTTTCATTCAGTTTCTGTGGTCTGTTATGTTCAAATTAAAAGAAAGTACTTTCTACTCCGAATTTAACAGAGGTCATTGGAATATTTCTACGTTCATGCAGTTAGGTAAAACGTCGTGTTCGTCTTAATAATTAATGTAATTTCACCTGTCAAAAAAAAAAAAACTTTTTCAACGAAAACGTATTGCTGTATCAAGAACAGACTTGGGCAAAATCACAAACAAAATAGAACGCATTTCCATCGCAATTCATTTATAAAAAAAAGTGAACGCGTTAATCAATTCCCGTTCACTCATCTGAAAAAAATAAACGCGTCCAATCGCCGTTCATTTTCCCAAAAAACTCGTTTATTTGATCTCAAAAGGTTGGATACACAAATAAGAAAAAAGGCGGCTTATTCTGGGCTTGTTAGCGTCTTCATTTTCACTTCCCAATATAACATGATGACAGAAAATAAAATTTCAACATATTATATTTAGAGGCCAAGTATCAGATTGAAATGTTTTTTGAAGTTCTCATTATAGTTCGTACTACAGAAAATTGAATTTCAATCAAACTCGTACATTCGCGAAATTAATTTGTTTGTTCCATATTCTTTTCCAATAAAACAAATAGGTATTTCAAATAAAATAAAAAAAAATAAAAAAAGAAGAAAGAACTGAAATGAACGTGTAAAAGTCGTTTACATTCACACAGAAATATAAACGAACTCAATCACGTTCACTCAGGAAAGGGTTCTTAGTGAATGTGAACGTGCCCAAGTCTGATTCAAAAACTGGTACAGATAATACCTATCAAATGTTAATAATTTCCTAATTTTCTACCTTCTGTAAATAAAAATTGATTAAATGTGACCCTGGATGATACCGCTCCCCCGTTCCACTGAATGAAACATTTTTTCCCCTTAATTTTACCTAGAACACCGTATTCAACATGCTGTCGTTTAGTTTAATGTGGGCGTAACTTCACTTTTTCCGACAGTTTTAGGTAGTGATAGTCTGCACGAAAGCTTAACAACTATTAAGAACGGTCAAGAACATCAAGTTGTGTTCACACTAATTTGACCAAGCGTACGCTAACTGCGGTGTTTCGAAGAAAAAAAAAAGTAACTACACATTGAGGATGCTTTATCAACCAGGGTCACAAATGCGTTCACTGTTCCATATTACAATAATGTTTCATTAAACTTATGTTGTTATGTTGTCAAAAAAGTAACGCTTTTATCTACAACTAACAATAATTCAGAATTTTCCATTATTGTACACGACGGATTCACACTGAGGAACTTTGACAGCATTGTCGTCGGCATGATTTTGCAAGATATGACGACCATGCTGCGCAACCGCAGTGTAAATGCTTTCCAGCAAGAGTTGACCGGATTCGAACAAAATGATCCACGAATAACAAATAAAGATTTTGATTCGTGGATCATTTTATTCGAATCCTGCCCACTCTTATTTTTGGAACATATGTCGTGTCGACGGCATGAAAGTTTCAGAAACACTGTTCTGTTCACCTCGGTGTGAATCTACCATCGATGTTTTTTTTCGCAAAAACATTGCCCAATTTTTGAAAGAAAAAAAATGCATACTTAACTGGTGTAATTATTACAATTTACAATTTGGTATTTGAAATAGAAATCGCAATAAATATATTTCTAATATACATATTAAAAAAATATATATAAAAATAATTATAAAAATAATACACAGAGAAATATAATTGGAATACAAGTCACTTTCAAAATGAGAATCTAAGGGAAAAGTACTTGCGTGAAATGAAAACAGAAAGCACGATGAGTATTAACATAGATAACTAGTACGAGCCTTTGTACAACGAAGCGTATAAATAGGAAACAAAATTTAGTACCAAAGGCAGTAATTGAAAACATTACAGCTACCAAAAATGCTAATCATTTTGATTTTCTTTTTATCAAGTACACGTTGTTAAAGAGATAAAAATTATTTTTAAAAAGGTGAAAATTTTAATCGATTTTCTCGATACGAGGTCAATACAAAAATTAAGCGGCAGTGCACTTTTTTGGTTTAACGTATTACCATTTAAGCTCGTACACATGTATAATTAATTTTGATTTAGCCGCAGTCGAGCTAGGCCCTACTATATACAAGGTAAGAATGCACAACGTAACACGTTTAAAAATTAATAAAACAATAATTTACAATAGAAAACAAAATACGTACGCCGGAATAACGAGAAAGCGTATGAGAATACGTTCGAGTTACTCGAGGAAAGAATGGACAGAACGAGTTCACCAATTGGATCGTAAGACGTATTTCAATCTAGTTTTTCCCCTTTCCTCCGATTGAAGACTACTTATATAAACGACTAATAAAATTGGCGAAAGGCAACTTGACTTACAATTAAGACTCTCGATTAGAATTTGGCATCGACTTTGGTGTTTTATTGATCTTAGAAATAAGGCTTCGACTCAAGATTTAGCTCAGTCATATTTTGGCTTTATGGCTTTCACAGCTCTCGATCAAGGATTGCACTCGATGCTTGTCCATCCGCGCCTCGAAAATAATCGTATCGACAGATTAAACATAAAAAACAAGGGAAAACAGAAACGTAACAATATTAACCTAAGTTACTATACTCGAAGCATTGAACTAAAATCATTTATATATGCTACAGAGTATCGCAAGATTATCGAGTTGAATCAATAAAATCGAATATAAAAGGTACAAAACGAGCAGTAAAATAATATCATAAAGAAAACAAGAATAAATTATCAGTATAATAAGATACAGGAACTGTCAGTGAAATGTTAGGGTAGTTACTGGGGCAAATTAAGTACATGAATTCTAAATTATAACGAAGTGGGTTACAACTGGACACTACATAATTATGAGGAAATTCCCGAGAGCCATAAAAAATAAAATAATAACAGTATGGAAAAAAATCTGAATTGATTTTTCTAATACTGTCACGCGATTTTCAAGGCTCTTGAGAACTTTTTTTCATAATAGTTTACAGTGATGTTCACCGTGTTTGATTGGTGACTCATTCGTGGGACTACATAATGAACTAGGAAATCTTCCTCCAGTGTGACGACCGACTTGCAATACTTAGGATTATCATCTTTGGTATTTTCACCATATTTGCTCCTCCTCAAAACCCGAAGCATTTGCGGTCACAAAAAAATTGACAAAACAAGTCACAGGCTGCAGAAGAGTGCTGTCCAGTATAATTATGTCAACAAAGTGAATATTCTATTCTACAGTCACCTCCTTCCATACACATGCTGGGATAAACTTGTTAAGTACACTCGAAGAGGCGTAGCTTCGGAAAGTTTTTGGCCACAAATAAGACTGTTGTCACAACTTCGGTAATAAAAATAAAAATAATGTGATAAGCTAACCGAACTTTGCCACTCATTTGCTGTCCCACTAGTTTCATTCGTTGAATTGTAAATTTGTTCCAGAATTTAGTATCAAAACTACTTTGTTGAGAAGGATGGGGGGGGGGGGGAGATTCAAGTTTTTCCACTTACGAGATAAGTCATCGCTGTTTTAGCCTCCAGGTGCCCCGATATTTCCGACTCGAGTCAAAGGGAATCTCTTTTAATACACCCTTTTGGAGAAGCTCTCGCTTGCAAATTCCCGAAAGTTTATTGGCCATTATCAAACATTAGAAAGTCAACTATTTTCCATACATTATTCATCTAATACGATTGAAAACTAACACAGTTTAACATTATTAAGTAGATAAATTGAGATTCTGGTATAGTTCAAAGTGAAATCAAATTTAACGCGATACATAAAATTCGCATTCATGGGATCCCGGGAAACGACTGTCAAACTCGAACAGCAGATCGCATTTAGTATACCTCCAGAATAGAAAAAAAGTGATTTCAACCTGAGTTATCATCATTACAAATGCATAAGCCGGGGGTTTTCAAAATGTGGCGCCACAAAGTTGACTTGAGAAATAATTTTCAGAAACCAAATCTTAATGCACTCGCTGTACCTAGACCTTTTCAGAAATTGCAAATGCTCAAAATTCTCTGCTCTGAACATGAGAATTCGCATATGTTTTCTAGTATATTCAAACTCCTAACTTTAAACAAATCACGTCATATAACAGTAATTCACAACGAAATACTCTATATTATGGAACTTAGATTAAGGGATACTTGAGTAGTTAACTAAATTACCGATTATCAAGTGCTAACACCTGACAAGTTGGATGTCACTCCAAAATTGGTACCTAATCGTTATCTTCAGTCATGATTGACAGACCTCCTATTTCGCCTTCGGTCATGATCCTATCCTAGTTCCATTGTCACTCAAGGAAATACAATAAAGCAATCGAGATCAAGTTACATGAAGATTAAACGTCGAAAACTTAACAGAAATTCCAAAAATAAACAATTAACATTGAAAACTGTCGTCATTCTCCATTCTATGTATTCTAACTTCCGTGTATTTTTTATCTCATAGTTGAACCTTTGCTCAGCAACTGCTTCGAATTGCTCGCGTACACGCTAAAAACTGACTATTCATCACATTGAACATTTCTAAAACAGAGCTCGTTTTCGTCAGAGCATTTGCAGAGAATTTCTCAAAAATTCCAAGTCATTATCAACAATCATATATACTCGCTTATAATGACTAGGCCTTTTTACTTCAGGAAGTAAATATAATAAGATTTGATTACGATCAATTATTTTCAAGTCAACTTCCAAAATTCTACATTTGAAAATCCCTAAATCAGCGACTAAGACAAGGAAGACTCAAGTTTGCATAACTTCTTCACACTTGGAGTATGCTACTATTGTGCATTCGCATCAGTCATCTTCAGCGCAGATATCTGTAAGATTTCCGACCTACTTATAGTTACAGTACCTCATTCACTTTTCAATGAACTGCTCTACCTGACTTTGAATTTGGTAAGGATTGAAAATGTAAGGAACGAGAGAAAAACAAAACCAGTTTTACTGTTCGGACTCTCAATGAACTATTCACTTTCAACTAACTATTTGCACTAGTAAAACTAACCAAAGAACAAAAACGCATACTAGTCTAACAATTCTTATGGAAAGAATAGTCATGTAACATATAGAAATATACACAAGAACATGCACACGGTGCAATAATATTTCATCATACATGAATATATCGGATGTCTGGATTTCTCCAGATGGCAGACTTTAAGGAGGAGGAAAATGATTCCATGTGCAATAATATAAACCTTTCTCCATGCATGTGATCAAAATTTATGAAATGCACTGATCAAAATACAAGATGTAGAGCCAAACAGAAACAATACGGTTTGACTTTAAAGTGTTTCCAAGTATTTACCAATTTTCATTAATGTTTCCTCATCACAATTACCATAATTATCATCGCAACCGTAACAATTCATTTTCCTGGTATGTATAATGAATAAGTCCATCACCTCCCAGACCACTATTTAAAATAAAAACACATGGTATAAATTTATGACAAAATCCTACCTTTATAAGATTAAAAAATGAGTAAACAGAAGAATGAATTATGTCGTAATGTCCTTATAACTAAGCAACTTTTTGATACGGGTATGGTAACACATCATTGTAAAGGCACGTATCCTCTTGGAGAACAACATGGTGAGCGTTAATACTAATGCATCGGAGGATAGAAACAAAACAAGAACAAAACGAAGTATTAACATGATTACTGCACTAAAAAGCATTAAACAAAAACAGCAACAATGAATGCAATAATCAAACGAGAATCCATGAAGCACGCCCACTCGTTTGCCATAACAAGCATGAAGCTTATAATTTGACTGAACTGTACCACAAAAATAGTGCAGATAACAATTTTAACTAATGATCACTACCTCGAAGCACCAAATACTCGCCACACAAGGCCATAATATGAGAGAATACAAGTTTTCTATGATATCTATAGTTCTGCAATACGTAGCAGTATCATACGTAACTAATGATGCACTGCAAACCCACGATATCAATGCTATAGGGGAGGGGAAAGGGCTGAGAACACGCATCTTGATAGTCATAATATAATTCAAAATTCTTCCTCGTACCACTGAAATACACGGATTTACAGACAAATCAAATGAGGTACTTTTTAGCAATAACGGAGCCTGAGGTAATAGTTCCAGTATTGAAACATTATCATTATTCAACACATTATGTTGTTATAAAATTACTGAAGATCTTGATTAAAAATTATTATAAAGGCACATATATTCTTTTAATGCATCAGAAGACAAAAACAGAACAAGAAACGAAACAAAGCACCAACAAATTACTGCACTAAAAAGCGTTCCAAGAAAACAGCAAAAATAGCTGCCAAAATAAAACGAGTTCACCAACAGACCCGCTGGTTCGTAATATCACACGTGCATTATCATTAGATTAACCTCTTCGATACAAAAATGCAGATAATAAACTGAACTAACCAGATTATCAGGGGGTTTATACGGAACAAGTATCCATTGGTCACTAACATGATCAGTGTGATGTTATTCGAGTATCTCAAAACAGAATATAGTTATGGAGTTACGATCATACTGAATCAACATTAACATAGCCGAAGACCACACAGCAAATTATTGGATGATGGTTTAAAATGAACCACGTATATCTGGCCCAACAGGATTTCAACGTATCCCCATTCAAACAGGTCCTAGAAAAAGAGCTCGACTACGTGTGCCAACATCACACATTTTCTGACTATTGTTTGAGTTTTCTTGCGGCAAATTTTTGGCAGTATGCCACTTATTTATACATTTTCACCACAGCCGCTGGCTTTTGTGACAATCTTATAATTTTCAAACATTGCAGTTCCTTATGTACATGAAAATAATTTCAAGTCATTCCCAGACATTCTCCAACATACACACATCAGAATTTCGAGCATCGATAAGCAGATTACTTGCTGAATCACAATGCATAAAACGGGACTCTACTAGCATAACATTCCATCACTTTCTCATTGTAATTGCACTAAAGGTACAAAATACTAGGCATGAAAACCCGGTATATAAAACTCTACAACACAACAGCATCTACTTTTCATAAACACGCCAACAAGCCAACTTTATATACACATCTCAGAATAATATCACTCGCAAGGGGCTCACATTTAGTTTGAAACCGGTTCAAAGCACAGCCCAAGGCTTTCGCGTTGCTCTGAAAATTAAAACTTAAAAAACAAGATAAAACACTGAAGTAGGTAAGAAATAATAAGCGTGAGGAAGAGTACGAACATGTAACGATAAAAATTCTCGAAACGGTGTCTTCTATGTACAATACGGTACAAATAAATAATTAAAACTAAAATTACTACCTTTTCAATGCAAGGTATAAGAGGGGTCGGAGGGAAGGGGGGAGTTATAATTCGCCATCCGTTTCTGATTTCGACTGGCCGAAATTACGGGTGATGTTCTCGGATACGGAACGAATATTAGCAAGATTCGATGAATTATTGGCGTACGTTACCTCGTCTTTCTCGGCGTTCATCTGACGACAGAATGGCGGCGTGAATAACGCATTGTCATCCATGTAGTAGTTATCGTACTCGGAGTCGTAGAACACGCTCAGTGAGTCCAAACTCATGACGGCGTCCGAGTCGAAAATACGACTAGAGGTGCGCGAGGACAGGCTGACGTTATCTTCGTCCAGATGATACCCGACATCAGGACTGTAAGCGTTACGGGAGTTGATGTGCGAACCTGTTGGAACACTCGTTTCTTTAGACACAAGCAATTGAAATAAAGCTAGCTAAGCATTATGAGGTGTTAAGTATCGCCCCAAGTTCTCACCTTCGGCGTCTTTCCCATTTTCTTCATCCGGCAGGTACCGAACGTTTTTCTCGCATTCCGGTAATAAGGATTCCGAGTTGCCGTCCTTCTCATCGATGTCATCTTCGCTCCACTCAGGCTGGTCGAACATTTCTTCGATGCTCTCTGAACCCAGCATTCGTCTCACTTGAGCTTCCTGAGGAACAAAAACTCGATCGTGAGTCAGTTACATCGATTCACAATCATTTCGTGCTTCGTACACAAGGGAGAAAGACGTGGTTATTATGAAGCGAGAGGAGCAAGGATGGCGGTCCCTATAAATTCCTGGGAGGAAATACACTCGCGAGGTGACCTGAAGGCATAATTGAGATCTGACAAGTATTAGCAGAACATGTTGATGAGCATTAAACACACCCGGACTTTCTTCACATCCAACAGGTATTCACAGAACACGTTGATAAGCACTAAATACACCCGGACCTTCTTCACGCTCAACTCATTTGCCAAAATGATCAATTTTTGAGGTTCACTCTGAGAAGCAGGAACAAGATACCTCCGTAAATGACACATAAAATTTCACATAGGCGGATTTCAATTTCTTTCAAATTTTTAGTATATCTAAAACAATTAATTGAAGATTCTTTAGCCAAAACTCAAAATCAAATTTTCCAGGGAAAGTAAAAAAACATAAAGTGTTTTGGTACGCCGCAATGTACTTTCAGAAGTTTTTGGCTCTGTTACAAGAGGATTTCTTGAGTTAGGCCAGTGGTGGCCATCATGGAAGGGCAGATGGGAGCATAAACTCTCCACAAAAATGGCTAATGAATATGATTTCCTGCATAACAAGTCATAACAAATTTGCAGTAATGGGTGAAATAGTTCGAAGAACCCGATTTAAAGGATTCGATTCAAGAAAATCGAAAAGAATCATGGGAAGAGAAAGGAGTACGAAGTACATTTTAACGCTTCCTTTTCCTCTCCGCCTCTCCCACTTCATTTTGTCAACTCGGTCATTTCATCCCTTCCATGTCCCTTCATTTTGGCCTTTGTTTTTATTTCTATCAAAGTGTTTCAGATTGTGAAATCATTTCCATCTGCCATGTCTTCTTCTTCTTTTTTTTTTAAATCTGCGATTTCTTTCCATTTTGTATATTTAACAGTTATTCTGATCAATTCCATCATTTCGTTTTCCTTATTCATGTCATTTCGCTTCAATCATTTTTTGATTTAATTTCAATCAAGTTCGCTCAGTAATTTTTTTTTTAATGAGGCGGCTGTTCTTGTCACTTGATTATGAAAATAATAATTTTTAAGGAAGGCCAGAGCTACGCTGACGAGAGGAATACAATACCTATAAAAATATCAGCTACCACGGGTAAGAAAATCCTATAACGCACCTGCGCCATCGACCCGATAAAGGAATCATCACGTTCATCCAACATAATAATTACCTGTTTTTCAATCTGCTCCGCAATCTGTCTTTCTTCTTCTTCGAACTTCTCTAAATGTTGTTTATCTCCATCAGAAAGCCTCGTTCTCTCATCACTAACTTTTTCGAAAGTTTCGCTGAAAGAAAAAAAAAATCAATATAACCGCAGCTAGGATTGCCAAATCTCGACACAGTGAGAAAAATTACCAACCCATCTATAAACCGTGACTGAGAATCAATATCCGACACTTCGAAATCGTACGGATCCGTCTTCATATCGTCTGTCTTCTCATTCTTCATCTCCCGCATCAATGAGTCGTCGCTGTACCCCTTCAGCAGGTCGTTATCGGACATATTCTGTAACAGGTCTTGCTCCTCAAATATCTCCATTATCTTCTTTTCGATGTCGGCTTTCGAGTCGCTGTTCTTGCTCAGTAACGAAGACACACAATGAGGGATTTTCAGATCGGTTTGACTCGAGCTGTCCTTCTTCGCGGTCAGCATTTGCGCTTGCTCGTTCGGATTCTTACTCGCCAGTTTACGTTTCTCGTGACCCAGATACTTCGCGATACGGTTGCTTCTGTCCAGATTTACCATCGGGTGCTTATTACGCCGCCGCTTCGTGTGTCTCTTGTACTCGAAACTAGTGCAGGTGTCGCCCTGATACGAGTCCAGGGCGCTGAGGCAGTTCGTCGAATCCGAGGTCGTGTTTCCCTCGGCCATCGCCAACGCCATCAAGGCCTCCTGCGAGATCTTTTCTTTTCTGCGACTCGAGCTCGTGCGGTTCTGGTAGCCGGGCCCCAACTTCTCTCGGTTCCGACTCCCGGATGCATCCTGATGATTTTTGTAAGGACTAGCACTATGCACCGGAGAGGAACGCGTATGCTCGCACGTGTGATGCGGTGAGATTTCGGGGGACGAGCACGGATTGACGCCGGACACGAACAGCCACCGTTTCGAGTCGTGTACAATTGGCGGTGACGGCGACGGCGATGCGTCGGTCGTCTTGCTGAAGCTCTCATCTGAGGAACTAACGCTAGGAGAGTGATTCAAGGAACTAATTTCGTCGGCGGACGAGTGTGCTCGCGTTTGACCATCCGACCAGCGTACAGCCGCGTAACTGGCCAAGCTCTCATCTGAATGGTGTTTCTGCAGGTGGTGCGGAAAGATCTGCTTACGTTTATGCTTCGAACGATGGCAGGAGCCCGCCTTTGGTGGCTTTGGTAACGGCTTCAAATATGGAAGTTCCACTTCCCGAGGCGTGTGCTTGCGAGAACTGCTCGACGCTTTAAGCTCGTGAACGGCGGTGTACATGGGCGAGACGCTGAAATCGCGCTCCACGTTCCGCGACGAGTGTTTGTGCTCGCCTTTGTACACGTTAGCCTCGCGTTGCACGCGAGACTCGTGCAGCTGGTTGCCTGAATTAGGCTCGGCTGTACGCTTCACCTTACCGTGACCGACTATCTTTGGCTTCGAGTAACTGAAATAAGAAAAAAATGTGGATTAGAACTTCTTCAGACATACTATTGCCGAATACGTGATTATCCGGCCTGAAGGACCAATTTAAGAGATATTTTAGCAAATCGGTAATGAATTATGAAACTTCGAGAGTTGGCGGGTTGGAATAAGGATTTAAAAAAAAAAATTACCGCTACTAGAAGGCTTTGCCTTGACATCTTAGCACAGCGCTGGCTTTGCTTATGTTCGTCTGTTAGTCAATCTAAGTTCAATCGACATCTTTCCTTCCAACTGGTTCTTTCGTTTTCAATTTTGTCTCGGATTTTGGAATTTTCCTTCCGGACGGGGGTGATATAGGAGATTAGCATCATGAATTTTAGCTCTTGCTCCGTGTGTAAGAAATATTGAATGAAGAGTACATAAGGTCTAATTGTTTGTCTCGTGTGCCATGTCTTATAATTCACTTCCCAGAGGCGGAGGAAAAGGGATAAGTTTTCAAAATGAGATGTTTCTACTTTCCAGTCTTGGATATTGGCTCCAGTCTTCTACTTTCCAGCATGGAGGAAGTTTGCCTGTCAGTTGGCCTACCAGTCTCTCAGTATTTATTTATCTACACGTCTTGTTCTGGAATTTGTTTTTCTTTTTTTTTCTTCCCCCGCGGATGGGGGACAAGTTTTAGTGCCAGCAATACGGCTGTTCACAGTTTCATTCTTGATGGGGAAAAGATATAGAGAAAGCCTGTCTGCGTACTTGTTTTTCTTTCTGTTAGACTAGCTATCGGATGTCTTTTTTTATCTTAAGTTCTCATGGGACAGGGCAGGTTTTTTCATCTCAGGGTTGACACGACTATAGTGGAGATGATATCTAGAGTGTTGATTATGGGATACGTCATCTTAGGCTAAAATGATGAAGATTTTACAGATCATGGCTAAATAAATTGAAGAGCTTGAACGGAACTCAATGCTTTTATCCTTAGAACAGGGTCTAAACTCGTACTCCGAAGTTATCGACTGAATTTATTTCAAGTCCAGAAACCTGTCAAAAAGGGGCAGGCAAACGAAGGTCCTATCCAATAATAAATGATCCTAACGCAGGCAACAGAACTTGATATTGTGACTCTCATACTTTTTTCTTCTTTCTTATTCTGCTTTAAGGAATCAGGCTCGGTGGTATTTATATTAAATATGTGTTACACTCCTAGGTGTACTGGATAGATTATCATTCGATAACTTCACTGAACGGCCTAATTTCCAGCACACTTTTGAAAGCATATTGAGTTGTATTACTGATCACCAAGGTTAGTTAGTCGAGCGGCTATCCGAACATACGGATGGACATTTGAGCTGTACCAAATTCCACGGCAATTAATCTCAGATATACGCAGTACCTTACAATTACATCATGAGAACTTCATGAATGAAAACCACACTATTTAGAAACAGTACCAACCTGGAACTGCTATAGGGACTCGGAATGTTCTTCAACGGAGGAAAAACCTGCGTCACTCCTTTATGCGGGGGCAACGGAGGCGGCTGCGAGGAATGATCGATCATGCGACTTATATGAGGAGATCTGTGCCCTGCTTGCGGCGGCGGGTGTTGAATTGGCAACACGCGTAACATATTACAACCACCTAGTAGAAACACGTCGTTACAACTCCATCGTCCAAAGTACTCTATTTTTTTCAGTACACAGAAATAATACGAACTTGGTAACAGCGCTTCAGTTTCAGCTGGATCGAGCGGCTTTCTGTACCCGCATCGAGTGTTCCTGTTGTTTTGAAAATTAATTTGAACGCCGTAATCGTCGGCGTGATGCGACTGCGTACTCGATGGGTCTTGAACACGAGAATTTTGCTGCAGATAAACCAATGGAGTAGCTATGCCCCCGTACATATTTCCTGAAACAATGGGATCAGTTTATATACATCTCCTGTATGCTGGTTGCCAGCTGACGCCGAGCGATTTCACAGTTTCAAACTCACCATAGGACTTATGGTTGTTATAATTTGCGAGGTCTTCGACTCGAATCGTGCCCAACTGCTTACGATCTGTAAGGAAGTACGTCTTCATGTCACCTTTGCCCTTCACTTTGACATGACCTCGACACTGGAACTGGTATGGCTCATTTTTCAGTACTTGGAATACTTCTTCTGTAACCTGGAATACGATGCAATGTAATAACGTGAAATAATTCAAATATCAGTTGGGTAGAAATACTACAAGTCAGACACAGAAATGTATCCATTAGTGAACAGTTAGAGGCTAGCTGAATATCTGTTTCAGTACATTCAAATTTCAAATTTATTTTCTCGATTGTTGGAGTCCTCAGTTTTACCACGGTTGGTACCTACTTTTTGTTTATAAAATTACTGAAATAACTCTGTCATAATAACAATTTCTCACAAGCATTGATATCATAACACACACTAACTTGTATATGATTAGGGAGTCCAGTGGAGTCCATCCTGCTGGCCACGTTGACGGTATTTCCCCATATGTCATACTGTGGCTTCCGAGCTCCGATCACACCGGCTACGACCGCTCCGATGTTCATGCCAACACGTAGCATGAAGTTATTGTACGAGTTATCATTAATGTTCACCAATTTTTCTTTCATCGCGAATACAAACTCGACGAGCGCGCTCATATAATGCGCCGCCGACTTTTCGTCGTGATCCGAAATTCGGTGCTCTGGCATCAGGCCGACCGCTGCCATGTAAGTCGATCCAACCGTCTTAATCTTATCGATTGCTTGGAACCGCTCTTCACTCAGCAACTGCAGATTATGAAATTAAAATGGTTTAATGGAAGCACATTACTATACTTTGAACCAGCAGATTCAAATACATCTGTACTTTTGAAAGACTTAATCTCAGAAGGATCACTGATTACTAATATTTACTATACCCGACAATTACCTCGTCAAAATCGGCGATAATTTCATTGAGCAATCGCAAACATTCAACACCTTGGTTGTTGCCATCCAACTCCATGTAGAATTCATGATAATTGGTAATAGAAGCGAACAGCACACCAACTTTATTGTAACTTTGGTAGTAAAGTTCTTGAGATAACGTGTTCTACAGAAAAATTAAACATATGATAAAATGTCATAGTTATCGTAAACTGAACGAAGTAGCCGTCATAAGAAGACAATACAAACGAAGCATTACCATGTTATTTTTGAACTGATTGTCTAGAAAATGCATAGCTACATGCGCTGGTAACAGGTTGAACAGAATGCGTTTGTTACTCCTCTGCAAACTATCCATATCCTTCTTCTCTTCTTTAGCCTGAAAATCGTAATACGTTTCAACATAGCCCTCAATAACTGCAAATTTACTCGACAGTATTTTCTTATATTAACCTGCATTTGCCACAGGAAATCCAGTCGAGCCGTCCACTCAACCTGCCGCCCATGTAACAGCACTGCCAAAAGGAAAATGACGATCTCTACCAGACTAACAACATGCAGCGGAACCACCGACCTATTTCACATAGAATTATTATTCATAATTTGTTCGCAAATGCAATTCGTGGTCATCGATATCAATATCTGAACTTACGCTACAGTGTGATCGTAGCATACGAATAGCTGGTAGTGAGAAAACTCGATGAACAACACGTATATGACGGACATGAACACCAGCAGTATACATTTTATAATTATTGGAAGCCTTAAGAATATGGCGACCGTGAAATAACCTAAGCAGCAGGACACTATGATATATTGCGGCAACGGACACATACGATGATCTGTTTTCAAATCGTTGTACGTATAATTGAACGAGTGCATGGGTTCCTGACACGATAATTCGATATGGCACGTAAACTGGAAACCGAATCAGTGTATTAAAAACATGTGCGCAGGAACAGATGAAAGCATGCAGGACGAAGAGCAATACACGTACCACATTCACTTGAGCAACGGCGTATATTAAAATTACGGTAAAGGTAATTATAGCAATACGTAGAACGAAACTTTGCGATACGTCCCATATTATCCAACGCAGACGAACGGCTAGTAATAACATCAACACCACCTAGAACCCACATCATGCTACTAAGTACGAACAAAATATCGGATTCGCAACTACAGCGCGATTCTTCGAGTAACTGGAGGTGCTTTGGAAATACTTCTGGAGCATTCGTTCAATGTAATTGAGTTTGGAAATATTTTTGAAATTGTATTCGTTAACTACAACTGAGGGGTACTTTGAAAATACTTTGGCAGCTATAACTGAGAAAAAGTTTCAAGAGTTTGGGATCGTGAAATTGGAAATACTCCGCAGAAGAATTAATGAAAATCGGTGCCATGTTTTATAGCGCAAGGCGTAATCGATCAGTGTTCATTGGATATATTAGACAGTATCGTATTTGTAATATTATTTGTTTCAATTTGTTAGCATCTAATCATACATCAACAGAACGTGTTTTTCACGTACAGAAAATAAAGGGTAACACCAGTTCGAAGAGACTTAACATCACCTTTTCAGTATTTCCAAATCTTTCCAGATGTTTGAGGTCATCGGAATCGCAAAATAAAAAGTAGCCGAATACAAACTACAATCTACTATTCGAACTACATAGTTTTTCAAAAATCTCAGAATACCGCAAATAATTAATAAACACTTATTGTTTACATTCAAATTCTACAATTCTAAATCTTAGTAATGGCACAATGTTGGTCCAAGTTTTTCTGTTACTGTAATGACAGAAAAAATCTCATAATCGGCCCCAATGTAATATCACTGGACAAGAAGTAATATACGATACGCTCAAAACATCTGTGGAATCGTATCAAATCAATTTGAACAGTAGATCTGATTTTATTGTTACAAAGATAACTGTTATTCATCAATTATTGTTCTGTAACACGAAATCGTTTAGTGATTCCGTATCCGGTATAACTTACACCGCAAATTGATTTAAATTTGATCAGTAGAGTTATTCATTTTATAGATAACCTTCACATCAGGAAATATGACCTTAATCAAAACACTACAATTCCTTTTTAAGAACAGATTTTTCAATCTAAATCTGAAATCCAGACCTATGTTCCAGAAGGTCCTCAAATCTCTATCTAAGAACTAGGGTTACCTTTGTTCACGAACTTGTTCGCCTTCAGTTATCACCAGGGCACTCACAGCAGATACCACTATGCTATCACGCTGACATCGACCTTTTTAGAGTAGGGCATCTAGAAATACCAGAGTACGGACATACGCCGAATTTAGTTTTTCTGGCGCCCGACGATTCGATACGCGGAAGGTGCAGCGTAGTGAATTTTGAATCATCGAACGCGGAAAGACTAAATATAGCGTATGTCCATATTCGGTGTTTCCAGGCGCTTAGACTAAAGCACTTGAACATACGTGTAGCCATATGCCATTCTGAATTCAACCGCGCTCGTGGATGCCGAGCTGACAACGAAATACGCTCTGTCATCGACTTCATATACTTCGTATCCAGACTGGCAATCCGATGATGTATTTTGAATATTCTATAAAACCCAACCACTAGGTTGTGCAGCTGTCTCATTGTGTTTTTTGACCCACGCGAATCGTAAGTATTGCCGGTTTGTTTGGTTCAGAAGTCAGTGGCTACGTATAGTCGGATCCTGTATTCACGGGCGCGGTAGGATTTAAAATGGCACATGGCTACCTTATTCCTTGACATGGATATTACTGCTTTTAGGAAATACACGATGCCATCGCTCGCCACATACTTCGCAGTATTGTTTCAGAACGTTATTCGTCCATGCACTAACACTATGCCATTACTGATTCGATCGCCACCAACCAGAATCCTCAAGTATACAAGTCAAAAATGCAAAAAATCTTACTGCATTCCAAATAAACGCTATGAGAAATAACAGCAACAATATTCTTGTTCGAGGTAAAATAATGAACTGGATAGCCGCCATCAGAATCAGTGTCACCAAACTACACGCTAACGAACTCGTGAATCCAGCATCTGTATCCGAATGGTACTGGAACAATACAAACAACCGCTACTGGACACGCTTTCACACAAAAATGGAATAATAATACAACAATCCATAATATATACCTGTTTCTCTTTGTTATCATCCTTGAAACACAGAGTAAATAAATTGACATGAGTAGATTTTTCTCTATCCACACTTCGAGCTTCTATAGCTTGGTTCAGATACTTGTTCACTCGATTTGTGGGCTGATGGTACACACTCGAGTGTCGTTTTTTGAACGGTCGCTTGAACTTTTCGGTTACTTTATGCTGAAAACATCAGAAGCACAATATATATTTCAAGGTACGTGAATTGGCACTGTAAGACGAAAGACGCTTCTTTTGAAATAATATATTGGTGCTGAAAGACAGGAAGCATAATTTCGTTACAGTGACTAATAGCAGTGCCATTGGTGTGTACTCATGCAATTGGTAAACCAGTACATTCTCAAAATAGGAGAGATAAAAGGAAGAAACAAAAGAATGAGTGACATAATTAGTCCATTTACTAAGTAGAGGAGGTGAAGTGACAGAAAAGTAATTCAGGCAGTCTGAAGTTTAAAATTTTCTTTTACTCTAAAACGATTAAGTTTTTCCCACCAAAACAGATATCTAAACTTTGTCGGCCAAGAATTAAGAAATAGTCGGATATTTTCAAATGCCGCTTCAGAGTATCTATTACATAAACAGTAACTGAGTGCAGCTAACCCTAAAACGGCGCTACAAATTATCCTATCTGACGTTAATGGCCAACCAGATTATCAATCGTTGGTAAATACTTCACTTCAGGAAGTTAGCCACATATGATGTATAATAAAATGGAAACCGTAACCAGCGACAAATTCGGTAATAGAAAACGAATCACACCTACACCCGAAAGAACAAAACAGGTAGTCTTAAGAGAGCAAACTGATTTCAAAAATCATCATCAAGCAGCGATATCTCATATACATGACATAAACGGAAGTCTGCTCGACTCAACCACCTATTAGAAAATATTTCTCAACGGGATTTAGTAAATTCTGCACAATAAAACTAACCTCAACTATCACTCACCTTCTGCATATTACGGAAGAGCAACGAAGACCCGTCATGATGAACTGCTCGCCGACTTGATGAGGGTTCGTTGATTGCTCTCTGTAAATCCAGTACCTGTACCAACACACAATCGTATCACCAAAAAGGGCTTAAACATCAAATGCCTAAGTTAGTTTTTCGAAGATGCCGCATTAACGAGACATAACGAACATCTGAGCTTAGCTATAATTTCAAGCAGAAGCGTAGCTGTATTGAAATGAATTGGCTACGGCATTCTATGTAAGTCCACATTGTATGTACATAAAATGTAATTGATCTCGAATTCGTGGTATTTGAAGGTAAACGAATCGTCAACGCGCATACATACCTTCAATTTTATTTTTACAAATTATGAAAAGTATTAAACAACGATGCTGCATAGCTCACCTTATACGAGCCGACTCCTTTGCCGTCCGACACTGAGTTGATATTACTAAACGGTACTTCAACGGAATATTTAATAGAATGCAACAGTTGTACTACCACGTTAGACACATTTTTAAACGACAGTTTATGACCGGGCACACTAACAGGAAGAACGGCGCCAGCTTTCATTTGCAAAGGCTTACAAAATATTCAACAAATTACATACAAATCACGAATGCAAGGTAAATGAAAATAAGTACCAAAACAAAACAAAAAATTATGATAAGCGAAACTTAGTTCTACGTGGACGCGAGAAATGATTGCTCTCATTTTATGGGATTTGTACGATGATTCGTATAATACTGAAGCTTAAAAACGAAAACGATCGAAACAGGATGTATGTTCTCATTAGAATAATGTAATCCGAGATTAAATATTTCTTCCGGACTTGAACATTTTTGACATTTAAAAAAGTTTTAAATTTATCGTCAGCTAGTAAGTATTACTTTTATTCATATCTATTGATCCACCACTCTACTATCATCAATTTTCACAGCTGAATACATCGTGGAACGAAACAATAGCGAAGTTCGTGATACAGTTTTCTAATACAAGTAAGTTGGCAGATTCGAAAGAGGACACTCAACGATAAGGTGGCGAACCACTGTTGTTGATCAGTGGGTGTATCGCATTTGAAAAGATGTGTTCTAATGAATTTATGCGGAATGTGACTGAGTTACCCTGAATTAGTCTTAGGGAGTCCTCGAAAAGACTGGATGAGTTCATAGCCTGGATGATGGAACAATCTGCATGAGTCCTAAAAGAGTCTAAACGAATCTTCAGAGCAATTAGTTACTAGGATAACGAGTGGGTACCTGACACCGCAGATATAAAACTTCATGTTTTTTGTTGTTTCAGCTAGTTTTAGATTTGCTCTAACTGTTCCAAGGGAAAGTAGGATAATGCACAATGACAAAGAGAAGAAAGCGTTTCCATGAAGGTTGCATTACCAGCCGAAGACAAGTCCTCTAATCACACAAGTGACATCGCACCTTTCATTGTCGTGTACGATACTCTAATTAAAATGTTTCAAATTTTCCACTGAAAATATCACCTCATCGCTGTTATTTTTCCCCCAGTATATCGTTCAGAAAAGGATCACTTTATTCTTTGTGAATAGCCCCCCCCCCCACGTATCAAACATAAAAAGTATCACTTACATGCAACTGGAAAACGTCATTCTCCGCAGGCTGAACTAATATAATCAATATTTCGAAGAAAAGAATTCAGGATTCACACGTACGCCCATTAGGCTACAAAATTAAAATGATCAAGCGCTACACATGCTTTCAAACTGGAATATTTTCGACTGTTTCGAGTTGTTTGGTGTTCTAATGTTACAGCGCTAACTTCACTATCGAACCACCTGCCTTTGTTAAAAAAGTAGACAATTTCTGAACGGGACTTTTTACCTTCAGCGCTGCTACCTAGTTCATGATAATTGGGGTAGCTGAGAAGGTTATTATCTGTTTTTAAATTCGAATTTCACGACTGTTCCAAAGTTTTCCCGAGTTTCTTCCAACTGTTCCAGGCTCAATTCTCTACTTACCTGAACTCGCTTCAGATTACAAAATTGGGGAAAAACCTAACCCTGAAAAGTATGTCAAAACTGTAATTTATTCCACTGTTTCACGTTATTCGAGATGTTTACCGACCGTTGAAAACTGTTCCAAGCCGATTTTTCTCTCAGTCTTACCCCTTCCTTTCCCAAGATTCAAAAAAAAAAAAAAATGCTACATGTTTTAGAACTTCTTTTCCGTTTCAGAGCTGATCCGTGCGTATTTCACCTGTTATAGACTAAATTCACCATCAGCCCTCTGCTCCCCTATGCTCAAGACTGGAAATAAGCTGGTCTGCTCATGTTTTTAATTGAATTTTTTCGACTGTCCCGAGTCGGCTTCCACTAATCATAACAAGATTTTTTCGATATCCTCACCTTCAAATCTACCGTAGTACTACTGCCTCGTTAATTGTCATCGGGATAGCCAAGAATCGATTGACGTTCTCGGCTATTCCCATTATAATGAATAATATAGTTATGCTGTGGCGAACCCTGGGACCGAAGGAAAAGTTCAACACACAGTAAGAACAAGGCTAGAACAAGTTTTGGAATTTGATTCTTCACAAATTATTTACGTGTATAGAGGATACGTGACATCCTCTCAAGAAACCAATCTTAAAATTGGGAAAAAAATCGGACCGTTTTTAGTACTTTGGCTGTAGCTTTTCTTTCAAATAAAATTTGCTCAATTTAAGAATCTTGAGTGAGATTCCCTCACGAGACTTGAGGGCACATTGGTCAGTTTCCCACTGGTTCCTTTGTTCTATTTTCGGACGACTTTCATTAAATGAATGCTCTAACCGGATTCCGAATGTGTGCTACACCAAGCATCACACCTTCGTAAATCTACAGCGCTAATACACACTAATCATAAAAGGTCAAATTTCGAACGCCTTTTTCACGAAAAGTTGTTACTGAACATAAAGTCGATTTCTCGGGAGCGGGTAACACATGGTCTTTCTTGCTTTTCCCTCTTGATAAACCGAACCACAAGCTACCTAGGTAAAATCCAGGGCCTATCACGTAAAATCTCCAAATAAATTATGCGTTACACAACGATGAAGAAACGCAGCGTGAAGAAGTCCTCCGCGTTAGCTAAAATTTCTCATTTTGAAAAAAAAAGTTCCCTAGTCCCTTAGAAATTCGAAAATAAAGCATTTCTTTGCAAAAAAACAAAACAAAACGGATGAATGTTCAAAAAAATTTCCCGTATTTGGTTTTCAACTTTGGTAGACACACTAAAGAGATAATACGACACAGACATGACCTAGTCATGATTAAGCCCGGGTACAATGAAAAAGTGGGACTTCCAATTAAAATAGCGTTAGCACCAGTCTCAAATCGGAGTGCATTTGTTAATCGTATTTGGCACGTGAGGAGGAAGGACCTCATCAAAACTCTATCCTATACCCAGATTTTCTTAATACGGTTCCTACGATTTCCCAACACGGGCTTTACAACTAGAATAGTACTTTCTCCACCTCTTTTCCTATTCGACCGAGTTCAATAAGCAGACACCCAATTCGCTGGCTCATTTCGTACATCAGTTACGCTACTGTTTCGAACCAACTCATTCTCAGCTTTTCTAGGCGCTCACAAACGGAACAAGAGAGTTACACATCCCCTCCCCACTATGAAATCAGAACAACTATACATACGATCCTGTTGAGCGCTTCCGTCGTTAATTTATAATTCATCGTGCATTTACAGCCGACTCATTATTCCAGCGACCGCAAACTATGTGGCCTCCGTTTAACGCGTTCGTTCGTCTGCAAGTTAATTACGACCGGCGCGTACGCGCATTTCGTTTGGTAAAAAATCACGTCGTAAGAGGCTATCGAAACGAATCTGATTTCATTAATTCCGCCGAAATTCTTCACGAGCTTATTCTAATGAAATAGCGTACGAATGCCAAGTGCAAATAAATGAAAAATGAGATCAAAGCTCGTGTTTACAAATCCTTTTCGTTTCTTTCTCCATATTTACGGGACGGGACGGGGCCGGGGAGGAGGGTCATCAGCGAAATAAAAATACATATTTTCATTTACTTTTCTCCGTCTGGCCGGCGGAATGACGAAGTATGTAGTTACGTTGTTATCGCGCAGGTACTGGTTACGAGTGGCTCCGTGTCCGGCTTCTACTTCATATTCACCACCCAACGAATCCAGTGTGGCTTGGGTGATGTGCACTCGTCTGCAAGAGGAGAGATCGTACATTACTACGTATATACGGGCGAAAATGCCTTCGTAATGCCGAATAACGTACGCCGATTTAAATTCGCTCCCGATCGTTACGCACGACGGATCGCACGTGCAAATCAATGAAATTCCAAGGTAAACGTTACACCGAGACCAACGCACCAAATATCTCGGTTACGCTCCTCGGTAGAAAGAAAAATTCACGCGGATTTCGTCAAGGCCTAGGATCGAATTACATATACACGTATTAAAAAAAAAATCTTAATTTTCGTAAAGAATACCCCGGCTCTCCTCCGGCTTCCATGTTGTTGGCCAGCGTAACGTCGTTCGACCACACATCGTATTGCCACTTACGCAGTCCGAGTACGCCGCAGAGTACGCGGCCGGAATGAATGCCGACCCGCATGTTCAGATTGACGTCAGTGGCTTCAACAACGGCTCTGCAATTCGAAAAGATAATTAATGTCCATTGATAATCGATAGACAGCGACGCCAAAACGAACGTCGCTTGAATGAGGCAGAGGTTGGTCAGCAGTGAATCGAGAAATGTAACTGTTTTTCGGGACCGAATGTAGAAATATCTATTATACTCCAAGATTAAGCCAAACAACTAGACCAGCAGATAGGAAGAAATCCAGACAGGTAGACAGATAGATAGGCAAACAATTAGAAGATAAAACTATTTTTCACAAATGACAAGACTTCGGAGCTAATGGACTTCCATTTGATACAGTCCTGATTCAGGCTCTGCTATGACTCATTTAGACACATTACGACTCTTTTACACACTGTTAATGCTCATTCAGACTTATTATGACTTTCAAAACTCATTCAGACGCAGTTTAAAATTCTTTCAAATTCTCAGTACAATCCATTTAAGCAATTCAGACTCTCTTAGGACTCGTTAAAATACTTTTGGATTATATTAAGACACATTATAATTTTCATTAATTCATTTATGCGCTGCTAGGACTCACTCAGGTTCTGGTACAACCAGTTCTAGCTCATTTAGGCTCCTTTAGAGTGAGGCGAGAGCGATTGAGAATTTGCTGAGATTCATTCAAACTCTCTACAAACCTTTTCATTCATCAAAACGAGTTGGAGCCGTTAATATTTTGAAGCTTGGTAACAGGAACCTGGACCAGAAAGTCTACTACACTACAAAATAACCACATCTTAACTCCTTAATTTCTCAAAAAATGATCGACACTATTTCTACAAGAACGGGACATCCACTACTACCTTTAAATGTAGGTCCAAACCCATTTCAGGATCATCGAAATTTCCACAGGAAGTGTAGGTTCCACCCTTGTATTTTGTCGGGTTCAGTTTTCATTATAATCCAACCTAGGTGGGCCCAGGATCACTGAACGGGAGACCTACCCAAAGTTATCCTATTGTATAACACGGGATCTCATGTACAATAGTTTCCACGCGTTCAAAATACAGAATTTCTTTCAGCATTATTGTGATTTCCAAGAATACACACATGTTCGAGGAAAATGAAAAGTAGGGAGTAGCAACCAACGTTATGTACAAGTATGGGCTATACTAAAAACTGAAAATGTTACAAGTCTTCAAAGTTTGAAAATACTAAATTTTTATTGCGAGTCTGATTACTCATTTTAATTTGGAATTTTTTCGAAGATAATCACTGCATACATTGAGGTAACAGAAATTTACCCAACTTAATAGTCCACTTTGATACTGAAGAAGTTCTGTTAATTTTAAGACTAAAGTGTACAACTTTCAATTTTCATAGTTCCTTCAATTTTCGAACTAGGCAATAGGTGGTGTTTAAAAATTTCTATTCCTCTCTTACAGCAACCATGATTCATGCATTGCCATCTTTAGTAAAGACACATTCTTCTGTAAACTTTCATTCGAAGACTTTTTAATTTTCCAAAAATGTATGAAATATTTCAAAATTTAGAACTGAATTTTGTCCGCGAAAAGTTTTTGTGACCTGTTTTGAAGGGTAGCAGTAGATATAATGCGTTGAAATTAAACAAAAATTACATATTATCACTTTCTGTCGTCAATCCCGACGCGCAAAATCCCACCAGTTACCCGGGTAACTAAAAGGGAATAAGGGTAATCTGAGGGTAACAAATGGGTAACTTTTCCGTGGGTAACTGGGTAACTAGAGGGTAACTGACTGCGCATTGGGATCTCAAAAACTGAGGGACGTGCATTTGAAATACTTAATAAATGTTTAAATTAGAATTCTAAAACTGATGTAGCCCTTTCAGTATCGAAGGTACGCAATTCAGTAGGATAAATCTTCCGTCACCCTTTCAACATTATACCCATTAATCATCTTCGAAGGGTGGGGGGTGTCTAAATTAAAGTTAGTAATTTGATTCGCAATGAAAGTTTACTATCTTTCAAACTTTGAAGATTTGCAGCCCATCAACTTCAAGTATAGGCCATACAGGTACATAACGTTGTTCGTTTCTCTCGCCAAGAACGATCACCCCAGGCAAACTCCGCTGAAATACCACGAATTAGAACGATCAAAGAAGAGATAATATTCCAAATAGGACGACTAACCCCCCACCACCCACCCAAGAAAAGCAAAATAAGGAAACTATAACTCGCTGTTACAACAGAATTTCTTGTATACAAATCCAGTTATACTCTTTTTTTGCAGCATGAGCTAAGTACAGTCGACACTGGATGGTAGAAAGGTGTCACCTTGGGAACTGCTACCACACAACAATCACGTATTATCAATCAATTTCTAAGTTTATAACGCAAATACGATGTTTACATCCTCCTCTCTTCCTTCTCCCATGTGTTTATTCGTCTTATTCGAGTAGCTGCGAAGCCTGTCGAATTGAATCGTGTCAATAGGTGACCCATCGATCAGCCACGCTTCTCGTTCGTACTTCAGCTTGATGCGCCCAAGCGCCCAGATACCGCAGACCAGTTACCCGTTTCTTCGCTCTCTTAGGTAAATTACACAAAAAAAAAAAAAGATATTTACGCGATTGCGTCGATCATGTCCAGTCCCATCTCAACGCAACAGCGGGCGTGATCCGAACGCGGCTCCGGCAGGCCCGACACGCAGTAGTAACAATCGCCGAGAATTTTAATTCTTAAACAATGATTCTCCTGAAATAAAAGAAATCGGAAGTTGATGTATTTGGCGGCGCGAAAATGATAAATAGTCGGTTCGAGGCGGGTGAACACATGTTCGCGGATACACTATTTTTACGACCATCTATTTATAATACGTCGGCGTAGCTCGCGAAAAAGCGCCCACGAGAGTACGTCTTAAAAACAATTCAGCTAGGCCGAGGCGCTTCTCTACATAACATTAATACGTGCGAAAACATTGCGTGCTATATTCTCTCGTAAGCTTATTAGTGTCCATCCGTCAAATTGTCGGGACTTAGTTAGACTGCAGCATGTTGTACACGTTAAGGAACGAGACACACGGGCGTGGGAAAATAATGTTTTCGAACCACGAAGCATTGTCGGATTACATCGCCATACTCACGTGTTCGGTGTCAGCGTACATTCTCTCAACTGTAGACGAGGAAAACTGTTACGGGTAAATCGAATGTTCCGTGACACTCGACTGGGACCACATAATTATGGTATGTCCGATACCTGACACGGCATGAAAATAGTAGCTTAAGGATGCTTAAATTACATCGGACTGAGACCATGTAACTATGGTACGTTGACACCGGACAGGACATGAAAACGCTAGCTCAAGGGTGGTGGGCAAAAACGGACCTCGATACTGTACGTGAGGATAGTTGAGAGCAATGACTAAATACAAACGACGAAGCATTTCATCAATGACTCAAGACTGACTATAAGAGTTGAAAAGGATGCACGAGTCTCAGAAGCAGTACTCGCCTCACATGACTCGATTAGCAACCACGCGCGTTTTAGTAATGCAGTCAAAACTTTTATGTTTTCCATTTACCAACTCGTGTTAACGAGTGCTTTTATCGCACGTGCTCGATTTTTATCGCGTTGCACGTTAATTGCACGAATGTTTTTACAGCTATTAAAATGCGTGACCAAATGATGTCATTCCAGATTTTGAACGGCTGAAGCGGGCAGTTGACAATTATAATTTCGATAATTTTTTTCAGCCCGTTGGGGACAACGTTTTCATCAGCTTATCGCACGCTCATTGCCTCTCAACCACCATTAATTTAATCACCACGTCGACAACTGTAATTGAACAGGATCAAAAAAATACTAGCGCATGATTAGCCAAGAATTACGGCAATTTAGCGAAATGACCATGTTATATTAGTAGTCTATGACATATTAATAGAACAATAATAAAAAAAAAACTACCATCATCCTAATTTCACGAACTTATTATAGATTGGTCTTAGTGCAGTTTCAAGGTCAACAGGAACGATTCTTGAAATACGAGAATGAACAAACGCGTCACTCATCTTCCCAAACGCTTCGCATTATTTTTATGCGAACATAAACGTAATATTGTACGAGTACATAGTAGTGAAAGCGACTTTTCCTTAGTTGCCAACTACTGGCGTAGCGAGCATCGCCATTTAAGAACTTGACGCGAACCTTGCACCGGGGAGATTTTAAGACCAGAAACACTGCTGGCAACATTCTACAAACATATTTTCTTTCACAGGGGGATAGCAATGGCCTTAGTATATTTGCCTACTTTGAAAATTAAAAGGGGTATAAAACTTAGGAAATGTGATTTTCAAGGGGAAAAAAAGGGACCAGAGCCTATTATACTAGAGCTCGGCAATGGAAATTACGGTTTCACTTGGCCAAAGAGGAATAACTTTTGAATATGGGGAGGTAATAGCTGGCTGATATTTTCCTCGCACGAGAGACATTCTTCATTAGAAAAAAAAAAAGTTACATCAAGGATAACGGGCAAAATCATATGATCAGGCAAAATCGTGATCCAATCAAGATAATCTTTTTCTCATGCAAAACTTTTTTCGGAATAATACTTTGCTCTGAATTCATAATCTTTTTCAATTTTTTAAATGATCTACAGCTCATGAACTTAAATCACTGGATTCATGGTCTTACCCAGCTTTGGGATAGGAACACTGAAAAATTGATGACTTATTGTTGATGGAAATTCTGTTAAAGATTATTTGGATAAGCCAATGATCACAGTCAATTCATACAGACTGGAGTTATGCATTATTTTGGGGGATGTGAAGTGCGTCAGCAAGTTGTGCACGTTGTTTGGCGCAGCGCAATTGGGAAAAGGGATAATCTGAAATCGGCCGAGTGGTTGCTTCTTGCGCTGGCTGGCTCCAATAAGCGACCGGTCCAACAAAACGCAGATCAACGTTTCGACAAATATAAATCCGCCATTTAAAAAATTAGTCAATTTAGATGATCGTCATGTTTTGTAGTTACATTGACTCGTATTGTAACAGACTATCAAGTAACACGTTGTTTACCACGGCATGATAGTTTTTCGATGGTCTAAAGAAAGTGGGAGGCGGATTTTAGTAGAAATGAGCTTGTCTTTCACTCAAATCTGTGGTGATTTGACAGGTAGGAGCTTACTTTTCTTTCTCCAGGGAAAAGAACAACCTTCGAAAAAACAGTTTTCATTAGTGGTATTAGGGTCTAGGAGAGGTAATAGTATCAACTGATTGAAAATTTTCTTTAAAAATGTGTGACCTCTTTCTTGAATCAGGTCATACTGTAGAAAAATGATGAGCATGGTGAAGGGGAAATCGAGCGGATGGAAAGTAAGAATAGCATTCGGTTTCAAATAGCATTTGTTTTTATAATAACAGATCAAGCACAATATCTCAATGAGAAGAATAAGCTTTAGAATACTGACATCATTTCTCATTTAAGAGGGACTAGACAATCAATTACAAGACTGGTACTGTTTTTCTGGAACAGTGAGCTTTTTTCAAAAAACAGCAAATTTTAAGCGTACAGGATATGGGGGACTACTGAAGGACTTGGGGAACTTTTTATAATTTTGCATGGTCAATTTCCAATGCATTATTTTAAAATAATTTATCATTTGTATCTATAGTCGGAAAAAATGCTCCACTGACGATTTTCGGGAAACGTTCGGAGGACTGAGCAGCCTTATTTCAAATTGGGAAGAGGGAACTTAAAGGACTGCTAAACAATTTGAAATATTACTTTTTGGAAGCTTAGAAGAGAGATGGTTTCCTCGTATTCTTTATATTTACACCTTCTGTTTTGATCATCCTATATGGGCGATAATCCTCTGTTAGGCATTAATCCGACTTCACCTCAAAAAAAAAAAAAAAAAAAAAAAAAAACCAGACACAGAAGAGGGCAGAAGACATGCAGTAGAGACATCTGTGAGCGGGAAGAGACGGTCTTTTTCACCGTTCATTTGTCTGCCTACCGGATTACAAGCTTCATATCTACCTGGGAGGACAACTGACTGGTTTTGAATGTCGATGTAAGGGTAAAAAGATTTTCTCCAAATATTTTTCCGATTTTAGGCAGGCAGACAGCCAATATTTTTGCTAGAAAGGGCGGAAGAGGTGGGAGTAAGGTTTCTCCAAGTGTACACAGAGATCATTTTCTTCGATTACATTATGTAACATTGCTTTGCTGCCTCAAATTGAAGCTCGGGTTTAAGCATTCGACATCGAGAAATGTCAGAGGCCCACTGAAATGCTGAACGCTTGATCTAATCACTCATCAACCCTAGCATAATGTCTTATCCCCGCTATTCGTAACACTCTATAATTCTATTTCAAGACGGTACTGAACTCCAAGAATACGAAAATCAGTTTTCCAAAACATTTCAGCAACTTGCAACACGCCAGCGTAAGACGAACCGGAAAACCAAGAAATTCTCAACACTATCCTCAATGTAAGGTTGAATTAAGAACCCCTCGTTATTCTAATCACGCAACGTTTTCGATGGTAACCGACCGGAACTATCACATGCTCGGCTGAACGATCTTCTTCCAAGCGTACAGCATGAATTAAAACTAGTTTTTAATTAGTTTCGGGCCGTTCCATTTCAGTTATCAAACAGCCATGCGGAATTTCCCGGAGGTCAAAATCAATGCCCGAATGTAAACAAAAGAGCTAGAAATGGAAAAGAATACTAACGGTGGCCAGCTGATCGAAGCGTCCAAATAATTCATTGAGCAAACGTACGACTTCTTGAGCAGTGCACTGCGATGCCAAAACCGTAAATCCAACAATATCGGCGAACAGTATGCTAAAATTAAAAACCAAAATACGTTAATGGGTCGTAAAAACATCCTTCGACGCTTCTAACGCGTTAACGAGGTCGTAAAAGATAACGAAAGAGCACTTCCTCAATCGTTTGAGTTTAAATTATCGGCTAAAATGAACGAAAGCTGATTCGTTGATTCACAGTTGGGTCGTATACCTGACATTCTCGTGTCGCTGTATGTAGATCTTGTGAAATTGTCCTTCTACCGGGGACATGATGTCATTCATCATTTCCATCGCTACATGCTGAGGCAGTACTGATAACAATAACCTCTCCTGTAAATTGAATCAGATTAAAAACATTAGATCACGCCACGGGTAAGCTGAATACTCGCACAAACCAAGTTGAATATCAAGACTTAGCAGTATCTGGAAACGTGATGTGCTCGTCACCATACATCTCGTAACATCAAACCAGAAATCCCACTTACCAGTTTCTCATTTTCGTCTTCGATGTGCAGTCGGGCTGCGATGCAGTTTCTCGTATCTAAAAATACTTTTCTCTGGGCATTCTCGGTTAACGAGTGCAACAATATACCGACAATATTTACACACGAAAAAGTAATCACGTTGCTGGCAACCTGTAAACATTAACATATCGGTATTAATATTGATTAAAAAATCGTTCGTTTAATGTTCTACAACTGACTTACTTGCTGCCAAATTAAATGCGGAAATTGCTGAGCAAATATAATCGACGTGACAATATGTATCAGCGGTAACGTGACTCCGAAGCCAATTGCGACTAGAATCTTCACTGGCATCATCGTATAAGCTAAAAATATCACAAAAATGATCTGCCACACGCCTTCGGCGATCACCCGCCGAGTTTCGATCTTTAACCAGACGTTCTCCGAAGGCGAAGAACTGCCGATGGGCAGCGATACGATGCAGAACGTCGCGCAGAAGAACAGTATCGTGTAGCATACCCACAGCAGATACGAGTCGTGCATATACTTTGTATTGAGAAAGATTAAAAGTATCACGAAGAGCAAACAGTGAACGATGTGGTACACGTTCTGTGACGAAGGTCCTTCGGCGTAGAAGAAACTGAGATTCGCGAGCACGGAAGTCAAGATGATGAATAAAACTATAACGCTAGCTACCGATGAGTGCTGTAATTTGAATATGTATCTTTGGTACAGGCATTCAAGCTCGTCATTCTCGAAACGATGTCGATTGAAAATACGAGAGAACGAGAAAGCGCTGGTGGGGTTCATTGCTTTCACACTGTGATCCATGGTGATCAGCGCAAACCAACACTGAAACGCAGAGACAGAAACCGGGATCAATGATTACCACTTATTGTAACCTGAGTACCATAACTAAATGAATTTATACCGACCCTACTGAGTACATAGACTCACCAATTCATGTAATCACAAAGGCACCATACAAACACATCGTGTTACTGAGTGAAATATTATTGGAACACAGCTTCAGATGTGTGCTTCAGGAATAAGTATTCCACAACGACCGTACTTATTTCAAATCTTGGAAACGCGAACATGTTATTAGCGGATAGTTAACCCATTTTGAAATACTAAATTTCATTGAACTCGCATGTTCTTCGACTCCCGGTTACATACTACCACCGCTGGTTCTCGCGAAAATAACGCACTAATCCACTAATCTCTAATGAGTGAACTGTACGCTGCACAGCGATTACAAATCATTCATTTTTTCAAAAAAAAAAAAAAAATGCAGCTTATTTTAAGACTATTGTTTTGATTGTTTTGTTCTGAACAGTTTGTATCTGCCTTCAATTTTGTAGCAATTTTGTAGCGATGGGCGATTAGTGTGATAGTTGATTTTCTCCAGTTTCAATAAGTCAAAAATAATCATTTGACTTATAAAAGTAGGAAAATCAAAATGGTCTTACTTGTTAACGAAACTCACACAAATAAAGTCTCTTTTACCCATCGTGAAGAAAAACAGAGTGATTGTGACTACGTCGAGGCATTCGCATTATATGGACTCCGCCATAGCATCAGTGTGACCACTAATCAGATAAGAAATTTCTTAGTTTCCTTCCTTTTTGTCTCATTTTCATAAGCGATTAAAATGAAATAAATTAAATTAAATTAAATTAAAATAAAATAATATAAAATAATAAATAAATAAATAAATAAATGAATGAATGAATGAATGATTGCCTGCAATCTAGGAAAGGCTTCGAGCATACATACTTGTATAATATGTATGGTGTCGTGGGACGTATGGCGATGCATGCATGCCAATGTGGCCCCTATGACTCCGCACCCCCGGCGTCGGACACTACCAGCGGTCGGGGAGGGGGGACTTGTACATGTATGCTCGAAGACGAAAGGTCAATAATGGAAAAAAGTGATCGCAGAAGGCTCGTTGCCGATCCTAAAAAGTGATTGCAATGGGCTCCGGGTGCCTTAGTACTAGTAGCCGACCCTAAAAATTGAAAGAACGACGGAAGAAAATAAAAAAGATAACGAGGAAAAAAATTTGTTATTGAAAGGGGAGAGGATGATGATTTGTTTTTCAGTATATTTCACTCCAGTCTGACGCTAAATACGCTCTGTATTTATCAGCCGATCACAAAATTCAGGTATAAGGGGTATAACACTTCTGCCAAATTATACAGTTCAGACTTTTGGTAAACCAAACCTCCCTCGAACCTAAGGATGATTGTGCCGATAGGTCCCTGTCAATACAGATCTTCCAGTTTATTCGAAGACAGAAGGGAATAATTCAACAACAATTTAATGGAAAGAAATATTAAGATAGAAACACCGATAATCTTATGACTGACTAAGGTCATACAATCGAACAGTTATTACGAGAACGAAATGAAATACAAGTATGTTAATTTGCGAAGTAACGTTAGGTTATAAATGATTAAACCAAAATGAAAATAAAATTGTAAAAAATATAGCAAAAAGAAAACATGAAAAAGTAATACGATAAAATACCAAGTAACACAATCCTTGTATGTATCGAGTAAAGCTTTTTAATGATATTAGAGATCAATAATGTTAAAGCTATCTGGGAATGTTTCATCTAAAAGTTAACTAATACCCGGCGGAAGATTAAAACACTTTATTTTCGTTATTTTCAACTCTGAAACAGTGAGACATGAAAATTACTCAATATGAACATAATACTGTATTTGAAATTTCATTTTCGAGTAGGATGCCATCAGAATAGGTAAGAAAATGTTATCAATCGTACATGTCAACGGTATTCTGAGGAGGTGTGGACTGAGAACGAGGTATTGATTTTATAGGTGCAAAGGCTGAATCTTCGCTGAGTTGCAATTTATTACCGCTGAACGGTCCACTAAAATTAGCTGTTTGTAACTGGTCAATTCTGAAAATAAAACTAAATAAGAACCCATTCGTTTTAGAATATCATTCCATTAAGTACAAGTACATGACCATACCCAGATTTTCCTGGAACTGGAACGATGATAGGAGAATCCACATTTTCAATTAATTTTATTCTAGAGTATTCTTCACAACCAGAGTTATCATCTGGAGAAGAGATACCGTTACTGCTATCTATTTTTATAAAATAGAGAAAATAGTAGAATGAGAACATCATTTTAGCACCAAAATGTTCAATTTAATGTTGATAAGAAAATATTACCAGACTCGTTATAATTGCGAATTCCTAGAGCAGTAGCAGAACGACGTTTTTTTCTACGACTGTAACCTTTATAACAGTGTAGCATATCTGCAATAGGAGCTCTCCGACCTTCAGCAACCTCCTAAAAAGAAAAAAGAGAAAAAAAGTCTTCAGGTCTTCAGGTTTTACAAAGTGGCTAGTAGTTTACAATTCACTACAGCATAACTCTTGAATAGGAAGTCAGAAGAGTGAATCAACAATATGAGAATATTAGCTCACTTCCTTATCCCAAATGAATGAAGTAAAGCCGAACTTCTCATTATTTAAAAATAATCTTTCAATCTCTTTATTTAGATCTTCTATTGAGCTCTGAGATTTACTGGATCGACTTGAACCATCATCAACGGGAGAGTTAAATCTAGAACCAGCATTTTTGGGAGACTCCATTTCGCTGGGCAATACATTTTCGTCCATTAACATAGTCTGATCGAAACCATGGTTAGTGTAATCTCGTAATCTGCAATAAAGTAGCATCATGCGTCAGTCTAACGAAGAGTAGGATAGGTATTTGTATAGTTAGAAATTTAAAACTTACTTTCTTTCGAAGAGAACATTCTCCATCACATCATTCATCTCACTATCGCACATGTTTTGAGAACTGAGCAAAATTGAAGGCTTAAATAAAAATATCAGATTAACTACTGGCAGAGGAAAACTGTTACAGATAATGGACTTGGATTCTTTCTTACATTATAGCACGCCTTCTTCAGCACACAGTGCTTAAGTAAAAATTCTGGTTGTTGCAAATGAACTATGAGTGATTTGCTGAACCAGTCCACCGATGAGGAGCTTCTTGGTTTCCCTGTAAGTCAGTTATGAGAACAATAACTAGGAAACGTAATCGCAAGAATTTCAGAGGAATCCTGTTGCTTTGAAGATAACTATCAAACAACAGGGTAACATTGGTTCGATGTAAATTAGAAAATAGCTCACAAATTTTTCCAGAATGAAAAGCAGCTTTTGTCTTAGCGAATGCTGACTTTCTCGAGCAGTAAACAGGCACCTCGGAACTTACAGATGGCGACTGGCTTGAAGTTTCCGTGAAATTGAAGAATTTAGAATTGGTTCCGACAGCCATAGTAAACTGATCATACCTGCCAGGCGCTGACTTCAATTCAGTTTCCTTGTGAACTGGTATCAAATAAAACTGACTATTGCACGAAGTCGTGAAAAATAAGTGATAATCAATATGCAGCACAACCAAGTTCTAAAAATAAGGTCACGATAAACATCGCTCATGGTACTTGTTACAAGTTACAACATGCAAACAAATTGAAAAATAAAACAAACATTCCCGTACTAACAAAATAATGATAATCCTGGAACACCTCTTGCGACTTGGCTGAAGTAGAAGTAGTTTAATTTTTAAGCATAGGTGTAGCTATACTCATCTTCAATGTACAAATAACAGGACTGTACAATAGAAACATCGCCGGATTTTATACATTGACTGTTTGCCTGAAATTACAGTACAGCGTTGCAAGTTTCAAGGTATGAAGGCTAGAAGTAGCAACTGTTAACTGTAACGCCGACTATCAACAATAGTAGCCCTCTATGTAACCTCTGTAGATTTCGTATTTTCTTTCATAAAATTTTCATTGATTTCATTTTCCACATAATTTTACCATGCATTTATGATAATAACAGGAAACAGGGACAGCGAAGTCATTCGGAAAGTTTTTTTTTTATTCAAATCAAGCCTACACTGCCAAAATACCAAGGCAACCAATTAGTTGGACGCTGTTCAGCAAAAAAGAACCAACTAGCAAAATCCAAATCCGCTTTAGATTAGAAGTGAGAACACGTGATTTAAAGTTCAAGAGCCATGTAGCAACTATACGGCATTGCCATTGCGATTACTGATAATCTTTTTTTTCAACGTGAGTACACATTTTTGAATCAGGGGGGTCCAATATTGAAAAATTCTACGTTTTACGCTCTTTCCGACGATGGCCAACGATACTAATTTCACATTTCACAACAAAAATGTTTTTTTCGCGCACAAGTCCCCTTTCCTCCTGGCATGTCACAATTTCTAAATTTCACTTTTCACGTTTTCACATGAATCATTTTTTCAGCAATGCAGTTTTTGGCCTTTGACGTTTGTTTGTACGGTTTGTACCCGGGACGTTCGCATTTCGCATCATCGCATGGTTCGCAAGGGGTTTGCGCGGTAACAGCGGCGAGCTCCCCTCAACTACCCACGACTGATCGGGATCGGCCACACGAACTCGGTCTATGATTCACGATAATGTCTGGCATTTGCTGGCACTACGCATGATCGCGGAGGCAATAACTTATCATTTTTCACATGCTAAGTTTTCATTTTTTATCAACAAAAATTGCTGCGTATTTTAGTTCTTTTGTTTTAATTCAGTACCTATAAAACGCAATTAATGAGTGGGTTCTTCATTTGTGTTGTACAATTTTCATCAATTTCGTTTCCATAAATATAAGTTCCAGGTTAATTGATATCTGACGGAGTCGTGCCACCTATCACATTCGTTGTCTCCTACGAAAGCAGTCGCCGAAATATTATTTTGACATTGTACAACCATGACTTACAGAGTAACGTAAAATTTCGTTGTCCATGTATATTTGGGTACTGATTTTGATTAGCGCGAATCGAAGTAGTATTCGTGCAGCGTAGTGCACATGGAAACGAGAATAACGTAAAGTCGGTAAAATCATTATTATTGATTCAGAGCTGTGCTTTCTTTCAACCTGATGCTCGTGATGGTTGTTGTCACGTCAAGATGCTAACGTAATGTTAGTTCCAAGTTCCAATAACGTTGCTGCTATTTAGGATTATAAGTAGGATTGTATTTTCGCGATTACTGGCTCAACCTGACGGTTTGGAGTTTAGTTGCAATCAAGGAATATGCATTCGAAATGGGATCCAAACTACCAACAGGTATGATCGATTTCATTCACTTTCTGACGAGGGGTGAGGGAAGACTTTGATACAAGCTGATGTGTAAGAGGATGTATAAATTGACTCACTAATAATGGATGAAAAGATGCTATAACTATTGTATTTGAACGTAGTGTGTGATGAATCTTCTGATTGAGAGGTAATTCGATTTACACATATTGAATAATGTATCTGGTTAGCTAAATGCGAGAAATGGTCAAGTGACGTTGTCGGTCAACTTGGACATTCCATTTTCATGAAACGTCTGTGAAAGAAGCAATGATAGACTACGCTAACTTATCTACATTGTGTCTAGAGCCACCCATTTATAGAATCATGTCCTTACAAAGCTTGCTGATATTGCTGTGTTTGCCTATCAGGAAGTACGAGAAACACTGTCACTGCAGAAAACCTGAGAAACCCTTGTCATACGTACGCCCACTCTCTGATTATACGAACGATAAAGATAGCATGATGTGCGTAATAGTATAGGTGGAAGCTGCGCAAATGCTCAATATAGAGTGCTCGATCATTTGGTATATTTTTGAGTGACATAATGCTTAAACGAGTGACTGAACTCTGGATTCAGCATTTTCAGGCGGTCGAGGGCTGATTTTAATACTTCAATTAGCGACCAAAATTCGTAGAAAGAACATTCGAGATGAAGGGCTCATAGTGATTTTGGCAAGTCATAAGAGGGATATTGAGTGATTAAATATTATCACGGGGTTTCAATAAAAGTATGTCTTTATGAATTTATCATGACCTTTAGATATTATTTCTTTGTCATAGATAAAACATAAAAATAACGTTGCCACTTAGATCCTCGTTATTCGGTTTCAGCTAATTTGCCCTCTGAAGGGGGAGGTGGAGAGGCCTGATTGTTAATATAATAAGAGTAATGAAAAGTTTCCAGTGTATTGAAGAAACCTAAATGTCAGAACACGAGATTGTCTGATTGCTGCAGGATTCATTCGTTTGAGACTTATTAAGATTCACTGAAGCTCTTTCAGGACTTCATTAGACCCTTGTAAAATACAAGTAAACTTGGAAAACCCATTTAGACACTGATAATACTCATTTGGGCTATGTTCAGATGCTCTCTAAAATTTACTCAGACTCCTACAGTATCTAGAAAGTCCAAACTTCTGAAGACTCGGTTCAGGCTCTGTTCAAACTCATTCAAAATCTTTGAAGATTTGCTTTAAAAAAAACTTTGAAATTTCATTATATCTCTTTCGAGGCTTGTTACTTCTCACTCAGACTCTGTTACGGCTTGTTCGTACTCTTTCAAAATCTGTTAAAATTCATTATGGTTTATCTAGACTTTCTACGCTTTTGTTACGACTCATTCAATTCGCTTTAAACTTAAAATCTCACAGAATCTGTAAAGACTTGTAAAAATACTCTCAAACTTTCTAAGGACTCGTTGGGGCTCGTCAAGAATCAGTTAACTTCGTCAGGATTTATTTAACTTTGAAATCTTGTTCAGTCTTAGTCAAACTTCCGTCAACATGTATTTACTTTATTTATACGGCTGATTTAGATTAATGTTCTACTTAGAATCTACTATTGTTTCTAACACCAGAGTAGAAGTATTTTTTTCACTCGAGTAATAGATGTATTTGGTAAAAAGTTGTTGGGGTGAGCGCATCATCAAAATGCTTTATACATTTATATATTAGCATAATGAATGTAAAACACTGATAATGGGCAAGCCCCTGAAAAAGTTGTACATCTACCTACTACTTAACTGAAGAAATTACTCTTATTCCAAACTTACAACATTTCACTCACCCTTCAACCAATAAATTATAGGTTCGATATTATTTTTAGATTTACTTTTCAAGTCATTGAAAATATAGATGTACTAAATCATCGAGTACTAGTGAGCATTTGCTCGAGCAGAAATCAGTGGAATTTCTCAAACTGCCGTTGAATGAAACATTTTTAGGTTGAATAAGATTTATCGAAACCACAAAGCGCCTTCCTGTCATGAATCATCGCTAGTCTGACAGACAGTAATGGGCGTGATTGACATCAAGTGACAGAGTATGTTAAATGATGAAAACGACTTCTATTTTAGAATACTTGGTCGCTTGGTATTAATGGCGCCTAGTACTGTCTGCCGTATGAGCGATGGAATATGCTTTTATCGGCGTAATGTTGCCCTGATGGGCGACAGTGTTGGTATTTTATTTTGGAGGAATATGTTTGTAAATAGCTAATCAGAAAATACTGAAATTATTTAGTTTTATGCTTAACACCTTATGAGCAAGGTTTTGGTAGACTTGACCTCCGTATGCCAGATAGCCTTAATTTGATATCTCATTCTTATCTCAACTCTGTCTACTAAGTTCAAACTACTAATAATCGACAGGAAGTAAGAACTAGACCTGTAAAATGTCGTTTCCCGTGTTTCCTATTTTCAATTCTGCTTTGGGATCTAGCCACCTAGCCAGCGGTTCGAATAAGGAAGTTGATGCTAACTTCTAAGAAATCTTATTCAGGGGTTGTTACTGACCATAGTCGGAAATAGTTTCCGGGTTGTATATGACGGTAAATATAACATAGCTGAGAATTCGGGACACAAAACATTTGCATTTCTAACTATTTGTTCCGCGTTCTTCCCGCTTCCCTGTGAATAGAACTTGCATTTCTGATTAGGTCTTGATCGGCATGCCGTACTTACACTCTACATTAGCATCGCGTTTGCATTGTTACCACCACTGACACATACTGGTTCTCCCCCTGATTGATGTTACAGAAGCTTATTGGTTTTCGCTTCCTCATGTAATGCTAATTATTGCGTTTCTCTTCAGATCTGTTCCCTTCCCCGGATGGAGAATCTCAGAATTTATCGCTGGGAGGTGAGGGGAGGCAACTTCGATCCCGGTTGGTGGAACTCTGCACTCTATGCCAGAAACCGTTGCCCGCGACCGCAGGTAAATCGTCTGCTAGTCATATACACTGTACCTGCGTTACGCCGCCAAATACGACGACAGCGCCTGAGTTCACCGCCTCCATGTCACCTAAGAAGAAGAAAGTTGAACTGGAGATCGGTGAATCCTCGAAACGGCAGCTATTCAAAGACCCTGTCGTCAAGACGGAGCTAGTCAAGAGCGACTTGCGCGAAAGCAACGCACCCGCAACCGCCGACGCGCCCTCTACAGCCGAAACTAAGTCCGAAGACGAAAGCGCTCCCAAAAAACCAGAAGTCAGGTCTCGTCACGCGTGCTCGATATGCTCAAAGTGCTTCAACACGCCCGGCAAACTGAACCAGCATATGTTCTCGCATACCGGCGAGAAGCCGTTCGTGTGCAGCCATTGCTCGAAGGCATTTTCTTCCAAATTTAAATTAGTCAGGCACATACTGATTCACTCGGATCTAAGACAGTACCGGTGTACGGTCTGCGACCGCACTTTCCATCGAAAAGATCATTTGAAGAATCACAGCAAGGTGCACAGTCCGGTCAAACGGCGATTCAAATGCGATCGAGCCGAATGCAGTAAAGAGTACAGCTCCATACTCAGTTACCGCAAGCACATGGCCGTGCACTCTGCTGAGGAAGGAAATCTGGAATGCAAGATATGTGGCAAAAGGTTTGAGACGAAAGACGAGACGTTGTTCCATTTGAAAGTGCACGCCGGCTCCAGATCGCTGAAGACGCCGGCTGACCGTAAATATCACTGTGATCACTGCGACCGCTCTTTCTTCACTGGCAAAGACGTGCGAAGGCATTTGGTTGTGCACACTGGCCGACGCGACTTTCTCTGCCAATACTGCCCGCAAAGGTTCGGCCGCAAAGATCACTTAACCAGGCATATCAAGAAAAGTCATTCGACTTCAACAAAGAAAACGAAGACGAAGAAACCCGCTGAAACAGAAAGAAGCAAAACGATAAGCAACATTCTGCAGGAGATGCTGGAAGAGAAAACGCAGACCGAGGAGCAACCGAGCATTTCGGAAACGGTTAGCGACGATCTATATAAAATGCAGGGCTTGGATAGTCCGGTGGACGTTACAAAATTGGAATCTTCCCCCGATATACTACCTATAGTTACCATTGATGATAAAACGCCATTAGCACAGAAGGTAGACGATAACCTTGGTATTTACGACGTGCCTATACTAGACGCCAACATTCCATTCAATAAATACGAACCCTATCAGTTCGAGAATTTTCCGATACCCGGCCCCTCTACATCCCACTCGATACTGCCCGGGCTAATGTATCAGCAGCCACCACCACCGTATCCTTCCGAACTGGACTTCGATTCGGTGAGCAGTTCGGAAGTGAAGGTCGAATCCGAGTACCCAGCTGCTGGTCCGTCTTCGACACTGGACCTGGTATTGCCGCCCATAACGAACATATCTCCGTCCATGGCAAATTGCATGTTGTCTAATGCCGACCTGCAGAACCTGCTAGTGTCAGGCCAAACGACCAGGACGGAGGAGAGCGCTACTAGCGATAACGAAACGCGTAACATCACCGATCAACTGTTGAACTTTCTTCCATCCTCGAACGAGTTAATCGCATCGCTGCTGGCGGCACCGGATCCGCAGACGAACTCGGCACCACTGCCCGGATTCAGTCAGGCTTTTCACCAGCCACCATAATCCGTTGGTAAGTCGACCAACAGGGAAAAAAACCTATATTACTGACATACTATTTTTCTTCTTGATGGATTCGTATTTGTTATTTGGTATTACGTTTGCTATAATAGTCCTATAGAAACATAGATTTTAGTTACCTAATACTGATTAAGCTTCTAAAACTTGTTTCCACTTCCAGCTAGCTGACTAGAATAGCTGCGTCGGCGAGTATTTCGGTTTGCGATGGAGCTTCGGCCTCTGTCAATGCAATGAGCATGCTCGGTATGTTGTATGGAAAATTTTCTTTGAGTTGCAACAGTTAGGAGCTTTGGCTGTTCAACTTTCTGTTGAGAAAGGTTAAACGACAGCAGTAGACTTCACAGCCGGTGGCTGAAATTTTGCGAATGCGTGCGCTCTGAACTTTTGTTATTGGTTATATTGTCACTGTGAATCACGTGTAATGCTGGTTGTCTGTCAACTTCCCGTAAACTCGTTGTACACAAATGGGTTTGTCTGAAAGGTGTAGGTAGAACTTCTTTTTCTCTAGGTGGCGTATCCGACGTCGGACATAGGCAATCGCGGTTTCTTATAAGCGACTGTCCTGGGCAGAGTCAGTCGGGGTAGTTTGCTGTTGCATTCCCCACGGTTTATTGTATTAGAGTTTTCCTTCCCTGTACCGAAGAATGTGCAGACTCAGCTTCCATACTAGTCGCGTGATTTTACGCCATTGAGTTAGCTGTCCATGACATGCACACGCACAGTACCGAATCTTTCTGATCTGGCAGGCGCCTATCATTATTCTCAGTGGTGTGTTTCTCCCCTCCCCCCGATAATAATTGAAGGTTGCTCAGTTAGCTACAAATTTGTAAGAATACGTTCGTCGATGTTACAACAGAGAGAATAGATTCGCAGATGTGCGGTCGGGACATTTCCGAATATAATTTGTATCCTGCCCGTGAGAAAAATATCGCTGGATCTTTTGCTCGCATCGTTATTAATTATGGATTCGTTGAAATTGAAAACCATCTAGGTCATTTCGTTCTCCATTGTGAAAATAAGATTTCATTGGAAAATCACCAGATCACTTCTGTCCACGGAGTTAGAGAAGAAAATATGGAGCATTGAGTGCAAGAAGTGGTTAAGTCTAATTTATTGAAGTGATAGACTATGCTAACTGAAATTATGTTGGATGTTGGTTACCACGTTATTTTTCTTTAGTATCCCATGTTCACGTTGTTTCTGCTGAGTTCTACCAGACAGCAGCCACTCCAATATACATTCCCAATAACTTAGTGGTTACCAGCTCCTAATAGTTATCAGGAGATTGTAATCATGTAAGTTCTTCGAAATTTTATATTCGTTAATCAGAAATCTCGGCACTATCTAACAAAATTCGTTAGAATGCGATATGCTGTTACCGCGAATCTAACATGATACATAATATGCCTCATCAGCTGATTTGCCACGACCGGTAACAATTACAGATATCCCAATATCCCACGTCCCCCGCTGCAGGGAAACAAGGAAAACCTAATTTATTATATGAAGAGAAAACAAAATCAAAAGAAAAAGCTACTGAGCTTGGATATCTGTGTGATTTATAAAATTGAATTACATATTACTTGGATTAATTGTTAATTTCTGTGCCACAGAGAAACAGTTCGTATTTCTGGCCAATTGCTGTATCAACTCTCACAAAATACTTGGCACAATCATTATTATAGGGGCAATATAACATCATAGTATTACCAAATATCCTTATGCTTATGTTCCATCTGGTGTTCGCTTTATCGTTCAAGCTTGATAAGGGGGTAGTTAAGGATGTTTCTCCTGGATCCGGCCACCACAAAGAGACTCAAAAATACGAATAAAACTGAGAAAATAAATCTAAAATGGTGTTTTCTTGTATGTCCTGGTATTATTCCAAAATGTCGTTGGAAGGTGTCGTTCAACTAACTTGCAAATCAGAAATTAAAGTAAGCAGAATTGCCTAAATGATTATAACAACCACAATGCTACTTTTTTTTTTTGGAAGGGTGGTGTCGGGGGTTGGAAAAATTGGCAAGTAACCTCTAAACCCGAGTTACCTATCTAGTATAACTGGCCGAAGTACTCGCCGACCAAACATTCAAAAATAGTTATTTTAATCTCAAAGTTGATTTTTTCTCTTGTTGCATTCTGTTATTATTTATTGTTTTAATTTTACTGTGTAGGACAGAATTTCTAATCAATTTTATTTGCAAATTCATTTGCTTAAAGTTTTGAAACGCCTCGTTTCAGCCTCGTTTCAGTTTTAGTTCTTAACGGAATATTTTGTGTATGATGCTAGCGGAAATAGTTTCTGTTTACGGACTATTTTCCCCCTTTTTTTTATCGTATGTTCTATAAGAGAGTGTTGGCTGTGTATTTCCTCTCTAGAGCTGAATGATTTCATTTTACAAGATCGTCTTCTTTCCAGTGAGGTGTTTTCCACTTTTTTTTTTTTTGATACATACCTACATTCTAATCATAATTTTTCATGTCCATGTTTTTTAATACTTCGACTTTTATTGTTCTAGTTTTGAGACGAACGAGCTTTTTTTTTGAGATTTCTTTGTATACGAGTTTATATTCTTACAATATGGAGACTGACGTGTGTTGTTAAATTGGTATTAGACATTAAGGATACTCGGTTTACTAGATATTGTTCTGTTTGTAGTTACCTCGCAATTTGTTGAAAGTAAACTTGTTTGTTCTTTTGTCTACAAATCGTGACGATTCTGCGAATACATCGGATATAAGTGGCGAAGGAGTTTGAATAAGTGATAATTTGAAGGAGGCTGTCTCTTGCATTCTGTGATGAGTTTCGAAAGAATCCCATAGCGTAGCTAGTCATCAAGTAGCTGTATACAGCCAATACCACGATACTGCGCATCTGTCAATTGAGCTGTTGCAGTAGGTATACTTTTGTTGGTCATTAGGTAACCTGTTGTTACATACTCGAATGTGATAAGGACAGGGGAAATTATCCCAATTTCTAGTTTAATATTATTGAGCTATTTTAGAATCTGTTTCAAAATAATGAAGATCTGTTTCCTTGTGTACGATTCACACATATGAATTTCGATAGCTACTGTTTCAAGCTCCTGCAGAAGTTGAAAATTTAAGTACAGTTCTGAGGTCTCACACTGTATCTTCGGCAGATATAGGGAAGTTCGAAAATCATTAAATTCGATTCATTTTAATAATTTTAATTTTGCGATTTATGTTAATGTTTTTTTTTTTTCTTCTCAAGATTTCTTCTATCTTAAAAGCAAAAATCATGCAAACAATGATTGTGATTTTCAATTGTTTGCTTTTTGATTTTGCCCATCTCTGGTCTTATGTCCTCAGTGTACTCTGACACCGAATTCATATCATTCGTTGATTACATTTTCTTTGATGAATTTCGTAGACATTTCACCGATTAAGTCTACGTATGCTTACGCCAAGATCGGGCAATATCATTTCGTTGTGGGGCCGGCTGCAGACTTCATGTTTTCAACTGTCAAATATTTGTCGACATAGTACTTGAATGAGTTGTTAAGTACACCCATAAACCGATTCGACATTCGTGATTTAATACGGAAATCAATTAAAATCGAAGTAATACATATTTTTGAACGCACGATAAATTAACAAAAACGAGACCGCAAAAACCGTAGAAAATATGTGGATGATGTTCAAAAGGAATTTATCCGGTTTACCTTGACGGGTCTCATTTACTACTTGGCGACATAGCATTCGCGTATTTACTTTTTTACAATTTTTTCCTTGTTCTTTATGTCGCTCCCTTCGTGTGTATGGTGTTTTGAATTTTGCGTCGGTTATTAATGTCGTCGAATGGAAAGAATTCAAGTTTTATGAATTAACTTCCAGGTTTACGTTATACCAGTTGTCAGGGATGTTCGAGTATGTTTATGTTCCTCGTCATTTGTGTCAGGTATTTGCAAAATTACGCACACGTTCATTCAAAACCGTTCTGTTCGAGTGATTTTTTTTCATTCATAATTGAGGAATGGATGTTCGAATCCGTAATCTACAAGCTCGTGAGCAGAAGACGTGCTAGTGTTGGCTTGTAGATCACGTTGACGCACGTATAGCAGGCTTTGTCTGACTTTGCAGGGAAGGATAGGTTTCCTTTTGCGACTGGAATGGAAATGCATACCGAGGCGATTTGAAACTGACCTGAGGTGGAAGATTGGGACGAATAATGGCTGTTGGTGAACTGTACCAAAGAACAATTTTAAGTGTTCCAGGTGGTGGGTTGAAGATTAGGCACTCGTATTTCAACAGGCTGGTTGAATTTCTTGCTGCTGGATTGTTTGGAAATGGTCAGTGTGCAAGTATTGGTAGAATGGAGCAATAGGTCGGCCGAAAAACCCGCTAGAACAGCCGATGGCTATTGAAGGTCTAATTCATTGAGGGACATCACCTAGTGGTTTCAATTATTTTGTACTAGAAACGCATCGCTTTGACTATAACACTCATTTTACAGTTACTTAAGGCTGTGTTAATAGAAACACGTTGATCTTCGCGGCGGTCATTTATTTCAAACAATAATGTCGGCCTTCTTTAGCAATCTTATGAGTCAGCGTACAACTGTACCTAACTCTTGTTGAATTAGGGCTACTAGATATTACATGGAAGTATAATAATACGCCATCTTGATTCAAAAAGCGCCGGTCGATGCCGAATTGACTACGCGGTACGTTCCGCATAGTCGGATTCGGCATCGACGGGCGCTTACTGAAAACAAAATGGCGTATTATTATACCCCCTCTGATCTAGGTGCTCTGGTTGAATACGCGTGCATAGGTGCAAATCGGGAGACTTCGGGGCGTAGCCCCAATCCTCCGGAAGCTTCTTCAATAAAATTAAAAAAGTGTACGAACCAAAGGATTTTGACCGTTATCTTGATATTTGTCAGCCATTCCCCTCTGCAAGTCCGCTATTTGCACTTATGTACGCGTGCTGCTGTTATTATAAGTTCTACCCATATACAGTCAAAGTACTACACCATGGGTAATAATTATAGCACTGACGTGCGATATGTGTCCTTATAATTTGATTAGTTTAAAAAGTGTACTGATAGCGATACATATACCAAAATTGTCGAGTGCGGAGCACTTGAATCAAGTACTTTTGACAAATAATATGAATCGCACTCACAGGGGGCGGCAACTTCTGTGTAGCGTATGTAGCAGATGCTACACATGGGAAGATTTTGCTACACATGAGATTTAAAATTTAAAAAAAAGTAAATTATTACATAAGGTGCTAAAATGAGCGATTAAGTTTTCCAATAAATAACTTTTTTTCTTCTGTTATGCTACACATGGGAAAAAATCTAGATTGCCGGCCCTGCGCACTCATCATTGTCTTCATGCTCAGATGTACTCCAACTTATCAATATAATCGGATATGAGATAGCTTTTGGTTGTATGTAGTAGGTTTCCACACTTACCTAAGAGTGATTTATAATCTTTTGGCGCGTTTTTATCAATAAAAAAATCAATTGAACTTATGCAGGGTAAGGTGAAATGATTTTGACTTCAAACACTGTTCGAATTTATTGTTTTTGTAACCATCTGTTGTATAATATCAGCAGATTTTTGTGTTGAAATGATGTCAATAATAATTGAACCTATCGTCACCGGTATGAAACCACAATTAGCGCAACATTTCGTTTTCTCACTTTCGGTTTTGACAGGTTGGGAACAGAGAGAGCACTCGATGATAGTATTTTGGGTTTTTGATTCGGTAGCAGCGTAAATGTATGTGGCATTTTGTACGGTTGCATCAATACCATAATATATGTAACTGTCATTTGCTCGTAAGGTCCTCGACGAGCAGCTTTTGGTTTGTTACTTCCTTTCCACTCGTAAAAGGGACTTGTGGAGTGTCTTATATCGGTATTCAGTATTCATCGGTAGGGCTCTAGATCATCAGTGAGCAGCGATTGTTATCTGATGTTTTTTTTATCAGCTAATGATCTTATTCTGAAGTCAATAAGTCAGTTTTGTCAGAAACTAAACCTGCGTGTATTCAGATTCTGTTTCTACAACACTGAAATCGTCTGTTGATATTTATCGTAAGTATTTATAATGTATTAAACGCTTAACGTGTTCATTTTCAAACCATATTTTTGCGAGGGGTCTTACAATAATACTGAATTTTTTTAAATATATATATTTTTATTACAATGTAGGATTGATAAAATGATGTACGTTGTACTTAATCACTTTTAAATTAATCGTAAAGTAATTACATTTCGTATTTTCTTTTTATTATGTAAGTTATAAGGATTTTTTATATACTATGATATTTAGTTGGTTAAATTGGTTCATGTATATTTCCCTTTTAACGTTGATTTTGAATATGAAATATGTAATATTAGATATTACATCGCGGTGAAAACAATATTTAAAAAACAGATAATGTAGAAAACAAAATCAATCTAGTCATTGTGGAGCTGTGCCATCAAATGTTGAAAAACTGTCTACTATCCGTTTTTATAATCATAAATACAGTCGTTCTAGACTCGGTCGTTAATGCAGTTAGACTATAATGTATCGTTTGCTGTTTTTTTTTCCTTTTATATTTTTCTTTATCGTTATGAACTATTTGTATGAATTTTATTTTACACGATTACCAAGAAAATGTATCTGTTGATCTAAGTTAAGTGGTTCTAAGCCAATATAAGCAGTTAAGTGAAGGTTTTGTATCCTCGGCCAGTCTTTTATTCGCAGTTTTATACATATATGAATAGAGAGAGACCTTGTTAAGATAAAACATCGATTCACATATTAAGTTCATTAATGAGCCGATATGTAATGGAATCTTGTAGAGCTTATATAGGGCGTGAAGAGTGCTGAAGAGAAATTGTTTATTTCTATATTTTAAATATCTTCAAAGAATTTTCTAAATGTGTGAAGGGGTCGTCTTTGAATCTTGAATTTAGAATGCATGATCTATAGAGCTATGTGGAATGACCATAAATAAATTTTGTGATAGGCACAAACCGCAGTCCTTCGCTGATAGATTACTAATGTGATTATTGATAACCTCCCTAATCATTCTAATCATCAAAAATTGTCAAATAATTGACTGTACTCTAACAGAAAAATTGAATATTCACCTCCTGCATTAGTTCGTTTGGTCTGATTAATCGCCGGGGCTAGGTGAACTGAACTGGAACCCGAACTGCTATTTCAAAACTGAGTTGTGTTTCTTATTTCGTTTTTTAAGAATTTTTGTTCCTATTCGGGTTGCGAACCTGAGAATATCTAATATGATGGGTTCTTCTCATTCTGTACAGTGAAGATAATTAGCAAGGTATAGGTACTCATCAGTCCAGAACATCAGTTAAATCTTTGAAATTATTATTTGAAGATGAGGAACTAAAAGCATTAATTCAACCTTTTGCTTAGTATTTCTTAGTATTGGGATTTTGTGATGATACAGTCGACGAATTTCAGCCAATCAAAAAATCTAGTCTACACTGTACAAGTTGATGAATTAGATAAACCCATTCACTGACCATTCATTTTATAGCTAACAAATTATCATTTTAGTAATCTATATTGAGTGGGTAAGTCATCTCAGCGAGAAGGACTCTTTATAAGCTCTACGGTAGAAAAATAAACTATTCTAAGTCACATTCCTCTTACAATTTTAGTCTTCAACTTTACCAGTTTTACTGATCCGGAGTTACCCTATTTTTTTGTATTTTTGTTTTCACTTTAGAAACCCCATTAACCTTTATAACCAGTCTTGTATTTCACCAAATAATGAAACGTCGACTTTTTGTCCAAAATTAATTACGAAAGTAGGCTTATCATGTCGGATAAATAATAATGTTTTTTTTTGTTTTTTTTTTAAATTTAAATTTTATTGTAGAAATCGGTGTTCTGTTATGTTTGCTTCCTGTATGTTAGTTTCAGTGTTTTCAGTACTCTTGTACTTCACGATTGAGAAGATGGATAAGACTGAGTTAGTTTTGACAATATACATTTAAACGAGAAACTGATTTACTGTATTTCTATGATTTTGGTTCAATTCATTACTTGTTATCTTGAACGGTGGCTCCAAATAGAATGGTAATTCAAACAGGTATGCGAACTGCTAATATAACCCTTTAAAAATATATTCGCTGGTCATCAACTAATTGAAGTAATTCTCTCCTGCATTCGATCGTATAAATCCGGGGTTTCCACCTGGCGGGCCGACCTTTCGTTTTACATATCTGAAAAATCGAGCTGATTTAGATTGAAAATTCATCTACCTTTTTTGAAAACATGAAATTTTCCTTTGTTCGCTCTCCTTCGGATATCTTTTAGAAGTTCAACCTGCCATTTCTGTATAGTAATAGTTATGTAGGCTATTGAAAATTCTTTTTGGAATAAATTTATGAAATAATTTGAGAGTTTATGTTGAGGTCGTAGGACCGTTTGTGTTTTGAAAAAATTTGGAAACCCCTGATATAAACCACGTGAAGTTTTCAAGTTAATCGCTCTCATTTGGAGTCGGAACAGGGCAAAATACAGGCTAATATTGTTATTACCTAAGTTTTCGAGACATGAATACTGTCCACCAGTTTGTTTTCTTCTCGTTTTTACAAGTTTATACCGTTATCAATTTACTCTATTGTTATTGTTTCTGCAATCATTTTTTGTAATATTCCTTCATTACTTTTTTGTACGTTGTTTATCGCACTACGCTTCCTTTCCGAGTACAATAAATGCCTATATTAAGCGATTATTTTATAAATATTGTTTTTATTAATAAGATGTTTGTTGTATTGTCAAATGCCAATTTTATATTTTTAGTGTTGAAATAATCGATGGAAGAAAATCAATTTGTATCGTATAACGCAACGAATTATTTTCAGCTAAACGTTATCCTTGGTGAAATTTGGTCGTGGAGAAGTTCCTTATGTGTGGACAATTGGTACGAACTCCAAATCACCAAGTTTTGTAATCCTCATTAAAAATTTTACACATTCTATGTGTAATTTGATTAATTTTAAGTACAAAAGTGCGACTGTGATATTATGGATAATCAACATCGTATTAAGTTACATTTAAAATCACATTTACTTTATTGTTTAACGATTAACTTTGTATGGTTATTCTGTAGTCATAAAATTACCGTTATTTTTCATTATACGTTACTTTGTTTTACATAAACATGCGCTTAACTTGATACATTTTGTTAAATTTTTATCACCAACATGATTGTGAGCTACGGGAGATATAAAATGATTTGTGATCACGTGGATTTTGTGATGCTCATAAACAACAATGCCTCATCCGTCCAATTCGCTAGAACCAACGACCAACAATAACCAAATCTGACAAAATTTATTAAAAAAACTACCAAGTACAACGTTAATTTTTATACGCAGTTTATTAGTAGGTCCAACAAGTGAAAATCTTCCGTAAACAAATGTTGATCCCATAAACAAAGCTGGTGTTGTAGATAATCCATTCATTTATGCTTGATGTCCATTCCTAATGCTAATTTATTGGCCGTACCACCCCATAAACCTGCCAATATTCTTCGCTCAACTTCCAACATTTCTTCGGTAATTTGAGAAGCGTTCACTACCGATGCTTTGGTCGCTCGCACCACAGATGTGTCGCCCTTGACTTTATTCAAAGTCCAGTCTAGAGCTCCGTTGTAATCTTCAACAATACCATCAGCCAAGCCTAACTCGCTCGCTTCAGTACTGTTTAATAACGATCCACTCAGTATAACGTCCAGTGCTTTGCGTTTTCCGAGAATCTGCACTAGTCTACTCGTACCGCCCCAAGCAGGCACAATGCCCATTTTGTTATGAACGAAGCCGATACATGTTTGGGGTTCTGAGCTGAAAACTCTGTAATCACAGAAAGCTGCTATTTCTGCTCCTCCGCCTCGTGCACCTAAAAAAAGTTGTAATGATTGGGTAAAAATAAGCATAGCTCTTGGGGAAGATATAAAGGTAAAGCAGTTGTGTTAAAAACGATTTGAAACATTTTTGTTTGCTGACAATTTGGCGTAAGGTTCATCACCAACTTTCGAATTTCAACGGAGCTAAGATATTTTAATGTCCATTATCGGAAAACTGATGTTGCCTCCAGTTCAAATACGGAAACAAATCAAATTTTTCCATCTTTCTCCAACGGGGCCCAGTGGATGAAACAATATCTGAATACGAGTACAGTAGACTCCCGATTATCCGCCCGCCTTTCCGGGTTATCCGCCTAACCAAGGACGGATAATCCGAGATCTTACTAAAATTACAATTTTAGTCTTTAGCACAGCTGATGATGTTGATGATAAACTGGTAGGAGAAGCGTCAGTACATGTGGATCCTGACAATGCTTTTACAGCGCTTGAAAAGTCACTGGCATTTGAAAAACAACACAGTCAGCAATCCTTTTCATATTTTTTCTTTACAATATTGTCTTTTTTCCCTTTTCTCTTTCATTTACCAAAGAAGCCAGAAACACTAATTTTTTTAAACATTGAAGTTTTTTATATAAAATAACTTATCATGTAACGCACCTGATTCAATGAAAATTGTTTTCCCCATTTCTCAAAGTTTTTGAATCAAAATTACATGTTTTTAGGTTATCCGTCCTACCATAATTGGGAATCTACTGTATAACAATTTAAATTTGAGCCCTTAATTTTGCTCCAGTTGTCTTTTAGAACGCATTATAAAGTGGATATTTCTTTGGTTCTTCGTCTGCAAATTGAAAGTTGGAGCACAATACGACAATGTGATAGCTGAACAGAATGGGAATTCGCAAAATTCCTTAGCTGTTCTACTCCTGTCTTATATCATAATTTTGAATAAAATTAGGCGATTTTTCTTGTAAAGATAAAGCAGGTGAGATTCTAATTTAAAACTATCTATCCACTGAGCGGATGAACAACTTTAAATTCATAGTTTTGGCAACCCTTAGTGAAACCGATTAATGAATTTTGCTCATTTCAGTTAGTCACTTAACCAACAGTGGTGGTGAAACTCAATTTCTTTGAGCGAATTAGTACCTATATTAATTTCCATAAGTTTCCCAAAGATATGCGGAAAGATCAGAATCATAAAATCGAATTGTGTATGTATTTCAATTTTATTGTTGAAACTGGATTTCGAGAGCACAAATGGGACTGAATAAAAAGTCTAATCGAAAGGAAACCTGTAATGATGGTTTGTTCAAATCTGCTTCGAATGCACAAATTAATGAATCTTATTTGTCATTCAACCTGTTGTATAGCAGTACGGAGCGGATTTCCGATTTTATTTCTATAGATTTTTATTCCACTCGATACAAATTTTCTACCTCGAAAGTTAAAATAGAACAATGGTTTATTTCTTAGACATTTGAATTTTGGGGATCAAGATTAGGCCTGATCAAAAATTCGATGCACTATTCGAATGAAGTGACCAAAAACATACATATTTAGATAGTTTGTTCAATTTCTCGAAGCAAGTTAATTTTAGTTATAAAACTTTGCGCCGGGGTGGGGAATTTTTTTCAACAGATTTGAATTATGAACATCAACTTTTTGCACACACCTTGTTTGAAATTCAAAAGTTGGTACTCTGTTTGAATTTTCCTTGGAAAAGACAAGATTTTGTTTTGACTCCTGGAGAGACTTGATTTCACCTTTCACTTTTTATTCTACTCTTTATACCGACTGTACTGGAGTTTTTCAAGTTACAGAGTTCATTTTAATTGTAACCTTTACCCAGAAGGTCATACAGGGGGCTACAACCTAAAATACTGAAAGGTAAATAGGTAGACAACAATGATTGTAAATGAGTTCGTTTTTGGGAGTCAATTCAGTTGGAAATACTAGTCAGAAGGCTCTGCATGGGGTTACAACTTGAACCCACACATTGAACATTCAATATTTCAGGTTGTAGCCCCTTGTGGAGCCTTTCAGGTAAAGGTATAACTAAAATTACCTCAAAAATGAATTCGGCGACAGCAAGAACCCTATAATCGACATACTGGAAGCTACTAACTTCAATTTTCGTAAGTGACTTCCGATGAATGGAGGCGGGGAATTTAAGAAAACCTCAAAAATGGTTTCAGCGAATCAAAAGACTACAGAAATAGGTTGTCACGCGACATTTCTTTGGTTAACATAGAGTTAACGATATTAGTAGATACCCAAAATCCTTATTTTGGAGCCTCCGTGCACTCCTGCACGATTTTTTTTTCCTTCTAAACAGCAGTTCATGTCAAGTTTTTTGTTACGTAATGAATAAATTTTTTGGGTCAGATTACTTCCCCTCCCCCCCGGAAATACTACACGCGAGGTGTTTTAAAATGAAAGTTGCATTTTCCTTGTGAGAATCCTATGATTAACTTTTCAATCTTCTTGCTCACAGACTCGTATTTTTTCAAAATATTTTTGATTAGTTTTTATATTAAAATACACCACTTTTTCTTGTGAAAAGAAATTAGGAAAAAAAGTACCTAATTAGGGGAAAAAAAGTAAAATAGGTATCATCCTACAACACACACACACAAAATAAGTAATTAAATGCAGGCACACTTGCTGGTATACCAAATTCTTTTCAGAAGTATTTTCAGTATGAAAACGTACCATGTCCGTTTAGGTATGCGACTGAGACAAGAGGTAAGTTTGAAAACTCCAATAATACTTTGCTCATAAGAGTCGATATGTCGTAACCAGCCTGGGAGTTACTTTCCTGTCTAACAAAGTCCAAATCTCCGCCTGAGCAAAATATGTTATTAGCGCCATGCACGAGTACAGCTTTTCCATTTTGCCAGGTTTTCAAATCGTTCACTATATTTTCCATATCGATCATCATCTTTCCTGTAACCAATTTATCGTAAATTAAGTACCCATCAAAAAAGAAACGCAATCGTTAATTACATATTTCCTTCACCACTCGAAGATGATAAGTTTCTTTTTATTTCCCGCTAACAGACTAGGTGTCCTGAGTTGGACTGATATTCTTCAAGCGCAACAAGATTATAAAATGCTCATCAGGATCGCTGAACGATGTAACATCCAACATAATTTCTTACATGTGTTGAAGAATAAGTTCAGTCTTCACTTTACAAAATGGCAATTTATTACGGTGAAAAAAATGAATAAATGAACACAGTTCATCAACTGCATGAGCAAGTTCGTGAAACGGCATCTTGCGGCTGGGCACCCGTTTCATGGATTCACGTTGACTCAGGGGTTCAAAACATCAAAACAGAATTATTTTGTTGCTTATAGGAAAACGAAACGGGCTGTTTCGTTCATTTCGTTTCGTATCCCGTGAACGACAATGTAAACGGAATATTCCATTTTGAACCCCTACACTGACCCAATGATCAATGAAGTATTCTAATCAACATTAAAATTAAAAATTGTTAAAGTTAGGTATCTATTGAGAGTTCTGCACAAGTGTTTCACCTCAATGTAACTCCATACGTAGAAGTTACTCTACCTAAATCTTATTTTTAAGCATCTTCCCGACACCAAAAACTGAAAGATGATACGACTGTACTCACCACTAATCGCATTCTTTTTTCTCGGATGATCGATACAGACAATCGCCACGCCTTTTTCTTCATTTTTCGTACAAGAAATTTGTCCGCCCGTGAATTTAGATAATTTTGTCCTAATTATTTCCAGCGAATGTGCTTCACCGGAAAAAAAACTGACACTCGCACTTCTGTGCATGTTGTGATAAGGACAAAATTTTATCAGTTTGTCCCGCTTGCTGATGACCTTGGGTAACCAACCTAACGACGATTCTTATAAATTTCCCGTATCCCGGTCCCGTACATTCGAAATCACAATTTTTCAGTTTTCGATTACGAATTCTGGTAGAACTGTAAGAATAAATTACATGTATTGTTAATTTATGCTAGTAACGTTGACCATGTGCATTGTAAGGCATAAATCAACAACGAGTAAGAAAGAAAAATTATCAGTGGCAAAGTGCAAAGTAAATACCTATTTATTCGATTTCGAATGCCTCTCTCACGAAGTTCACATTATATCTACTTTTCTCATCGCGCGTATCAAGAAATTATGAATACTAAAAGCTTAAAATTAGAACAAGACTTTTACACTGCAATTTTATAAGAAATAGAAAAAAGTAGACTCGTCATACCATTCTTTATTGACCAATGTGATTGAAAATACCATCACTGTGATCAATCCTAATTTGCACGACCAACACTACCGCCAAATTTCAGAGCTAATCTGTTGAAGAGCTTGTAAAAACGACGCTGAACGTGTTTTGGCCAGCACCGATGTACGCAAATATTCACAACATACCCTGACCATTTTCGCGGCATTTCAGTGGCGGCAATATTAACGTTCTACAGCTGCATTCACAACAATTCTTACATTTACAATTTGCAAGAATCCTATACCATGAAGAATGCCGTGGCAGTAGTGTAATAAAAGTGAAATATTTCATGAATTGAAATTTATCGAGTTATACATCATGTATTGAAATTTATTGTAAAATATTTCACGGAGATAATTTTTTTTTTCATTTTGTATTAATTCTACCGATAAGAGTGATACGAACTGATACGCGAGTGATAACAAGGTAAACAAGCTAAAACTACGAACAGTTTCACATTTTAAGGAACGATATTCTAAAACGGCCTCTGTCTCCTTTTCAAACCCTTACCAGACCTGTAGAGAGCCTCGTCCGGACCTGGGGCTAGAAATAAAAGAGGCCCCTCCCCTCATAACAAATTTCAGCGAGGGAAATTTTCTCAGAGACATTGAATAAAAATTGTACCTCAATCCCCTTGTTTCTTATTTTTTCCTTTCTGCCGGTCCCCCAGCTTTCTCGGGCCCGGGGACAAAATACCCACTTGCCACCCCCTCTCTTCGAATGAAATAACGTGGTACTCTTATAGGTATACCATATATGTGCCACCAGTGACACGTAGGTTGCTTAGTAGAACACCAACCTGAGTATTGGTAGGTCCAACATTCAAAGTTCATGTTTGAAATTTATTTTAAAATATTTTACTGAAAAGTAGGGGAAAAAAAATTCGGGACGCAATAAGCGACAAAATCTGTTGTTTTGAGAAAACGTAGCTTTTAAAAGCCAACGAATGATGTCAGTTTACGGGCATGGCGTTTACTGATAAGCTTTTTTCAACGTGGGTACACAATTTTGTACTGGGGGTCCAATTTTTAAAAATTCTACTTTTTACGCTCTTTCCAACGATACTAATAACTCATTTTGTCAACAAATGTTGCTTGTATCCCTTTTGCTTAACAGCGATATATTTATTCAATTTCGAAGTATTTGAAATGGAGGAAAATTTAGATATTCTCACAATTTATCACTTCGTTACGTAATTGCCCCTCCATGTAATAAGTTTTCGGTTTAAACACAAATTGGTGTTTTTTTTGTTTGTTTTCTTTCCTTTTAGAATGGACATATTTATTGTTTTCAACTGTTTCTAATTTATTAATTTAAAAAAAGGGTTTAGTATACGTACAAAAGAAAATGGAATACGCAATAAATGATAACAATCGTAAAGAACTTGAAGGAGAAAAATTTGTTAATTCATGTTGAAAATTTAATTATTCAAAATCGATTAAGAAAACAGTGTTCTTGTTATTCTAAAACAAAAAAATGTTTTCGTTTAAGCTCTAGGTTTTGATTTTTGATTTTTCTCTTGAGCACAGGTACTTAAACAATTTAAAGCGAGTTATTTTAAATATGGTTCCCTCGGAATCACGTACGCAGCATTACAGGTTTGCAATCTTTTTTTGTATTACTCAGCACTCATGTCGTCGAATACAAAGAATACACGTTATTCGAATATTTTGTTTTTTCCTGTTTTGTCGAGTACTTTCTCAGTAATCCTCTCTCCGAAAACTGCAGTGAGCAGGCAATTTCCAAGAGTATGTTTGTATCTTTGCATGCCACCACAACCATGGAGGGAAGGCATACGGGGGCGGCTTGTCCCTTAACCATCTATGAGAGTAGAGTTGACAAACTGGAAATGTCAATGACTCAGTTAACAAATTAACACATGGGAAATTTTTGATTTATTTTTGCTCAAGAGTTTGTTTTGTGACCCCCCCCCCCCCCCAAAGAAAATCTGCTTCGATATGACGCCAGTTCTACGAAAATACGTTTTTCAATGGAAAAAATTGTAACTTTCTTTAAATTCTTCCAGAAAAAAATAATTGAGGATAGATTACTACAAGATCCAGTTTGTTCAGCGCATGTAATAGAAGTCACGTACCACTGACCAAGTGACAAAATCTGTTTTTTGAGAAAACACAATATTGAAAGACAATGAATAATACCGGGCGTTTACTGATGACCTTTTTCAAACATAGATACACATTTTTGAATCGGAAACTCCATTTTAAAGAATTCTAAGTTCCACGCTCTTTCTATCGATACTTATAACTCATTTTGTCAACAAATATCGCTTTTTGCCAGTTTTTTAATTGAAGTTTGAAAATCAGGGTAGCGAGATCTGCGGAAACATCTCGATTTTTATTTCGTTGGGAACTTTTTTTTTCTTTCTTTCTTTTCCTAGTACAACGAGTTGAATTTTGTTAAAGAGAACTTCAGAATATTTCGAGTAGAAAAGAGAGAGAGCACTTCAAATTCGCAAGCTGAAAAGTATACATCTGGTAACCTGCTACATAATATGTCCAATGAATCAATAAATGTCTATTTGATGCGCCGAATGTCGAATGTACTGAAGAAAATAAAAGTTCATTAGTAAAATGAATAAAAGATATCAACTTTAATGGAAAAAATTATTGTCAAGCAGTGCGAGCCAGGGCATGCTGTTTAAAACCACAGACACGCCGCCACCGTCAAGAGAAAATTTGAATTTAGCTTCGACTCCGGTTAAAATTCTAGAAATTGGTTCCGGTATACAACTTTTTTTTTTTAGGTATTGACTCCGGCCAATAATTTTTATAGAGCTCCAACACTAGTAACAAGTTTTCATGGTTCCAGCTCCGGTTATTTATAGGAGGAGGGAGGGAGGGGGGGTGTGAGATGAGATCGATGAGAAGAGGAAGAGAGAAGGAGATTGAATGGCCGAAGCTCAAATCGAAGCCCGAGCTCTGCCCCCAATAAAATTCTGAAATTGGTTTCCGCCTCGGGTCTAGAACATAATTTTTCCAGCTTCTAGCTCTAGCTTTAGTTAGTAATGTTTTCGGGTTCCGGCTCCACTAGAAAATGGTCGGCCTCGGCTTATCTAAAAGAAAAATGTCGAAGATACGTAAAAGAGTGTTTATTTCGTTTTCATGGTTGCATAAACAACAAAAAGTTTTTTCAACGATTTATTTTATCTAGAGTTTTTACTTTTTTTTTTTAAACCTAATTAATTTTATATAGTAAGATATCAAATTCATAGTTAAAAATATAAGAACAGTATTAACAGGTAATATTGAAAAAATATCGATAGTAAATTAACAAAATTGAAAAATAGCAAGATTGCGGTTTTTAATTTTTCAAAAAGTTCAAATTAATTACAAAATTTTTTTTTCTTCTTTTTTACTCAACAGCTTGAGTAGTGATAGCAACGAGCAAAGATTCATTTTTAAAAACTCGAGTATTTCAAGCATTTGTCGCGCAGATATTTAAGAAAAAACCTCATAATTTTCACACGCTTTCTGAGTAAGTAAATGACACAAATAATTTAACATTATTTACTCTCCAAAGATTCAACTGATTTTGAAATGAATTAAGTCTGAATACACTCAGTCGTGGCTCCGGATCCAACTCTAGCCTAAATTTTTAAAATTGAGTCCAGTTCCGGAAAATCATTTTTCTAGGTTTTGCCAAATAATTTTCATCGAACTCCAACATAAAATTTCTGAAGGCTGTGACTTTTTACTAAAAATGTGGTTTCGCTTTCGCTTCGGTTAGGGTGAGAGGATGCGAGGAGAAATCAAGTGCGAAGAGGAGAAAGAAGGGGGAAAGTTAATGGACAGGAGCCCAAATCGGAACCCGAGTCGGACCCGAAAACTGGCTCCGAATAACCTAATTTGAACTCCCGTTTCAGCAAATTATTTCTCCGGGCCCGGACTACGATTCCCGCTCCAGTAAATGAGTTATTCGGTCTCCGACTCCCTTTCAAATGTTGAATCATTTGTTCAACGACTTAATGAGAACTAGCCTAACAAATGCTCAGAATTTTAGACAAATGCTCGAGCACTTTCCATCATTACTTAAGATCTGAGGCGATTCCACGAGTCTGAAAGGGATCAAAAGCTGAAAATTTAACAGTAGTAGCGTAGCTTATTTATTTATTTTTGAGTCGCAAAGTTAATTTTTTACATTATTTCAGCCGTATGCCCGATTTATTAAAATAAAAACCGGGAAGATGGACACTAATAATGTTCAAAATAGGGATCTATGCGTAGCTGAATTCATGTTTGAGTTAATACGTATTTTTGAAGTTCTAATCGCCGTAGGTCTTAAAATTTGAAATAACCTCAACAATAAACTCAACAATTCAGAACTCCTAGTATTGATATATTGAACGTTGCCAACGCTAATTTCAGAGTTTGGCCTCCTGTGGGCTTCCAGAAGTGAGAGTATATCCAAAACTAATTCAAAATTGAGTTCAGCATATCCGAAAACCGTTGAAATGAACTATTGGGATATAAATTAGAGTTGCAAATGTTCGCACGATTGCGTCTTATCAGTGGTATGAATATGGGTGATCATGGAGATTTATTCATAAGCGTGTAGCAAACTTCAACTATCATTAAGTCGATTACAAAATCACTTTCAAAGAAAATTTGTCCTAAATTTTAACTGCATCATCACTAAAAAATTTAATTATAATCAGTTTCAGAGATAAAGAAATTTCTACTCGTTTGTTCCCCTCCTGAAGATAGCAGTGTTTCTATTTGAAAGTACACATGCTCACCTCTTCATTTTCCCCCCGCTTACACCCACGCCTGTGATCACACTCAGGTGTGGTTCAACTGACTTCGTATCACGTGTTTTTACAATATTATTATTATTATAGCCCCGTGTGCGCGCACTGTGATCGAGGGGCGGACACACCTTGGCACACCCTGTTCAAGTGTGCGGCCTGGGAGCAGGAGAGGCGCGGGACGGCCACAACAGCGATCGATCCCGGCGACGACGGAAGACACGAAGAAGAAGAAGACGACGGCGGCGTGATCAGCCGTCTCGCGCCGGACACCCTAGTTCCGGAGACGATGAAGAACGGAAGCAGTTGGAACCGGGTGTCGGCCTTCATCTCGGCCCTCATAAAGAAGAAGATGCAGACGGAGTGGTCGAGACAGAGGGCCAGCGACATACCAAGGTCGGTCCACACCATCGAACAGGAGGAGAGCTCTATACCACCCTAGGAGAGCTGCTACAGCTGCATTGCGGACCCACCGGCAGGCAGTGCGTCCGGCCGTGGGGTACCTGAATTCCAGGCGAGCGCTGAGGGAGTGCAGACCTCGGTCAGTAGGGAATCCCATGGTGGCCCTGGTAGGACGCGCGCACCGTTGCGGGAAAGAGAAATGGTGGCTCGGGCCGGCCTCAAAGCGTCTCTCCGGTCACTGATGCGATACTCGAAAGGGTAGTTTCCGGGACCGGGGGTGCGGTGTCATAGGGGCCACTTTGGCATGTGTGCATCGCCATACGTCCCTCCACACCATTAACACCCACACAGGTGAATTTGCAGCGCACTCTAGTGCAGGTTTATATCCCAATTACATAGGTACTACATATACGTAGTTTTGGTTGTTTTTGAATAGAATCATCAACGTAATTTCGAAAGTTCTGATTTAGAATTCCTCGTACATCCCTACACGTAATTTTTCTTCCAGTATGTCTTGTCGAACGTATTTCTAGGTTGAATGAAACGAATTTCTTGGATTTTTTCAACTTTTTCTACCAAACGTCTCCCTGTAAGATCGCTACATTCTAAACTGCATATCTCCTTTATACACCGAATCTTATACATATTTAATTTCAATCCCTTTTAGGCACTCCTTACTTCACTCCACTCTTGAGTTCACTACGATAGACCCCCACCCCCGTTAAAGTAGTGGCCAACTTTATTAATTATATTTTACTGTTTCAAACGAAATACATTTCACAATTTCGGAATAAATAAATAAAATAAGAACAGGGGAAAATGCATTTAATGCGTTTCGAAAATGACCTTGTTCATCGATAAATACTGTGATAAAATGCAGAAAAAATTATTTTTTCGCAAGCTGTCAGAGATAATGATGAATTCCGGGTTCTAATACCCGGTTTCAAAGGAAAAAGTGAAAGGAAAAAAATTATTTAAAAAAAGTAAAAATCAAAAAAAAAATGCGCTTACTTTGTTTTGAAAAAGCACGCCTCACTTAGTCGTAGCGATTCAACAGATTGAACTCTTTAGAGAACATAAATTCACTGGAGTCTCTCAACTTTCTTAACAACAACCGTTGACGCGTTTCTGAATACAAAGTTAAATTCTCAGAGACAGTATAATAAATTGAAGGAAAGAATCAATGTTGAAAAATTGTAACGTTCAATATAAACTAGTTTTTGTGACATTGAAATAATATCGCTACATCAAATACTACTCTATTTGTAATGTAATTTTGAATTCCTTACAACTCCATTTCGGATTTTCACAATCGCTTCGTTCAATCATCGAGTATTCACGAAAGTCCATTACATTATCGGAATCGATCATTATGATCGTATGTGTTCTGAAATAGAGTGCGTGGAAAACATGTAGAAGGTTTTCTTCTTTTTTACCACTCAAAAACGTAAGGGAAGGATACATTAATAATGCGCAATAGTTTACCTAGTCCCATACTCATTTTCAGGCTTTTTCACGAAAATAGAGCTGAGCTTTTCAATTTCAGTGGGAGGCATCATATATTTCTTCGAATCATATAACACATCATCCGGATAATGCCTGCAAATAAGGTAACACTCTTATAGGTTAAGCAAACGGGACATGGAAACTCTTGTAATTGAAATGAATTTATTTACGAAATTTCAGTTTACCTGCCGGCCGATTTCGAAAGATTCAATAACTTTCTGATTAAAGAATTTTCTGTTTACCTGCTGTCTGACTTTAGAAGATTCAATAACTCTCCAACTAAAGAATCTTTCTGATTTGCGGATTGGTACCGTTTTATGATCTCTTCGAACTTCTGCTTTCCAAAATTAACTTTTTTATAAGGTGTGCATATTCGACTATTACTCAAACCATGAATTCCACTGGTTAATTCTTGGACTTCCGACAGCTTGCTCTGATTCATGTTAGTATGAAGGACTGTTTTAATATCCTCTTTCCTGTAAAAATATAGTCACCATACAGTATGTGATTAGTTAGTCAGTATGAAAGGCACAGACTTTCTCATGAACATACACCGCGCTTGCTGATTGAAGATCGTTATTTACGTAATATCATTCAAGCCATCATTGAAAGGTGAAACAGACTTGGGCCATTCGACTTCAAAATCTAAATCTTGAAGTATAGGTAACGTTTAAGTCAGTGGCGGATCCATGGGAGGTGTTTTGGGGACTCGGACACCCCCCTTCGGGCCGAAGAAGAAAAGAAGAACATTGCGAAAGCACATGATATAAAAATGTAGTGAACGTGTACACATGCAGTGCTGTAGTCCTGTGTGGACTTTAAAATATATCGAAACTTGTCTTCAGAAACTATTTAAAATTACATCCATCTCGGTTTTATAGGGGGCGGAGGTGGAAAACGTTTTATTTTCAAAATACACCCCTTGGAAAATTTCTAGATCCACCACTGGTTCAAGTGTTTCCATTAATTTACATATGTAAATCGGCTCTCCTTCTTACGCTTTGTATCAATAAGCGTGGTCTACGTTTACAATAAAGTCAATGAGAAAGGACATTAGCTAAGAGAAACGTACTTTATATCGAAAAGCAGAAGGTTATAACCATTGTATTCTTTTTTACTGTCGATAAGTTTTTGAACGTACTGCATTGCAGGGCTATCTCCAGTGACAAAATTAGACACCAGCACGCCCCGACTCTCTGCATTCTCTATTAATTGTTTTTCTTGTATATTCAGCAATGCACCTATTTTACCGTTGGAGGATGCTGCCAGCCATGTTCCGTTGGACTCTGACTCCTCATCTCGACCTATCGAATCAGTATCGGTAGACTGAATACGGGTTCAGAGAAATGGTCGATTTCTTATCAGTTTCATCATACCTCCGATAACCGCAGGATAATCTTTCCAATAACCAGCCTCAGATGTTTCTCGGTCGTAAAATTCATCCCTGTTGAAAATTAAAATAAAGCGATAGGCATTATTAATGTGATTCGGATTTGTATAAAAAAATGTTATACACATTCTGGTAACTGTTGCTGCACGAAATTAGAGTACGTAAATACATATTGCTACGTTGATGCATTCATTGGGACTCGAGATAATGTTGATTTCATTCTAAAAGTTGAAATGTTATCTAAACCTTAAAACAAACAAGTTAGAAATACGAGTGTACTTCAGAACTGTACAGCCAGAGACCACGTGAACTTCGAACTTAAATGTAAACTTGCGGCAGGCAAATACTTGAAACTGACTCCTGACTGACGAACTAATAAGACTGACGTAAAACCTAAAACGAGGTGGCTGGACTCACTGCGTCATCGCGTCACCGCTGATAAAATTAATTAGAGTTGCATGTTGGCGCGATTGCATCTTTGACTATATATAACTAACAAAAGGATTGTATCCTATCAGTGGTATAAATAATATGAATGGGTGATCAGTGATCATGATCATGGCAAAGACGTTTATACATTATACTAGTACACTAGATACCTAACTTCAGCCTGCTAGTAGTATAAACCCTTTTCACCCACCCCGCGTTTTAGTATCCAATCTGCTCGCGTCACCGGTATAGAAAATCGGCGCCAATGCATTTTAAATAATTATTTAAATGGGAAAGTGGTCATTTTTAAGTCGCGCTTATTATATTTTGCCTGGGTAAAACGATCTGAAAATTGGACAAACCATGCATTCATATCTTGGGAGCAGGAAAATATTAAAAAAACAATATGCTACACTTCAATTTCTTATTTTTTTTAAATTAGAACGCCGGCACCTCTACGCGAAATTCTCCATGTATTTTAAATGGGAAAATGACTATACCGGTGACTGGCGAACGCTTATGCAACATTCGCACAAAGTTTGGATACGCTTATTTTACTATGGTAGTATAGGAAGTTAGGTATCTAGTGTAGTAGTATAAACGTCTTTGGATCATGGAGATTCATCCCATTATCCGTAAACCTCGCATGTAGTAAACTTTCAAAGAAAATTTGAAAGTACACACGATCACTTTTTCATCTTCCCCCACCAACAACCACACAGGTAATTTTGCAGCGCACTCTAGTGCAGGTTTATATCCCGATTGTCAAATGTTGGTTGATTCCCTTACGCTTAACAACGTCCACTTGTAGATGGCAGTGGCTTGGCACCAGAGGTTGAAAAGCTGTATACAAAGCTTCAGCTTCGGCTAAAAACTTGAGACCTTCAAGAATAAAACTTCAGCTTTGGCTTTTGACTTTTTACATGTCGGCTTTCGGCTTCGGCTTAGTTAAAATAAGGCTTTCAGCTATCGAATCCGATTTATGTTTCGGCATCTTGGATTAAATACAGGGTGTCCCAGTTTGGATGGGAAAGCCGAGAGTTGATGATAGTACTCGCCGAGACAAACAAAAAACCTTAGTACCATTTTCTCGAATTCTCAAATCGGAGGAAATTAAGTGTACATGAAAGTGTACCTGCTATAATTTTTGAGATAGAGTAAAATGTTGTTAGTGAAACTTGAACTACTTTTAATTTCCAACAAAAAAAGTGAAGTAACATTTTAGCCTATCATTGAAATTGAAGGCGCTATACAACATCAAAAAATGATAATAATTTGAAAATTCTCCCCTAATTTAGGGGGGAGGGAGTAATTTATGTCAGATGAAGTGCTGAGCTAGAGGACTTCAAGAAACCATCATTGATTGAATTTGGTTCAGTGTATCCAAAGTCATTACCATTAATTTTTCGAAAAACAAATTGCAAACTAAATTTATTTATGCACGCGCAAAATTTTGCGTAGCAAGTTGATAGCTTGATACAGTGTTATCCATTAACGCAACAGGAGCTACGCAGCGGCCAGCGGCGCGCTGTAAGGTCGCGCCCTAGCGGCATGGAACCTGGTACGCGTTACGCGTAGTGTCACGTTAGGGTCCAGTCTATGTACTGTGTATATCAAATTAATGCTGACGAAATGTAAACAACACTTCGCTTATCCCTGGGAATGTTATCAGAAATTGCCGAAATGTAAATTGTTTTTACTTTTTCCTCATTTATTCTAGAACAACGAATTTTTATTGTTTCGTCTTCATTTAAACTCCTATCAAAAAGTGAGATGTGAGTTCGCGAAGAAATGTCCGGATGCCGAACAAGAATTCCATTATGCGTAATTGCGTATGCATTCAAAGTTTCAAAAAACTGGTAGTGTTGGGAACCAAAAACACGTTCGTAAATGTACAGTAGTTCTTTCCGGAGAAAAAGTGTGCGAAGTTCAAACTGTTATGAAAAAATTCCCAGCCAGATCATTGAATAAAGCTCGACAAGAAGTCAATCTATCCTATGGAAGCATGTATCGAGGTACACAACTGTTAACAATGAAACCATATCATTCAGGAGCTTAAGCCAGTTGATTTCACGGAACGAGTTCAGTACTGTCCCCTGTAAATGGTTCCTTCGCTTCACACGTGACGTGAATATCCTGAACTCTGTATTCTTCAACGATGAAGTCAGGTTTCATCGTTTCAATTGAACGGTTACATAAATTCCCGGAATACGCGTTGATGGTCAGCTGAAAATCCGCATCAGCTAATCGAAAACCCGTTGCACTCTGCGAAAATTGGAGTATGGTGCGGAATTTCACGCGGTAAAATTATCGGTCCTGTATTCTTCCCCACTACAGTTAATAGCGAACGATGTCAAGAATTAAATCGTCAGTTCATTTCGCTACTCGCATCAGAAGATCGACATTGTTGGTTGCGACAAGATAATGCAACATGTCATGTTTCAAATGATACTCTTGAATTCTTAAAGGAATTCTTCGGTGAACGGTTGATCTCGAATGGTCTATGGCATCCTCGTTCGCCTGATTCGAACCCGCTAAATTTTTTCTTTGGGGCTACCTCAAGGACCGAGTTCACCACAGCAACCCGCAAACAATAGCTGAACTTGGTAAGAACATTAAAGACCTCATTCATTCGATTCCAAATTCGATGCTGAAAAAAGTTGCCCGTAATGCAATCCGTCGAACAAAATATGCTGCTTGGAAGTTGACGGTGGTCAGTTCGAACACTTATTGTAAAGATTATTTATCAATTTGATGTAATTATTCGTTTCTCGTACTCTGCTTAGTTATTAAACCAGATTTCCGTTTGTTTTTTTACTTTTAAATTTTGGGTTGCGTTTTAAATGGATAATCCTGTAAATAACGATTTTCAAAAGGTAATGCCTTTGGATACACTGAACCAAATTCAATCAATGATGGTTTGTTGAAGTCCCCTAGCTCAGCACTTCATCTGATATAAATTACTCCCTCCTCCCTAAATTAGGGGAGAATTTTCAAATTTTTATCATTTTTTCATGTTGTATAGCACCTTCAATTTCAGTGATAGGCTAAAATGTTACTTCACTTTTTTTGTTGGAAATTAAAAGTAGTTCAAGTTTCATCAACAACATTTTACTTTATCTTAGAAATTATAGCGGGTACACTTTCAGGTACACTTAATTTCCTCCGGTTTGAGAATTCGAGAAAATGGTACTAAGGTTTTTTGTTTGTCTCGGCGAGTACTATCATCAACTCTCGGCTTTCCCATCCAAACTGGGACACCCTGTATAATTAAAAATTATCAAAGATGTAAGTTGAACGGAACTACTCTGGTTTCAAATTTCAGTTTCGAATAAGAAGTTGGGATGTTGGGAACAGTTGACTTTTTTTTTTTTTCGTTCCTTGAAACTCAAATTTGACAGCGTGAATCGGCGAACAGACAATTTGATAAGATAAGCCATAAGCCAAGCCAAGAGACCAAGATAAGACCAAGAGCAATGAGCCGATGACTGGATGACTAGAACGTAGAACTAGAGAATCAACATCAGATTTATGAAAATAGGCCTTAGATTACATGGAGGTACGGCCCTTTTTATTAGTAGCATAGTGAGAGCATAGGCAAAGAAAAACGTAAAACGCTGCTAGCTTAGCACTAGCTCTGCGAGCAAACAGCAAACTGCGAGTGTGTAGTATACAGTGTGTGACCAGTAAAAAGGAAAAGTCGTAAGAAAGTCGATTAATAAAACTTTAGCTTAAGCTTTCAGCATTTTTACATTAGACTTAAGCTTTCAACTTTGAACTGTATACCATGAAAATTAACAGCTATCGGCTTTTCGGCTTAAACTTTTGGCTGACTTTCAACCTCTGCTTGGCACGCTAAAGTACTATTATTATTTATATAATATAACAGTAACAGGTGCGGACATCCGCCATTTTGGATCCTACAGCAGGGATGGCAAACGAAACGAAATAACGAAACAATGAAATAACGATTGATTTTTGTCTAAAATATTGAAACGAAATAACGAAACGAAAAAAAAAAACGTTTTGTTTGCCATCCCTAGTTTTCTGATTCGGCTACTAGTAGCCGAACCTATTGCAACCACTTTCTAGGGTCGGGTACTAGTAGCCGAGCCTACTGTAATCGAAATTTCATTTCTTTTCCCGGGTGAGTTGAGTCAGGGTGAGTTCAGTAAATAGCAGGGATGGCAAACAAATGAAACGAAATAACGACTGATTTTTGTCAAAAATATTGAAACGAAATAACGAAACACAAAAACGGTTTCGTTTGCCATCCCTGTCCTACAGTGCCTGCGGATACCAAATTCGACTATGCGGAGCGTACCGCGTAGTCAATTCGGCATCAACGGGCGCGGTTGGATCTAAAATGGCGGATGTCCGCACTTGGTAGTTGGTATGTAGTACCTTAGGCACGCGGGTGTGACGGGAAGAGTTGTACGGGTTGCGTGTGTGAATGGGCCAACCTTCTCACCTGTCCTCCCTTTCTCTATTGCCTTCGTGTAAACCTATGCTCTATGGAAGAAAATGATAATATGTCATATGTAATCTGTAATGATAATTATTTCGTCGTACTTTGTAGAGAATTCACGTTAATTCCCTGACATCAATCAATGTAATCTCAATTTCTCATTCATTGATGAAGATAAATGTGCACAACTTCTTCAAAGCTACTGAAGAAATCATAATTCATTAACATGAGTATATCAACTCCAGGTAAGCCATTATTTCCATTTTTGAGTAAACTGTGTATGCACATTAGCAATAATTACTATCATTCTATCTTCCTCTCCCTTTTTTTCTTACCGAAGATGACACTTTCTATTGACATATTTTTATTTGTTATGTAAACTACAGGCATAAGTAGACCGGACCCTGAAGATGAGCAGTGGTTGACAGAAGCGCGATTATGCCAGAAAGAATTCGAAACTATTTATTGGGAATGGAAACGATTTGATAGTGATCATTTGGAATACGTGAAATCAACCATCGGCCTGATTTTCTTCGGAACTGCCGATGTAGAAAATCCGCCACCCATTGCCAGGTATTATACGGTATACAATGAAGAAATGCGAAATATTATTGAAAAAGTGTTTGAACAAGTGCTGAATGGACGCTTTGGCCGTATGATCAAACTATCGTGTACTTTTTTAGTGTGCAAACTCGGAGATCGCCAAATTCTGTATCCTTTAATTCGATGTATGTCATCTGATTTTCATCATCGATATGTGCGATTTTTTGATGTAACGGCGACTTGCTATAACAGTTGGGATGACTTTGTCCGCTTTAATAGACTACCTGTTTGTAAATACTTTGCACCATCGTCGGGTGTGTACTTCCACAGAAACACGCACTATCAAACTTTCACAGCATTCAGTTACAGTGGTGCTATCAGGACTGCGAGTCCTCCAATGTTAATTCCGGAACCATTTGCCACGGCAGTGTATTCACTCACGGAATTTGTTTTCGGCCCCCGGTATCGAGCCTTTCGCCCACGAAGAAACCGTGTCTTACGGCTGGTGCGACCACTAATCAGTAACAACGCAAATGTGGCCCCTATTGCGTGTAATGTTGTAAATCAATGCAAACTGGTTGATTTTTTCGACAAAGTTGTTTTCGAGGAAGCCAGTTATCGAGATGTCTTCGACTTTACTCTTCATATATTCCAAGTTTGCGGAGTGATAGTCGAGGCTCAGGACATGCATACTGCACTGTATCAGTCAGCTGAAGCCGGCTTTGTAAATAAAAAGTTGACTAGTATGCAAAAGAGAAATCTACGAGGAAGAAGGGCGGAAGCGCAACTATCTGGAGATCCGATGAACTTCAGAACAGATTTCGTTCAAGTAAGAACGGCTGATGTTTTTACTTCGGCAAAATCTTTAGCTTTGCGTGTTGGCTCCGTTGGCGCTCATTTGCTGCTTCTACTATATCCCAAATCGGAAGTTATTTTCGAGTATTTCGCGGATATTGGAAACCTGATGTATAGACACCACTGTGGGAGAGTCGCCGATATCAACGAAGTATGCCAGCAGCTGTATTATCACGTCGATAATTTGAATTCCATACTTACAATAGACCGCGACAGAATGAAGTCGATTCTAAGACGATTTATTCCAAGTACAGTAATATCCGATGACGAAGATATCATTCAAATTTGCAACAATGAAGTTGATTGGATGTATCAAGCTTCTGAAGATATTCCTATAGCGGTGTTCGGTGCTTTCGGTCCAGAAACGACTGATTCGAATCCAGGTTCTGTCGACGAAACTGAAATAAACTGGGAAACTTCTAGTCGACTAAAAAATCAGAAACTTATACTGGACGCTGTCGAACGGACATGTTCAAAGTATGCGATTGATAACAGTTGCGAAACTATTCTCCATTATTTCATCACTGTTTTAATGTTCGTTACTAGAGAGCTTGTCGAGAGAATAACATCCTATTATGATCGCTTGCTGGAAAACAACTCACTGATAGTTGGTGAAAAGAAGGCGAAAATGATGGTATCTGCGCTGGGCACGAAAACGGCGGATGACTTTTTCCCTACCGATGAGCTGTTTGATCGGGTGATGCACGAAATAGAACCCAAAATGGAACGATTTGCTTCAACTTTTCCTGGGAGATGTTCGCATCGAGATAATTCCGGACTGGCTACGGAGGTGTATTATAATCTCGTTACGTCAATCGACGACTTATTTTCGAAAGTTACCGTAACTGAAAATGTTGGCATTGAGCAAATGGCAACGACGCTACAAAATATATCAGTCGAGTTCGTGAATAATTTGGTAGACCATATCCAGAAAATGAAAACAGATGCTAACATTTTGTATCAAGAAAACATGGACACACTGGGGTGTGATGAAATTGTCAAGGAGATGTTGATGTCTGTCAACGTTCCGATCGAGGAACTTGATATTTTTAGGACTGCTGTTAACCGTTTAGATATAAATGATATAGTTGTAGGTATACTTGAGAAATCAAATCACAAGTATGAAAAATTAGTCGTATCCGAAGCTGTGAATGCAGAAAATGAAGTTGACGAATCCGTGGAGGGTATTTTCATTGACATCGTTGCTAAACTGTTCCACAAAGTTAACGTGTCGCACGCTGCAGATTGCTGGAGTACCTCAGAAGTATTCAGAAAAGTTGTGCACTTCACAGCTTTCAAATTTATCGAAGAATTCAAATCGGACAAAGAATGTTTCGAACAGCTTAAAGGTAATGTGGACACCGTGGGACGGCGAATATTCGAACAGATGTTACATGCTGCTGGCTTTCTCGGAGATGAGAAGGCGGAATTATTTCGTGAGAAAGCGCGGATATTAGATGATGAAGACTGCTTGAATCAAATGGTGTCCGAATTTATAGAATATTATTGTAAACACGTCATAGATTTGTATCACCCAAAAATCTATGACTCCGTAATTAGTGAGGCTGGTTTCACGGCTTTTAAAATTAACTGCGTTTCAACGGAATCGGATCAGTATTATCGTATATTAGCGAGTACTCTTTTCAAAATACAAGTGCAAACAATTGATCCAGTCGTGAAATGTGAACAGTGTGTTTTAGTGAAGTCTGATAACGTCGTAGTTATTTTCAATTTCCTCGAAGCTACCCGTGCAAATACAGCGTTGGTGATTTTGGTACCTTTAAATGATAATCTTTAGAAGACATTTGAAATGACCCTCATATTTATACAGTCGGGTGGAACGAAAAAGAAGGAAAAAATGGAGCCGGATGGGGCTTCGAAGCTGCATTTGGGAGTGAAAATAGAGTATACAAAATTTCGTTGAAAAATCCGAAAATTTTTCCGTGGCCCTCTGGGAGGGAAGGTTTAAATGGAATTCACACTTAATTAGCATGATAGTTAGATCATCATTTTTGTAATTATTTTCATATAAATACTAAGGTAGAGTAAAAATGGCAAAAGAAAGTTTATATTGTTTCGACGTTTTAACTTAGAACCAACGTGTGCAACATTTCAGCGCAGCATGTTCATCTTTTTCAGAACCAATTTTTAAATTTATAAATTTGAGGTAAAAAGTGTTGTTCATAAAAAGTTAGGTGCCCCCTCCCCTATTATGTCTTGGTGGATTCATTTTGTCGGGGAATCTTTACATATCCATTGTAATGAGATTTAAGAAAATCCTACCAATTTTCAGGTCGATCGGATTGCCACTTTTCTCTCCTCCTCCCACTAAACAAATTTGATAATCATTGTTTTTCTCGTTCCGCATAAATTACGGTTTTCTATCCATCAAAATACCATCATGAATGAGTGTCCATAATTGAGTCTGAATCCTCTTTTGGTGGCACCTCCAAAAAATACTTTCAGAATTGAATTCCTCGATTCTCAAACCCTATTAATCAACACCTATCTCAAATTTTATTTTCCCGAGCCTCCTTCCCCCGGTTTTTCCCACCATCAAGGGGCATCGATCCAGATCGCTGGCCCGTGTTGACTCGCGTCATTAGTAAACACGAGGCCTTCCGAGATTGAAGCGTTTGAACTTGTAGCCCTTACAGGGTCGATAAAAGCAATGAATAATTAAATTTTCCCACTTAGAGGAGAAGGTGGCAGTAGCTCCTACGCCCCTGATCCAATCAATCTGAAATTAAATGGAAAATTATATTTGATCTGATTGAACCGATCTGTAGGGTCTCTTCGATAAAATAAATCCACCACGACATAGTGGGGGTTTGACCTCGAATTTAAAATTAAAATTGGTTCGGAAAAATTTGATATTTCTCATTGAAATTATGCACATGTTATTTTTAGGTCAAACGGCAATAAAATCGTGCAACTCGTCAAAAAAATTCAAATATTCTTTTTTTTTTTCCACTTCGCCGTAATAAAATATTTTTTTATAAATGTGCGAAATTATCAGATTTTTTCCTAGTGTGTGTGCGTGGGGGGGGGGCAAATTTGTTTTTTATGTCAATTTGATTGTAACCCCTACCTAATGTTATGCTGCCACAGGAAGCTGTGACCTTCTAAATTGTTGAAGTAGCCTATAGCAGTTTCAGTCACATAGAAGCTTTTTTAAGCACCACTCGCACTTTCATTTTGATGTGGTTTCAAGGTCAACTCCGACTATGTATCAACATGGGGTGTTTGACCGAAATATTTATAAAAGAGCAAGCTCAGCTTAATTTACAACGTTTGAGTTCTTTGGGTCGCTGAATTCGTTCTTGATGTTATTTTGAGTCTGACCCCTATTCTTATGGCACCAAAGACGCTACACGTAGTTATAACCAGGAAACTTTCACAGTCACAGTCCCTTGTGACAACATTAGGGTACGGGTTACAGTCAAATTGACATTAGAAACAATTCTGTCAACCCCTCACCATCACAAAGAAAAAAAATCTGCTTATTTCCCTAATTCATAAATATTTATAAGAAAATATTAAAATGATAATACAACTGCTATGTTAATTACATGTAAAACACCATTTAAAACATCACTCCCATTAGGCCGTCAAAAAACTTCGACATTTTCAACTGAATTTTTTACATTTCATTTTTATTTCTAAATGCAAATTTTTGGCCTGCCTACCCGACCACCAAATTCAAAATTTTTTTGCCCTTTTTCGTTCCATCCTACTCCAAAAATTTGTACTGAATATTTATTATTATTATTATTTTTTTTCATAATTTTTCATAATTTTATTATATTATTACAAGAATTATAAAATACATATAAAATACTGTATGGGGCTCAAATCTGAGCATATTACAGGAAATACACAGAGTATCTCACAATAGTGTTAATTACTGTAAGATTTTGAATGTTTGAATTCATGTATTAGTTTTTAGTTTTTGAGCCTACGCAGTATCTTATTTACTTCATTTCAACTATATCTTTTCTTTGTAAATCAATTATATGTTGAGTTTCACTTTTTTGTCCTGCATTTCATTTTTAATTAGCATGTAAAAAAACATTTAAGACACTCAGGATGAAGAGAAATGGCACTAAAATTTCAAGTTCTACTTTTGAATTAACGCAATGAACTGAAGAACACTTGATATTTTTTGGCTGTGTATGATCTGAATTATGGCTAGTTTTCAAAAGCCACTGAACAGTGAACACAGTAAAACTGTTCATCAAAATTCAAGCGATCGAATTCGGGATCGGCGAGAAAAGAAACTATGACATATGGGTAGGACCGGATTTACCTTCTGTGGCGTCGTAGGCAAAACGGAAGGCGGCGCCTATGATTTTTCACCCTGAAATCTCCCCCCCCCTTACCATTTTTTTCGTGGGAGAAAATTTCCTCATTCTTCTCTCTCTCTCCCTCACCCCTCCCCTGATTAGTCATCGAAATATGGATAATATGATCATAGGAATTAGGAATAATAAAAAACTACAAAAAAATAGTGTTGATCATTGATGAACCAAAAACTAGATAGCGACACCAAAGATTAAACTTATGATAGGTAATAATTGAACAAATGAAAATGAAAGTATATACTAGGTATATGATGAGAATTAAAATAAGAAACAATTGTAGGTTATAAACGAAATCATGAAAATTCAAGAATAATGCATGAGTAAATGATAGAGATATATGTACGAGTATGACAACTATCGTGTACTTTTTTAGTGTGCAAACTCGGAGATCGCCAAATTCTGTATCCTTTAATTCGATGTATGTCATCTGATTTTCATCATCGATATGTGCGATTTTTTGATGTAACGGCGACTTGCTATAACAGTTGGGATGACTTTGTCCGCTTTAATAGACTACCTGTTTGTAAATACTTTGCACCATCGTCGGGTGTGTACTTCCACAGAAACACGCACTATCAAACTTTCACAGCATTCAGTTACAGTGGTGCTATCAGGACTGCGAGTCCTCCAATGTTAATTCCGGAACCATTTGCCACGGCAGTGTATTCACTCACGGAATTTGTTTTCGGCCCTCGGTATCGAGCCTTTCGCCCGCGAAGAAACCGTGTCTTACGGCTGGTGCGACCACTAATCAGTAACAACGCAAATGTGGCCCCTATTGCGTGTAATGTTGTGAATCACTGCAAACTGGTTGATTTTTTCGACAAAGTTGTTTTCGAGGAAGCCAGTTATCGAGATGTCTTCGACTTTACTCTTCATATATTCCAAGTTTGCGGAGTGATAGTCGAGGCTCAGGAGATGCATACTGCACTGTATCAGTCAGCTGAAGCCGGCTTTGTAAATAAAAAGTTGACTAGTATGCAAAAGAGAAATCTACGAGGAAGAAGGGCGGAAGCGCAACTATCTGGAGATCCGATGAACTTCAGAACAGATTTCGTTCAAGTAAGAACGGCTAATGTTTTTACTTCGGCAAAATCTTTAGCTTTGCGTGTTGGCTCCGTTGGCGCTCATTTGCTGCTTCTACTATATCCCAAATCGGAAGTTATTTTCGAGTATTTCGCGGATATTAGAAACCTGATGTATAGACACCACTGTGGGAGAGTCGCCGATATCAACGAAGTATGCCAGCAGCTGTATTATCACGTGGATAATTTGAATTCCATACTTACAATAGACCGCGACAGAATGAAGTCGATTCTAAGACGATTTATTCAAAGTACAGTAATATCCGATGACGAAGATATCATTCAAATTTGCAACAATGAAGTTGATTGGATGTATCAAGCTTCTGAAGATATTCCTATAGCGGTGTTCGGTGCTTTCGGTCCAGAAACGACTGATTCGAATCCAGGTTCTGTCGACGAAACTGAAATAAACTGGGAAACTTCTAGTCGACTAAAAAATCAGAAACTTATACTGGACGCTGTCGAACGGACATGTTCAAAGTATGCGATTGATAACAGTTACGAAACTATTCTCCATTATTTCATCACTGTTTTAATGTTCGTTACTAGAGAGCTTGTCGAGAGAATAACATCCTATTATGATCGCTTGCTGGAAAACAACTCACTGATAGTTGGTGAAAAGAAGGCGAAAATGATGGTATCTGCGCTGGGCACGAAAACGGCGGATGACTTCTTCCCTACCGATGAGCTGTTTGATCGGGTGATGCACGAAATAGAACCCAAAATGGAACGATTTGCTTCAACTTTTCCTGGGAGATGTTCGCATCGAGATAATTCCGGACTGGCTACGGAAGTGTATTATAATCTCGTTACGTCAATCGACGACTTATTTTCGAAAGTTACCGTAACTGAAAATGTTGGCATTGAGCAAATGGCAACGACGCTACAAAATATATCAGTCGAGTTCGTGAATAATTTGGTAGACCATATCCAGAAAATGAAAACAGATGCTAACATTTTGTATCAAGAAAACATGGACACACTGGGGTGTGATGAAATTGTCAAGGAGATGTTGATGTCTGTCAACGTTCCGATCGAGGAACTTGATATTTTTAGGACTGCTGTTAACCGTTTAGATATAAATGATATAGTTGTAGGTATACTTGAGAAATCAAATCACAAGTATGAAAAATTAGTCGTATCCGAAGCTGTGAATGCAGAAAATGAAGTTGACGAATCCGTGGAGGGTATTTTCATTGACATCGTTGCTAAACTGTTCCACAAAGTTAACGTGTCGCACGCTGCAGATTGCTGGAGTACCTCAGAAGTATTCAGAAAAGTTGTGCACTTCACAGCTTTCAAATTTATCGAAGAATTCAAATCGGACAAAGAATGTTTCGAACAGCTTAAAGGTAATGTGGACACCGTGGGACGGCGAATATTCGAACAGATGTTACATGCTGCTGGCTTTCTCGGAGATGAGAAGGCGGAATTATTTCGTGAGAAAGCGCGGATATTAGATGATGAAGACTGCTTGAATCAAATGGTGTCCGAATTTATAGAATATTATTGTAAACACGTCATAGATTTGTATCACCCAAAAATCTATGACTCCGTAATTAGTGAGGCTGGTTTCACGGCTTTTAAAATTAACTGCGTTTCAACGGAATCGGATCAGTATTATCGTATATTAGCGAGTACTCTTTTCAAAATACAAGTGCAAACAATTGATCCAGTCGTGAAATGTGAACAGTGTGTTTTAGTGAAGTCTGATAACGTCGTAGTTATTTTCAATTTCCTCGAAGCTACCCGTACAAATACAGCGTTGGTGATTTTGGTACCTTTAAATGATAATCTTTAGAAGACATTTGAAATGACCCTCATATTTATACAGTCGGGTGGAACGAAAAAGAAGGAAAAAATGGAGCCGGATGGGGCTTCGAAGCTGCATTTGGGAGTGAAAATAGAGTATACAAAATTTCGTTGAAAAATCCGAAAATTTTTCCGTGGCCCTCTGGGAGGGAAGGTTTAAATGGAATTCACACTTAATTAGCATGATAGTTAGATCATCATTTTTGTAATTATTTTCATATAAATACTAAGGTAGAGTAAAAATGGCAAAAGAAAGTTTATATTGTTTCGACGTTTTAACTTAGAACCAACGTGTGCAACATTTCAGCGCAGCGTGTTCATTGTTTGGTGTTAAATTTATAAATTTGAGGTAAAAAGTGTTGTTCATAAAAAGTTAGGTGCCCCCTCCCCTATTATGTCTTGGTGGATTCATTTTGTCGGGGAATCTTTACATATCCATTGTAATGAGATTTAAGAAAATCCTACCAATTTTCAGGTCGATCGGATTGCCACTTTTCTCTCCTCCTCCCACTAAACAAATTTGATAATCATTGTTTTTCTCGTTCCGCATAAATTACGGTTTTCTATCCATCAAAATACCATCATGAATGAGTGTCCATAATTGAGTCTGAATCCTCTTTTGGTGGCACCTCCAAAAAATACTTTCAGAATTGAATTCCTCGATTCTCAAACCCTATTAATCAACACCTATCTCAAATTTTATTTTCCCGAGCCTCCTTCCCCCGGTTTTTCCCACCATCAAGGGGCATCGATCCAGATCGCTGGCCCGTGTTGACTCGCGTCATTAGTAAACACGAGGCCTTCCGAGATTGAAGCGTTTGAACTTGTAGCCCTTACAGGGTCGATAAAAGCAATGAATAATTAAATTTTCCCACGTAGAGGAGAAGGTGGCAGTAGCTCCTACGCCCCTGATCCAATCAATCTGAAATTAAATGGAAAATTATATTTGATCTGATTGAACCGATCTGTAGGGTCTCTTCGATAAAATAAATCCACCACGACATAGTGGGGGTTTGACCTCGAATTTAAAATTAAAATTGGTTCGGAAAAATTTGATATTTCTCATTGAAATTATGCACATGTTATTTTTAGGTCAAACGGCAATAAAATCGTGCAACTCGTCAAAAAAATTCAAATATTCTTTTTTTTTTTCCCACTTCGCCGTAATAAAATATTTATAAATGTGCGAAATTATCAGATTTTTTCCTAGTGTGTGTGCGTGGGGGGGGGCAAATTTGTTTTTTATGTCAATTTGATTGTAACCCCTACCTAATGTTATGCTGCCACAGGAAGCTGTGACCTTCTAAATTGTTGAAGTAGCCTATAGCAGTTTCAGTCTCATAGAAGCTTTTTAAGCACCACTCGCACTTTCATTTTGATGTGGTTTCAAGGTCAACTCCGACTATGTATCAACATGGGGTGTTTGACCGAAATATTTATAAAAGAGCAAGCTCAGCTTAATTTACAACGTTTGAGTTCTTTGGGTCGCTGAATTCGTTCTTGATGTTATTTTGAGTCTGACCCCTATTCTTATGGCACCAAAGACGCTACACGTAGTTATAACCAGGAAACTTTCACGGTCACAGTCCCTTGTGGCAACATTAGGGTACCAGTTGCAGTCAAAATGACATCAGAAATGAAATCAGCCGCCCAAAAAACCCAATGATGTGATTGAAGTAGTTACGTGCTACGTAACCAACTGTAGCGGGTCACAGCTTCCTGTGACAACATTAGGGTACGGGTTACAGTCAAATTGACATTAGAAACAATTCTGTCAACCCCTCACCATCACAAAGAAAAAAAAATCTGCTTATTTCCCTAATTCATAAATATTTATAAGAAAATATTAAAATGATAATACAACTGCTATGTTAATTACATGTAAAACACCATTTAAAACATCACTCCCATTAGGCCGTCAAAAAACTTCGACATTTTCAACTGAATTTTTTACATTTCATTTTTATTTCTAAATGCAACTTTTTGGCCTGCCTACCCGACCACCAAATTCAAAATTTTTTTGCCCTTTTTCGTTCCATCCTACTCCAAAAATTTGTACTGAATATTTATTATTATTATTATTTTTTTTCATAATTTTTCATAATTTTATTATATTATTACAAGAATTATAAAATACATATAAAATACTGTATGGGGCTCAAATCTGAGCATATTACAGGAAATACACAGAGTATCTCACAATAGTGTTAATTACTGTAAGATTTTGAATGTTTGAATTCATGTATTATTTTTTAGTTTTTGAGCCTACGCAGTATCTTATTTACTTCATTTCAACTATATCTTTTCTTTGTAAATCAATTATATGTTGAGTTTCACTTTTTTGTCCTGCATTTCATTTTTAATTAGCATGTAAAAAAACATTTAAGACACTCAGGATGAAGAGAAATGGCACTAAAATTTCAAGTTCTACTTTTGAATTAACGCAATGAACTGAAGAACACTTGATATTTTTTGGCTGTGTATGATCTGAATTATGGCTAGTTTTCAAAAGCCACTGAACAGTGAACACAGTAAAACTGTTCATCAAAATTCAAGCGATCGAATTCGGGATCGGCGAGAAAAGAAACTATGACATATGGGTAGGACCGGATTTACCTTCTGTGGCGTCGTAGGCAAAACGGAAGGCGGCGCCTATGATTTTTCACCCTGAAATCTCCCCCCCCCCTTACCATTTTTTTCGTGGGAGAAAATTTCCTCATTCTCTCTCTCTCTCTCTCTCTCTCTCCCTCACCCCTCCCCTGATTAGTCATTGAAATATGGATAATATGATCATAGGAATTAGGAATAATAAAAAACTACAAAAAAATAGTGTTGATCATTGATGAACCAAAAACTAGATAGCGACACCAAAGATTAAACTTATGATAGGTAATAATTGAACAAATGAAAATGAAAGTATATACTAGGTATATGATGAGAATTAAAATAAGAAACAATTGTAGGTTATAAACGAAATCATGAAAATTCAAGAATAATGCACGAGTAAATGATAGAGATATATATATAATAATACAAAAACAAATAATGGAAAGAGTCGCCAATCATATTGTGATAGACGGCCAACCGTATTATTAGGTACTTTGAAATATGGTGCAAAACACTCTAGAAAGATTTATTTTTGGTTTTTTTTTGGCCGTAAATGCATCAATAATCTGATTAAAATCATATTCTTTGGTCAATTTAGACTCAGCGTGCAACAACGAGAGATATGAAGTTTTAATCTGACTCAGCGTATTCCTTAGGTAATTTTTGATACGTCTCAAAACTGAAAAACTCCTTTCCTCAGAATAATTGCTGGTCCGTAATGTTAAGAAGATTTGATAAGCAATAAATATGTTTGGAAAGGTGGACATCAAATTATTTTTTGTGATACACTGGAAATTTTCCAAGGGATCCGATTTAAGAGGACTTTTAAGATTTTGACTCTGCAAAAAATACTTGAATTGAATTGCTTCCTCAATTATGTCATTGGATACAACGACATCATAAAATTCTGAAAATTGTTTAGCACTTTTCCTTAATTCCTCGTTATGTTCATCACTTTTTCCGAAAAAGGAATTCAAAGTTATCATTTATATCATTGTAAGCTGTCTTCCTCCGCTCCATCTCGTTGACCAAATTATCAATAATCACGTTGAAACCTTCCACTTCCATTTTTTTGACCCCGGTCAGTATGACCTCAGGAGTCTGAGTTTCATCATGAAATCTTTTAGTCCTTCGAATTCTAGGCACCCTAGTTCCATCCCTGATGAGAATCACCTTCATCCGGCACAGTCATATCTAGAGAAGTGTGGAATGTTGTGTTCATCTCTGAAATTTACTCATTGTATCGTCCTCTCAAGTCTTGAAAATATAATTTCATTCAGAGATATTTTGACTTTTTGTAAAGTTATATTCGTCTCATTCAGTCTTTTCAGTATTTTTGTCCACAAAATAATCATAAGGTGAGTTGTTGGAGAAAGGAGCTTCTTTAGAATATTATTATTTTGAACTTGGGTCTCCTTATCCTGGCTCTCTCATCGTTCTTAATCTCTTCTAAAACCGAAACTAGAGGGGAATATCCATTCGTATGTATTTTTAAAAATCAATTTCAAAATTTCGTGAGAATTCGAATAACGCCAATGATCGTCGTAGGCAATTGCCTTCTTTGCCTATTCGTAAATCCGGCCCTGCATATGAGCCGGAAGACCATTACAAAACGTGTCCCTTGGGACAGCCTCAAGGATCAAAATATTCATCGGAAACATAATTTTCTGTTTCCCTGCGTATTTTAAAATAGAAAAATTGGTAAATATTCTTTTTGTTCCACTCAACGAGGGACAGTTTGGGGTTAGCAATTTTCCAGTAATGTAGTTGATAGTTCTTGAAATTTCGGAGCAAAACGTACTTTTAGGACACGTTCCGCCCCTGAGGGAAGGGGCTCAATCAAGATCACTAAATATTTTTAGTATGTTTATAAAGAAGCCAGTCTGAAGGAGTTTCGTAAAATAAAAGCTATTTGGAAATCTTGTCCAACTCCAACTCTAATTTTCCAGGAATAAATCGTTTGTTGAGTTTGGTGTTTTGAAATCGGCATTTTCCAATTTGCGCGTGAAGAGGACAACATTTTGTAAGTCGATTAAATAGCGTAATCTTAAGGTTTTACTCGAGACTGGTCAGTGGTCAGAAATCGACCCACGTCCTCAAACGTGAAAAGACATTTCAAATTTGAGATCGACGAGCAGAAAAAAATTACTTCCTCTGAACCCTACTAAAAGAGACCACTCCATCCTTCTTTGTCCACCTAATATGGGGAAAATCGTACTCAGCCACAATAATTAGTCACCCCTCCCCCGGCTGTACCTCGGGAAAGAAACTAACAGAATTTCCCACGTTTGGTTAAATATTTTCAAGATTGTGCTCTAGCCTTGTTGAAGACTTCAAACGCAAAGTTTTAGATTCATTAAAAGATTTTTAAGACATGGTAAGACTCGAGCATTTTTCCAGATTAGTTCAAGACTATCCTAAACCTGATCGAAGCTTTCAATTAAAGACATCGCCACCATTATTGTAATTCCTTGAAATTTTCAAGATTTTTTTTAAAACTTGCTAAGACTTTTTCCAACTGCTACCTATTAAGAATTCTTTAAACTGAGTTTATAGCCTTTTAAAGACTTAGCCAAACGGGTTAAGGCTCCCTGACATTCTTTTAGGGTTATCCAAGCTTGTTTAAGTAATTATTTAAGACTTCTGAAAGATTCCGCCAGATAGGTTTTTCTCTCAGATTATTTATTAAACGAGTGAATTCCGGCCCAAAGTCACATACGAATTGCGTCCCCGTATCTAGCTACTCCTCAGTTCATTAGCGTGACCCAGGAGACACCATGAGAGGAGGTTGACTGAGCAGTCTCCCAAAATATGCATTATTATTTTACATTATCCCTCTGCCGGGAATAGCGGCATAAAGTCTTCAGTGAAACAGTCCATGACACGGTCAGGTTTTAAAAAAGGTAGGCCGAAGAAGTTTTTCAAAAAATAACTTTTTGGTGTATTTGGTTGTGCCTTGTAAACTCGAGTGAGATCTATTTGTAGAATTTTCCGCCACCTACTTCGATCTAAGTGAAATCGACATCCTCTAATTTGTGCATCAGGCCACACCTCCTCCCCCGCTTCATGAATGGCTGATTCAAAATCGATGAAAACTTCCGAAGCAGAACATCGAGTACCAAGAGAAGCACACTCAGACACATCGTGTTCAAAAGCAGTACGGTACGTAGTTTTGTAGACATCGGGCCGGAATTCATTCGTCATCAAAAATAGTTCGGGCCGGAATTCACCTGTCTCATTTTTACGGATAGAGTACTCGGGCCGCAACTCACCTACAACCGATTTTTTAGGGAATTCTGTAAGTTCAAAACTGCATTGGGGAAGGTTCAACAACCAGGGTGGGGGTGATGTATGGATTGTTGGTAGTGAATTGTAGGAAAAGGTACGGAACAGTATCCCTTCAAAGTGTGAACGTAAGTGCAGTGAGGATTTAGGAACAGAGATGTAGTAAAGAGATATTCATAGGTAGGATGATTAGGGTTGTATGCTTTCGTAATGAGAAGTTTGGCAGTGAGTTACATTCGGGAGGAATTCCAGCATCGGCACGCACACTCGAAGCTAGGCTAATACGAAAGGCGCCAAAATGGCGATACGTAAACCCGCATTTTGAACAACATCAAGCTTTAAGTGTGAGGGAGGGGCAAGACTAAGGGTGATCCGTAATCCATGATGGATCAGGATCAGAGTCTGGTATAACTGAATGAGTAGTCCTCTGCTACATCCTTTTGGAAGGATGCGAGAGGACCTTCAAAACATTGAGTGAGTGCATACATGGCTTTTATGTGTTTTATATGAGGTAACCAGGAGAGGCGAGTGTCAAGATAGAGGCCGAGAAATTTGACTGAACTGGAGCGAGGAATTGATTGTTTCAAAGAAACCCCGATCTGAAATCGTTCATTACAGAGTTCCTACGTACATAATGTATAGATCTAAGCTTATCGAATATAGTGCGAGGATAACAAAATTTTTACGACTTTCCATAAGAAGTGAGTACTTCGAAAGGAACACGCGTACGTAGATATTTTATACGCACTGTGTCAACAATACAGTCAAGTTATTACGACTGCTTATTAAATCGTGACTGGAATTCCGTAACAAAATTACCTCAAATCACGCAATTTCGGGCTAATTATTTATTCTGCTTTCCTTTCGATCTGGCTGAAGACGGGACGGGCCTTTTCAAGCGTCTCTGCGTAAAGACATTCGAGTAATTTTCGACCAGTTCTCGTCGCGGAAATAGGGTAACTGTACGAGTAACTTGACATTACCTCTAAAATGTCAACGCACATTTTATCAATGGAGTCTGCCACAAGGAGGTTCGATATAAACTAGCGCCGACTTTAAACCAGATTAGCATAATACATAATATAAGATGCACGACTGATTATGGTGATGACTCTGGCACACTATTTGGGTTGCTTCGTTTTTGCCGCCAAATCCTCATTCACGAAACTGGCTCATTTTAGTTCCTTCGCGCACTTCTCATAGAGCTTATACCTGGCAGGGTACGCTCGTGCACGAGCAAAATAAATCAAATTGTAACGAAATACTTTTTTCCTCCAGCCGAAAGTAAGTCATCCGAATTACGAAATGCCTCTGTAACATCGGTTATCCGCAATTGTAATACTATTCAGATGTAACTTTTCTCGGTCTCTCGGGTTTCCTAGTTCCCACAGCACATCGACCTGAGTAAACTTAATCAATGAATGGCGGCGAGTGGAAATGCGAGACAGAAGAAAATTACGCTCTCTTCCTTCGGGAAGAATAGCACAATAATAAAAAACAAAAACCATTCCTCGACACCTACATTCTATCGTATATATTTATATTATACAAGGTAATCTTCTAACGAGAAAAACCAGTTTAACAACGAACATTTCGTAACCTATTTACGCATATATTTAGGCCTGTTATTTTAACAAAAGATATCAAAATATTGGAAACTAATAACCGGCTTGCGTATCGTAATTTATACCTAATCCGCAAGTGCACAGATCAAGACTTGTCTGCTAAGCAGCATCACACGCCTGCATACATTTTGCAGGTACCGAGAAAAGTACGAATAAATTAACGGATGGTAATTTAATAATTATACGGAATTTAACAATATTTACCGCTGTTTGAAGATCGAAAGTGAAGTAATCAGCAACCAGCGGTCTTATTAATCGATTAAATTGTAATTCTGCGTTTTAATGGATACCTGACGTCGCATAAATAACGGTTTATGGAGACAATACCGGGATTCGCAGATTCCTGGGGCCATAAGTCGATACGTTAATTATTGACGAAGAGTCACCTTGGTGTCAGGTCTCTCATTTCAGTGACAATTCAAAGGTGTCGGATTCCAGCTAGTCAGCTTACAAGCCTAAGCACTTGGTGTGCATTAGTCAGTGTATTAATCAAACCGGTTTTTCAAAATCAATTACTCGTATTTAGGAACCACGATTTTTCGCGTGACAAACTTGGTATAATCAAGTGCATGACTAAATGTGATACTGTTCCTGTTCCTGTTTTTATTTTCCTTTCTTCTTTATTTACACTGAGAAGCGGTTTCAAGAAAGCGGTAGATGAATTTTCTAAGAAAGCTTTGGATTTTTCTTATTCTACACGCACCGGAAGGACAGCATGGGGGGAGTGCAAAAATCTGATTGACCTTCTTCCTTCTTTTAGCTGATTATGTTTTGCTTTTTTTCTGTTGGAAATTTAATCCTAATTCGGAAGGGGTTGAAAAAGAGTTAGAGCTGTACTTTTTAATGTAAATAGCTGAGATCAGAACTTAGCAGGATTTCACAATGCTAAAATCCTGTTTCTTGGAGAATCAAAAATTCCATTTTATCCCAAACAAGGATAAGGTGTCTACAAGAATGAAAAAATATAAATTCCTGACTTTTTCCAAACTTTTTTTTCCTCTTCTTTAAACCTTTACAGTATAGACAGTATATGAGGATTTATCTGACAAAAGGGCCCCTGACGAATAGGATTCTCATTCGTCAGGGGCCCTTTTGACAGATAACTCCTCATATATTTATGTTTATACTACTAGACGCTATGTTTAAAATGAACTGAAATTTGAAGTTGATTTTTGGGTGAAAGCATTTTATTTGTAGAATACGACTCTAGGGAGTGCCGAAGTAAAATTAAACGACGAAAAATTTTCCGTGAGTTCATTCTTTGTTTTTTTCCAAACTTCTTAAAAATATTGTTAAATTTCCTGACTATTTACCAACTTCCTGACCTACTTTTCAAATTCCCGACTTTTTCCAACTTTCCAAATTTTCCAAACCTGTAGACACCTTGAGGGACCAAGGGTAAAAGATTCACTTTTCCTAAAAAAAATATATATATATCGAATAAACTGTCAAAATTGTGTTTGTTTTCTGCGTCGCCGAATACCAACAATCGCATTAGATGGAGATGGTTGATCTCCAATTTACGCTCCAAAATTAAAATTTAATGCTTTGGCGGAAAATCATGTGTACCCTAGCAAAAAATACTAATAAAATAAAAAAACTTATAAATAGCCTACTGTAGCATAAAAACGCACTATAAATAAATAAATAAACAACAACTAATAAATAAATACCATTAAAAAATAAATGAAAATGAATAAATAAACAGTAAATTTTCTGGTTGAGGATAAATATAACAAAATTCCTTTTCGTTTCCCTAGTTCCCAATTCATTAATTTGTAAACGGCGGATAGGGGCGGGGATCGGTAGAATTTTTTCATGGCTTGGAGTTTTTTTTCCTAGTTTTTTTCCCTTCTTTTTTTCTAGTTTCCTTTTTTACTTTTCTTTTGTTTTTTTATTCCTTTTTATTTTGTTTTTGTATTTTTGATTTCCGATTTTCCTTTTCCAAATTGTTCTATCTACCTAGTAGTTTTTTTTTTAAATCATTTTATACATATTTTTTTAATCCGCGTAATTACACAAAAAATTCAAAAAATATTATAATACAGCCTCGAAACGAGCTCCGCTCAGTGAGTGCAAGAAAAAAAAGACGCAAATAAAGTTTTTCATAAGTTTTTATCATAAGAAAGAGGCTTGGCTTCGAAATTCAAATAAAATTTCGAAAGAAAGAATTTTAGATCGTTGATTTTGAACATAGCAATAAATATTTATGAGATTCTGATTTTGGGTTATTTAGTTCAAATTTACATTCAGGGGCTCCTGAAAACATAAATTTCGCAGAGGAAAATTAGAATAATTTTCAGCAGCCCCGTAGCCACGGGAGGCAAGCTGGGGCTGAGCCCCCTCTAAAGGTATCTTGAGCCCCCCTAGGCAAAGATACCGCCATTAAAAAAATCATCATTACGCTGAACGAGAAAGAAAGAAGGGAGAGGCAGAGAATTAATATCACAGAAACATTTTTAAATTTAGAATAAAAACTTGGTTAACTAATTTGGGGCTCTTGGATTAGGAATGGGATTTCGAAAATATGTGTTTTAAAGGCGATAAATTGTTCATTTTTGCATGTTTCAAATTCAATTTCAGGTGCCTTGGGGGCGATGTTCCCCCTTCGCCCTCCCGTGGGCTACACCACTGCCTCGTAGAATTTTTCACATAATATACTAAGTGTATCCTCAAGCCTCCGCAACCCCTTGGTAAAGAGTCAGCACCCCCTATTGCAGATAGCTGGCTACGGGCCTGATTTTATTTCCGCTTTAGTGTCAAATGGCGTATACAAATCTAAGTAAAGTTTGAACTCCCTCCTCCGTTCTTCTGCAATAAATTCGGAGACAACTCCAAATGTGTAAAATCGATTGGGCCTAATGAAAATTGGGGGATTTTCCAACCAGAAGTTGAAATTTCAAGATCGTCAAGCAAAACAGGTCAGTCAGGGCAGTCGGTTAATCAGTCAGTCAACTACCTAAAAATAGTGTAACATTTTATATGCTTGCGTACCTTAATAAAAAATGAAGAGCTAAATCATACGGACTGGCTTCGTGTCGGGGGCATGGGAATTTCTATCTATCAACAACCAAGGATGAGAAGCTTATTGAGAAAACTTCTCTTCCGGCTTCTGGCTTCCATAATTTTAAAAAGCTTCCAGCTTCTGACTTCTTTCAATTTTGTAATTTAAAATCTTCCGGCTTCTGACTTCTGTTATTTCAAAAAACTTCCAGATTCCGACTTCTAGCTTCCGAAATTTCACTTTATTTCACCTCTCTAGCATATTTTAAGTCCCCACCCCTCTTCCAAAATAATAAGAAGCATAAAACAAGTTTAATAGTTTAAATGAAATAATATATTTAGACTTTGAAGCAACGAGTTTAAGAGCTCTTTTCTTATAAACAGTGACTGACAAGCTAGGCCAAATGCTGACTCTGAGCTGGAACCTGGAAGCCAAAAAGAAGCCGATAAACAAAATACTTCTCTTCCAGCTTCTGGCTTCCAACTGGAATTGGCTTCCGGCTACCGGCTTCTTGATTTGAGTCAGGATACATAAAAACTTCCGGCTTCCGGCTTCTGCTTCCAGTTTCTTTCACATCCCTGTCAACAACACAGCTGCAGACTGCAGTCGCGCAGCAACAACACGGCTGCAAATTGTAAATGTCAACCACTGAATTCGTGTTGGGGGAGCGTTAGGTTTTTCGTTAGATTTTTCGCTTTCGTTTACCCAGTATTACGAGTAAAAGCATACAAAATGCTAAAATAAATATCCAGGGAAATGTCAACTACTAAATTCGTGTCGGAGGAGCGGGCCGGGGAAGCGTTAGATTTTTCGTTATGGTTTTGCTCATGTATACCCAGTAGTAAAAGCATATGAAATACTAAAAAATCTAAATCAAGATTTTTGGTCACTGATTTCCTGGGTGAAATCGAATGAACCTGAGAAAGCGAGGAATGAAAAAAAAATCCAATTTCAGGTTTCCAGTCACTGATTTTAATCACTGCATCAAATTTTAGTTGGAAACTTCAGCTTGTATCCTTGAAATCCAAATTTCATTTCATAGTTTTCTCAGTTTCTAAATATTGAATGAAAACATTTCTCTTTTCGTAAAACAACATCGTGATAACAAGAGTACAAAGTCGTAGCGAAAATTTGAAACTTTTTTTTCTCACCTTATAGTAAGTCGAAACACACCTTGAGATGGATAAAATTAACTCGACCTTGAGAATCCAGAAAATAACATACAAAAATTAGGGATCTTTGGTCGCGCATGCTAAATATTATTGTGCAATATTCTTATTCATTCTCGAACTGAACCTCTGAATCTTACTATTACGAAGAAAAATTCTGTTTACTTACAGTTGTTTCATTTTTGAAACATTTATATTATTTTCTATATCTTTTGAACAGATTAAATAAAATTAAAATTGAAATCTTTACTTCAGATGTTACCTTCAAACAAACCATTAAAACGTTTGATATGAATTGAAATCTACAAGAAAAATAATGGAACATTCGCAGTCAGTGATGCAAGAAACCTCTATTCTATTAGTTTATTCATCGTGCCCCCGTATATTAAAAATTTTTATGTTGATGGACTTGCGGGGGAGACTTTGTTAAACCCTTCAAGAAACTAGACGTGAGCAATTCAAAATTCAAGATTCTTCTTGGTTCTCTGCAGATCGTATAACGTGTTTTAAGGCAATAAGATCATCCGCTTATGAAATTAAAGAGTAAGATGGAGGGTCAAGGGGTATAAGAGCACAAGTATAATGGTTAGATTGAATTGGAAGAAATTCTGAGAAGCCAGGAAGTGTAAGCGCAATACCTACATTGACAGCAATATCGCTACTGACACAGGAACCACAGAAATAGCTGCAGTATCAGAGCCGGGGCAGATAGGCACTTGCCCCCACTCGGGAACTTGGGGGCACTAGTAAAATTTTGCCCCCATCTAGTTTCAACAAAAGAAATTGTAAAAATCAGAGATCGCTCACACGAAACGGTGTACAAGGTGTGGCACGAAAATCTCCCCTCCCAAGTTCTTTTTGATTATGAAGTCGGATCGAGGTGGAACAAATGAGCATCTTCATTCAGTCAGATTTTCGATCCGACCCCGATTTCGGCCCAAACATTCAAATTTGACACCACTCCAAATGAGCTGACGTTGCAAAAAAAAAAAAATGCAATAATATGTAGAAAATAAAACTGAACGAGGGATCAGGATCGGACAAGGGGTTGGATTGAGAATCTGACTGAATTTTCAAAATCAGGGATCCAAAAAACTATACTTCGACACTCAGTTCAATTTTTAAACAAAGTCAGTTTAATACCTTCAAAGGCGTCAAATTTGAATTTTGGAGTCAAAATCGGGGTCGAATTGAAAATCGAATTGAATTCTTGAAATCGAGGATTTGCATGAAACCCTTTTATTCCGATAGGCTTGTTCAATTTTTGGCAAGGTCAATTTGGCCCCTTTGAATGGGTCAAATTTGGATTTTTGAGTTAAAATCGGGGTTGGATCAAAATTATGATTGGATTTTCAAAATCAAGAATCGAAGAAGCACTCTGTTCCGATACACTGCTCAATTTATAAGATAAAATTAATCTCCAAAGGGAGGAAAACAAATTCAAGAAATTCAAGACCTCAATCGATGTCGAATCAAAACACTGATTAAATTTACATAATTAACGATCCAACGAACACATATTTCGATACTATGTGCGATATGTTTTCATTCAAGATTCTAAATTTGGTGGAACATTCCAGCCCCTCACCTTTTGGGGAAGAAAATTTTTTCCCCATAAACACTTAACTCTTGAAGATCCTTGTTTGTTCCATCTCCATCCGACTTTGCAATAAAAAAGAAATTAGAGAGGGGGATTTTCGTGCCACATCCTCTATGAAAGGGTAAATAAACCTGACGTCCATTTTCCTTCAAATCGGAGCAAAGAAATAGCTTACTATAATTTTCTTCTGAAAAATTTCAAGTTACCGTCAAAATGGAGACGGGTGACAAAATTCCTTCTTCTGCTCCTTACAATATAAAAGTACAGTATGAAACGCTTAAACAACAGGAAAGGGCACTGGAGCCCGTGTCCTTCCTGTAATGTCGAGAAAAGTTCTTTTTTGCACTTGAATTTGTATAGAAAATTTGAAAAATCTTCGCTCGCTTTGTTCAAGATTAGAATTTTAGTACTCGAAAAGTTTCATGTGTCCTCCCCGAAAACATTTGCGCGCCGTCAAATTCGATTTAGCTATCAAAACTTAAATTTTACCGTTTGAATAAGTGAAGTTAACTTGCCTTCACAAATTAAACAAAGTATCAAACCACATCATTCGAAAGCTTGTGTCAAATAAAATACGAATAGTTCGAGAAAATTTGAACTGCCTCATCCTCCACTTCACCAGGCATTAGGTCCAAAGAAAAATTGTAATGGCTAAAATCGACTCGGCTAAAAAAATTTAACTGCTACTGAAATAATTTTTCTTCTGCTGATTTCGAATAGCGCATTGAATTTCTGATCTGGCCCCAAACTGAGTCCCCAAACTTCAAATTTCCTGATAAAGGTAATAATTTCACAAATTTCGGAATCAGTGACCAAGATCCTTAATTTTGATTTGTTGTTCCTCCGGTTCCAGATGTCGAGTCAATTTTACTCATCTTAAATTGTCTTTGACTTACTATGAGGCAAAAAAAATCAGTTTTTCATTGCGACTTTGTCCTCTAGTTACCACAAGTTTTCTAATGATATACTTACATAAAGCTCTATTTAAAATTAAAACAACTGAGAAAACTGTGAGGTGAGATTTAAATTTTAAGGATCCAAATATAAATTTCGTGACAAGTATTTGATGCAGTGAATGAAATCAGACTAGAAACCTCAATTTACTTTTAATTTTTTCATAGCTTTCTAAGGACTAGCCTAATTTGTCCATTTTAAGTTGTCTACGAACTCAATGTGAGGTGACGGAGGAGGAACTTCAATCTTTTCACGGATCTGTATTCCATTCGACACTGATGATTTCCCAAAAACGTGAATGAAAATGACTTAGAATTTAAAAGAAAAAATAGTCAAAGTTTTCCACTACAAAGTTTAGGTTTTGGATCCCTAAATGCCAAATCTGGTGATCGTTGTTTCTAAAAGTGAAATTCCCATTTTGGAGACTGAAATCACTCATCAAAAATCTATTGCAATCTTCGAAATCAACGACCAAAAATGTTTATTCGGATATTTTGAAACCGAGCTACAGTCGCCATTTCGAGGTACATAATTTTGGGGCTTAAATCGGGGATGAATGCTTAATTTTCATGCAACCGGCAAACACATGGAATTCACGTAAACAATTTTGCAGACATTTAAGCTTAATTTATAATATTGCAGTCATGATACGAGTATCCCTTTACCCACGACTCGCCTCAATTGTAAAACTGGAACTGAAGTATTTTTAGAAAAAAAAAGAAGCCATTTCTTTTTCTCCGGTTTGAAGGAGAATGGGCGTTCAGTTTATTTTCCCGGCCGTATACCGCTTCAGGTAAGTGAAGTCTTATTCTTACAATTTGCTTTGTTGAAATCTACTGCCCCAGAGCCGGCACCAATTATAGAAGTTGTATAAAAATTGCTACACACGAGAAAATTCATGTGTAGCGATGCTACACATCAATTTCAGCGGTCGCATCATCACATTTTCAGTCTTTGTAATACTAACCATGTTTTTTTTTGTGACTAATCTTAGTAAATTTTTTCTTGCTACACACGAGAAAGTGAAATAGTGTCGGCCTTGCACTGCCCTCCAGCTCTAAGAGTGGGAGGCAAATGCTCCCTTCCCCGTTACTTTTTGGTTAGTTTGAACGGAAAGTCTATTTGTACGAAAATATTCGCGGTTTACATAATGCCATCGGACAAATAGATCAAAATTAATTAATAGGAGAGCGTAATAAAATATTTTATGCTGGTTCCAGAGCGTGACTTCGATCTCGTTACACGTCTAGACGTAATCACCCTGTGACCTTGTTGCTCGCCTGCATCATCCCATTCAGCCTTCTCCTTAGTAAACTCGACCACTCCAATCATTTGTTATTCTCATTCCAGTCTTTTCGTTTCCAAACGATCTCCTGCTTGCAGAGACGAAATTTGACTTTCAGTTGGGTGGGAAGGGGGTGGAGAAGGAAAATTTGCCGACAAATATTTTTTTTAGCTAAAAATTCGCCGAAAATTTCTTAAAATTTGAAAATTTGCCGATTTTTTGTCAAAATATTTTTTAACTGGAAAAAAATAAAAAACAAACGTTCTTAGAAAATGAAAAATTCAAATGAACAGTTTCAAAATTTGCCGACTGCCAAATTATTAGAGGTGCTTACCCCCCCCCCCCCCCCATAGTTTCGTCCCTACAAATGCAGATTGGAACATTACACCCCAAGCACTCACATTTGCGCGCATGAGCATACCATAGTCTGGGAGGGTAAGGCGGAAGGTGCTAGATACTTGAGAGGAACACATAACTTCATTTACACATTAAGGTAGTCGTTATTTACTCTTGGTGATTTTCTTTTTCAATTTCCTCTGATTCGTCTCCTACACTGACCCCAATAAGAATAAAAAAAACCTACAAAGTTTTAGGTTGATTGGATTAGGGGAATCCGTGCCACAAGCTCCCTTTCGTTCTCAGTGGCGTAGCCAGGGGGGGATTAGGGGGATGAATCCCGCCCATGGGATGATAATTTTTATATGTATGCTGGCATTATCGCAGTAAATGCGCGAAATGAAATTTAAATTCAGATGCATAACTGAAGTTGAAAAGCACACATAATGATACGTCAATGTAAAAACATACAGTTCCTATTAAGTGTACCCCCCCCCAAAAAAAAAAATTGCTAATCCCCTACCTCGGAAAAATTTTGGCTACGCCACTGTTCGTTCTTATGGAAAAACACATGGAGGTTTGACTTTTGTTCCAGACCAAATTTTCCTCCTGGGTCATTCTTCAAAAAAGTTGATACTTCAGGTATATTTTTTCATGGTGGAAAGTAGGGGATATATTTGAACTTTTTTTGATGGGAGTTGTTAAGAGGCGTTCTGTATATTATGTTGGATATTGGGCCGACAGTGAGGGGATTCTGTATTTTGGCATGGCAATCAAAATGATGAATGCCATGCCGAAGGACACATTAAAAAGTTCATGCCGAAAGACAACAGCGAACAAAAAGTGTTCTGCCGTCGATTAGTAGATTTCAAAACAAAAAATTACATGGAGAGCTGATAAAGGCATTCTAACCCATTAATTAGATGCAATTATTTTTGGATGATGAATGTCTATCCTTGCATATAAAGGTGAACGCCGAAAGACACTTTTTTTAAATTCTTAATTTTAGACAATACAGAATGCAGGAATCTCGTCACAAAAAAAAATGGGATTTGATATGCGGACCGTATTGCTTTGATAAGAATATACATACAATTTGACCATTAATTGCGACGAGAAAATATTGAAACTCCAAAAGAGCCATGCCGACGGACAAAAAATTGAGGGACAATTTTTAAAACTGGCCATACTGCCTCCCGCCTGTAAAGATGCGATTTTAATGTTACCTTGTGATTCCTTCAGCCATTTAAAGTAGCACTAAGTTGTCGGTTTGTTCTAATATACAGTTTGAAAATTTAGAAGAAAAAAAATTAATAATAATAATAATAAAAATTGTTTTAGGGACAGCAATGCCGACGGACATTTTAGCATATTTAGTCCAATTTTGACCCATTAAAAGTGGATCAAATTTTCTTCTGAAAGCTTGAAAAAGTAGAATTAAGTCATATCTCAAATATCAGGCTTTAGGTCAAACAGAGAATTTAGTAAAAACAGAACAGTCATTGAAATTCGAAATTTAACGTTTGCTACCGATTTTCAGATTTTCGAAATGTCTTCCACATTTCAGCTTTGTTTCAACTTTTCAGATAACGTTCGATACTCAGCTGGAAACCTTCGGCTTTTGACTGACTAGTATCTGACAGGAGTCCAGGGTACTCCATTTTCAGAAACGAAATTTGACTTTCAGTATGGGGACGTGGAGAAGAAAAATTTTCCGACAAATATTTTTTTTAAGACTAAAAAGTCGCCGACAAAATTTTTAAAAAATAGAAAATTTGCCGATTTTTAATCGAAATATTTTTAACTGAGGAAAAAACAAACAAACAAACATAAATTTATAAAAAATGAAAAATTCAAACGAACAGTTTCAAAATTTGCCAACTCCAATTTTTTTTAAGGGGAGGGGGGCGTGTTTCAACCCTCTACACCAGTGGCGTGCATTCCAGGCAAGCAAAGTAAGCACCGCTTACCCTGAAAATTCCCGAGAAAATAAGTTTTCATGTACATAACAACATTAACTTCAACTTGTAACAAATAAAAGGTAATGAAACACTGGGCAAAACAGCGACCATATTGACGTTTACAACGCTTACGCTTTAACGCTTCAGTATATAATAAATTCACGGGTGAGTGAGGAGACACAGTTGAAACAGAAGCGTATACTGTTCGGCATTCGGCAATCCTCGTATATGTATATTTGAACGCTATTCACCGTAAGGGAACCAACCAGCAAAATCTGTTTTTGAGAACACGAGATTCGAAGTTCAAGAGCCACGTAGAAACTACATGACATAGCGTTTACTGATAAGCTTTTTTCAACGTGAGTACACATTTTTGAATCGGGGGCCCAATTTTGAAAAATTCTACTTTTTACGCTCTTTCCAACAATACTAACAACTCATTTTGTTTACAAATGTTGGTTGGTTCCCTTACGCTGAATAGCGTCCATTTGTATATGCCAGCGAGGTATTCGTCGGATCTAACGCTTCTTTTCCATACTGCACGCACTGTACGACTTATGCTCCTCCTCCATGTTAATTACCAACACAAAAAAAACACACTAGCATGTTCAACGCGATGAAACATGTGCGTTTGATTGCGTTCTGGAAGCGCTTTGAGTCAGGCTTGGCTCGGCTTTCTACACACGAACGTTGAAGTTGACAGTGAAACGTGATTATGTTCTTCTACTACTCAACGCGCTGTGTTTGAATGTTTCACCCCCACCCCGCAAAATGCGTATTTGACATCTTATTGAAAACTCGTTTTCGCGTAAGCCGAAACCAGAATTACCGTTTTTGAAAACTGAGCAAAAGAAAGATGGTTCGATTTTTACAAGACATTTTCCTATCGCAATATGAAAAAAATTTGTGGTTAACCAGTTGTGAAGACGGTGGAAAACTGTTTTGTTGACCAGGTCTATTCAGGGACGCACCGATAGAGGGGGGCAACTCCCCCTCCTCCCTGTAGGAATTTTTCGCTCAGTAGTTGGGAAAATGTAACATTTCAGCCAGGCGGAGTTGGGAAAATCCAACAAAACAAAAGGTTTTTCCCCCTTGCTCTGATATTTGGGAATTAAGTTGAAGTTGGAAAAATCCAACAAGTCAAAGGTTTTTTTTTTGTTTTGATACTTGGTAATTTTGAGTTGAATCATTTGGAACTTTCGCGATTCCCCCCCCCCCCCCTCCGCCCCAGGAAAAATTCTTAGGTACGTCTCTGTCTATTATTCATCACATAGAAGAATAAATGCATATTTAATGACCGTACACAGGGATACGACAACTTGAACCATTTGATCAACGCTGTCTTGTAGTAGCATGTTTCATACTTTTTATTCTGATTTTTACTTCACCTCTACGCTTATAGTTTACCTCTCAGCAAAACTCACTGCACGCCACTGTCCCACACACCCCTATAGTTTCGCCTCTGCCTGCTTGGTCAACGAATTCCATTCGATTTTCGAGCACACAGCCTTTACACACAAGGAAGTTTTTTGTTTCCTACAAGCCACGTAACTATGATCCCAATTTCGCACGACTCCTTTGTCGTGGAATATTTTACTGCTAAAATTACACGCTTCAGCTATGGAAATTCGACATATACGAGCGAGAATCCCGAGGCGACTAACTCCATCAGATATAGCTGGGGCGTTCCGTGTCGAGCCACTCGACTGTTCGCGCGAGCAGAAGTCCGTGCTCGGCGGTTCTGCTTCGACATCAGCACCCGCGACCTCTGCCCTCATTTCGTTTTCAGTTTTACGGAAACGTGAACACGTGTTACCGAATTTCGGTAGGTGTCACTCGTACCTGGAAGTTTTCGAATATCGAATGACTGTACGCCCAGCGCTCACACAGATGCTGAGGATATCACGTTGCATTTGCACGATTATGAGGCTGTACCAACATCCACGCCGTCAGCACGAGTCCGATATAAATCATAAAGTTCGATTAGGCGTCTAACACAATCACGAATTACGAAAACATTTCGATTATCGATACTCGCTAATTCGTCTATACGTCTATATAGCCCCGCGATCTGGTACAAAGTCAGTTCGACGAGCGACCTTTCGCGAGAGTCGCGTAAACTTTTCAACGACGTTATTCGCGTTCTCCGAAGTGCGAAATTTCGCGTACAGCTATCGCGAAGGAAATTCGAAACCGGTTGATAATATCGATTTGATATCGAAACAGATAGTTCGGTGATCCGGTCGTACCTACGTGTCGCAGGCTACGCACGTGACAGCTGACCGAGTTGGATGTTGAGAAATGAAGCCAGCCTTCGGATGAACCGATCCGGCTATAGAGAGCGCAGCGAGAAGGGTCAAAAGTCAAAATTTCAAACTGTCCCCGAGAATGCACGTTAGGCGACCATTTTCTAAGGACGAAGAATGCCGATTTCTGGCAGACTCGCCGCCATTTGGCAGCAGTTCTTCGCTTTTATTAAACTTCTATTCGACGCAACCAGTTTTATTCACGGTGTGATTGGTTTCCTTGCAAAATTTTCAAATTAGTTTGCAATAGTGACATCTTGAAACTACGACCATTTTACATGCGGTTTTTCTTGGAAGAGTTTCGTATGAAACATTAAGCTGGCAGCAGCGAGCCAAGTACACTGAATCGCGTCAGAAAGGCTTGAAATGTAGATCTCGGACTCCATTTCAAGGGCTCCCGGTCAGTGCAAGAAGTCAAATCACATTTCAATCAGCATAGTGTGTTACTGAAGCTTCATGAAACGCCAGTTCAAGAAGTGCTGGTGAACTCCGCTTATCGGGATGAAACTCCACTAATTCGTGCACCGAGTCGTTCACTCAAGCCGCTGGTAAAACTGACCAGCGATGTAGCCAACGATGCCCACAGGCAGATGAAAAGGTCCATCGAGGTCCGATAAGCCAATACGCTCATTACGAAATAGCAAAATCCTCCCACTTAGCCAGTTCACTGCACGCGTCTTCGACCTGAATTTGAATTCGATCGACGACCTCAACAGAAGTCAGGCTCTCGATTCATCAGGCTGAGAAATAAATTAGAATTGCATTATTACGTCTGACCGGCCTAGGGCTGTTATAATTACGCGAGCCGGCTGCACCAATCTGCACTTATTTAGAAATAATTCGACGTAATTTTACACGAACCCTCTGGTTTTCCGCAAACCGGTTTGATTCCGTGTTGATGAATGACAGCGTTAATTGTTTAAATCGCTTTCGATGCGATTACGATGACAGTGTGCCGTATCATCGTCTTAGATTCCGATGACCGCACGTCTCTCGTGCATTATTTAATGGCCCCATTAAGACGAATTTTTATGTCCGACGGATTGATAAAACGCCGGCGGGTCCGATGCCTACATTTTTTTTCCCAATAAAAAATATAAGAGGAAACAGGTTGTCGGGTTCAAACGTTAAGGCCGTTCACAGCAGATAATATATCATAACATCGTAAGTAATATTATACAGTTTGCAATGTATAATACGTTCCCGAATTGGAAGAAAAATGTGAAACTTAGATTGCTGATAATGCGGACACTTTAGAAAATTTCAAAATGGTTCTTTAGAGATGGCTTTTTAATCTAATTAAGAAAAATGCAGCCCGTTTAATTACGGAGCGATATCCCTAAGGGGTCAGCCAATAAAATGATGCTCTAGGACGTATATTAAAAATAAGTAGGCCATGTCGTTGCTTCGTTTTGAATTTACAATGAGAAGCAGTTAGTTAGTGATACGTCTAGGTGAGTAATTAAGTGAAATTTTTAAAAAGGTGATTCACTTTTCCTAGAATGCTCAATATATTTATGAGGTGATTTTAGATACACTTCCATTTCCGAAAGCTCCGTACGAGGGTTGAAAACAGAAAATCAAGGTTAGTAATCTCAAGTAAACGTACAAAAAATAGGAAGGTGTTTGAACTGCTGAGACCATTATCAAGGTTATTTCAGCTGTTACCTCCGACCATAAAGGTCTACGAGGGGGCTAAAACTTGGAACATTGACAATCAGACATCAGTGATACATTATACTGAAAATTGAAAATATGAATATCTGGTTCTCTAATCTTTGAAATCGTGTTTAAAATTTGGCTCTCACCTCACTTGTGATACTTGATGGCATCCTGAACGGCACTGCCCGCCTCATTTTATGTTTGACAGTCATTAAGTTTGCTGTCTGTATGTCTGACTGACTGATTGTATGTCTTTTTGTCTGTCTCAGATCACCCGATACGCAAAATCCCGCCAGTTACCCGGGTAACTAAAGGGGAACCAAAGGTAACTGACGGGTTTTTGGGTAATCTCAGGGTAACCGAGGGTTGCAAATGGGTAACTTTTCCGCGGGTAACTAGAGGGTAACTGATTGCGTATCGGGATGCGCAAAATCCCGCCAGTTACTCGGGTAACTAAAGGGGAACCAGGGGTAACTGATCGGTTTTTGGGTAATCTGAGGGTAACCAAGGGTTGCAAATGGGTAACTTTTCCGAGGGTAACTAGAGGGAAACTGATTGCGCATCGGGCATGGAGTTCTTTCCAACAGGGATGGTGTCTGAAAGATGAAGACAGAAGTCCCGAAATCTGATCAACGGAATTAAAATTTGTTGAAATTGCCATTCCTTCTGTTCACAGAACTCGGTATCAAAATTTTTCATTTCCATACGTAAGACTTGTGTTGATGCATTTTATTTTGAACATTTTTGAGGCAAATACAAAAAAACTGCGAGATACCTTCTGCACGGAAAACCCAAAATGAGATCCAATTTTAATGTTTAAAACATGTTTTTTTTTGTTCGAGGCAATAGGCTACGTACAGCCCAAGTTCTGGTTTCTATCCTTTCATTTTTATAAAGTTGTGGACCCCACGAGGCGGTTCCGAGCTTTAAATTAATCTTTATGCCTTTAAGGGTAGACATTAAATTTCATGATTTTATGAGCTCTAATAGAAACCAGGGCCATTGCGAACAAAAGGCAGGGATAGGCTATCTCTCTTCCTCCCCTCCTGTACAGAAGTAGGTCTGTGGTTGGCAATTTAGCCACTTTCAGTAACCAATTTGAGAAAAGCACAAACAAGTTGGAAAAACTGAACTGGATGTTCAAAAATTACAAGCAGAGAAATTTCTTAGAAATTTTGTTAAAAGTACCCTTAGCTCATTAAATTTAAAGCAGTATTTGTCAATTTAACGAAATGAGGTTGAGAATTTAACAAATACACGTTCACGACTTCAAGCGAGAAAAATTGAACTGAGCTGTGGATACCAAAAATTCAAATGAACAGAAAAATGTAATCAAGTTTAGCGCTGAAGTTTATAACCTCGAATTGGCAATTTTACGAAAGAAACAAACGCATCGAATAAACTGAAGAAGAACTTTAAAAATAACTATAAAAAATATTTAATAAGTGCTTGACATCAAATTACAAAATTCCAGGTTTATATATTTGGCAGCTTAAAATATGCGAGCTGGCAATTTTAGAAATGAAACAAGCGAATCGAAAAAATGTCCGGAGTACGAACAGGAACATTTTTTTCTCGGTACCCAACTTTGTTTTTGAGTGCTGGAGGTCACTGGTAATTTCAAACTGAACAAAAGTAAATAATGAAATCGGTTGAGGAAACTCTTGCCCATAACTCTTTGGTATCAGATTTCAATTATCTCAATTACTTTTTGAACAGTTGAGTTTTTTCCAAAAAGTGCGAAAATCAGCCTCCGAGATTTTTAGGCACAGGTGTGGTACCCCTAAAAAAAAACTTTTTCAACATTGAACACAGTTTTATCACGGAAACTGAAATTTATTTCGATTACATACTGACCAAAAGGGACACTTAAAACAGGAAAAAGACAATAAGATTTTGTCACTGTTGTGACAGGACATTATGCGATAAATTCCAACCGCGTTCAAGCGAATGAGTCAGTGGGTCAAATACTTTGAATTCGATTATGTTTTTGCTTTATTCATCTACTTATTTTTTCAAATTTCACTATCGTTTATTAATCGTAAGCGAAAATCGATGTCATGAAACGTACGTGGGGAGCTAAAACTTTTAGGAGGAGGGGGAGGGGGTTATCCCTTATATAGCTCTTATACTTGCGAAAAAACTGGTGCCGGATCTGGTTTTTTAGCTTCATAAGGCAAAATTAACGGGGAAAAAATTGTTTGTTGAGGAAAAATGTGAAAAATTGGCATGAAGGCAGGGAATGCATTAAGAAACATCGACAAATTAACATTTTCCCGCCAGCTTTAACATGGTGGCGAGGGTGCTATTTTAAAAATTTTTAAATCGATTTTAGAGGTCAAAACAGGTGGAACAAAAGTTCAAAAAATTTGGTTATATTTATACTGAAAGTTTTTACTTACATACCAAATTTCGAACCATTCGATTGAAAAATGCCCAAGATTGAGCTGAATGTGTGACATATCTCCTTTGGGGGAGAGGAGGGAGTAGGACTGTAACGATGGGCCCTGAAATTTTCGTTTACCACTGCAAATAGAGGACTGAAGAAAAATTTGAAAAAGTGGACTTAGGCCGATTCAACTATCATACCGGGCCAGCGGTGGCAAAACCTTCTATAGCGGGTGCAGCGAGTCGTTACACTTCAAAACAGTTTGCTAAACTCTGGAAAAAAGTTCGCTATACCCCATAAAATTGCCTCAACTTTTTTTTTTATTAAGTAGAGAAGATCTTTCGAGAACTAACATGGGAGAACAAAGAGTTGGATGTTAACGGTAAGAAATTACAAATTTGAGGTTTTCTGACGATGTAACCTTCATTGCCAACTCCTTTTCGGATCTTTGAGAAATGATCCAAGAACTAAATTCAAAAGCAAATTGACTGGACTATCAATTAATTTCAAAATATCAACTTTCATGGTTAGGAACCCTCCCTTAGAAAAATAAAAAATTGACGGAAACGAAATTACCCAGCCACGGAAACGATTTATCTAGGCCAAAAAATATCTTTCAATTAAAAATTGGAGAAGGAGATAAGTAAAAGAATTAAAGGAGTTAAAGGAGCGTGGAATGAGTTCTGGTCAGGTGCGAAACTACAGGGGGTGTGGGAGGGGGTATTGACCCCCCCCCCCAATAATTTGGCAGTCGACCAATTTTGAAACTGTTCACTTAAATTTTTCATTTTTTATGAATGCTTATTTTTTTTTTAATTATTTTTTTTTTCAATTAAAAATCAAACAAATAGCCATTAATAACAAATACCAACCACAAACAGTAGACAGAATAATTAACAAATTAATACAACAAAAAAGTACCGACACAGAACCAACAACTACAAAAGCAGACAAATACCAGAAGCAATACCATCCACAGTAGCGTAGCCAGGATTTTCCCAAGGGGGAGGCAAAGTAAGATCTTCAAGGGAGAAAAAGTTGAAAATTGCGGTATTTTTTAAAAATCGTCGATATTAGAGGACTATTTTATGAAAATGAAGGTAAAATTACTGCTCGAACGACTATTTTCTGGAAAAACGTGTTTTAAAGTCAAAAAATTGCTCATTCTTGCATATTTTACATTCAATTTCGAATACCTTGAGGGAGGCATTCGCCCCCTTCGCCCCCCCTTTGGCTACGCCACTGACCATCCACAGGGACATATACATACAAAATACAGAAAATCTCCAACCAATACACAACATAAAACTCGGAATCAGAAACAGACCACCTCTAATCAAACAAATAAGCAATGAAAAAACAGAAACACAGGACAGGAACAACAGGAACGGAGTATAGAAACTGGACTGCGAACACCGTAACATGACCTATATATAGGAGAAACAGGCAGAAAATTACAACTAGAATAAAAGAACATGAAAGATCACATAAGTTAAAAGAGATGACAAATCACTCTTTGGAAAACACTGCAACGAAGCAACGACCAGGGACACAACAACCATAAGTTGACAGAAAAATACAAAATCCTACACACAGAAAACAACACCAGAAAAAGAAAATTAAAAGAATAACTTGAGATAATAGGGGCAAAAACAAAATAAAACAACCTAATAAACATAACCAGCAACTTCCAAAGCGAGAACCTATTCCAATTGATAACATAAAACTCACTGATAGGACAGACTACACAACCACAGACAACCAATAGGAACACACCAAATAGGTCTCACCATACGGTACTACGCAGGACGACAAAGAGGAAAGTGTTAGGGTACTCCACTGCAGATGGCGTAGCAGCCGAAAGCGCTCTGGACTACAGAAAGAAGAAATTGTGAATTGGAACATCCTAAATACAAAAAAATATTTCGATTAAGAAATCGGCAAATTTTAAATTTTTTTAAAATGTTGTCGGCGAATTTTTAGTTTTCCAAAAATATTTGTCGGAAAATTGCTCTTCGATCTCCACCTCCCTAAACTGAAAGTCAAATTTCGTTTCTGAAAATGGAGTACCCAGGACTCCTGTCACAGACTAGTCAGTCAAAAGCCGAAGGTTTCAGGCTGGGTATCGAACGTTATCTGAAAGGTTGAAACAAAGCTGAAATGTGGAAAACATTTCGAAAATCTGAAAGTCGGTAGCAAACGCTGAATTTCGAATTTCAATAACTACTCTGTTTTTACTAGATTCTCTGTTTGACCTAGAGCCTGACATTTGAAAGAGTTGAACATTTTATTAAAATCTAAGAGTTGAAAGCAAAAGATTTATTTTCCAGTGTCACAAGCTGAATCCGATAGCAAATGTTCTATTGTTTAATTTACGGGCTATGGTCCTAGTGAATATAGGAGGGACATTTAGTCTGAAAAAAAAGAGCCAAAACTCCTGTGCTTTTCCCATGGGGACGAAAGGGAGCTTATGGCACGGGTTGAATCCGATCAACCTGAAACTTTGTAGCTTTTTTTCCCCTTTTCCTTTGATTTCATTGGAACCAATTTAGGAGACGAATGAGAGGAAATTCAAAAAAAAAAAAAAAATGATCACCACGAGTAAATAACGACCACTTTAATGTGTAAAAGGAAGTGGTGTGTTTCTCTCAAGTATTTCTAACATCCTTCCAGCTTACCCTCCCAGATTAAAGTATAGATTCAAATGCGCAAATGTGAGTACTTGTGGGATAATGTTCTAATCCGCATTTGCAGGGACGAAACTATAGGGGCAGGGGGACGGGGATGACACCCCCCAATAATTTCGGCAAATTTTGAAACTGTTTATTTGAGTTTTTCATTTTCTAAGAACGTTTGTTTTTTACTTATTATTCTTTTTTTCAATTAAAAAATATTTTGATTAAAAAAATCGACAAATTTTCTCATTTTTAAAAAATTTTGTCGGCGTATATTCGATTTAAAAAAAATCTCTGTTGGCAAATTTTCCTTCTCCCCCCCCCCCCACTGAAAGTCAAGTTTAGCACATATATTTAAATGAACTTTGAACCCGGTCAAAAAGGAGATATCTACAACATGTGCGTTCTACCAACTTTAACTTACGGCTGCCCAACCTGGACGCTTATATAAAAAAGCTAACGAGCAAATTAATGGCTAATTCCAAACTTTAAAGACATAACAGTCCATATTAGAAATCAAAAATGGGGTTGGGCGGAGCATGTCGCCAGGAAGATAGACCTACCAAACGGCCTTTTGGGGGTTTGCCTATCTGAAAAAAAGAAGGGGAGGTCAGCGGGAAAAATAGAGGGATGATTTGCATGAATTTATTCGTGAAAAATTTTTTCATCGAGTAGCCCAAGTGAGAGACGAATGGGAAAGGGTGTGAGGTATACCTTTGCCCTAAGAGGACCTCGCACTAGATTAACGCTGTAACTCTGCTTCCTTAAAAATAAAGGGTTTTGATTGATCTCATAGTAGTGATTAGAGTACTACTTACTTTTTTTTTTGTATATTTTTAGCAATGATTAGAGTACGTGTCGCAGTTTTCCCCGATTTTCATTTATTTATTTATTTTTAGCGTTTATGAGTTTTTTGTTGTTTTTTTTTTGCATTTTTGCAGTCGTTTGAATAAAATAAATTAGGTACAACAATTTTTTCCAACCACTCTGAACCATAAAAATTTTTGCTACACCCTGAAAAATGTAGACTTTCTGTTATTCCACCAACTGAATTTTTGCTACACGTTAAAAAATGTAGGTTGCCACTGCTGTACCGGGCTGTAGTCTTTGCTGAAAACTCCGATGAGGAAATTCGTGGGGGTGTGATACCCCACGTCCCCACTCCTTACACCCGTGGTTTCTTGTATACCGTTTCTGAACTGCATAAGAAACAGGTCTCAATTTTCAAACCTTATCATCTGTTTCACAAATTGCCAAAAACTGAAACGACCGCGTCGACGTCGCACCTTATAAATGCACGAGTTCAAAGGGCGCGAACCGACCCCGGTCCGCGTCGAAACGCGAATTTTGTCGATTTTACAAGAATAATTTTAATTAAACTTACAACGCTTGTTTCGTAATTCGGTATCATCCCCTGTAGGCCTGTATGTACGCGCATTCGTTAAGAAATTATGATGAATCGCAGGTGTCCTGTTTACAAAGTTGATCGAACCGCGGAATAGACCTCTATCCCCCACCCCGCAAAATACATGGTACGTATTTTTCAAACGATTTACGTTGAAAATAAAATAGAACTAGTATATTATTTACGGGGGTTCGGGGGGCCGGACAAGCGTAAAACAAGTAATGACCAGTCGAGTCGTTTCACAATGTGTGTAAAAAAGACGGGCACATATGATACTGTTCCTGTGAACTCGACGACCCGCGCCGGCCATTGCGTAATTTTTCTCGAGATGTGTTTAGGATAATTACGTAGAATATCCGCGGATTCCCTATAGTGGGGTACGTGCGCCGATATTGTTAAAAAGCGCGGATACGCGACGTATTTATGTTAAAAGTGCGATCTGGTTTCCAGCAGTAATACACACTCCAGCCGATCCAACACGTACAATATTTTGTTCTCTTTTCAATTATTTACCGCATTACGCCGAGTACACGTACCGTGCATCCACTCAATATGTCTCCGAGTGCAATCGTAAGTAATCCGTATTTAATTTTCATCGTTCGTTTCTCAGTGTTAGCCTCGTCCAATTTTGGTGCACCGTCAGCACGAACTCGCGATTATAGTCCGTGATTTTTGGCAAATTTGGACCCGCAATCGTGCGCTCAAATTGACTCGAGCTCGTGCGTCGAGCGCTAGACGTTCGGTTTATTCACACTCCGGTGATTGGGGGCACTTTTGGTCCAACCGAAGGAGAACCAAAAATGAGAGCTGAGGGCATAGCTGATATACGCCTTTTGCGCGGAAATCGCAGTTCTGTATAGTTCAGTTTCTCGGTTTTCATTTTGTGAAAAGCGTAAATCGTGTCGCGAAGTTACAAACTTTTTTGTAAAACAAATTTTCAGTTTTGCAAAGTAAAGGCTGTATCGTGAATTGTATGTTGAAATACGCGCTATATGGTACAAGAAACCCCACTACAAGTCGGGAAACAAAATTTTTCATAAGAGCAAAAATGAGAAAAAAATTTTGTCGTATGGGACCACGTAAAAATAAATCTCTGAGACCGTTTTGCGTGACAGGAAAATAGCTCATCTCTAATTGGACCATGTAAATATGTGGATATTGTTACTTTCCTTCGATACAGTACAGGAAAAATGATTTTTCCCAGCTTATGGTGGTATTTCCTGTGCTGCATAATCTAAATCTTTCACTAAACTGTAGCAGACTTTTATAACTTTTGCAAGATCAGGCTATACAAGATGAACAACGGCAACGCGTTACAAGACGTGATAAAAAGCTAAAAATCATACTCGTGTAAGGGTCATGGAGATAAGCGCAAATAGCCGACCTGGAGTGGGGGAACTCATAGGGGTGGACTTGCAAATACCACAATAATACTAAACTTTCCTTTGCTCGTATTTTTATTATTTGTTTTTTTTGTTTTTTTGGGGGGGGGGGCTTTCAATGAATAAGGGAGAGAGCTAAGCCTCAACCCCCTCACCATTTGCGCCTATGTTAGCTAGTCTGGAAATCAAAGCATTTAATATCTACCAGTGGCAAATTTTCGAAACTGATCGAGTGCTTGGCATTTTGATTTTGCAGTAAACTTATTTCAATGAGTATGCACGTCTGTATGAGAGAGACATGAAGATAGTTGAGAGAAAATGTGAAAATGAAAAGCAGGTAAGTCGAAGATAAGGTCAAAATAAACTGTAGTTCCCAGCCAAGATTCTAGATTCATCCGGCCACGGAGGACCTAAAATTATAAAGCAATATTTTAAAATATTTTGCCTGCGCATTTTGTCCTCATTTCAATATATTCGGTGGGAATAATGATGGCATTCGATGAAAGTTCAAATTTTATCATCTGTGCACATGTTCAAAAATATTTTTAATACATTTTCTTGCACGCTACCGTAATTGTTTCAAACTCATTTCACTCGGTTAAACAATTAGTTTTTAGATTCATCCATCCGCAGGAAAGACCCAAAAAACTAAAAAATAATACTGGAAGTATTTTTCCCGTTCCTTTGTTTTCTTCTGAGTCCATTAGGAGAAAATCAGGACGGCATTCGATTAAATGTTTAAATGACCTAACTTGGGAGGAACACGAGTTCAGAAACAATTTTTTATACATATGTTCCCTTGCAATCCATAGTTCATTTTCAACCTATTCCGTCATCAAAGAAAATATTTCATCTAGGAATAATCGAGATTCATCCGGCTCTAGAGGACCAAAAATTAGTAGATTAATTTTTACAATATTTTCCTTATGCTTTATACTCCATTTCAAGCCAATTTAGTGAACAGAACATGATTTTATTGAAATGAAAATAATGTATCCCACTAGGCCGCATTGGGTGAATAGAGGGAGGGGGCATCGAACAAATGACATTTGCAGGCAATGAATACCTCTATAAATAAATAACAGTTCTACGTAATTTCACACACGGGGGCGTAGACACGGAGGGGGTGCCCCTCCCCCATCCACCCTTGGCATCAGCCGAAAATGTGAAAAAATTAAAATTTATTCTGGTAATACATAATAAGTATTACACATGTAATGTTGTAAAAGTGAACCCTCCTCCCCCCTTTCATACCAAGTCTGGCTACGCTACTGTTCACACACGTTATTTGTACATCAAAGTGCACATTTCAAGTAAGTGCAGTCATCCATAAAAAAATCCGTTTCATGTTTGACCACATCTCTATTATCCAGATGCAAATTTTTAATTCGTATTTACTTCCGTTAGTATACATTTTGAAAGTTCATATTAATTAATTCTATTTTGAAGCTTGAATCTGACTGAAAGCACTTAAATCATTAAAATTGCTTCTTTACATGGAAGACTGTATCGATATAATGAAAATTTGAAGAAAAAAATAATAAATGGATAGCGTCAAGAAAGGCATACAATTCAAAATTTTCAAATCAAATATAAATGCTCCCGCCATGCAATACGTTTAGTTAAAAAATTGAAAATTCCTCGCAAATGTTCGACTTGTGTTTATCTCACTCCTACTTGAAATGAAATCAAGAAGAAAATTTTAAATGCGATTATCTCGAAACACGGTTTTCTGAGATACGACCTTCTTGCAGTAATAGGCTCAATTGACCAGAAATTGTTTTGTTGGCCCCGGTTGCGATTTTTCGAAACACTGAAACGTACATAACTAGATTTTCAAGGTCACTGAATTTGTCTTTCGCGTTTGTCTGATATCAAGTTAAAATTTAGAACCTTCACAGAGACAGAGGGCAAGGGGGCGGGATTCAAAGACGGCATTAAGTGCAAGCGAGTATCGTCTTTTTAGATTTTTACAGCCGTAGAATTAAATTATGACATTGGTTTTCAGCTAATAGCACGAAAATTAAGGGACGTAGGGTGGGGGTGCGTGCCGAAAATGACAAGTGCAAAATGGATATCGTTTCACAGATTTCCAGGACATAATAGGGATCGATTTCTGACATTATTTTTCAGATATCATGAAAACTGTTGGAGCTAGGTTGGAGACGGGCTGAGAATAGGAAAACATTTACAGATTTACAGTGGGTAGATATCAGGGAGCAAGTTTTGCAGGTTGCGGCGTTCTTGTAATGTGCTAGAATTTTAAGAGAATGTAAATGAGCTTAGGTTAAGTGAATCTGACTCATAGCCCGTAAAACCTACAATCTGATAGCAACGCATTTGAATCTGTAAATGTCCTTCTATTTTCAGCCCCAAGCTCCAACATATTTACATCAGTTTGCATGGTAGGAGAATATTAAGGTCCGAAATGGATTCTACGAGTTTGAAAATCTGTTAAACTTTATCTATTTCGAACTTGTATACTTTTTCTCATTTCTATCCTCCGTCCCACCATAATTTCCAGTATTTTCATAGACGCTATCAATGTCAGAAATGAATTCTATGATTTCAAAAATCTATAAAACAATATCTACCTGCATATAATTTTTGAGTTCTGACCCCACGATGGAGGTCACAAATTTTAAGTTACGAGGAATCACATACAAAAAAATTAAAATCAGGGCGTTGAAAACTTCATTATCGATGTCTCAACGTTTCAAAATGCTTTAAATGAGTCTTCAAAAATTTTATAAGCCATTAAAAACGCAATGTTGAAAGTGGTCGATTGTACGGCGACCTGGAAAAGATTTCGAGGATAGAACAAGAATTTGGAAGCGTGCCGATACCACTTTGCCACCTATCTCGTAACAAGAATTGGTGTCATCAGAAAAACGACCAAAATACTATATTTTCCCTCCATAAGGCCTGCGTTGCTATATAGCAGCAAGAGAGGTTATTTTCAACCCCTCCTCTTCCGAGAATTTCGGGTTACTACGAGAAAACTGAGTTTGTGTCAAATTTTGTGAGGAATAGTTTTCGTTTAAAAACTTTTTTCTAAATGTAATAGTTCTCAGTATTCTTGAAAAAAAATAAATAAAAAAATGAAGGGGATGGAAGCTTAAGCCCCTTTTTCATCTCGATTTTGTGCAGCTTTCCTTCTTAGACCCTAGAAACAAGTTTTAGTGTCCAGATGAGTCTCGTGAAGATAGATCTAAGAAAGTCAAAAGAATCTTAGCATGTCCCAAAGTGTCTTGAACAAGTCTGTATGATTCTTAAAATATCTCAGTCGAGCTTGGAGATGTCTTAAGCAAGACATATGACAGGAAAAGTCTAAAACAGTTCTGATGGAGTTTTGAGGAAGTCCTGAATACATTTAAACAAGGTTGGATAAACCTTAGTGAACTTAAACAAAACTGATTCAAACTTTTGAAGAATATGAAAGAATCAATACATCAGAGGCAATCATCATGGAAGAATGTCACAAAAAATTATGAATGACGGAATGGCCACAACATGCTCAAGAAGGCCCAATCTTACAATTTTGATGAGCATTATTAGCAAAATAATATGTACTTCTAGTATTTCTAGATTTATTTTTGGTGTTGAAAATGTTGATTAAACTTTTCTTTCATCTTAAAAATTATTTTCATAAGTCAAAAATTCCAAAATCGGACTGAAAGTACTTATCAGAAATAGAAACAAGGTTTCGTGGTTTCATTTTTGTGTTGATTTTAAATCTGGCATTGAAATTCATATAAAAATCATATTTCATCGAATTTTGGCACTTTTGATTACTACGAGGCGATTTGAAAGTTGTTTGGTTATTTTGAATGAGCAGTATTGACTGGGACTGCTTTTTCAAGAACAATTTAAATCTGTGAAATGAAGAAAGAGAAGAAGGGGGGGCATAACTATTCGTAGAGATAATTGTATCTACACGGGATAGTTTATCACAATAGGAGGTCATTTATTTAGGCGGGGGGGGGAATATCAAAATTACAGAATTAAAAAAATTCGTCAAAAGTTTTCTGAGGGAGTAGGAAGAATTTTCATTTCACCAAGTACAAAATTTGATGCTTTACCGACTTCAAGCCTTTTTCTAAATTTGCCGATTAAAGGTTTTTTCTTTCAACCGACCCGTTAACCTGTATTGGTATATACTGAAGACTTCTTGGCACTGTATTTAGGCTCAATATCGGTCCATACTCCTTCGACTATCCACATTTTACATTTGACAAATTGATTACACTTAATTATTGCGATCGTTAAATACACAACGATTCTAATAAGGCAACATCATTTCTCAACATCCAGAGATGCTATTTAGTCGTCAAGCTACCGTGAAAATATAGAAAAATTCGCGTTACCGAGGAAGAACAGTAGCATCATTAATATTCAAGATTTTAAAAAGTGGAGGCCTATCCCGAACGAAAGAAATTATTATCCTTTCATTTTCTTTATGTAATTTTACCTTCGCTAGACGTCGTTAATTCGATTATCGAATATCCGGAAGAATGTTTACATACAATACGCGATTCCTGAAACAATGGCTTCAGAAAATTCCGATAAACGAAGTCTGTTGGGTGAATTGATTGCCGAAACAATTCCTCCATCATAATTAATAGCGGGGTAAATGAAAAATTTAAATCTTCATAACAACTGTATCTGGAACATTGGAGGAAGCAGGTAAATGGCATATGATTGAATTTTTCCTCATTGCCCATGAAAATGAAACGAAACGGCGTGTAGTAATCCAAAATGTGAACAACGCGAGCTTTACAAAAAAGAAAATTAGGGTTTATTTAAAAATAACGACGTTGAGGGTGCTCCTAAGACACACTCATACTATCATCTTTCATTTTTCTCAGTTATGTTCAAGATCTCAAGTTGTAAGACTGCTGTACGGTGCTTTATTTAGTGGAAAATTTTAAAAACGCCACCCCAGCCCCCCCCCACACATGTACTAGTATTTGTCTAGATCATTTATTTCTACCGATCCCGGGTAGAAATTACGAGAGTAGATAAAGAAGAAATACTTGGGCGTCCAAAACTAATTATTTTCTCATTATAACGTTAAAAATAAAAATACCTTCCAAAATTTGTGCAATCAAAGTTACGTATAACTTGCTGAAACATCCACTAGATGACCCTTTTTGGCAAATTAATAACGAACATCGAAAAACAATTAAATTTTCTCTCTCGAAGAGCGGGGATCAGTCCATAAGCCCGGCTAAGACTTCAGTGCTCGTTAAAGAATCTGTAGTCACTCTCATATTTACACAGGACTCTTCAAAATATGTTCAAACTTATTCGAGACTCGCCAAGTCAGTTCAAAATTCATTCAAGACTTTTCATAACTCAGTCAGACTTCATCTAGATTCTTCAAGACTGAACTAAGACACCTTGAGACCAGTTTCAGTCGCTTTAAGGCTCTTCCAAACTTGTTCAAGTCCCCTTAAGGTTGGTCAAAGTTCGTTTACAATTGTTCCCGATTCTTCCAGCTTGCTTAAGAGTCTTGAAAATTCTTCCAGATTTGATTAAAACTTTTCAAGGCATGATCACGCTTTTTTGGGGCTCTTCAAAACTTGATAAAAAGATTTTTTAATATTCTTAAAATTTTTCAAGATGTTTCGAAATTCGTTCAAGATTCTTAAAGACTTATTTAACGGTATCATTTAATCGCCCGATAAAATAGAGTGTACGAATGAAGGAGGGAGGAGGGAGGGAATATAACGACTGAAAAATGAGTTATTCGAAAAAAAAGAAGTAGTGAACCATATAAATGAAATCGGGATATAAATTAGAGTTGCAAATGTTGGCACGATTGCGTCTTATCAATGGTATGAATGGGGGATCATAGAGATTTTTCTATTTAAAAGTACACATGATCACACTTTCATTTTCCCCCGCCAACACCCGCACAGGTGATTTTGCAGCGCACTCTAGCGCAGGTTTATATCCCAGTGGATGCACGATGGAATATTTCCATTTGAGTTGGAAAAAATGTGAGCCCAATTACAAAAAAAAATTGCGAACAATGAAAAATATCAAGTAGCGATACACATTGTACGTTGCCGTAATTAGAACTTCGACTCCTGGATATATACGACTTGGTGAAATTACTCATTTCTGAAAACATTTGAATGAAACGAGGGTCACAGAAAAACGAGCACTTGAGAAAAAAAAGTGAATCAATAAATAGCGGACCTGAGGATGGTAAGGGATCCTCAGGATCGAGGGGTTCAAAAAAGTGAAAATAACTCAGATCCAGGTCATACTACCGAGAGGAGGCTGGGAAGGAAGATCGTGTTATAATTTTGGGGGAAAGCGGAAAGTGATGGAGGGCACTTTGACGGAGGCAAATTTTTTCTTACACTATACTAGCTAAAATAAAGGTGAAATTTATTAGGGTCTGAAAAACACTCGAGTAAGACTTGAGGCGAGCTGCTGGAAGAAGAAATTTGGGGTAGAATTGAAAAAATCAATAGCGAACCCATAATTGGTGAGGAATCATGAGGTTCGAAAAGAGTCCAAAACGGTAAAACTGACTCGGATCCGGGTCATACTTGCGTGAGGATGCTAGAGTGAGGAAAAATGGACTAACGGTCTGAGAAAAAGTAGAAATGGATAGGTGCCCTTTGATGGTGATACATTATACACCGGTTGCAAAAAAATAAAACTAACTTGGGCCTGAAAAAAAGTTGAGATTTTTCAATGTTGAACTCATTCCAAGTTGATGTTTTCCATTGCAGAATTTGGCCCATTTCCTATCGTTCATTCACTTTATTTCAACGTGCAATTAAAGTTTCTCCCTTATTTCAGGACCCTTTCAACCTTCAAGACACATTTTCAAGACTTCCAAGACTGTTCTATGTTTGTTTACGATTTTTTGTGACTCTCCAAGTACTCTGTAGGCTAGTTTGAGGCTCTTGAGACTTCTAGACTGATTAACTATCTCAGATATTGATCTGGCAATATTAAATTCGAATTGAGAAATAAATTAATTTGACCTCCCTCCCCTCCATAGAAAGTACATTCAGTACTACAACAAATTCTGTTTACAATAATTGTCCAACTGTTGAAAGATGTACTGCGGGTGTCGGTTCACTTTCTTTCATATGGAGAAATATTCTTTTCCAATACGAAAAATATGCTGTCGGTATAATAATAATTCAAAAGGAACATCAAACATCCCATTTGCAGACTGGCCAGGTTTTTTTATGAGGAAGGAAAGAGTATACCAAAATGAAGTCGCGAAACCTCTGAATTTATGATTTATTATCATCATTTATTACTAAAACAGACTTAAGTGAACCAAATACCACGACATCATAATGAAATGATATCATTTCATCGATGAACGAAACACAAAATTGAAAATTGTTATCACTTCTTACAATTATAACTTCAGAATCAGGGTTTGAAAATCAAATAATAAAATTTCGATTTTCAGATTTCACTTTTCGGATCTTGAAAAATAAAACATCGACTCTTGGCTTTCAACTTTTACATGTTCTCTATTTTACTTTGAACATACAACTTCCGACTTTCCCCAAAAATGGACAATAAAACTTTGGCTTTCAACTTTCAACTTTTCTAATTCTTTTCTTACTCTCAACTTTCGAATAAACATTCTAGATAGTATCGCTTTTAGCTTAAAACTTTCAACTTTCAAATAACTTTCAAACCTTGTTCAGCATACGTGAAGAACAAAATGTGTATGTAAAAAGGGCCTTCTGTCCCATGAAAAATACGTAGAGCGGAGGCCCTCCTTATAGATAACACCTCCACTGAGGCACTTTCAGTTACATCTGTGTTGCAAATGGTAATACGTACATTTTGGATTTTCGCTAATAAAGAGTTGTACTGCAGAAACGTATCTCAAGTTGGATATAAGTAATTGCTTGTAGATACTTTCCTCTTGAATTAGTTAAACTTTCAACAATTAGGAGAAATATGTCTATAGTTGTATCCTTTTCCTATGATGCGATCAAAAGAGCATAAATTGAAGTTTCAGAGGAAAAGAGAGAGTACTCTTTTTTCAATGTTCCAAAAGAGTACAATATACTCTTGAAAGAGTATATCTAGCCAGCCTGCGTCTGTCCTTCCCTCGCGGTACTGAAAAGTCCTGTCCACAGCTATAGGTTGTACCATTTCCGTGATTTTTATCATAAGCCACGATAGTTTAATAAAATACCCATGCCTTTTTTAATGATACCCTTTAAACGTCGCTAAATAGTCTTTCAACAAACCAGTTCACAAATTGAGTAACTCGTTTCAATATTTCACCAAAAAAAAATTAGATGATTCCGGCGTACCATCGACGAACTGTCACGATTTAAGGACGACGAACACCAGACTTTGATTTAAATTCCCAGACACCGGTTCGGCCAGTTCACGACCACGTGCGTTCGACATAACCAATTCTGACATTAATAAGTTCGCACTCGCCTCACGCACCGGTTCGGTGATCGTTTACCTCATCTTCGCACTAATTTAGGAAGATACTTGTTCTCATACCCTTTAAATCTACCCGTACGTCTTTGGACTAGAACACCAAATATCCGCGTTGCCCAAATATACCACAAGATATGCCAAGTACGTGAACTGATTCTTAAATACCATGTTTGGCACTTGACAATAAACATTTAGCTGCTTCTGCAGCTCGCATCAACTGACGTAATTCGCATACATTGTCATGACCCATCCGGTTCAGACGTGTTCAAATGCTAACTCGAGTTTATTCGAAACCTAATACCTAATCCGGTTTTCGGTTGCGCACTATCAATTCAAATGTGTAACGAGTTGACATGTCTATTTAGAGAGAAGCTGACCGGGACACGCGCAGTAGATGGCGCTCCAGTTGTAATAGCTGCTAATAGAATTGAAATGATGTAACCGGTTTTGTGACAGATCAGTAAATTGGAAGTGCGAATGCGGAAACGATTTACAAAGAAAACTTATAAATCTACATTGATGCTCGGCTATCCTTTCGCATGCGGTAGCCAGAATTAGGTCTCTGGTGTAAATTTATAAGTAGTTCGTGTTGATATTTAATGGATAAATGGGTGCGGCGAGTATTGAGATAAGGGCACGAGAGAGCTTAGACTCGATCGGTTGAACACCAACATTTCATTAGGAATATTACGAGCATCTTTCGCTTTTCATTTTCACTGTCACTTTTTCTATAACTGGTTTTCGATACTTCGAGGACATTTCACGGAAAATCGGACAAAAACGCACTTGTCATTTTTTATTTGCTTCAAACTTTTTTCACGTCATATAAGCGTTCAGTAATTCCATTTCGGAAACTTATAATGGCTTCTCTCGGGTGAAAATATCTTAGGCAAAACTTCTCGACCCTTCTCATACGTTGATTTCATTAAAAGTTATCAAGAGAAATCATCAAGAATCCTTCGTTTATTCAGAGAGAAATCTGGAAAGCAGCAACATAAATAGGAAGTTCTTCCAGGGGTGAAGCTGTTGCAGATAAGATAGTGCAGGGTAGCCACTTTAAAAAAAAAAAGATTTTCCCTGACTTATCGGTTCTCCAGACCAATTCTTAAAAGTTTCCCTGACATTTTTTCGGCTAGCATTATACACAGTTTTGAGAACACTTTGTAAAAAAAAGTGAAGTCATCACGCTTTACGCTGACATTTATTCTTAAAAAATAGTGTATATTCTATACTTCTCATTATTCCCAAAAAGTTCCCTGATTTTGATCAAAATTGCAGCAGTTCCTCGACTTTTCCCAGTTTTACAGAAAGTAGCTACTAGCTACCTTGTAGTGGCGGATCTATGAAATAAATTTTGACCTGACAAGCAAAAAAAAGTATTTCGCTCTAAAGTCTTTAATTTACTCCGGCTTTGGGGAGATATAGCATAACCAGGGGCCGGTTTTTTATGCGCTAAAAAAAGGGAAATATGCGCAGATATAGCACTTATACGTTTAAAAAATCCAAAAGACGCTCTAAAGAATGTAAATGGGTGTCATTTCAAAGAGCGTGAAGAGCTGTATCTCATTCAAAATTTGAAAAACGAATGAATTATCAAAACATGGTCGAGATACCACAAATCTCAATGAAATCAGAGCGGGTCATGCAAATTGAATTTTGCAAAATCAGTATCGTAAATCTGGGCCTGGAGCGCTACTGTAAAAACGCGATTTTTCATCCACTCCTCTCCAACACGCTAGCGAAGAATCTAAAAAATGTGTAGTCTTCGACTTTAAAAAAAAAATCGAAAATTACATAGATATGTCCTAAAAATGAAAAAACTGAGGAAATATGCGTTAAAACGGTTCAATATGAGCTAAAAATGATCAAAATATGTAAAAATATGCTTTCATAGGTAAAATATGCAAAATATGCGAAAACAAATAGGGCTCATTTTGCTTGAAGAAATGTTAAAGTATCTTAAATATACCATTTCTCACTCAATACCGACAAATATGCAATTTCATTAAAATCTGCTCCCTGCTCATGACCCCCTTACTCACGCCACTGTCATGAAGTAATCTACGATGTTAACTGACTGATTAGATAATTAAGAAATACTTGACATCCTGAACGATTTGAACTACTGACCAGTTCCCTCTAATTGACGTTGAAAATAAAACCTAGTATGCTGTCAAATCTTACGTTCATCACAATCCCATCCAATTTCCACCCTCGAAGAGGGAAGAAAAGCAGTTTTTTAGACTAGCCTAGATTCGACAATCCTGAACACTCACGTACCTCTCAGACGCTCTTCAAAGTTCTTTTGAAACCCTGCAGGCTTTCCAAACTTATTTCAGACTTTTTAAGACTATCCAGTAGTCGCTGTGTGGTCGAGTGGTTAACGTGCTCGCTTCGCAATCCTTGCGTCTCGGGTTAGAGTCTCGCCAACGCCGGAAAGCTAGTGATATTCGAATATCCACCACTAACATTCTAACGAACACAGCGACTACAGTATCAATCGAGGTGGAAAGATAACACGTCCTGCAACACCACCAGTTCGAACGAACAAGGCATTACAATCACAGGACGTGTTACCACCAGACCTGAAAGACTGAGACTGTCGTGTGCATGACGTGAACAAGTTACTCAACGTCGTACGAACACGTGGCTAAGTAAGTGAACTGCGGCTGCACACTCTCCGGTACAGAGGAGGAAAACTCTAACGCAACAAACCGTGGAAAAAACAACGGCAAACTATCCCGACTAACCCTGCCCAGGAAAGTCGCGCATCCGAAACCGCGACCGCCAACATGCCAACATCTGGCAACGGATACGGTACCTGACTGACTGACTGAAGACCATCCATCGTTTCAGACTCTTTCTGGCTGTCCCAGACTTCATCCTGGCGTTTAAGATACGACCAAGACTTTTTAGAACTGTTGAAGCTTTTTTTTGAACCAGTACAATATTTTAAGACTTCTGTAAAACTAACTCACCCTTTGTTCAAGACGACTCGTTCAAGAGATTTTCTACAATTTTGGCAGACATTTCTAGGACCTTCCAAATTATTCTTTCATACTTATTTAAGACTTTCAAACGCCCTTTAAGGGTCTTCCAAACTGTTTAATGATTTGTTAAGACTATTCAAGACTCACTTAAAATGCTACCACTTTTTCAGACATACTAATGACTCCTAGATTTGATTATGACTCTTCAAGACGTAATGACGGCTTGCCAAGGCTCCATAAAACTATGTACAACTTAACCAGGCTAGTTTCAAACTCTTGAAGACTTGTTTAACACTCTGTAAGACTCTCCGAAGTTTGATTGAAACTCATATGTCTCTTCAAGATTCACTTACGACTTACGAGATATTTTTGTAATTCTTAGTATCTTTTGAGACTATTCTAGACTCTAGTACAATGGTTCTCAAACTGCGGGTCGTGTCCATAATAGGATCGCACAGAAACACCAGATAAATAGTTAGGTAAATGAACATAAAACTGGAAGATGTGAACATAGAAAAACATATAGAACGGAAGAAATACAAATTCCGAATTTTTTCTTTTTATACCCAAGCCAGCAAGGGTCGTAAAATTTAGGAACTTCGGGAAGTAAGTCAATGGTTTTAAAACGTCTAAGACTTGGTAATACTCAAGTTCGTAGCGCCCGGAGGGCAAATGGAAGAATTGACCTACTGAGGAAACGGTTTGCCCCCACCCCCTAGCAGAAAGACCAATACTTTTTCTTGCTTTTTGGGTGTGTAGTTTGGAATTATGCCCTAAGTTGGTCTTCTAGGAAAGCGGCAACGCTACAGGCTTGGTAAGACTGCCATTTGTGAAAAGTTTTCAATTTCAATATTTCGTTTGAGAGGCTATCGTAAATGCAAATGGGAGGGGATAGGAGGGCTTAGTCCTCTTTTCATATATTGAAAGCCTATAAATGTTCTCAGAAAATTTGAATGTACAGAATGAAAGGTGCACAGCCACAGTGTTAGCCACCAATTTTGTAAAACTATTTGAGCTCATGGGGACAATTTTCCCCATTACCTCTCTCATGTATCCGTGCGTGTGTTTATCAAATTCAACTGACCAAACTGGGTGCACTGTGTCAGTAAAACGCTAACATATCGTGTTTCCATTCATCCACTCGACTACATAATTCTAATACGACAATGTTTTGTTCCAGATCGCCTGTGTTTTGGTCCTTTTGGGAGTTGTAGCCTCATCACCCGTGCCAAGCGGTTGGGGCAAACAGTAAGTCGTCAAATTAATCCCAACTCGATTTACACGATTCTAAATGAAGTTGTCGGTTTTATTATTTTCGCAAAAATGGAAGCTCATCGCCGCGATCTTTCGAAAGTCATTATTCGTGAATATAGCTGCCTGCCGGCCGCATTAAATATCGAAACGCTGACGGATTAATTAAGCGATAACACACCATAATTGTTCATCATTATTCAAAATCATATACGAATTAACGAGTGATTGTAAATCGAGAAATTCGCCATTCATTTCTTCTGCTATCGTTTTCCCGAATGTTCCTTTTTTCCATAATTAAGAATCCGTCGTGTTCCTTGACTGCGGTGGCAACAGTTTCGTGAGAACTGCGTGCACTTCGTTGGTCGTTACGTAAAACGTAAGATGCATCGAATTTTAGTGTTAACACTCAGTTGTTTTATTGCAGTGAACATCACATCATTCACGTGCCCTACCATGTACACCACGTACACCACGTGCACAAATATCCAGTTTACATTAAATCGAAGCCCATCATAATCAAGGACTACCACCACAGTGACTGGTCTCCTTCCTACTCTTCTGGTTCTGACTTGCACTCGAGCGCTTGGGATTGGGACAAATGTAAGTATTCCTTGGACTTCTGAGCCAAACTCATCCGTTTAACTTCGCTATTTCCCATTTTCATCTACGACTCCTCGAATTTAACAGTTTGATTCTTCGAGATTTCGGGCCTCTGTGCGGTGCATTCGGCACTCCAATTAAAATTGTTTTTCATACCACCCAAACAGAGGACTTCGTTCTCGATTTCATAGACAGACCTCCAAACAGCATGTTTCTGTTCAATAATTAGAAAAGAGAATTGACACAAAAATATAGACAGATCGGAAGGAATACAATCCTGTATAATAATGTCTTTTAAAATTCCAATTTCAATTTTCTAATTTGCTGGCGTCATACTTCCTTGAACCAACTGCTGGTTATTGCGGAAAGAAGTTCAACATTTCCTGGAAAGAATTTCCCTTGATAAAACGACCGTAATATTACTCTTCATGTATGGTACTTTAGTATACACGATGTTAATATATTGATTTCATTGGCTTACAGAGACGCTATCGTCCATGTGTTTCAAAACCCTACTTGAATTATTGGCCATATTACGACTGCTTACACCGAAAAGCGATAAGGAACGTGAATTTCGTGTTGAGACTGTGTCATATTAGTTACCCTCCCTCAAATTTTATACACAAATATTGCATTTTTGTAAAAAACATTTACCTATTTTTTGTTGGTAATTTTTTTATACTTATTTTTTGTAATAAACTTTACTTTTTTGTATTAATTGTATAAATATTGAAATGGTCTTAGAGATCGATACTTCCTAATCGGAAGAAATTACAGGCAACGTGTGAGATTTTAGAACCAGCGAGAAATTAAAGGGTGTCTACCAAATACGATTTTTTCAATAATATGACTTTTGTATGACCTTTTTTCCGACCATTTACACGCCTGTACAGAATTTCCACAAGGAAAAAAAATTCATTTCAAAAATATACTAATTTCAAATAAAAACTTTGAAAGAACTTCATAATTAAATAATAACGAACGAATTCTGGCAAAGAATGTTGCAACGAACACAAATTTTCAACTGAATTTCAAACTGACCATATTTTGATAAGAAATACAGCAAGTAATCACAAATGCTTGCTAATAATATTCACAAATATTATTCCAAATCTGAAAGTAATTAGAGGCAATTGTGCGACTTTTATATTATGACTTGTATGACCGGTATACACCCTGAATACAAAACTAAATTACGATATTCATAAATTTGTACTTTCGTATCGGACGAACCTCTCCCCTCCCCCTTCTGTTGATATCTACGGAATTATGACTAGGGCTGCCAAAAATATGCTTAAAAAACAGGTGAAATACGCGCATATTTTATGATTTTTCCTTGCTAAATATGCCAAAAATATTCCCTAAAAAGTCGAAATCAACCAAAATATTCTGCTCTAACATGGGTGTTATAGTTTAGAGGGGGAGAAGAGCAGATTATAATGGCAACATTGTCCCAACAAGTTTTCCATACTAGTGTGAGATCAAGGCAAAAAGTGTTGTCACAACCGACAACATTAATTTTCTCCAACGTTTACCACGTACAAGTGCAGTAAAAATAAATAAATAAATAGATAAAGTGTAGTGGATGTACAAAAATATGTCCAAAAATGCAAAAATTCAGAAAATTTAATAAAATATGCTGCAAGTATGCTTCTAAAACACCAAATATGCAATAATTATATCGAAATATGCAAAAAATATGCAATTTTAAATGAGGTTCATTTCACTCAGAATTTCATGTTTCGCAAAGGTATCTTCAAAATGCTCGATTTGATTCACAGAGGAAAAATATGCCAAAGCATACTTTTGGCAGCCCTGATTTATGACCAGCGGGTAATAGTATATTAGATTCCGGTCAAAATGTGCCCAATCAGACGTCTGTAACTGCAAAGCTCAGCCTTCCATACAGACTTGAAAATTGAGTGTAGAAAATTGAAGTTTTGAGAAAAACGCGTTCAAACGTTCGGTATTTAATTATGAAAAAAAAGTGATATTCTACGCACATTTTTGCTCCGAAAATAAAAACTTTAGGTTTTTTTCGATATAAACAGAAAAAAGTTTCCTTCGACGCTGGAACAATAATTTCATTAAAAAAACGAAAAAACAAAGTGGGCTTTTTCATAAAAATTAACATAACAATAACCTCTGACAGAAAAACTGTTAAAGTCGTTCACAGCAGTGCATTGCAGACAGCTGAAAGCTGTATTCACATTCAGCCAAGATTTTCATCAAGAAGCCAAAAGCCAAAACTCAGAGTTTTGTAATGCCAAAAAAATGTACAGCGACAGCGACAAGCTGTGTTAAGCCGTACATTTTCTAAAGGTCAAAAGTTTAAGCCAAAAGCCGAAGTTGAATTTTTCGGCTGTAATACATTGGTTTACAGGCTACCGTTGTACACAAAGGGGGGAGGTATCGACAAAGTGGGGCCCTTTCTCTCTTGACACGTTTTATTCTATAATTGAGTAAAAAATGGCAGAATCGAAATCTCACGTACGGTACGTCATAGGCCAAGGTTTGAAGTACCCGAAACATAAAAACCTACGATTCTTTGGTCATAAAAATGGCTATATCTCGAAAACTGTGTGACCTTCAGAGTGGACCCTTTCGATACTAAAGTACACAGATTCCCACCAAGAGACAAGCGAATCCGACTATTAGTAGATTTACAGAACAAGCTCGTATTTTACTCGTGCATTTCAAATTACTAGACCCGTAGAGTTAGCCAAAGTAAAGTTGACAAAAGTAATAATGGAACAGTCTACGAGTAGCTGCCACTCTTCATCTGATAAGTCATTACAGACCAATCAGCAAACTGTTCCTCACATTTCACTTTCTGACTTCCTGTCACATAAAGTTTTGTCGCTATCCCGTTTCGTTTTTCAAAATAAATATTATATCCTTACCTACCTTCAAGAGAAAATAGAATGACTAAAATTATTAAGCTCGTTGAAAAAAAAAGTTACGTATCTTGTTTATACCCTTTTAATAACCATCATATCTTAACCTAATGCACCTTAAAAAAGCAGAAGAACCATGAGAAAACCCATTCACATTTTTTTAATGAGCATCATATCTCACTTCAACGTATCTTGAAGAAGAAACAGAACCGTTAACTAGAATACATTTTTAAAAATTATCATATGGATGCCACGAGACGTTTCTTCAAGAAGGGAGTGAGCAAGACAATTTCAAATTCCAGGGAATATCAAAATCTTTTTTTTTTACAGGGTTCCTACTTTTTTCCAAGAATGATTTTTCATGATTTTTCCTCAATGACTTTACTTTTTTCCTCATGATTCTGATCATAATGTCAGAAAGAAAAATGTACATGACTCAGATATTTTCTAAAAGAGGAAACGTTCTCCCTTTCCAAACGTGCCTATAATAAATTTTGATAGAATACAAGCCATAAACCTAGTTTGTCATTCAAAGAATCAAAATTCCATGATTCGGATAAAATTTCCATGACTTTTCCATGATTTTTCCCTGACAATCCAAATTCCATGACTTTTTCAGGTTTTCCAGAAAATGGAAACCCTGTTTTAGGCCCACTTTCTCAATCTCTAGTTAGCACTTATCTAGTGGTTAAAATACCAGATAACTATTCGGTAGATGGAGTACTGAATAAAAATAACTAAAGGTTAAAGATTTGATTAGAACTTGAGAAAGTGGGCTTTAGTTTTTTTTTTGTAATGTGATGTATTTTTCAAACTCCAAAAAAGGGAGGACAAATTCCCTATTTGTACCTCTCCTCGCGAGGTTCATGTCAATTAACATAATCTTATAGCATCAAACAGTGGTAACAGATATGTTAGTTATCCCGTTAAAAATATTTTATAATGTAATTAGTTTTGGAACATTTACGGGAAATTAATCCATAAAAATAACTTCTAATTAGGTACATTTCTGATAGTAACCACGCAAACATTTCAATTTTCTTCAAACACCGATTTTCAAGAACTGAAGTATAGGCACATTTCTTTCAGGTTTAGAGGTATCATTTTTCATTCCAGCAACTGGTTCCATACCATAGGGCAAAACTGGGTGAGAAGCCACCCCACTTGTTCAATGCATATCTACACACATTCATGGAGAGATTCATGAAAATCGCACGAGAAACGCCTGAATCTTTGTCTACTACACAACGCAACACGCAACTGTTAATACATTTGCCTACTCGGCTATATTTACGGCGCGCCTCATCGCGTATGTTCAACACAGTATTATTATGTAAGCACATACATGATTCAAGGGATTGAAAATGGGAAGTGAAATCCACGATGAACGAGTACAAATAAACTCCAATTATTGTAAGTTGGAAACAAGTAGAACCGTATTCATACCGTCATTGAAATTAACGACGATGCGAGTGTCTTCAATTATTTAGGAGTTTGTATAAATGTAACATTTTAACTAGCTTTGTACAACCACAGGAACTGAATACACCACACCAATAAGAAAGAATACCTCAGCATTTACATACGCCCGAAGTTCCAGAATAAAGTAACAATACATCAGAACTTTCTCCACCGTTATATAGATGCCAAAAAAAAACCATCTCACAGTGAGCAGAAGCCTTCGCTATCAATAACAAATACTATTACGTCCTTTATTCTTTACTGCCATACTGCAGATTTGTTTATTACCATCTTCAAACATACATCATTCCACAGCAAACATAAATTCTTCATCATTACGGACTCCAATACTTACTAACTCAAATCCAAAACCCTTACTTCAAAAATACAGTAGAACTCCAAATAGGAAACGTCGCCTCTCACTTACTTTCATTCCAGTACACCTTAGCCTTTATATGGATCCCCAGTACATGCAAAGTTGACGAGAAGAGTTGTTCATGCTCCTCGAATGTGGACCCCAGACCATCGAATGCTGGCCAATTTTGAGCCTTACGGCTTGAGTCTTGGCAGTTCTGTCTCCGTCCCGTATGTTCTTACTGCTGCGTCAAACTGGGCCCAAAACTGGAAATGCCTGCCGCTTAGCGGTCGTGATCGATGCCGGTCTACAGTCTACAGCGATAGGGGTTAGCTTCAGCTGAGCTTTTGACATCCTGTGAACTGTTAATGTAAACTGCCATCGTATTGCCCCAGTTTAACCATTCATAGGTCTACTTATCATTCAGTCGCTATCAGTTAGTTAGTGTCGGTTAGCGGCCGCTTATCTGCAGGAAAATTCAGACAATTGCAATCGACTTTCCAACATTTATTATCAGGATTTTCATTATTTTTCCAAAGATTTTCGAATATCAGTCCGAATGAAGCAAATGTAGGTTATTATTTTTTACTAACTTTGAAAGAGTTAAAAAGAGGCAAATAGGTTATTTTCCGGACCTTCTTCCAATACAATTTTTTGATTAAACCGTTTTAAATTTCACGCACCAATAAGAATTTCAATCATAAATGTCTCGAGGGGTTGAATGTTCCCCAAAATCAGTTTTTTCCATTGATATTTATAGGTATCACCGTCTTCCGCGAACAAAAGGAATACAAATTGCCCCATTTTCTATTTCCTTACATACGACCAACTGTAGAATTCCATTTTGACATTCAGGACTCAAGTTTGAGAATTAATGAGTTGAGTGTTGGAGAATGTTATACATACAGATGTTAAAATTGAGTTCCGTGACCCTGAACAATTATGATAGGTATCCATATTGTAAGGGTATTTTAATCGACAGTTCCCTCTCGCAGTACGATCAATAAGATATCAACACTAAGCTTAGTAACTTGAGAACCTCCGAAATGATATCCATATTGTATTTCTCAAATTGTTCTTAGCTTCACTCCCCAATCTAGGTGGCTCAATTTTAAAATTTGATTCAAACTGATACGAACACTTAATGAAGCGACCTTGAAACTCACTAAAATATCTATATTCGATTGACTGATGAATTTAACCCTATAGTCTCCTACCCTTTACCTCTAAATGCCATGGTTCTCGGGGTAGGACGAAACTAATATTAAAATCGAATTTAGGAAACCTGATGACCTACGAAATCTCACACTGCATTTTGTAAGAATTTTGAGCCTCACTCTCGAAGAAGTACTGCAATTTGCTGATTCAACAGAAACAGCAGCAGTGAGACAAGAGAATCCCGAACTTTACTGAAGGGGCCAATGACCTTCCACAGCTAGTTCAGATTTCAAGTCTCAGGTTTATTTAAAAATAAAAGAAATCGAATTTTGATGCTGCAGTTTTTGGTTGAACGATCGTGTCGTCGAGGATCCACTAGACCTCGCCGTCAATTTGTTTAATCCACGCTTCAATGTAAACACCGAAAACAGCAGTTTTTGGATTTTCTCCCTGGAAGTTTGAATCTATCGAATTTTCCAAATGGTTAACTGTGCGAGGTATGTAATTTCGACATTCATAGGCTTGGAAGACTTGTATCTTGTCTCACCTAGTCTGTTCTGGGTTATAAAATTTATTGATTTTATTTTTCACTAGCTCTCTTGTATTTTTTTAAATTTTGATACTGAAAACTTATTTTTTTTACAGCTTTTGGTTGAACGATCGTGTCTTTGAAGAATCACTTCGCCCTTGAAAGCAAGTTTTGGATTTCTCTCGTGGAAGTTCTGGGGTCTCCTAGAATTCATTGTAACCTGGACAACGGTATGTGTTGTAATAATTTCGATTTTCATAGTTTCCATTTTTTGTAAGTGAATACATGGCCGGTTCGAGTCCACGTAGCAACTCGCGACATTCCGACCCAGGTCGTTTTTCGGCCAGAAGAGAAGAGGGCTAAGACAGCCCTAACAGCCTTCCCGACGTCTCTGAGGTAATGCTCGAAAGGGCGGATTTCAGGACTCGGGTTGAGAGCAAAATGGAAAAAGAAGATATCCCCTCCTTTGTTAACTAGAACCCTTGAAGAATAAGTAATGTATACAATGATTAAAAAGGGCTTATTTCATGTTTCGTGTTTTTTTTCCTTCTGGAATGTGGGTTTCTATCTCCCTACTTAGTCTGCCATAATAAACCTGACGAGGAACTACCCGCGCCTTCCTCATTTTTATTTGCTCGGTCAATATTTTTCATTTTTGACATGAATATGTTCGATATGTTCTCCCCCCCCCCCCAACTAAAATTCTTAAATGAGTGGATTCAAAAGGAAGTCACTCCCTTCCGCGTTACTCTGGTTCGGGAGGTGGTTGTTTCATCTTTGAGTTAAGAGACTATTTTCAACAATATTCCCTAAAAATTAGTCGAGTATCATTTTTTTGTGTCTTCCCCTACTCATTATGATCCCTTGTTCAATTTTTTCTGGACGACCAAATAAGTCTATCTGAAGGACTCAAATTTTGATTTGAGCTTAGAAGGTCACATTCGGGCCGAAGCAAAAATCTGGCAACTTTGTCAAAATTAGCGACCCTAAAAATTCCTATTCTCAAACTTCGTTTCATTTTTGAACAAATTTTAATTGCTCTATTTGAAGGACTCCAATTTAGCAGGGACGAAACTATGGGGGGGGGTGAAGGGTTGAACATCCCCTCCCCGGTAATTTGGCAATCGGCAAATTTTGAAACTGTTCATTTGAATTTTTCATTTTTTAAGAACTTTTGTTTGTTTATTTTTCTCAATTAAAAAGTATTTTGATTAAAAAGTCGGCAAATTCTCTTCAATTTTGTACAAATTGTGTCGGCGATTCAGTTTTCAAAAAATGCTTGTCGGCAAATTTTTCTCCCCCCTCCCCCCAAACTAAAAGTTAAGTTTCGTCTCCGTAATTTAGGTTTCGTGACCCACATTGGGACTGGATAAAAACTGGATAAAACTTCCCCGACAATAAAACCTATTTGATACCCTGTTCAATTCTTTTGGCAAAGTCAAATTTAGATATTCTATCTCAGAAATGATTCGATAATATGTCGTTTCAGTTCCTGAGTTGAACAGATTTTACCCATTTGAAGGGATAAAATTTGAATTTTGGGACTCAAATCGAAGTAGGATTGAAAATCAATTTTTCAATTCTTTTCTGCGACCTAAGAAACACCAATACAGATACAGTCTTCAAATTTTTCAGTAGCTTGAAATCTGCTCATTTGAAAGGGTCAGATATTTAAATTTGCGATCTGAATTGGGATTGGATCACGAATATGATCGAATTTTCGAACTTTGTGACTTACAAATAAGACACATTTTTCAATTTTTCTGCCAAATTAAATTGACTTCCTTAGAAGAAGGAAAATTCAAATTTGAGGCTCGAATCCGGGTCGTGTTACAAATTTCTGTTTCGATATTTTGTTCCATACGTTTCCATTTAATATTATAGTTTGTGGCAAGAGAGTTAATTTTCTAGCTTTACACAAATATTATAAATTCCTTGAAAACCAAGCCACATGGCCAGGGACTTACAATGTGCAGGATTACATGCGAAAAATATTGACTATTTCTCGTATAATTCTTAACATGATTTGATGTACAGTTGATTACACTGTGCAACAATTCTTCTTTTTGGTTTGTCCATGAGTTCTCGTTTGCATTTTTAGATAGCTTAGGTCTAAAGGAAAAAAAAACAACAAAAAAAAACAAAAAAAACCTGCAATAGATCACTTGGAATCTTTTGTTCTAGCTGTCTGTCTGACAAAACACATATGTGACCTGGAATCATGAGATGTGCCTCTGGGGTCAAAAAATCATTTTTCACTTTCATGACAATTCTTACAGAAAAAAATCACGCTCATTCGAATGAAACAAACTGCAGCTTCTTAACTTCATTAATTTTTCCACAAATTGCACTTAAAAATTACAAAAACTTCCGTTTATATGGCATCGTGTGAAATGGGCCTACGAGAAGAAACGCAGTTGCCACTAGCAACGCGTAAACGCACCACACCACAGCTGAACACGCTATGTACATCTCTGCGCACCACCACCACCATCCCATCTCTACATTCGTGTATCTCAAAAACTTGTTTTCGCACAAGAGGCACATTTCATGATACCAGGTCACATATTATAACTCACTGTGCGACATCATGGGAAATCTATTATCTTGCTTGAAAACACACCGGTCAACTTATGATCACCTAATAGATCTGGAGAATGAAATACAGACAGCATTCAAAAAGAATCAAGTACTCTTCTCGGTATTTTTCGATCTGCAAAAAGCATTCGATGATACGTGGAAGTTTGGAATTCTGAGAAAACTTGTTCAAATTGGCTTCAAAGTCAAAGGTAGACCGGCGGTCTTCATTAACAACTATCTACATGATCGAAAAATCCAGACGTGTATCAGAAACAAGCTATCATCTCAACACACCATCCAAAATGGAGTTCCTCAGGGCAGTGTCCTGAGCGTTTATTGTTTTTTATTAGCAACTGACGACATAACCAAATGCATCCAAGCCCCAGTGACTTATCGATTATATTTGCAAATGACTTCAACATCGCAGTACAAACGAGCAACCCTACAATGGCTCAAAACCTTCTGCAACTTTGCCCAGACAATCTTGCTGAATGGAGCGCGAAAACTGGCCTGCAGTCTTCTGATTCCAAAACTACATACATGATCTTCTCTCGACAACAAAACCCTCCTTCTATTCACCTCACCTAGATTAATTCCCTCCTTAAACAATCCACCTCATATAAATTTCTGGTCCTCACATTACGTCATTTTTTTTTCTTCGACAAAAGGGAAACTGCAACCCTTCTCTGAGTGAGAAAAAGGAAAATGAAGTCTTTTTTTTTTAAGAATGAAAAGTGCTTTGTTTGTCTTCTAGTCTAAGAAAAAGCTGCGACTCTCCCTTCAGAAAAACAAGACCATCAAATTTCTACTATTGGACCATTCAACAGGCTAACGTTTAGATTTGTAAATCCAAACTGAGGTCTGATGATCAGGATAGAATTTCTGAATTCATCGACCTAAGGGGTCAAGATCAGGATCGCACTGAAAATTTGACTGCATTTTGAAACCAACCGGAGCGTGCGCGAGCTTTTTCGGTTCAGAACATGGTACATGTGTGAATATTCACAAGTCCAAGAGGTTTCGAAACTCGCATAAAGTTACTCCGAAACTTTAATTTTCGGGGTAGACGAAAGATCAGGTAGATACTGGAATTCTGTGGACTGAAAAGTGTAAGTTACCTGGAAGTCCCTTTTCTTTAGTGGTAATCTTAACGTTGAAAGACAACATCGAGTTGCGTCAATTCACAGGGAAGGTCAAAACACTTACAGGATGTGATTGTACATACTTTCTTCATTTACGGGTATATTTTCTGAAAAAATTTCAATATGTAGCACTTCTGGCTTGCGCCAAAGAGTCTTTTTAAACGCAGAATCTTCGGTTTATATGATTCTGGTTTGACAATTTCCGAGTATGATCGTTTAAATTACACGGCTTAAACTTGCAATATACAGAATACATCGATTCAGAGAGATTTCATTTTCGAGTGGATTCAGAAAGTGTGAAATCAAAAATGATTCATAAACTTTGCATTTTCTTTCGTTGGTTCATATGTTCGAATTTCGCATGGTTCTGAAATGCGGTATCGCGTTCATTTTATGATCATCATATTATGCAGGTTCAAATTATACATTGTTTACTTGCACCGAAGTTCAATTTCCTGGATTCATTTCTATTGCCATCGCCGCATTCAACTTGCCAGCGACATACACGTTTTAGTATACTTGATAAAAGTTTAAACAATTTTACTTACAGTTGGTAACCGAGGAAGGCCGAAATCCAGTATTGAACAGCATCATTCGTTAGATTAGTGGCCAAGTGAAACAACAATACACGACGATTCAAACTTAGTTTGAAAAAAATTCCAAAGTTCGATACATTAACGAAACACACCAATTCGCAAATAAACCTTTCACGGTACGAAATTATTAAAGGCGATTCACACTGCAGACCGACACGTTTAGACGTAACCATCAAGGTCGAAATACAATAGCGAATAGCGTTGAGCACAGCAGCATCATTCGGACTAGTGGCCAGATGGAACAACAATACACGACGATTCAAACTGAGTTTGGAAAAGGTTTCGAAGTTCGATACAATAACGAAACACACTAATTCGCAAATAAACCTTTCAGGATACGATATTAATTACCAAAGGCGATTTTCACACTGCAAACCGACACGTTTAGCGATTTTCGCGACATTTCGTAAAAACGACTTCCCGGTACATTGTAATGACTAACTTCGTAACATCCACATGCCGTTGTAAAGCTGAGCGACAACGGCAGGAACACAAAGCGCAGGAACTGAAAATGAACTAGTTTTATATGTTATTTTGTTATTATATAGAGTGTAACAGAAAGTTTCCAATATGGTAACACTGTTAAATTCGTTGCGTTGTCTGAGTTTTCTCCATTACAAAGGATCTTACACACACCCCTCGTTCGAGAACTTAGAGTACACTGTTATGATTCATTTCATTTCCTAAATGGAACAGATTATAGCGATCGCATAATTATACGCCGTGCGCAGGATTAAATTTTAGGCTCCGAATGAAGGGTCATAAAGGGAGTCATGTTTTCACACGTTACAAAATTATTCTTTAACTGGATGGCGGATTTTCATGTCACAGCACCCTATTTCAATTCATGGTTCGTTATTTGAAGCCAAATCGAGGACGAATCAAAAACCTAACGTTATGTTCAAAATTTATTCTGTTGCTTTTGTAAGCCAAGTCAGTTTCGCCCATTTTAGGTCTGAAATTTGGCTTTTTGAGTCCTGATCAGCCGAATTAGAAATCAAATACAATATTCAAAATTAGCGATCCCAAAACCATTATTTTATACTACGCTGATAAAGTATACGAAAATTCCATCAGGATTTCAGTTGTGGGGTGAAAATTTCATCGAGATTTCGATTGAGGGGTATTTGAGAACCGCGAATTCAATTCTGATATCGGTTTACCATTAAATTGAAAACTGTGACACCGGGGCAGGAGTTAAGGTAGAAAAATGGACTAATATAAAATATGAGTGTCTAAATAGGATTTTCAAGGTCATTGAATTCAGTTTTATATTATTTTGACTCGATTTTCATAATTTAATCCATACATCTTCATTCAAGATTCCAAAGTTGGTAGTACATTTGAGCCTCCTTTTAAGAAGACAAAACATTTTTTCATCGAAATGAAACTAGACCTTGTAACTCGAATCTTTTTCGTCCTGTGACGATCCGATTTTCTAATCAGAAAAAAAGAGGGGGTAATTCGTGCAACACCCGGTGTGTGTCATATTTCAGGCGTAAAGGGCTCGGTTGATGGTTTTTAGTTTTCGAGATACAACCGAATTTCCGCTCGAAAGCCAAAATCGGGGCGAGCGACAGTGAAAAGTGAAGAACAAAAAATGCCAGAAATACAAAGTATGCTAAGTGCCATTTTTTCGAAATCAATTTTTTTGGTGCAAAATACGCTGCGTCACATCTCACATGCATGCAAAGATTCATACGTGGTAACACTATTTCCACCCGAAGATTTTACTGTCTGTACCTCCATAACCTTATTTCTATGCAAACCATGCTAAGTGCCACCCAGGTACTACACTATATAGGACGTTGTCATTGCGTAGCAAATCTGTTTTTCCCTCTCCCGTAAAATCTAGTTTTTCGCACTTTGCATACTCTCCATTTCCGGCAATCATCATGAGAATGAAAACCGTTAATTTTTGTACTCGTCGTGCCTTATGTACAGAGCGTAAAATCTACGGAACAGGGGGGGGGGAAATATACTTCAGTTTTTCGAAAAATCTTGAATTATTTTTCTTGATTTTACAAGATAATTAGACAAAGAATTTTTATTTTTCAATAAATCGTAGCCAGACAGCGGATTACCTATTTCTGAACATACTTGCTTCATCCACTTCTCTACTTTGTAGAAAATCATTAACAGCTTTTTAACTGAGATTGGGATTGAGATGCTTTCTTTCGTTGTAAGAGGAAACTTGAGTAATAAGAATGAATTTACTTAAATCCAACTGTTCGCTGTATTGCAATATTTAAACGCGCTAATTTGCTGGAATTACAAAAATTATTTATTTTGAAATTGTCAGATGCAGGCCAGCAGGGTTAACTGGGGAATTTCCCCCCAGCCTCGCAATGTAGAAGCCTCGCTGAAATGGAAAACGATGTGTATCTTTAACGCCTTTGGGAAAAACAAGATTTTCAACTATTTTCCTCCACAGAAAATACAAAAAATAACCAATATTTAATGTAGGTTTACAAAAAAAAAAAAAAAAAAAGTAGATTTTATTAGTAGATGTCCTTTAATATTTATTTTCTTCGAAAACTGTGAGCATCCCTGGTAAGATGTTACAGTACTACTATATTAACGTTATCTAACACATATTCGAAAAGAACTAATCTGCTGGAAAATTAAGACGGTACATCGGAGACAAGTTAGCAGCTTATTACCGTCTTGTCGCCATTTTCCATTCATAACACTACACAACAATTTGAATTTTTTTTTAAAAACAGTGACATGAGAATACAAAATTATATATGTATTTTCAACGAGGAATGTAATGCCGATGTTAAGTTTTTGATTATAGTTCATTTTCCCCTGTCTCCTATCTTAAATGCAAATTTTAGTATCATCAAGATGATACTACTGATTGAACAACTATACGCGTTCCGTATATTTATCCGCACCAGTGTAACGATTTGTGGACAACAAAAAGGAATAAAAAGTGAAAATTTCAATAAAATTTTAATTTTGAATACGGAAAACGAGAAGTTTTCGAGAGAAATAGTTAACGTCATCGTATTCAGCATTCAAAATCCAGCTAAAATTATATTATTGAAGAGATGGAAGAAGAGTGTTTACAGCGCACAAGCCGTTTTTCTATAATACGAAATTTGAAATCATCAGACCTTTTACTCTTTCACCCAGGGTCTTATTTATGTATAGGCAATATAGGCATGCGCCCAGGGTGGCAGAATTTGGGAGGGGCAAATTTTCGGCACTTTTTTAACCTATGTATTTATATTACAAAAACAACAACAACAAACGAATATCCAAGGGACGGGGGGGGGGTGAGCAATAATCTGAGGGGGCAGCAATTTTTATTCTGCCTAGAGGCGCGAGAATGTCAAATCCGGCCCTGCTCTTACCCATTATATTTTAGTTCAATATTATTTACTCTTAACTTTTAACAAATGTCAAAATCAGTGAATTGTGTTGCTTATTTTCTTTATTCAGCCAGGTGTAACAAACATTTTTTTTTTTTTTTTTATTTATTTAATAAATTTATTGACACAACATATCTTTACAACAGTCTATCCAGTGTTAAGTCTGTTTACGTCTTATGGTATACTATTGAGTTATCTTTTATCACTATGCAGAGCTCTATTTAAGGTACTATAGCAATGTTACCCCTTTGTTATTTACATTATTAACCCTCATCGACTTTTTGTTAATTCGGTATTACGACTGTAGATTTTTTGGTAAATTCTGTAGTTGTGTTAGCAATTAGGTTAGTTTAGATATTTATTTTTTAGTTTTTATTTATGAATCTTTTCTTTTCGTTCCAGTCTTCCGTCTTCTTCTGTTTCTCTGTTTATTTGTTTCCTGTTTTATTTCTTTCTTTTTCTTTTAGTTGCTTTTCCTTTTTTGCTTTCCGTTCAATTTTTCTTATTTATTATTTTTTTTTTTTTATTTGTGGTCTATTGTTGGTCATTGGTGCCGGTATTACATATGGGCATATGTGATTATTACAGTGGATAACTAGTTCTTCAATTAATATATTTTTCTTTCTTTTTCATGATTTCATTTACATAGTCGATTGTTATTTGTATGCTGTTGCGATTTTCAAACCAGTTTTTGCTTATATTTTCAATTTTGTGCTTATTTCTAATTTCTTTGAAAGCGGGACATGTCAAGAAGGTGTGATCTGGGGTGTCTGTTAATTTTTTTTTGCAGTTTATGCAGGTGTCATCTTCTATGATTTTGAATTTTTTTAAATATACGCCAAAGTTTCCGTGACCTGTTAGGAATTGTGTGAGGTAGAAGTTAGGTTTTAGTTCTTTATTTTTAAGTCTTTCTTCAATGTTTGGTATCAGTTCATAAGTTCTTCTTCCTTTTTCGGAGGTGTTATATTCTTCTTGCCAGAGATTGATGTATTTAACTTTAGTTTCATTTATTCTCTCTTTTTTTTTGGGTTGGAGTGAGTTGGGATGTTTTAATTGTTTTGATTTCGTTACTTCTCAGTATTTGTAGATCAGTTGGTAATATTCCTGCAATTACGTTTGTGGCTGTGTAAGAGACTGTTCTGTATGCGGCTATGACTCCTAATAGTATTTTTCTTTGCTCTTTCTGGATTTTTTTTTTGTTTTTTTTACTTATTTTTGGGTAGTAAATTTTGCAGCCATACTCTATTATTGACCTGAAAAGTGCGGAGTATAGAATTTTCCTGTCTGTGTATTTTAGACCAAAAGTGTATGTGTAACAAACATTAGAATACGTATTTCTTAAGTACGAGCTCGAGAGCGTAAGGGGCCGCGTATTTTTCTTAATCGAGAATGCTTAGCGCTTTCCATATTTCATATTATCGATTATATCCTCAGGCATTTTGAACCCATACTTCCTAAAATCCTGATTTTGGATTTCAAATCCTTTTTCAAAAAAGGATTTCGGATTCAACTCCTAATTATTAGCAAAGGATTTGCATTCTGATGATTCCAAAAATGGGGTACTTGCAGCGCTCTGCGGCAAACACCCTAAAATTCCTCATTTCATCAATTTTAACGATTTACCATCAACTTAATGATATATTGAAAATCAAACCTTGCATATTCATATCTAGTTTACATCCTTTTTGTTGTACTCTGCAAACGCTAAGGGAAGCTCATTTGGTCACCTCTGTTAGTAAGTAAGAAGGTAGAACGCTGAACGCAGTCCTAAAAATTTCTCTCTTTCACTGATTACAATAATTAGCATTTTAGTGCTGAGCTACAGACAACAGAAATTGTATGTAGACGTCCTCAGTCAATGGTAGATTATAGATTGCGTGGGTGCTTACGGCTGAGTTACTAAAATTTAGAAGTCAAAATTCAGATTATAGGATTTTGGATTTAAAATCCCAATTTTTCTAAAAATTGACAGGATTTAGGATTTTGGATTTGAAATTTTTTTCTAGAAAAGATTTGAGACTTTGAATTCAAATCCTTTTTTCAAACAGGTTTTGGATTTAAATCTTGGAGTTCCCGGATTTTGCCCATCCCTGTCCTCAGGTCACTCAGTGCGATTCGAAGGCAAATTTAAGATAGTTAGTTTCGTTACAGAGGGAAAACGAAGTTTCTCATTTTGATGTTTCGAATGATACCTCATTTTCGAGAAAAATTAGATTACCTCCAAATCGCACGAACCCGACGATATCGATGTTTTTGAGCAGCCATGAATATTGCGATGTACTCACGATATGGGGAAAAACCTGCGAAACTTGATGTATGGAAGGAGGGCGTACAATATGCTTCCACAAAATTGTTCGGTATGGACCAAAATGATCGATTTAAGTTTCCTCGACTCAGAAATGTAACAAAGGTTTATTTTTCTGAATGAGTTTTCTCTGAACTATATACTTTTAATTTATTATGCACTTCTTTCCACCTAGACCTTAATTATGACATCCCAGAAACTTCTCCTGTATACTGAATGGAACTCGTCGAATTATTCTACGATGAGACGTGTAACTATCTAGAATCCTGGCACCACTGACAGCTGATGAAATATCAAAATCTCAAAATAGAGGCAACCGAGTCGTATCTGTTGTGTCACACTTATAACGTGGCAGTTTGTACCGGGAGAGTATAAGTATTACGCGGAGCCCACTGCCGGCCGCACATTCTACGCCTTCGAGCTCACGTGCACCGTGCACCGTGCACATGTGCGGCGACACTCGCTCTGATTCGTCCGCACAGGTACCGTGTGTGCATTCAAGATGACAACCGATGACGGCGCAATCATTTTTGATATTTTTACCAGGGTATTATAACTGCTCACCTGGTATCCTCATTCTCTGGCTAGTTATGGCAGTTATGGCTGTGCGAAAGCGGTCGCGTCATAAGTTCAACAGCTGCTTCGAATTTTGCTCGACGCTATTGAACTACCTAATTTACAATGCACGCCATTGGCACGAATTTATTCTTCTTAAAAGCCGTTCGCGTGGATTCGCTGCTGCGAGTAATGATGCTAAATTTAAAGATGCAGTCGAGTCATTTGTTTTTCTTTTATTAATTTTCATTATTGGTCGCTTAAAACAGGATACAAGAGACACCGAAAAAAATTCTGAGAAGTGTGCTCGGGATAAGGCAGAGAGAAAAAGTGAGAATCAAGGAACTAATGGAGAAATAAAAATACTGTGATATAGCTTACAAAATTAAGAAATTGAAATTTGATTACGGGGGCACTTATACAGATCTGATCCAAATGGCTAAAAGAGTCTTAGATTGGGTTCCATTACATCATAAAAAGAAGATGGGTAGATCTCTAACTAGACGACGGAATGAAATGATAAAAACGATGGGAATGCTTTGGGGAAGAGCTGCGGAAAATCGGGAAAGGTGGAGGAAGGTAGGGGAGGCCTAATCTCAAGGCTGGGCAGATGAGTAGGGCACGCTACGTTCCCTAACAGTACAGGTTGTATTAATAATAATAATAATAATAATAATAATAGTAATAAATTTTCATTATACAGAAGTCCGAGAAAGAAATTTTTGCGCACTAGCTGCACCCTAGACTGTGTATCGGTTGTATGAAGAGGTCAGATGAGGAACGGGATATTAGGAGCTGGAGAAGAAAAAAGAAGTAGTCGTGTTCGTAATTTAGTAGGTCAAGGAAGATTAAGAGAGGGTTGAGGTGAGTTCTGAGGTATTCACCTGAGGGATTTTAGGTACTGTAAACGCGTATCCTCTGTTCTAAACAAGACAATTTCCAAGGAGGTAAATCTTTTTGTTAAGAAAGCGCTTCAATTACCAATTTTGAGCATTGGAATATTGTACCCGATGCGAAAAATCCCGCCAGTTACCCGGGTAACTAAAAGGGAACCAAGGGTAACTGACGGGTTTCTGGGTAATCAGAGGGTAACCGAGGATTACAAATGGGTAACTTTTCCGCGGGTAACTAGAGGGTAACTGATTGCGCATCGGGTAAGAAGTCCCTTTTTGAAAAGAATTCCTTCAACTATTTTCGTCCATGAAGTCCAAAGATACGGCTGACGGCTGGTTATCTTGGTCATAATTTTGTTTTACTTATGTTAGACTATTGTTACACCATTAGGATCAAAATGGTGGATTTTTAGTACCTCAGATGGTGGTTTTGAAAACAAAATATTTTTCGCGCGGGCATAGAAAAAAAAATTGCAAGCAGATTTAATAAGTTTTCGGTTGGAGGGGGTGGGGGAGGGAAATTCTCTTTTTAAAAGCAAATAATATAGGAGTCATGTACAATAATTGCAGGAATGTATATTCAACCTTAACCTACGATCCAACTTGAAAATTGGGAAAGTGTTTATTGCCTAAAACTGTCCGCGGCTGGTCAAACATGATGTGTCGCTCGTTACGAATACTTCTCGAAAATAGATAAAATTTCAAACATTTCAAAAAACAAGTATTCATAAGTTTTAATTTGAATTTTCTGACAGATCTTTGAAACTGAAATATACAAAACTGAAATCTAAAAAGTTTCTTTTCCCAAAAAACCTGATTTACGAAGAAAAAAAACCTTTTTTGGTTTTGATATATAGCGCTGTTTGTGAACATACACTAGAACACTTGAAGTTCTTTACCAAAACCACTTTGTTTAATCTACCGTGTACCGCCATTGTGTGGACAGTTTATTTGTTGATGTTTAAAAAGAAATGGTTCGAGGTACTTATATTAGTATTAGCACTTCACGAGCTCATCTTGATTCTTAAAAAGTGAACCCAACCCCAGAGTATGATCTTCACCAAAAATGTCATTTCCGAATACAAGCTTAAAAATAGGCATTGACAAAGTCCTTATAGGAATTAATTAGGAAAAAGTGTATGTAGTTTTGAAGGGGAGCAGAGAAACGAAACAACTTCTCAGGATTGTAAAAGTACGGTGTTGGAAAACTGTTCTGATAGTATTTGATACGTCTTATGCGGTCGGTAATAGAAAGAAAATTTTCAAAATTCGACATTCCTGCTCATAAGGGTGTACAAATATAAGAGTGATCCTTCTTTACTCTTGGTACAAAAACATTTATGTTTTTGATTGGAGCACCCTCCTGATTAAAAATAAAATCCTGCAAAGTTTGAGTGACATCTGTAACATTACTCGTGGCTCAAGGGGGTTGAAATTCGTACGGTCATTAACGTGGATTTTGAGAATTCAGAATTCTCACTTAACTGGAGCTCTCCAAATGAGCCGGAAAATGATCATGTTTTCATATAGGAGTTTGAAAGACCGTTGCGTTTATTTCTGTAGTCTTTTCCCTCTTCCCCTCAACCCTTCAGGAATAACAGGGGGTTGATTTTTATGTATCACAGTATCTGAGTTCTGTACGTTGATTAAGTTTTTTGGGTCACTGAATTCATTTTCCGGATCCTTTCTGCCTCCTTAGTTCTTCAGGAAAATTCAGCGATCTAAAAAATGAATTTTGTACATAATGTATCTTCTAATTAACATTCAGTGCTACTTCCCTGCCGCTCCTAAAAGATTGAGAAGAGGAGAAAAAGGACCTCAGAAATAGATTCAAGAACTGCTGAAATCCGTATTTGAAAAATAAAATAATTTTTAGGTTCATATGAAGAGGCTCCAGTAGAGTGAGACTCTCAAAATTAATGTTAATTCCCCTAAGGACTTGTAATCTCTGCGAGGATTCTGTTAGAACTTAGCCGAGTTTCCTTTTAAATTCCTAGAACTTCATACGTATGGTAATTGTCATACGTGAGTGTAACGCCAGGTTGCAGCAGCGCGCAAAATAGGAGCTGGAGTGCGTCTTAGTACCCGTACGCTTTTAGCGCATCTCCAATATCAGGGGAATAAGGTGTGTTGCATAGTTCAGTTTTGGAAGGACAGAACTTTTTCAATAAGTATACAGGAAGCATTGCAGTATCCTTTACAGACTAATATGTACATGCGTTTTAAATAACGCGTGGACGAGTGTTGTGTGCCTTAGTTCATGTGCTCCTCTATCATATCTTTATCTGACCTGTACACCAAGTTGCCTAGTCCACTTTTAAAAGGAGCAGCTTTCTTTTATGAATTTGTAAAAGATATTTGCAGTACGACTATTTCTTCTCCTTTCCAGATTTAGTCATTCTTTTTCAGCGACCTATCTATGACCCTAGGATTCAAGCGGTTATTTTTCATAATATTTACGAAAACTAGGGAGTGTGTTTGTGGGCCGGTGTTTGCTTCACCGAAATACTGCCAGGGTGGGAATGGGAACTGACTGCTCTCTTTTCTTTTCTTCTTTCATCTCTTCGTCTATGTTTCTTCTTATTCTTTTTCCAGATATTTTTAGTTGATTTCTTTTTCATTGTTCTTTAATCAAACACCCGTTTATAATTGGCTATTAGGCTGTTGGGGGCGAGTCTTTCAAATAAATAAATTAATTAATTTGTTTACTCAAATTATCTTCGATAAATTGTTGGATTGAATTTTCTCCTGAATAATCAAATTAGGCGCGTATACAGTTTTGATAACAAATTTGAACTGAACAAGGAAATAATCTCCATTGGTGGAGCGTATAGCGATGAATGCATGCCAAATTAGCTTCTCAGACACCGCACCCCTTTCGAGTATCGCATAAGTGACCAGAGGGACATCTTGAGACTGGCCTGGGCCTCTCCGCTTCGGAATCGCGCTGTCTTACAAAGGCACTATGATATACCCTACTGACCGAGGCAACGTTCACCCAGCATTAACCAGGAATTCGGGTGCACCACAGCCAGACGCGCTTCCTTCCTTCACCCCTCACTTCCTCGTTTTGGTAAGTGTGGTGACACACGGCGGATGAACTCTGTCGGGGTCTGCAGAAGCTGTAGCAGCTCTAGGATAGTACAGAGGGTGTGGACCGAGCTTTGTTCGTCGGCCCTCTGCCTAGACCACTCTGTCTGCATCTTCCTCTTCACAGGCCGACCCCCGGTTCTATCAATTTCCACTCTTCAGCATTTCCGGAACTAAGGCGTCTGGCGCGAGATGTTCGATCACGCCGTCGCTATCGCTCGTTTGCCACCGCGATTGACCGCGCCTCTCCTATTCTCAAGCCTCACACTCGAACAGGTGTGCGAGGAGTTGTCCTCCGCCCTCAATCACAGTGCGTGCACAGTGCCCACGGAGCTCGGCACTGCACCCGTAGCTGCTCAGCACTTGTCAGGTAGAGGCTCAGTTCTCCATGGGACTCGCCTGCCCACTGATCGAGGTCGCGTATCAGGGCTTGGGTCCACTCACCCTTCGTCGACTGGGCGAGTGCGTTCTTCCACTTACGAAGCGTGGACTGTTGGATGTCCAACTTGATCCGAAGTGTTTCCCGTTTTATCTTCTCTCTCTTCTTTGCATCGTGCACTTCTGCTAAAGAAATGACCTCCGTATGGATTGCAATTTGATTATGTACTTCAAATCCAATGGTTTATTCCAAACTGTGACATTTGGCACGCATATGATGCTAAGGATATAAATTGTACGTGTGGTGTTCTATGGTTTTAAAAAATATACGGAAGTGATTAGAGGAGGGGGGTATAATAGTTTTGAAATCACCACCCCTCGTTTCTAAATTATGGATGAAAAAGTATTCACAATGCCGTCGTATCATCCCGATGCGCAAAAACCCGCCAGTTATCCGCGGAAAAATTACCCTTTTGTAACCCTTCGATTATCCGGATAACTGAAGGCTTTCTGAAGATAACTGACGGGAAACTATAGGGATACATGCTGGGTCATTAGAGGGTTACCAGTTACCCTCCATGTAGGTAAGCGGAGCGTTCTAATTGGCTGGTTCAGTTACCCGGGTAATCGAAGGGTAACTTTTCCGCGGGTAACTGGCGGGTTTTTGCGCATCGGGATTCTCTGATTGTAAATTTGCAAGTATTATTGGTAGACATACCAGCAACTTTTCTTTATCTTGCTCTGATGTGTTATTTACAAAACACTAATTTAGGGGTGATAAGTGAAATTCTCCCCAGTCCCCAAGTTCATCACAGCTAACTAGTTAAGAACGAGAACTCTATCTCTGGGAACACTAGAGACTCATATGAAGGATATTCCGAGAAAACAAACTTCAATGCCAATTTTCTCTTTTATTCCTCTATTTTCGAAATAAGTAATTTTCTTGGGTTGTATCTAGAATATAGAGGATCCTGATGAATAAAATAGCAGAAGCTGCATCTTCCTCACTATTTTAGTTAGAATACGTTGCCAACGGCCTATTATCACTTATATAAAATATCAGAAATGGAACGCCAGTTCATCACCTAATTTGACCCAGTTGAAGACAATACTCATTCATCCGCGATACATCTGCTCGACGATTAAATTACGTAGAAAGTGAACTTCTGCCACTTAAGTCCGAGTTACAGTTTCGGAAGTCTGTTTACATAATCCGCTGCTTGTTTCCACAGACCTAGTAAACTATACGGCACGAAAATTAAGTGAAACGAATTTATTTAATAAGGCCGAGAAATATCACCTAAGCGCTTTCTGAAAATGAACGAATGAGTGAAGAAAAAAAAAAGGAACCAGCTCAGATCCGCGGAAGCGGTCACCATTATCAACGGTTTCATTAGCCGAAGTCATTAACGATAATCGATACAAGTCGAACGCAATACGGCAAAGTAAGAAGAAAAAAGAACTATATCAGTACCACCGCTGTACACAAGAGCAATCATGTGTTATTTACCAAATAACGTGCATGTCGAGAAAATGACCTATAGGAGGCGAACGAGTGAAAAAAGTGAGAGTAAGCCTTCAAAACGATACAGATATCGATTTCTTGTCGCGGGTTGCACAACGAATAAATGCAATTGTGGTGCCAGAGCGGACAGTTGTACCTATTGTGTGACAATTCTTACGTCACATACGCAGCGAAAAAAAAAATTAAATAAATAAAATTCAAAATTCCACGGTGTAACTAATGCACCGTGTGTTTTCGACGGATGTGGCTGGCCCGCGTTATTATTTTAAACAAAATATCAATTCGGTGCCCACTGGATCGAGTATTTCGCGGTTGATTTTCGTACCTCGGAGGTTAAACCGGTTGCGAAGTATATTATCGAGGTGTTGACTGAGAAATATTTTCGTAGAATAACAGGCAACGCACGTACAGCTCGAAGGAAGAGTGGATGCTGCGTAGAGTAATTGGCTTACGCTCTGTGGGTGAATGGGTCACAACGTCCATCAGGAACTGTCATCTAATATGCATAATTTTATTATGTTTTTTAACAGCCAGACACACAATCTTGAGAATATGATAATACACCGAAAGAAAATACTTATTTCCATAGCACAATTAGGTTCGAAGATCTTCCCAGATACCTTCCGCTTGTGTGCTCATTTTCAATTACCTACTGAACAATATCTAATCATGAAACCATAAATTCAGTAGGTATGTCGGTACACGGATCATGATAAAGACAGTATAACAAGAAAACAGCAACAATTTTCAGGCCATCTGCATAAACAAGAGAGTAAGTCAGTTGGAAATCTCAGATGGGAATCACTGCCATCAGATGAGCAAAACGACAGTTTGTTTTTACACTAGCAGTTGTATCTCCTTCTCTGCTGTATAGGTGGTCAATCCACGCTTGTACGAAACTGTTTTTTCCAATAAACATACCCAGAAATACGTCAGTTTGATGCACATACAATCGGTGAGTAACTTACAGTATCAACATTCAAAATCCGCTTACCACAAAATTTTATCATATCATTTTCAAATATGTGTCATGTTAATTCTGCGCTGATAATAGCGATAATGATATAGCCTATAGTTTAACAGCATTCCACTTCCCAAGGAAATACTTGGGTAAAGCCAGCCCCCCCCCACGGTTATCGATATTCGTCTATAATCATTTGGCAAGTACTCATAAACATGATACATGTACCTCACATCCGTATTTTCAAACAACACTTAATTATTCAAGTGCCTTTAAATGGACAAAAATCACTAAAAATTGCACTTAAATAACCTCCGGAGGTTACTCAAGTGCAATTCGAAGTGATTTTTCCATTTAAGGGCCCTTAAATAATTATGTGTTGTTTGACAATACGGCTATCAATGTCCACAAAAATCATTTCATATGAAAAGATATCATCCGGATATGTAACAGTACGAGGTTGGTATTGATATACTTTCTTTATCAGGGTGCTTCCACTGTAGTACCATTGCAGAAATCGGGAATACATCCTGGTGATATAATTTTGTGTTTGGCAAGGCAAATTCTACCGATGTTAAGGTCCCAGGAAGCACAAAGAAGTGAAATTGTAAGACAATACCAGATGGTGATAAGTTGAAGATCAAAACTAGAACTTGACAATCTAATTACTGATAGAGAAATGAATTACAAAAGAATGAGTTCAAGTCACGGCAAGAACAAAGTTGAAAGAAACGTTTCCTCGTTTAATTAGTTAAAAGCAGATGCTCTGCGGAGGCGAGTTTAACGATCCCGCTAGCATGCCTACTTCTTCGTTAGCACTTATGGGCAGATAGGTAGAGAAAGTTAGGGACATAGATACGCCACATTTGGGATTTCAAGCAAAATTTCGTTTATCCGCGTCCACTTTGAAGTCATAAAAATACTTCATCGAGTACGTTGTCCTTATGTCTGTTTTGTGTCCTGTGTTCTAGTTAATTGAACAAAGAATTGTTTTGCTACGAATCACATGTTAGCATTTTTTATACCCTGAGGCTTCGTGACCCTCTTTTTTGTCAATTGGGACCTTAATTAATATCAAATTTATTTTGTTAGTTTCGGTAATTCATATGGGTGAAGATGAGTGAGATCTACGAGCACCGAAACACGGTCGAATGATTCAGTTTATCATCAATAACTGTGATTTATGATTCAAACCAAATTTTGGGTGATTTCGTCTCCTCTAGATAAATGATATTGAAGAGTCAGAAGATGGTATCATTGTCTCCTAGTGACTTGCTGAAAAATCCGTTGTTACCCTATCCTCTTGCAGAAATTTGCACCTTCAATGATTCTGCTTGCCTCCCTCGGTATAAGAGGTTGTGGTTATGGCTTCGAAGCTCTGGCCGTATCCAATTCACAATCAGGACCTCCACAATTCCAAGCCAGTACGCATTCATAAGGAATACCAACTGAGTCCTTGAACACTGAAGGAGACACATTTCTTGGATACCTTTCAAAATTGTAGCAAAGTTTCTTGTTGAATTATGATAAAATGGGCATATATAAAACAATGCAGTATAGTTTTCTTCTTCCAGTGCTACATCCGTATCCGGATGTCGGCCACTGTGACGATCATGTTGCGCGGCTCACTAGGCAGCTTGGTTGGGGTAGTTCGCTATTCCTTTTTCCCACTCCACACAGTTTCGTTACATCAGAATACTTCCTTCCCTACGCCAAATACATGTACTTATATGAATTGTTATCAGCCACATGTCTTACAACGCTGAATAAGCGACCAACGAGTAATAACGTATTCTGCCAGTGTAATAATAGTGTTACTGAGAACAGTGTAATCGAACCCTCGTTGCAAGGATGCGGGGCCGGCCATATCACTCCTTAACGACAGA